>JAEUYN010002107.1:0-600576 GCA_018257835.1 Euura lappo | reverse complement strand
CAGCTGGGAAGATAGACTTCCTTGTATGTCTAGACATCATTTACATTTCGCATTCTATCCGCATGACTTAATTGGAGTACCGACCCTATTCCGCATGACAGAATTTGAATACCGATCCTATTCCGCATGACATAAGCCAAGCAAATTCACACAGATGTGACTTAATCAAGTATTAAAAAAATGTCACTTGCAGCATGTGTGCCAATATTAGATCTGCCAAAATTTCATAACATAAATTAATTTCATAAATAACATAAGTAGACGTTACGTACAGAGATACAAGTAAATCTACTATTTCCAGGAATACAAATTCAGTATGTAGTATCGTTGTTATTTTTTACATTATAGATAGAAGAAGCGTCACTACATGTTTTCAAATCCACCCTGGAATAGTCGTCCCGCGATTTATTGGTCAAGAGGTTTCTCCAAACAACCAAACAGCTCGCTATAGTTTCATCCTGTCTTTCCGGAAGTTTTCGTTATCATCGTTAAACATGCATCAAAGACGTCAGAGTTGTGTCGAAAAGGCGCCATCGATGTAGGCCATGTAGGATTTTTATCAATTGACCTATGGCCGGATCCATCTCAAATCGCCCAGCAAGGACGAGACGGAAAACTCAAACGATTAAGAAAAATTGAATGTGTTTTTTTTTATTTTGCTTTGAAAATTTTTTGTCCCTCTGTACGGCTATTATAATTTTGCTATGAGAACCCATTCTTACGAATCTCAAAATTTCGTTTTTCTAACAAAGGGCCGTAATGTTTTGACCAATGGAAGGATTTCGGTTGTCTTTTGCTCAAAACATTTTAGAAAAAATCTGAAAGAATTCTGAAAAAGTTGTACGATTAGAGCAGAGTGCAAAGAAGGAGGCAACAAGAAGCCGCAGGGAAAAGGACTCATCAGCGAGGCTTTGACGTGCACACAAAACAAGTAAGGAGACAGGTGAACAAGAATGGGTCCTGGACACCGGGGCGACGACCACACGTGTAACACGAGGCACTGGTTCACCACATACCAAAAGTTTGACGAAGCAAGAAAGGTATGCGTTGGGGACGGTGGCTACATCGAAGCCTGTGGAAAGGGCTGCGTCAACATGAGAATGTTCGACGGGAGAAATTGGAATAAAAATCACCTAGTGAACGTATTGTACGTTCCGGAGTTAAAGTACAACCTGTTTTCAGTCGGAGTGGCGCTAGACGAAGGGCTGTAGATGCTATCAACTAGCTCGACCTGCAGACTGGTGGAGAGAGAGTGCGCCGTGGCAGTGGGAGTCAGACGCAACAGGCTCTACGTCGTGCAGTTCGAAGCAACCGAAAGCGAGGAAACGTCGCAAGCTAACATAACTTCACTGGATACGCGAGAGAACTGGCACGAAAGACTAGCACACCAGAACTGCAGGCACGTCAAAAAGATACTCAAACTTTTCGACATTGAAACCGGAGACACGGAAGAAGGGTTGTGTGACGCATGTGCTTTAGGAAAGATGCACCGACTGCCGTTTCCGGACAGCACGACACGAAGACAGACAGCATAGGAGAAATAATTCACGCTGACGTCTGCGGGCCGATACAGGTGGGCCATCAACGGGTCACGGTTCTTCCTGTTGGTGGCGCGAGGCTTCAGCCAGAGGGAAGGAATCGACCTAGCAGAGACCTCCAGTCCCGTCGTGCGTTTTGACTCGATCCGAGCCATGCTGGCGGTTGCTGCTGACGAAGGAATGCATCTACAGCAATTCGACGTGAAGACTGCCTTCTTATACGCAGACCTGGAAGAGGACATTTTGATGAAGCAGCCCGAAGGATGTGACGACGGAACCGGAAAAGTATGCAGACTCAGACGATGTTGGAATCGGCGCTTCACAGACTTCCTCGGTAAATTTGGGCTGAAAGCAACAGAAGCAGACAGCTGCGTATTCACGAACCAACAAAACGAAACGCGACTCACACTGGCAATATACATAGATGACGGGCTGATAGCAAGTAGCGACAAGAAGCTATCATCAAGAAACTGCTCACAGGACTGAGAAGAGAGTTCGAGATAACCAGCGATGAAGCCAATCTGTTCCTAGGGCTACAGATAGAGCGTGCAATAGACGGGTCAATTTTCCTTCGCCAGAATACGTATGCTGAGAAGATCCTGGACAGATACATGATGGGGGATGCAAACTCCGTGTCCATACCAGCAGATACCAGCAGATCCGCATCAGGAGCTGAGTCCACTCGTGCACGCGAATGGGGACAAGGAGGTGACGAACGCACCCTACAGAGAAGCCATTGGCCAGTTGCTACTTAGAAAAACCGACGAAGATTCACTGGAACGCGGTGAAGCGAATACCAAAGTACCCGAAAGCAACAACAGACTACGGTATAAGATTCGAAAGAGGCCAGGAGAAAACTATTCAGGCCTACAGCGACTCGGACTACGCCGGCGATCTGGAGACTCGCAAATCAACCACAGGTTACGCTGTGAAATTCGGAGGTGGGATGATTAGTTGGCGATCGCAGAGACAACAGACTGTAGCTCTATCGATAACGGAGGCGGAGTACATGGCCGCAGGAGAGACGGCGAAGGAAATATGTAGTCTGGCTCAAAAGACTGATAGGAGAACTGCTGAGCACCGACGAAGTACCAGCTTATAACGTTTCTCTCTCTGCCCCACGTTGGGCGCCAAATATAACGGTAATCCTCACTGTGATCCGTGTTCCCTATATATGGCACGATCACTCCGATTAAACTAATATCAAACGAGTTTCATTACTATATCACTTGAGGTTTAACCACTTATCGATATTCCTGAATTTTTTTTACTTTGATAGCACTCGTACTGATATAAAATTTCGTTTTTGTTGAGAAGGACTCTCTCAGGGCATCGATAAGGTACCTAGATCAATTAACACCTGCTCTCGTGGTTTTTGTGCAATGAGGTAACGAATTACCTCAAGGAAAGGAATTTTCTACCTGAGCTAATAACGAGAGGACTCAGTGTCGAAGCTACGGCGTTGGTGCTTCCCTTTCTCGAAAGTCCGGGCGTTACTACTAACCGCCGAAAAATTCGTGCCAAATTGTGGCGGGCGGGGGACTGTTCTACGCTAGTCATACAATTTTTGTGAATTTTTTCAGATTTAAAAAAATTGTCCCTTTTCCGGTTGAGAGAAAAAGAAAGTCATAACTGAAAAAGGGTTGATCCGAGGAATCTGAAAGAATTCAGAAAAATGCTGTCGAGATATCGCTCGGAAAATTTGGTCCGATTCTGGCCCGTGTCTGTCCGGATAGTCTTTCGACTGCTGGAAGAACCAATGACGTCGTTTGCGTGCGACTATGGAATAACTTTTATGCGGGCTATACGTTTACATCGAACAAAGTATATCAGTTTGCGATTGAGTAATCAACATTTATTCACAGTAGTCTTCAAGACACGTGTCATTCTCGAGATTAATTTTAATTTAATTTAATTTATTGTGTCCTTAACAATGTAGGACAAGAGGTACACTCAGAAGATAAACTAAAACTAAAGAGAAAACGATAGTCACACCAAAATAGAAAAATTAAACAACATAATAAGATAATAGTAATACTAATAGTGGCAGTAATTATCAAATTTTCCACAAAAAGTCTTCCTCCAAAAATTGTCTTCCATAAAAAGTCTTCCTCCAAAAATTCGGCTTCCACAAAAAGTCTTCCTTCACAAACATCTCTAAAAAAGGATTGAAATCAGATGTAACTGCCAAGTACAACAGAATAATGAAATCCTACTACATGGCGTTGTTATGTGCTCGTTCGGTCGCTGCGCTCGCCCACTCGATTGGTTTTTTAAATGATTTATGACATCATAAAAATTAGGAGCAAAAAATAACCAAACAATAAAATTGTAGAAAAAAAATACGGACACATAAATTTGGAAAAAAAATTGTAGAACCAAGTTTTGGAAATAAAAATTTGAAAAACAAAATGTTTAAACAAAATTTTGTCCGTGGTACTTTGCGGGCCAGATGGGCAAGTGAAATTAGGTTACATGTTTATGTGACATGCTAATACATTGCTATAAAAGCCCGCCAAGTACCACTCCCAAAATTTTGTTTAAACATTTTTTTTTCAAATTTTTATTTCCAAAACTTGGTTCTACAATTTTTTTTCCAAATTTATGTGTCCGTATTTTTTTTCTACAATTTTATTGTTTGGTTATTTTTTGCTCCTAATTTTTATGATGTCATAAATCATTTAAAAAACCAATCGAGTGGGCGAGCGCAGCGACCGAACGAGCACATAACAACGCCATGTAGTAGGATTTCATTATTCTGTTGTACTTGGCAGTTACATCTGATTTCAATCCTTTTTTAGAGATGTTTGTGAAGGAAGACTTTTTGTGGAAGTCGAATTTTTGGAGGAAGACTTTTTATGGAAGACAATTTTTGGAGGAAGACTTTTTGTGGAAAACAATTTTTTGGAGGAAGATTTTAATGTACTTGGCGAAGGTTTTTGCACCAGAGGTGCTTTTTTGGGGGATATCACTCCTTTTTGTAAAATTAGGCTGGACCACCTGATATTTGTGCTCGCTCGCTACGCTCGCTCGGTCGGACTTCTATAATTCATAGAAGACAGAAGATATTGTACTCCAACGAATAAGTATAGGTGAAGATTGTTATTCATTGTCAGATAGAATGAAGGTATTTCGCTATGGATAACAGATCCAATAAAACTCTGAGAAGTCTATTAGACGAATATGGCACGCTAATATACAATTATCAGAGTCTTCGAATGAAATGTTATTGTTTGTCGACTGGCTGTCATATGAAGCAGCCGATACATAATGAAGTTAACAAATTGGTGAAGATTCGCAACGTGTAACCCTGCGTGCAACCCTCCTTTTTTCTCATCCGGACTTGGGATCGGAATTGGTGGAGTTACTTGCACGCAGGGTTATAACTAGTTGCCGCTGTCATGTCATTATTTTTAAATTTCCGAATTTGAATTTTGAATATACGTATTGTATAAAAAGTCCGTCCAGTACTTTTGTATACGGTATGCAGGGTGCGGAAAAAAACTGTAACCCTCCTACGGTGAAAGTGTAGAAGCAAGGAATTTTGGCAGCGGTGGGCAAAATCTTCTGCGCGAGGTTTCTTGCGCTTACACCTTCATCGGAGAAGGCTGACATTTTTTTTCGCAGTCTATACTACCATTACTCAGGAATTGTTGGAAAAAATTTTTATTTCACATCTGATAGCGATTCATAAAATTTCACCGAAGTCTCCCCTCAAGGGAATACGTTGGCTGGATGAATACTTTTAAAATTGTCCGACAATGAACTTCAGCATAAGTGGAAATCCGTATCCTGCCATGCTCCAGTATAATGTTTTTATGATTTCCTACAAAAATAATAACAGCATGGAAATATATCAAAATTAATTAATAACTGTCCATAAACGCTCAATAAAGTCTTCCGAGATAGTACTTCTGTTAGTAGATTGCATGGCAAGATTCGTCTGTTCCTTCCGGCCCATCAAGGTATTCTTATCGTCAGAATCCGATGATCTGACGTCGTGTTACTTGAGTGCTCCAAGAGCTGCTCCGCAACGTGAAAATTAAAAGCTAAGTCATCGAAGAAAACCTCCGGAGCATACTGCAGCGTACACATTTTCTCTGTAGGACTAGAAGTAGGCGAACGATTTTTCATATCGACAAGTTCTGAGGAAACAGACGTATTCATATAACTAAAATAAAAATAACTGAAATCCTATATCCACTTCAGTGGAGAATCATAAATTTCATTGTTTCTTATCCTATCATAAATAAGTCATAAATAACGTCACATTATCATATGTCTAGCGATGACAATAATTAACATACGCGAGTTCGTAATAAAAACTCTTGTTGACCGCTTCGTCAACCTAGCAGAACCTAACCTCACTCAATCTAGCAGTCGCACTAGCAGCCGACATGGATGATGGAACGACAGCGCGGTCGGTAACTTGACGGCCATAGACAATGTTGTTTCGTCTGTTTGCATGTATTATACTAAATAGTTCGGAAACTCTATGATATTTCAGCACCATGTAACTTCCCCATTACTCAAACGATCTTCTATAGTATTATGTATTCAGAATTTATAAACGACGCTCGGAAAAGGAAACTGAATTGACGATGAAACGGGGTATCTGAAATCTATAATTAATCATATCTAACCTCTCAGTTAACTGATTACGTTCAAATTGGGCTTAAATGAGAGCTTTTTAAGCCTAAATTCAAACCCGTGTATACGAAAAGCCATATTTGTCGCGGATGCGGAATAAACACGACTTAAAAATAACCGTTCGGCCGAAACAGTGGTCGCTCGGCTATATAGAGCCGTTGAGTCTCTCGCGCGTGAAAAAAATTTTCTAATGTACTTGGCTTGAGACTCTACCGAGTCTCTTGATTACGTGAATCAAGTTTTTTCAATACAGCGTTTGAATTTCCCGGTCGCGTGCGACGTCACACAGTCCCTCTTACGCGCATTTCTACCGTCTGACGGCACGGCGAACAACCATGGTCAACAGAATAGCATGGCGGTCGAGGTACTGTGTGACGTCACGCGGCGTTTGGAAATTGATCATTTTTAATTGTCGTTCACAGTCACCAGAAGCTGATTCTATAATTCTTACCAAGCAGACGAAGCGAACGCGCTATCGATTCTCGACCTGTTACGTTTAAAAATGGCGGCACTGCTTGTTTACCTTCTCGATTCGAGCTATCTATATCTATATCTATATCTATATCTATACTCTATATTGTTATAAAGGTACCCGTTATATGCAGGGGTAGTCATAATGAGACGCCCCTGAACTTAGTTTTCTGAGGAAATAGTTGATAGAAATAACTGATATGAAATATCTGAATCTTCTGGTCGCTTCGACGACCAGTATTATTGTAAAAACAGTCTTGTCCCAGACTTTAAACTCTGAACACGTATATTCACTTGCTGAATAAACATATAATTTCTTGCACCTTAAACTTGGTCTCACGTGTCGCCTTTATCATTTCGGGAGAACCCTTTATTTATTAGTGACAAGGTCCCATCCTTCGTTACAATATATATATATATTTATATAATATATATATATATATATTATATTATATATATATTATATATCTATATCTATATCTATATCTATATCTATATCTATATCTATATATATATACTAATATATAAAGGAGTTCGTGCGTTTGTCTGTTTGTTACCGATAAACTCGAGAACCAGTGGACCGATTTACATAAAACTTGCACCAAATTGTTCCTCAGGTCTGCCCGAGTAACATAGGCTATATAAGT
Source organism: Euura lappo (assembly GCA_018257835.1). Lineage (NCBI taxonomy): Eukaryota > Metazoa > Arthropoda > Insecta > Hymenoptera > Tenthredinidae > Euura > Euura lappo. Next base: position 593,270 of record JAEUYN010002107.1, on the reverse strand, counting down.
TATATAAAAGCAGTCCGATGATTGAAAGAATGTCGAAAATATGATAAATACGTTGCCTTTTGACATAGAGCGTACACTATGCGCTTTGAACTTCTGAGCGTCACCGCGAGGTGGCGGGCGTTCCCTAGCCTACCTTACCACCATAGCCAAACAGCCCAAGCAACGCACTGTACCGTACAGCGTTACGTAATATCTGGACAGCTCCTTACAAATACATTCACCAGATGGCTTTCGTCTCTCGCGAGATTCATTAAAAACGACGTGCAAGATGTATGCAGAGAAAAGAAATAAGTGAGTGTTCCGGAAAGAGTTACAAAAGGTTAAAACAGCCACTGAAGGTTAGAAAAAGTTAGGCCAGCCATCCCTAGGAAAAGCGAGGCGCGAAGCGCCGAGTGCTCGAGGCGCGTAGCGCCGAGCGGGGTTGCCGCGCGAAGCGCGGAGGGGCGGAGCCCCTAGTTACCCATAATTCTATCTAACAGTGCCGTCACACGCGCTATCTGGCGGCTAATGCGAGGTACTCTGATCGCTGTTGTCCCGGCTCTCCAGTGGTGGCCACTCTTCTCTAATTTTTATGAAAATCGGTTTGTTAGACTGAAGATAACGAAGGAGAAGAAAATTCTGACGAGCAAACGGGTCCTGGATACCTTTAGAAAATCGTATCTCAGCTCTTCGGGCACCGATTAAGTCAAAATAGGACTCAAACGTAAGCTTTTCATGCTCATGTTCTAGGATAAATGTTTCAATCCCGTATATGTAGCGAGGCGGAAGATCACAGAGATAATAATTCTCCCCACCACCTGAATAGCTCCCGTTCGGGTAAAGAGACTCGGTCCGTGTCTCACGCGGCGTATTAAAAATTTTTTTTTTATGTACTTGGCGCGAGACTCTACCGAGTCTCTTGATAAAAATAGGAATGATAATAACAGCAAGACTAAACAACTAAGTCACAACAATAAGATAAAAATAAATTAATAGGTAGAGCCAAAGAGACGAGAAAGGTAAAAGTAATCGGAATAATAATAATAGTAATAATAGTCATAACAGAAAACATAATAGAAAAACGAAGAAAAGAAAAAGAAGAATAAAAATAATGAAGAAAATAATAAATAATAATAATAAACATAATAATAAGCATAATATATATAATAACCCCAGTAATAAGAAATCACAATTACATATAAAAATGCCAAAACAGAGAAATTAAGCTAGTGTTAAGCACTGCTCAAGACCCTGTAATTTATACATTGCTGTTATCTTTAACAACGTTACTGATGAACTGAGTCCATTTTCCCGCCCAGATTGTGTACGCTCGAGTTTTCTCTTCGTCGGACATGGCGCTGTACTTTATCGAGTTAATGGCGAGCTGCTTCAGCGCCCGGATGTCTGCTGATCGTGACATTATGCCCACGAATGCCTCGTAAAAGTCGTAGCTGACACCTACGGCGCCCCACAGCCCGGGGTCGTCGCTCGAGAGGACGATGGGGAAGTCCCTGGCGAACAGGGGACTCGACGGGTGATTTCGCATGTCATCGAACACAGTCCCGATCTGACCGGATATCGGATTGACTTCGATCGCGATTCCGCGCTGCTGCACCAGCTCCATCACCCTCGGATGCTTCGTGAGCGCGAATCTACAATACAAAAACGGGACCACGTACAACGATGCTCGTCGAGTCTCCTGTAGGTGCAAGCGATACCGTTTCTCTGGTCTTCGCAACTTACCCATGACCGATTCTCGTCGTCTTCAGCAGCACCGCGTCGATCAAGTTTTGGTCGGTACTCAAACCATTCCATTGCGTCTCGCCGGCATGGAAGAATAGCTTGATGTCCGGTGAGAGGCTTCTCAGTTTGTCAGCGAACCGAATGAGCGGTTCTCCCTTGTCCTCCTGGCCCACTAGGTCGAAGCCAGCTACGAATTCGGGAAACTTTTTTTTCAGAGCACGTATGTTGACGATATACTCATCGAAGATCTCTGCCGTCACCGACCTCAAAGGGGCATAGATCAGCTTCGCGCCGACGAAGTCGGGGTTATTTTGAACAAACCTTTGGACATTTCGATTAATTTCATTATCTTGACAACGACAACGAAAGTGACAGTGACAGTGACATCAGAAATCGTACCTCTCGGTCGTGGTCTTGTAGATGCCGGCCACGTCCAGTGGTCCGTAAATCTTGCCATCCAGATCGTACAGAGGTGTAAGGGCCGCTCGCAGCTCAAGGTACAACACGTTATCTTCCCGCATTTCGGTGAGGCCCTGATAGTAGTAGTCAATGAATACGGGGAGATAACTTGTGAGCTGCGAAAACCTTTTAAATACGGCCGTGGCAATGACCCACGCGGAGTCGGCGTTAGAAAAAACGGCACCGACCATCGTCAGGGATGCACGAATCTTCTTGTTCAAGTCCTCGGCGATGGCTTCGTTCGCTCTTAGGTCCGCGAGGAGCTCCCACCCCGCGGAAGAGATGCAGCTGGTGTCGTCGGCGGATGACCGTAGGAAACGGAAATCGATCGACCCGTCTTCGCCGCGACAAACGTGGAGGTTATCGCGGAACGTGATGTTCTCGTAAACGTACTTCGCCGAGACGATCGCGATGTCGTGGAGGTGGAGGGCGGCGGCCTTCGGCATCTTCCGGATGATCTTGAACGTCTTGGTGGCCTGTATCACCTCAGCTGCGATAAGGAAGCTACGCGACGGAAGGAAGCGCGTGGAATTCTGAAACCCCGTGTCGACTTCCTCCTGCTTCGCTGCCATCAGGATCTTATTCGCTGCCGATTCGTTGCTATCTAAATTCAACTTTCCTCCCAACGACATGTAAGACTCCGCGGCAATGAAAAGACTCCTCTGCGCCAAGTAGTCCGCATCTCCAGGACTCGGCGTCGACACAGGTGATCCGAGGGTCATAGCCTGCAGGGTGAAGTACCAGACCGAACAGCGCAACCACCCCTGTCCCTTCGGTGTAATAAAGATAATCATGATAATTACAAAATTTCGATTATGACGATGATGATGATAATGGTGAAAATTAGGATGAAAAATATTGTAAGAAATTGAATAAAATCCATTAAAAAAAAATCATAAATCATTTATCGGAAATAGCAAAATTATTCCCACTAGGGGTACGTCCAACATACATGCGTGTATATGGGATCAGACTTACGGAATTGGAAAGAAAATTTGTCGAGCCGTGCATTTTGAAGCTTCTGATCGGAGTGTGGTATCTGGATGGTGTAAGCTGTGATATGTATTGTTTAATGGCGTAGGGTAAGACGGAAAGACCCTGCGACTGTTTCAAAATTAATGTGACGTAATTGTCAATTATAGTTTATGTTTCAATATTTTACAAAGGTTGATTATAATGTGTCTATATACAGTGCGTGTTGTCGGTTCGAATGTCTGTTTCTAACTGAAGACGCTGGACGCGTCTTCGCACATGTTCCTCTCAGTGAGGGTAGTATGTGCGGGTGAGGGGGTGGTTTCTGACCACTTAGGCTTGCCTTCCCGAGACGTCGACATTGTCTTCGGGGCACGGGGCCTTGCAGTTTTGAAACTGAGCAGGCACACGACTGTTCGCGTTTTTAACGTCGCCCACGACCCTTGACAGACCCTTGGAAAGCCATATATTAGGCTGGTCTATGCAGGGTCGTGTCTTATTTCGGCTGACTCTGTCCTTCTCGCTTTACTGCAAGGCCTCGTCTCTCTCTAGGCACCATCAGGGCCGAACATGTATACCATCGAAAATCACAAAATTTGCCATCGCCTGCTTGCACAGCTGCACAGATGGAATTCATTGTATGTCTAGACATCATTTATATTTCGCATGACTTAATTTGAATACCGATCCGATTCCGCATGACAGAATTTGAATACCGACCCGTGTCCGTATGACGCAATTTGGGTGCTAGCCACGTTGAATTTTTCAACATAACTTTACTAACTATAGGGTAATGCGGAGGAACGTGCTATCTCAAATTTTACTAAAAGAACGTGACACGTTCTCTTTTTGAACATAGGATACGGCACGTGGTTACCGCACAATTTCAGACAGCACATCGCCATACTGCCGCGGAAGACATCACGAATACTTGATTCGAGCAGCTAAAATCAAATGGTTCTGGTTCTCCTGCAATGCGATTAATCTCGTTTGCGGTAATGAAAAGGTGACCTGGTCACAGGGTGTCCAAATAAGGTACAAACAAGCGTAGTCGATCAAAAATGTCAATACAGTAGAGCGTCGATTATCCGAACGTCAGTTATCCGAAACGTCAATTATCCGAATGGCGATTTGCTTTATCCGAAACGTCAATTATCCGAATTGCGATTTGGTTTATTGGAAAATCGTCGACTTTTTCAAAAATAAACAGATGTAAGAACTCAAATATATAAGAATGTTGATTATTTTTTAAAGACATACATATCTAACTTTGTTCTGTATCATTGAATGATACGATGATTACATGTTTTCAGTTCACTAAAATGTACTTGTGATAATAACCTATTGATGTTCATTGTAGTTAAATATATGTATACTGTTACGAAGGCTGCTGCAGCCTTACACCCTTTACATAACACGAAAGAGGTGCAGGCTGGTTGTTACGACAATCCTCTATATAAATTTCATCATTTCGAAAGAATCGACGTTTTTTCGCCCACGGAATATTGCTGTTCGGTTATCCGAAATTTCGATTATCCGAAAGGCACCCGGTCCCAATTGATTCGGATAATCGACGCTCTACTGTACAAATATTCACGAATGATGAAATTACAGTCGAATAATTCGCGCGCCTAGTGGAAAAGGTCGTAAGCGCCATTATACGACTTAATGCCGTTTCTCATGGCAAAAGGGCGAACAATTTTTTTCCGGATTTCGACTGAGAACCTTCGATGCCGTTCAAATAAAATCAATTTATGTATGCATTGTCACTACTCTTACCCATTTCCAAAGAAAAATCGAATCAAGGAACTGAAACTAAAAAAAAAAATATATCCGCCTTTATGCCATCAGCCAACCCAGCGAAACGACAAAACGGCGAATAATCTTTTTTTATTCAATTCTTCTCTCCGGATGTTCTTTTTCTTCTCGAATGGATCAAAGTGGCGATAAAGCATAAATAAATTGATTTTATTGGAACGGCATCGAAAATCTTCGATCGTGAAATTTATTTCCAATAGGGCAGCACTTACGACTTTTTGCATGAATGTTTCAGATCTTGGAAATTTCAGTAGATCTTCGCGTTTCGAGTGGTTTCGAAGCGATCCGATTGACGAAAACAATTCTTTTGTTTGCCCTTTTGCCACCAAAATCGTATTTTTAGCGCTTTTGCCATTAGACACGCGAGATAGATTAACTCGATACACCGCTGTTATCTTTGACGATCTTACTGATGAACTTGGTCCATTTTGCCTTCCAGATTGAAAACCACGCGGAACGTGATGTTCTCGTAAACGTACTTCGCCGAGACAACCCTGCTAACACAGAACGTTATAAAAACGTTATTAAGACGTTTCGAAAAACACGTACATACGTATTTTTCGAATAGTTGGAAAAACGTCTTAAAAACGTTTTTAAAACGTTTTTTTGGCCGCACTTTTTTCCCACAAAAGTTCGCTAGAGCTGACAGAAACGTGGTAAGTATAATACGTTTTCTAAACGTCTTGATAACGTTATTCTAACGTTCAAAAAACTTTAGAATAACGTTATCAAGACGTGACGAATTATAAACGTTGTATTAACGTGTATTACAAGTTTGTATTCGAAAAAAAGTCTCGGGACTGCCGGGCTCGGGATTTGAACTCACGTCTCCCGGGTGGCAGTCCGTGCGCCAATCCACTGAGCCACTCTGACTCCATAAATATATAAGCATCGATATAATATTTATACAGTCGTTTCACTCACACCGAATAAAACGTTACTATAACGTTTAACAGACGTTTTGAAAACGTTAATATCGTTCTATATTATATAAATATATCGCCGCCGTGTCAAGATTTCGAAGGTCGACGATGACGACGACCCCCCCGAGGCGGACCACTGTAGGTTACCCAGAATCCCCCGCCCCCTCCCCCACCCCCTCCCCCCCGCCACTCTGTATATATATGGGGCATTCCACGTCAAACCGACCCCTCATGAGCGTGACCCTCTGGGATTTCGATGCCCAATGGATTTTTTGGTTCGTTTTGGTCAAAAATGATGCCTCTAATTTTTGGAAAATTTTCCGACATTTTTGAAGGTCGTATGGTGACTTCAAATATCATCATCAAGATGGACATTTTTAAAATCGCTGATTTTTTTTTGTAGAATCAGGGACTCGAAATCACATCGTTTGGTCATAGTCCGATCATGGGATGAAAATGCTAAAATTTTTTTTTCAATTTTTGATTTTTCACAAAAATATCAAAAAAATTCTAATCATGGTTTTTTGTAGTAAAAAATAAAACAAAAAGAAACTTTGTCTTGGTGAAATTTGATTTTCTTGTTGGTTGAAGAGTAAAACGCCAAAAACGATGCTTGATTCGAAAAAAAATAACGGCAATCAACGATCGTTTTTGGCGTTTTACTGTTCAACCAACAAGAAAATCAAATTTCACCAAGACAAAGTTTCTTTTTGTTTTATTTTTTACTACAAGAAAAACATGATTAGAATTTTTTGATATTTTAGTGCAAAATAAAATTGAAAAAAAAAATTTTTAGCATTTTCATCCCATGATCGGACTATGACCAAACGATGTGTTTTCGAGTCCCTGATTCTACAAAAAAAAATCAGCGATTTTAAAAATGTCCATCTTGATGATGATATTTGAAGTCACCATACGACCTTCAAAAATGTCGGAAAATTTTTGAAAAATTAGAGGCATCATTTTTGATCAAAACGAACCAAAAAATCCGTTGGGCATCGGAATCCCAGAGGGTCACGCTCATGAGGGGTCGGTTTGACGTGGAATGCCCCATATATATATCGCTCTATATTATATAAAGATATCGCCGCCGCCGTGTCAAGATTACCCAGAATCCCCCACGAAATCCCCCACCTAACCTAACCTAACCTAACCAAACCTAACCTCATCCCCCACGAATTCCCGGAAAACCCCAGAGATTACCCAGAATCCCCCACGAACACCCGAAGTCTTCCGGAAAGACCCGAAGTCTTTCGGAAAGACCCGAAGTCTTCCGGAAATACCCGGAGTCTTCCGGAAAGAACCGAACCGAAGTCGTCATAACAGGTCATGTCAGAACGTGTCAGGTCATGACAGGACATGTCAGGTCACAACAGGTCATGTCAGGACAGGACTGCTGAAAACGGTAAAAAACCACTCACAATTAGTATATGAATCATGGGATCCCAATCTCTCAGTAATCCGTGCAGAAACCTCATGTCAGGCGTAACAGGTCATGTCAGGAGATGTCAAGTCATGATACAGAAAACTGTTAAAAACTGTTAAAAACCACTCACACTTAGTATATGAATCATGGGATCCCAATCTCCCAGTAATCCGTGCAGAAACCTCATTCGGGGGGTTGGCGCGCAAAGCGCGCAGGGGGGCGAAGCCCCCCTAGTATAGACCGAATCCATTTCAAATCGGGCAGGCTGGAAATCGTGATGTCACGGAATTTTTTCAAATTGAAATATGTTGTTGTTTGATGAAGAAAAAGCGACCCGTATTTCTTTGTTTTGGAAAAAAAAATTTTGCTACGAAGTTACGGCTATTTGAACATTTAATCGTGCGCTACCAAAGTTCTTGGAAAGGGAACACTTTTTTTCTTAATAACGCTATATCTGCGGAACGGATCATCGCAAATACTTCATCTTGGTCTCATTTTGTAGAGTTTTTCGCACTCTTTTGGAATTCGAAGAAAAATTTGAGGATTTTTGAAAATTGACGGAATGACGTTCATTTTTCGAAAATTAGGGAAACCCGATTTTCGCGAAAAGTGATTTTTTTATTTTCTCAAAAATTTTACACAATATGTGGGATAATACGACGGATATATCCTATGAGTTTCATCGATGCTAAAACACTGCTTCATATCGAGAAAAAAAAATTTCGTGCGTCACTGAAATTCGTCAATTCCTGTGCTGGTGTCGACTTTCTGGGTTTCTTTGAGATGTGTACAGATTATTCGATCCAAATAATATTACTAAAACTTGATACATACGTACCTGAGGGAGTAAATGACCAAATGCCGTATGATGTATAACATCGTAGACCGAATATTGATCTGCTAATAAAGACTATCAAGAAAAAAAATACAAAATTAAAAATCAGGGATTTATCGTAGTAATAACAATATCGTATAATAATATTGTTGAGTTATATGCTTCTATTTTCGTGGTGTACAGTGAGGTATAGGGGATCTGCAAGTCTGTTAAACTGCAACGAAAATGTGAACGGGACAGAAATGCGTGCAAAACGAAAGTAACAACAATGCGGATGAAAAAAGTTTGCAGAAGACAAAAGATGAAAATAGGAAGAAAAATGGAAAAAGATTATGGATGATCGATGTGTCAGATTGTGACCGATCCAAATGTATGGTTAATCTATCAGATTGTTACCGATCATCGATCTGTCAGGATTAGATTTTGTTTAAACTTCATTTTAAGAGAATTCAAATCAAAATGCGACAGATACAAATATATCAAAACAAAATGCACGAAGAACGAGAGAACAGGTGACATTTTCATGCCTTCAGAGGCTTGCATTACACACAAGGTCTGTAGATTTTATCATTATATTATTATTAGCATTGAAAATGCTCCCGTTTTCGGGTCAGTAGTGCGGTCTGTGGGGTCAAATCTTGAAATGATGCAACGGAAGCAATGCAACGGAAGTGCGTAATGAAAAGTTGAAGAAATAAATAATAAAAGAACAAAAACAATAGAACGAGGGACATTTAGGTGATGTAGATTTCACTGTACACATAATGATTCTTAGTGTAAATTCATAGATGGCAATAATAATAGCGCAGCATGTAAATTCAGAGATTCAGATGAAAAAATGCTGCATGTACTCCCTCAGGTACGTATGTATCAAGTTTAGGTAATATTATTTGGATCGAAAAATCTGTACACATCTCAACGATGCTCACGAAGTAGACACCAGCACAGGAATTGACGAATTTCAGTGACGCACGAAATTTTTTTTCTCGATATGAAGCAGTGTCTTAGCATCGATGAAACTCATAGGATATATCCGTCGTATTACCCCACATATTGTGTAAAATTTTTGAGAAAATAAAAAAATCACTTTTCGAGAAAAACGGGTTTCCCTAATTTTTGAAAAATGAACGTCATTCCGTCAATTTTCAAAAATCCTCAAATTTTTCTTCGAATTCCAAGAGAGTGCGAAAAACCCTACAAAATGAGACCAAGATGAAGTATTTGCGATGATCCGTTCCGCAGATATAGCGTTATTAAGAAAAAAAGTGTTCCCTTTCCAAGAACTTTGGTAGCGCACGATTAAATGTTCAAATAGCCGTAACTTCGTAGCAAGATTTTTTTTTCCAAAACAAAAAAATACGGGTCACTTTTTTTTCGTCGAACAACAACATATTTCAATTTGAAAAAATTCCGTGAAATCACGATTTCCATTTTAGCCTTGCCTGCCCGATTTGAGATGGATTCGGTCTATATATATATATATCGTTCTATATTATATAAAGATATCGCCGCCGCCGCCGCCGCCGCCGCCGCCGTGTCAATATTTCGAAGGTCGACGACGACCTAACCTAACCTAACCTAACCTAACCTAACCTAATCCCCCAGAGATTACCCAGAATCCCCCACGAACACCCGAAGTCTTCCGGAAAGACCCGAAGTCTTCCGGAAATACCCGAAGTCTTCCGGAAAGATCCGAAGTCTTCCGGAAATACCCGAGGTCTTCCGGAAAGACCCGAAGTCTTCCGGAAAGACCCGAAGTCGTCCGGAAAGACCCGAAGTCTTCCGGAAAGAACCGAACCGAAATCGTCATGACAGGTCATGTCATGACGTGTCAAGTCATGACAGGTCATGTCATCACGTGTCAGGTCATGACAGGTCATGTCAGGACGTGTCAGGTCATAACAGGACATGTCAGGTCACAACAAGTCATGTCAGGACAGGACTGTTAAAAACGGTAAAAAAACCACTCACAATTAGTATATGAATCATGGGATCCCAATCTTTCAGTAATCCGTGCAGAAACCTCATGTCAGGCGTAACAGATCATGTCGGGTCATGTCAGGTCCAATAACAGGTCATGTCAGGACTTGTCAAGTCATGATACAGAAAACTGTTAAAAACTGTAAAAAACCACTCACACTTAGTATATGAATCATGGGATCCCAATCTCCCAGTAATCCGTGCAGAAACCTTTCGCGCGAAACCACTATAACCGAGATCACACTTTTTCATTCCATACAGAATTTTCAATTTCTTCTTTTTGACTGTTTTCACCATGTACAAAATATCACTGAATACAACCCGAATCGGGGGGTTGGCGCGCGAAGCGCGCAGGGGGGCGAAGCCCCCCTAGTATATAGGTATATATATATATATGTATATGTATAATCAATTACTTGTAATACACGTTAATACAACGTTTATAATTCGTCTCCATAAACGTTATGCTAACGTTCAAAAAACGTTAGAATAACGTTATTAAGACGTTGTGAAGACGTGTAAAAAACGTACTTACCACGTTTCTGACAGCTCTAGCGAACTTTTGTGGGAAAAAAGTGCGGCCAAAAAAACGTTTTAAAAACGTTTTTAAGACGTTTTTTCAACTATTCGAAAAATACTTATGTAGGTGTTTTTCGAAACGTCTTAATAACGTTTTTATAACGTTCTGTGTTAGCAGGAAATCGCGTTCTCATGGAGGTGGAGGGCGGCGCCCTTCGGCACCTTCCGGATGATCTCGAACGTATTGGTGGCCTGTATCTCCTCAGCTATGATAAGGAAGCTACGCGACGGAAGGAAGCGCGTGGAATTCTGAAACCCCGTGTCGACTTCCTCCTGCTTCGCTGCCATCAGGATCTTATTCGCTGCCGCTTCGTTGCTATCTAAATTCAACTTTCCTCCCAACGACATGTAAGACTCCTCGGCAATGAAAAGACTCTTCTGCGCCAAGTAGTCCGCGCATCTGCCCCCTGATCCTACATCGTACTCGTAGGACCCTCTGCCGTCGCGCAATATCGTCGAGGTGTGGATATTTCAAAATTTGGGTACGAAAATCGCGACCCATGCGAGTGAATATCTGCCCCCCGATCCTACATCGTACTTGTAGGTGTAGTGTAGTTGTGTAGCGTACGCAGATGAACTTTTTCCACTTTTCTACACTCTTCTGGTCACAAGTTCGCTGACTTTGATTCGCGAAAAATTGAATCACTCGTCCAAAATGCGCGAATTCGTGTCCAGAAATGGCGTGCCGTACTCAGATGGCCTTTTTCTACTTCCGCACACTCTTCTGGTCACAAGTTCGCTGACTTTGATTCGCGAAAAATTGAATCACTCGTCCAAAATGCGCGAATTTGTGTCCAGAAATGGCTTGCCGTACTCAGATGGCCTTTTTCTACTTCCGCACACTCTTCTGGTCACAAGTTCGCTGACTTTGATTCGCGAAAAATTGAATCAATCGTCCAAAATGCACGAATTCGTGTCCAGAAATGGCGTGCCGTACTCAGATGGCCTTTTTCTACTTCCGCACACTCTTCTGGTCACAAGTTCGCTGACTTTGATTCGCGAAAAATTGAATCACTCGTCCAAAATGCGCGATTTCGTGTCCAGAAATGGCGTGCCGTACTCAGATGGCCTTTTTCTACTTTTCTACACTCTTCTGGTCACAAGTTCGCTGACTTTGATTCGCGAAAAATTGAATCAATCGTCCAAAATGCACGAATTCGTGTCCAGAAATGGCGTGCCGTACTCAGATGGCCTTTTTCTACTTCCGCACACTCTTCTGGTCACAAGTTCGCTGACTTTGATTCGCGAAAAATTGAATCACTCGTCCAAAATGCGCGAATTCGTGTCCAGACGCTGTGTAGCGTACGCAGATGACCTTTTTCTACTTTTCTACACTCTTCTGGTCACAAGTTCGCTTTTGGACGAGTGAACTAATTATTCTAAAACCTGATACAAGTTTACTTTCCTCTTCCGACAGAGATCAGCCGTAACCCCTGCATCGAAAACTTACCCTGGTGGCAGGTATATCATCAAGCAAGCAAGCAAGCATATAAACTAAGAAGTATTCCGGAAGAGGCAGCCAAGATTTTTCTCGCATCAATATGTTCGTCAACTCTGAGACAATATGATTCTGGACTTAGGCAGTGGTATATGTTTTGCAATGCTCAGAACATAGATATTTATAATAGCACTGTACCCGATATCATCAAGTTTCTGACCTGTCAATTTGATTCGGGACTGTCGTATGGCTCTTTAAACTCCATTCGTTCAACTATTTCTCTGATTAGAAATGGAGATTTAGGACAACATCCGTTCATTACGAGATTTTTGCAGGGGGTTATATACATAACATTAAACCTAGCAAGCCCAGATATGAGGTAACTTGGGACCCCAGTATTGTATTGGCATACATCGCTACTCTATACCCAAACGAAACCTAACTTTGGAAAAATTGTCCCTGAAACTAATTTCTTTACTTGCATTAGTTACCGGTCATAGAATGCAAACCTTTGCCCAAATAGAGTTGAACAATATAAAGATACTTACTGACAAGATTGAGATAAGAATTACAGACAAAATAAAGACATCTGGTCTTAACAGAGTACAACCAGTAATAAAACTACCAGACTTTCACGAAAGTCGAAAGATCTGTGTCTCATCTTTATTAAAAACCTATAATTTAAAGACTAAAAATATCCGAGGTAACATCGGTAAATTATTCATTAGAAAACCGCACAATAAAGCGGTAACAACGCAAACCCTCAGTAGATGGGTAAAAACTGTATTGGGCAGAAGTGGCTTGGATTCGAGTGTCTTTGAGGCACATGTGACATAGGATTTTACCTGGATATTTATATGAATCCATGTTCAAATTCATAGAATCCAGTGGATTTACAGTTCGAAATTCCTATATGAAGGCCATATAGGTTCAGCCATAGATTTCCACCTGGAAATTTTCAGTAGGGCATATCTAGATACGAAATGACTCAAGATTATCGAAGGCCCGCTGATGCCATAAGGTGACTTAATTTTGAGCGGAAGAATCATGTCATGTCTTTAACCATGGGAGGGGTGCCCGGGGAAGGCACCGACTCTTCTCCTTTGGATATCATTCTGAACGTCTTTCGGTTTTTGAATCACTATTTTTCGGATAATCAGTGACTAATTATCTGTATCGTAATATTCCTCACGGGTATTTTGTAATTAAACATGGTTAGCGAGCGACGTTTGAAAACTTTGTTGGCACAGCCTCGGAATAAGAACAGTATGCCTTGCAAATTTCATCCAAATCGGTCCGAACGGAATCAAACTTTTCATGCAGGTGTTGCGAATATGAAAACCTTTTCACATGTCACGTGACTCGGAAGGAAAAAGTAATCGTTTTTATAAGGGCCTCTGAATGTCTTTATTCTTTTGTATTCGGAATCTGTGTTGGGAAATGGAAAATTTATACGATACAGCGAATGAATATTTTCGGAATTGATTTTTATTGCTCACAATCTTATGCAGCTTAAATTATTGACACTGGTATATACATATTCAGTAATCAATTGGAAGACGTGCTGGAAGAAAGTGGTAGTCTCGCGTCCAGCAGATGATTTACGTTCTTCCACAAAAAGTAATTCAGATTAGCAGAAGCGGTTCCGAATATTCCGCTCCGCGATAGCTGCTAAGAAGTGGCCTGCGAATAGATTGACCAAAATTAGTGAATAAATATATTCAGCATCTTCGTATCGGGAGAGGCCCGTTGGGGCACATCTGGATCGGACACAATCATTATCGGACACAAAATAATAAACCTGCATTATCGGACACATTTTTTTTCGGATACACTTTCTTTCGGACACTTTCAGATCGCACACAAGATAAATATTATTCTAACAAAAATCAGATCGGACACATCCGGACCGCACTTTGATAACACCTGGTCATTTCGGTGACAGTCAACAAAATGAAATTGAATTTATCGGTCATTTTGATGACAGGGGTTCCTTGGCGTGATCCTCAAATGTCTTAAATGTCAAATTTTGCCGGAATATTTTGGCTAAGTGGAGTTTACAATTGCATAATTTTGGCTAGAGGGATAGTTTTTCGTTACCCCGGACCCGTGCGCGAAGCCCAGTAATCTTAGAAGAATTGAGTATTGTAAAAACGCATTCAACTCCAATTGAATGGAATTAAAAAGACTTGTGTGCCAATTCAGTCATTACAATTATTAAACCCCAGAATCCCCGAAGTCTTCCGGAAATACCCGAAGTCTTCCGGAAAGACTCGAAGTCTTCCGGAAATACCCGAAGTCTTCCGGAAAGACCCGAAGTCTTCCGGAAAGGATTTCAATCCGAATATTATCGTTTCCACACCACTATAACCGAGATCACACTTTTTCATTCCATACAGAATTTTCAATTTCTTCTTGACTTTTTTCACCATGTACAAAATATTATGAATACAACCTGAATCGGGGGGTCGGCGCGTCTAGTATGTATATGTATATATCGCGTGTCTAATGGCATAAGGTCGTAAGCGCCAAAAACGCGATTTTGGTGGCAAAAGCTCGTATATTATAATTTGTTTTTTTCACGCCATTCGCTCTGAAAACGGTCAAAACGTATGAATCAATTGCAATTACGAGATCGAAAAATGTAAGTGCAAAAGGTCGTAAGTTTGGCGGATACGTCGTTCTTTCATTACAATGTTTGAGGAAAATTAAAAACAACGTAACGGCAAAACGTCGTATTATTTTTTTTCATGACCTTGAATGATTTTTCCAAATAGCTGTCAAAACTCGTAAACGGCAAAGATAAATTGAAAGAACGACTATTTAAAAAAATTCGATAAAAATATTGGTAGTTAAAAGCAGAAGGTCGTAAGCGCCATTTTGTTTTTTTTTATTTGTTACGACTTTTGCAAGTAGTTATAAAAATTCGTGAAACGCAAAGAAAAATCGAAATCGACAACGTTTCGAAAATTCATAGAAAAAAAAACCAAGGTAAAAGCAGAAGGACGTATAAGCGCCAATTAAAAAAAAAAATTGGTGGTTACGACCTTCTGCTTTGAATTGACCCAATATTAAATTTCGACGTTTATGAACGAATCTTTGGGTTTCTATCCGAAATACAAAAAAAAATCTCACCTTTTGCCGTTACGAACAGCAAAAAGTCGTATAATGGCGCTTACGTCCTTATGCCATTAGACACGCGATATATAATCACTATCTATCTCGTGTCCGATCCGGATGTGTCCAATTTGATTTTTAATAAATTTCACGGGACTTTAGGGACTTCACGGGACTTCATGGGACTTCATGGGACTTCAGGGACTTCACGGGACTTTAGGGACTTCAAGGACTTCATGGGACTTCACGGGACTTCACGGGACTTCACGGGACTTCACGGGACTTCATGGGACTTCAGGGACTTCACGGGACTTCAAGGACTTCATGGGACTTCACGGGACTTCACGGGACTTCAAGGGACTTCAAGGGACTTCACGGGACTTCAAGGGACTTCAGGGACTTCACGGGACTTCAGGGACTTCAAGGACTTCATGGGACTTCACGGGACTTCACGGGACTTCAAGGGACTTCACGGGACTTCAAGGGACTTCAAGGGACTTCACGGGACTTCATGGGACTTCAGGGACTTCACGGGACTTCAGGGACTTCAAGGACTTCATGGGACTTCACGGGACTTCAAGGGACTTCAAGGGACTTCACGGGACTTCACGGGACTTCACGGGACTTCATGGGACTTCAGGGACTTCACGGGACTTCAGGGACTTCAAGGACTTCATGGGACTTCACGGGACTTCACGGGACTTCAAGGACTTCATGGGACTTCAGGGACTTCAAGGACTTCATGGGACTTCACGGGACTTCACGGGACTTCATGGGACTTCATGGGACTTCAGGGACTTCACGGGACTTCAGGGACTTCAAGGACTTCATGGGACTTCACGGGACTTCACGGGACTTCACGGGACTTCAAGGGACTTCAAGGGACTTCACGGGACTTCATGGGACTTCATGGACTTCACGGGACTTCAAGGGACTTCACGGGACTTCAAGGGACTTCAAGGGACTTCACGGGACTTCAAGGGACTTCAAGGGACTTCACGGGACTTCATGGGACTTCATGGGACTTCAGGGACTTCACGGGACTTCAGGGATTTCAAGGACTTCATGGGACTTCACGGGACTTCACGGGACTTCAAGGGACTTCAAGGGACTTCAAGGGACTTCACGGGACTTCACGGGACTTCACGGGACTTCATGGACTTCACGGGACTTCATGGGACTTCACGGGACTTCACGGGACTTCAAGGGACTTCAAGGGACTTCATGGGACTTCACGGGACTTCACGGGACTTCAAGGGACTTCAAGGGACTTCACGGGACTTCAAGGGACTTCATGGGACTTCATGGGACTTCAGGGACTTCACGGGACTTCAGGGACTTCAAGGACTTCATGGGACTTCACGGGACTTCACGGGACTTCAAGGGACTTCACGGGACTTCATGGGACTTCACGGGACTTCATGAGACTTCACGGGACTTCACGGGACTTCAAGGGACTTCACGGGACTTCATGGGACTTCAAGGACTTCACGGGACTTCAAGGACTTCACGGGACTTCTGGGACTTCACACACTGTTGTACACCGGACTTCAAGAGTGGTTAACCCCTCGGATGTGTCCGATAATGATTGTGTCCGAACCAGATGTGTCCGAACGGGGTCTAATCTTCGTATCAGGTGCAGGTACTGCCGATGACACTCACCAATAGTCTCTTCCGCTGCTTCGGTTCCGCTGGACTGGCATGGGATTTATGATTATCCAGATCCAGATCCAGATGGAGATCTGGATCCAGATCCAGATGGAGAGTTGGATCCATATCCAGATGGAGAGTTGGATCCAGATCCAGATGGAAAGTTGGATCCAGATCCAGATGGAGAGTTGGATCCAGATCCAGATGGAAAGTTGGATCCATATCCAGATGGAGATCTGGATCCAGATCCAGATAGAGAGTTGGATCCAGATCCAGATGGAGATCTGGATCCAGATCCAGATCCAGATCCAGATCCAGATCCACCTGAGAAAGTGAAATTACGATTCAATGGCAATTACCAGAACACATTGAAAGTATAATTAAAGAAATCATCATATTTTAGTTGATCTTGGAAATAATATGAAAAGTCAAAATATTCAGGATCGTAGTTCAGCAGTACTAAACTGGTGCAGGTGGTACAATTGAAATCAGGGATCGAATGTTGAGTATCAAATACGTTTGCCTAACTGGAGGCTAAGGAAATAGATCAGTTTATGAAAGCCTCATTGGAATTTGGTTTGTGGCGAACGATAGATCTCAGTATGACAATTATATTTCGAATGGTACGATTGTTTCCAACTTACTAGGGGCAAGCAAAGCAGCATCCAAAATCGCATCGACTTGCTTCTGCCTTGCGTCGAATGATTTATTAATATCGGCCACAAGACCTCTGATCTCATCGCGGGTATCTGGAAATTAAAAGATACCTCACTAATTTAGACAATTTTCAAGTTCTAATTCAGGCGCGATATTCTAGATGGGCACAATCGTCTTCAACTCACGTCTGGTCCTTCGTCCATTTCTTTCGACATGGGCTATCAGTTTGTGTTTTACTGGCTCGACATAATCTGGAATTGGAATACAGAGGTTATGATCAAGTCGTCTTCGACTCTCACTCAGTTCTAACAACAGCTGGATGAAAATCAAGCGAGGCTTGATGTATTTTTCGAATGAGTGTCACTTACCCCAGAATCCGAGAGCAATTGCTGCTTTGTTTCCTGAAAATAAAATATGCGTATCACGACAGAGTGGAAACTCACCAATTGACGCATGATATGATTATAAATGGCAATAAGTGAAGAAAAAAATAATGAAATATGAAGAATCAAAATAGAAAATCTCGGTCAATTAAAACAATTTCCCGACTTCACCTGATATGTGAAGCGAACAGTAGAACACGAAAAATTTTTAAAGGGTAAAAGTCGTCTTCAACTCACCCCCGTGACCCGCTAGGATAGAAGCTACAGCCTTTTCGAGATGGGTTCCGGCTTCCTTCAAAGCATCTGAAGTAGAAATAGAGAGGTCTTGAATATCAAACGGAATGATTTTCCAGAATACGGAGACAAAGATAATTGGAGCGTTTTGGTAGATGTATAAATTGGTCAAGTAAGTATCGACTTTTCACTTACCAGCATCTGCGGGGGTTAGCTGGGAACCCCTAACTGCATAATAAAATAGGTACATCATGATACTATTATAGTTTGTCAATATTTGACGTATGTCTTAAGTAGCTATGACTTGAATATCTTCATTGGGTGACATTGTTTTGAACTTACGGGCGGACGACGCTCTAGTTCTATTCGCAAGTATTGCCAGTTGGTCTTTGACATTTTGCACGGCATCTGAAATTTAAGTAAAGAGGACTGTGATTAAGTCGTCATTCCGCGGTGCTCGACTCGCTTGAGCTAAATTCGAACAACAAGTGAATATCTGTCATTATCGAAAATCTCTGTATCTTTAACTTACCGTCGATTTTGGCATTAGTGCCTCGGTCGCCTCCTGAAACAAAAATCAGGATATCATGACAATACTTGACGAATCGAGTGGAACCTGACGCGTTGAAAATGGTTTGAACATTCAGTGTAGCATAAAATGTAGAGAATAAAATGGTTCCAAACAAAGAGCACAACGTTCAAAAAACACATTTTATCTATATCGTGACGACGTACGCATAGTTTTTATTTTTAACGATTCAATGAATCTTACAACCTGCAGAACATACGTGCTAAAAAATGTTAAGTGTGCTCTTAAATATCGCGTGTCTAATCCCTACTGAAAAAGATATTGTAAAATATTACATGACAAAGTTTATAATAAATTTCATAAAGTTATGTCTGGATAAAGTTTATAATAAATTTCATAAAGTTATGACTGGATTCATGATATGAATTATCATGTAAATTACGAATGTTGTAAATTATTATGTACTTTATCACATGATTTTTGTTCTGACCATTATGTTGTACAAATACACATAATTTATCATCTAATTTATTGTGTGCTGTTTTACATGAGTTTTAGGTCTACGAGTTCCAACTTCTTTGAAGAAACTGAATCAATTACAGTCATATCAAAGCTTATGAACCTAAAACTTTGTTACATTACTATGAAGTACCGTAGCTCAAGCGGTAGCATCACTGCTTCCAAATTCAAAGGACCACAGTTCGATCCCGACTCGGGTGTCCCCCTTTTTTTTCTATCATAAAATCTGATCATGTAAAACATCCTACGATAAATTAGGTAATAAATTATGTGTATTTGTACAATATAATGGTGAGAACAAAAATCATACGATAAAGTACATAATAATTCGTATCAGGAATCCAGTCATAACTTTATAAAATTTATCATGTAATTTATTATGTACTTTTTCATGTGATAT
Source organism: Euura lappo (assembly GCA_018257835.1). Taxonomy (NCBI): domain Eukaryota; kingdom Metazoa; phylum Arthropoda; class Insecta; order Hymenoptera; family Tenthredinidae; genus Euura; species Euura lappo. The sequence goes on along the minus strand of JAEUYN010002107.1, from coordinate 573,629 downwards.
TTTACAGGATCTTTTTCAGTAGGGACGGCATAAGGTCGTAAGCGCCATTTTTTTCATGCAGATTTTTAATAATTTTTCCAAGTAGTTGTAAGAACTCGTAATCAATTTTTCATCATTTTTCGAAATGATTGTAAAAACTCGTGAAACGCAAAGAAAAATCGAAATCGACGTCGTTTCAAAAAATTCGATAAAAAAAATCGCAGTTAAAAACAGAAGGTCGTATCCGCCAACTTACGACATTTTGCACTTACCTTTTTCGATCTCGTAATTTCAATTGATCTATACGCTTCGAACGTTTTCAGAGCGATTGTCGTGAAAAAAAAAATTATACGACTTTATGCCATTATAAACAGAAAAACGTCGTATAATGGCGCTTACGTCCTAATGTCATTAGACACGCGATATTTCGTGACACAACACTTCAAAAGTTGATTGCTCTTGATATAGATTAGTTCGATGAATGGTCGATTTTCCACTTCGGTGCCATTTTACGGTTTTAAATTTTACTTTCTGTGATACGGAAATGTAGGTATAACAAAATAAGTATGCTGTTAAATGTTTCGAGACACAATACTTGAAAAATTGATTGCTTTCGATATACGTCCATGAGTTCCAGTTTGGCTGTTGGAATTGAAATCAATAATTCAAATATTCTCAGTTCGAATATTGCATCCTTGTTGTATCGAGAATATTTTACTCCATGGGAAAAATATTTCTACGTTTGTCTCACCTGTTGATGATGTGTGTGAATAATTGTAATGCTGACGTGGAAGCTATCGAACCACTTGACTCTCAATTAGTTTTTTTTTTTACGTTATTTTCACTTATATGTATGTATTTTCTAGCGTGCCCGATTGAAATAAGTATAAGTGAGGTTTCATTGTATTGGAAAATAGAACGTTTGAGCATGTGCTATTGGTCTGTAACTTACCGCTGGCAACACCGACGCACACCAATGAGGCGACAAGAAGACAGAAGATCTTGTTCATGTTGAAGGTAGCCACTTACTTCGTGTCTGGTTATAATTCGTCAGATCCGTCGTATTTATACACAGCAAGAGACCCCCTACCACGTCGATAACTTAACGTAAGCGATGAACAAAACATTGGTAACGTATGTCGCGTGTCTAATGCCATAAGGACGTAAGCGCCATTATACGACGTTTTGCTGTTTATAATGGCATAAAGTCGAATAATTTTTTTTTCACGCTAATCGCTCTGAAAACGTTGGAAGCGTATAGATCAATTGAAATTACGAGATCGAAAAATGTAAGTGCAAAAGGTCGTAAGTTGGGCGGATACGACCTTCTGCTTTTAACTGCGATTTCTTTCATCGAATTTTTCGAAACTATGTCTTTATTATTTATTAATATCTTTAACTGCGTCTGGCACACGGTCTTATATACAGGTCTGGGAATTCGAGCGTTTTTCAGTGGTGGGGGAGTCTCGCTTAGCGAGGCAAAAATTCTCTATTTCACGAGTTGACCGCTAGGTTCGCTGCAACGATCTGTTAGACTAGTTGGTGACATAACCTAACATCGTTGGTTTTCGGCCGTGCTCTTTCGCGTTAATATGACAATGTAAGTGGGCTACTATGCCAAACTATTGCGTCGTTATTGCGTGTTTATGGACAGACGATGGAAAAGATAAATCAAAGCGTTCCATCTTCAAAGTCCAAATTATTTCTTTACATCCAACTACTCTCCACTTAAAAAGACAGAAGTTATGTACCGCTTTGGAAATATATGAATACCATATATGTAATTTATGATGTTCCTAATCTCAAAATTATGATCATTGATATATTTGTATTATCGCAAAAGAGCATGGCCGAAAACCAACGATGTTAGGTTATGTCACCAAACAGCGTGACAGATCGTCCACTGTATGTCTTCTTCTTCTTCTTCCTTATGGCTTCGTCCCCTTTGGCATAAGCCGGGGCAAGTGCCAAATCCACTGTATGTCACGGTCTGTATACAAGACAGTGCTGTACTGAGCCTTTCTGAGGAAGCGAAACAAACCCGCCCCCCTCCACAGGCCTGCGTTGGGCATACCTGGGTGAGGGAGAGAGAGGGTCTGTTTCGCTTCCTCAGAAAGGCTCGGTATGTACTACGTGTGTAAGACAGAGAACGAACACCTACTTCTGTCTGTCTCGGAGCTTACTCTCGGGTTGCAGCGAACCTAGCGGTCAACTCGTGAAATAGAGAATTTTTGCCTCGCTAAGCGAGACTCCCTGGATGAGAGAGTTCCCAGACCTGTATAGTATAAGACCGTGGTCTGGCAGCTGGTTCGATATTAAAATATTCCGCCTTATTAAAGGCAACCCGCAAACCACCTGGAAGACTGTGGCTCATCGATACGATGCTAGATGGAGTCTAGAGTCTGTCAAGAAAGTGGCGCCAGGGTAGCGACGCGACGAAATTGCGAACTCATTTCACCCGCGTAATAAAAAATGATTTAAACTTATTTAGAGTCAATGACTCGTTGTTTTTTTTTGTTTTTTTATTTTATATTTTTGTTCTTTCTTTTTTGTGGATATGATTTATTCAATTATTACAGTTATTCAAACTCTAAATCGATAATGAAACAAAAATTTATCAATTCTGAATAATTTTATTTTTAATAATTCAAAATATTTTGTATAATTCAATTGAATAGATGTGACGATTAAAAATTGAATGATTTTTATTCGTCTCTGAGCCTCTGAATAATTCATTATAGAGAATAAAATCTCACGATGATACGATTTTCGTGATTATGATGATAAATGTTAATTATTGTTTTTATCGTTATCAATCAATCAATAGAAACGTTACGCATACACACAATATTAGTGGAAGCTATATTTGAAATTAGAAATGAAACAAAAAAAAAAAAAATCACGTAAAAATAGAATAATTTTCATAATTCTTGTAAAGAATTCGAAAAAATCTCAATTAATCATTGATCAATCAATCAATTAATCAAATATTTGAGGATATCTAGATTTTTTTTCTTTTGTCTTTTTCATTTTATTTATATGAATATTGATTATTTAGGTATACAGGTTTTAATAAAGAAAAAAAAACGCTACTAATCACAATAATTTTTTTTTTCTTTTTAAAAAAGCAGAACCAAAAATTACTGTACCACTCGAACCAACTCTTTTCATGAATATTATTTAATTTAATCACAAGGAATTTAACAATTATTTATTTCTGTGTTTTACATATATCATCATAGTTATTAAAACGTTACAATTACATTTACACACACGTTATATACATACATACGCACATAATAATAATATCATGATGATATGGAATAAAATAATAATAATAATAATAATAAATAAATAAATAAATAAATTCACAAGACAGAAAAAAAAAATGAAAAGCTACTAAAAAATTGGAAATTCTAACTGAAAATTATTGAAAGAAAAAAACGTTCAAGAAATTGAAGAAGAATAATTAAATTAATGAAGCAAGAAATAAAAGAAATAAAAAAAAACTTCGATTGATTTCCTTTTTTTTCTTCTTCTTCTGTTACCTTATATAAAAAATAATTGCGTTACTAAATCTATCGATCAAGCGTTAAATCGTATAGTTATAGAATCTCAAACGGTAAAGAAAGCAAAGAAAGAAGGAAAAAAACAAAAGGATAGATAGATTAAAAAATGAAATAATTAAAATAAACTGGGTATTGGAAATATATTTATAATTATTACCGTACTAATGTAATCGGCGTAGGTCAGTTAGTTAGTTTTTTTTTTTTGTTTCAATCATTATATCTAGTTTCATAGCTTAATTAGAATGATCAAGATTTTGCGAAAAACTCAAAAAGTGAATGAAAATAAAAAATAAAAAAATATACAAAAAAATTATTTTATATCAGAGAATTTGAAGAATATTTTTATTTCATATCTTTGTTCTTTTTTCTCTACGTTTGTTGTGTCCTGGAATCCATTCAATTTGATTAATCATCGATCTTAATATGTTTTTCGCTATCGAGAAACTATAATTATAATTAATACTTATTTACTTATTTACTTATTTACTTATTTACTTAATTAATTAATTATCGTACAATTATTAATTATTGTTCACTTCTAATATTAAAAATCCAATCGCGATAATATCGAGACTATTTGATTCATCATCAATTATTAATCATTATCTCTTACCCGTGCCATGTGGAAATCGAACTGGGGAACTGGTCGGGGGCTAGCCGGGAAGCCCTGGTTTTAGTCGGGGGCTGGTCGGGACGTCTGCCCAGGACCCGACCAGAATCGTCACGCACGGCTGGCCAAGTCCTGGCCAGGCTTCCCTTTTTCCAAGAAAAATCCTTGATAATTATACCAAAAACAACTTGTCTGACTTTCCTATGCTAAATTGGGGTTCTAGGCGTAAATTAATTGGAATGTAGGCAAAAAAAAAGTAAAAAGAAAAAAAAAATTGATTTAAGACGGGTTCGATACACTCGACAGTTAGGGATGGGTCAACCCATCCAAGTGCTGACCGTGGCGATTAGTGCTTAACTTCGGTGATCGACTAATGACCGGTATCCATCCGAATCCAATCATTCCTTATTACTACAGAACTTGTTAAGGTACTTGATTTATTTCAGATGATGTTATAATTTTGTATACAGTGTGATTCAGTGACAAATTTTGTACATGTGTTGTTAACATGTGTACTCACAGAAAATCGAGAAATTGGATTCAAATTTTGAATTTTTTTCTCTTGAGAAAGGTCATAATTCAGGAATTCAAAAAATGAAGAGGCAAATCTGATCTCAACATGACAAGGAGAGTCATGTCCGACTAGGAACTTGAATACAAGAATTTGGAAAAATTGCAAAACCAGTACCCGACCAGCGCCCGGTCAGGAACCTTCTTGTCACGGGGTCAACCCGGGCGATTTCCACAGCTCGAGCTGTAAGAGTGTAGAATTTAGTACATTGTGTATCAAGGGCGCAAAGAACTATTTTTCGAGTGTGAAATTTGCAGCAAGAGCCGAAGGCGAGTATGCTGCAATCACACTCGCCAAAATAGCCTTGTGCCCGACGTGATGCACACGATTTTTTTCTCAACACCTGGTCTGCAAAAATGCCTCTTTTCAGACCGAGTGAGCGGGCGCAAAACGGAACTTTGCGCCCGAGGGCAGGAAAAGAGTCGTTTGCGCCCGCTTTAGGCGGGCGCAAAGCACATTTCCGCCCGAGGGCCGAAAAGATCTGTTTCGCGCCCGCTCAAGAGGTATGAAAAGTGGCATTTTGCGACCGGGTGTGAGAAAAGAGGCATTTTTGCAGACCAGGTGTTGAGAAAAAAATCGTGTGCAACACGGGCGCAAGGCTATTTTGACGAGTGTGATTGCAGTACACTCGCCTTCGGCTCGTACTGCAAATTTCACACTCGAAAAATAGTGTTTTGCGCCCTTGATACACAATGTACTATTTCAGAGCGATTGGGCGGGCGCAAAACGGCACTTTGCGCCCGTCGGCCGAACAGATCTGTTTTGCGCCCGCTCAAGAGGTATGAAAAGTGACATTTTGCGACCGGGTGTGAGATAATAACTTTGAGGTTATGTGCCACAAAGCTATGCTATTGCTCAAACCATGTTAGTCTCGGCTGAGTGACTTCTCGGCTTCTAGATAGATCGTGACCAATTTGAGAATTTTTGCCGTAAAGTTTTTTGACGCATGATGATGCCCCATAAAACAATGAAATAATTTAGACCGTCTTAGCGCCTGTCCAGTCCCCGGCCAAGCTCTTGAATATTAAACTCAATTAAATTGCGAAATCAGCTCCTGGACAGCACCCGGCCAGTACTTGCCATAACCAGCGTAAGCATTGTGACAAAGTTTTCCCCCGACTAGCGCCCGGCTAGGACCCGACTGAGCACTTGGACAAAAATGTTGCCCGACCAGCGCCCGGCCAGAAACTTCCTTGTAACAGGGCCAACCGCAGGGCAATTTCCACACGGGTACCTATAATTATCATTATTATTATTATTATCATTATGATCATTATGATAATTGTAATAATTAAAATATTCAAGTATATAGTGTTGATAAAGAAGGTAGAGTGTTATCGACAGGAAACTTGTCCAGTTTTGGACATAGCTATCTAGGGAGTTTTTAGTCTCTAGCTAGTCTAGCTATTCTAGTCTATGGTCTGCCTGGTAGCGTCATGACGCCAAGCTCTCTGTAAACCGCTAAACTGTAATCCTGTTGCATCTTACTAATAAATACCTGAACAATTGATTCAACCGGTGTATATCAATATATAGTATAAAGACTCGCAATACTGACTGAAGCGTTTCTCTTTACTACCTACTACTTCTCGTTGAATAGAATTTATTTATTATAATAGTGGCATTTATTTATTCATTCATTGATTTTGATCTTTCTTCTTCATCTTTTTTTTTCAATTTTCGTCTCATTATTATCTAACTTTCTTTTTCCTTTTTTTTGTCTAATTAAAATATCTATAGCTTCTAATTAGTTTTATTACCAAAATCCAGAAAAGAGGAAAATTAGCTCGAAAAAAAAGAGTAAAAACAAAAATCTGATTTTGACGTTTTTTTTCCTTTTTTTTACAAGCCGACTTGTCTAGTCTAGACAATTTTATGAATATAAAGTGATTAAAAAAAAATGTACTAATTAATATTTCAAATCCACAATATTACTAATAATAATAATAATAATAATAATAGCTCTTAAATCATCTACATTAGTTTAATTATGCCGCCAATACCCATACTTGAATAGATTAGAATAGAATAGAATAGAAACAAGCATCGGTTGCAAACGAGTACCTCAAGAAGTATTTACTCTTGCAATAATGATAAGTAATCGTGTATTGACCATTTTTGGTATTTGAATGCCCGCGTCTCTCGGCCATGTTATGGCGAAGTTTGACGAACCAATCAAAAACGGGTAGCGATTGGCAGGACTCCGTTCAAGAGATACTCGATCGTTGCGCCATCTCATGAAATCACGCCCGATCCTATCATTTTTTTCACATCGACACCGGACCGGATGACAGTGAAGTTGGTCGCAAATCCACTGCAACCATTCAGGGAGCTCGCAGACAATTAAAACAATTGCCGATTGCGGATCGCACATGCGCACTGGATTTTATATCAGTGACCACGCGAACGCGACGCGACCCGTGAACATCAGAGTGGAGTGTGGACACGGCCGAGAAACGTAAGATGACGGAACGCGTGACGCTGCTTCTCGGAAAAGATCGCGTCGAGGTGTCTCGGAAGGACCTAATCTCAAAAAGCGAGTATTTCGCGAACCTGTTGTCACCGAACTTCAAAGATTCCCTGAATTCGGAGCAGCGCATCAATTACGACATCGAAATAGACACGCTACGGGTGAGTTCGCGAGCGACGCGCGACGGGGAATCCCCGTTTCTACCGAAGCGAGCGTCCCGCCGATGCGATACCTCCTCACATTCGCGGCTATTTTTCTCTTCACTTTCTTTTCGGAGCCGATTCCATATTTGCTCTCTCAAGACATGCAATCTAAATTAACTTTTGCACTTTCCATTATGCACGCATCAATCATTGCTACATGAGCGCTTTAATAAATAAATCTAATAATTCTAATCTAATCTTTCTCCTAACTCGCTTCGACTTGTGCAGACCTTTGTCAGCTGGACTTCTGACCACGTGGCCTCTGTCATCGGTGACCGTCGTCACGTCAAACCCAGCCTATCACACTTCGTCGGAGACGCGGCTGACTTTGACCGACTTTTGCTGCTCCTGCAACTTGCCGTTTTATTCGCAGCAGAGACTCTCGTCCAGGATTTGTCAGACTTGATTGCTTGCCACTGGCTGATTCCCGAGAAATCCGTTCAGATCTGGCTATTGGCGAGAGAACTGAGCCTGCCAGTGCTCAGAGATCTTGCCAAAGCAGCTTGTGTCGAACGCCTTCGTGACCTGCCCGAGTCTCAACTCCTGGAACTGCCCGGGGAGGACTTCATCGAGCTAGTGGGGAACATTCGTGTTCACCCGGATCATGAACTGTTGCAGCGATGGTTGACGTGCAATAATCCATCCGGCGAAGCTAAAGCCTTCGAATCGCATTATCCCTTCACACTGTTGGGAACGGAGCGCTTGGATGACATCAATTTTGAGGTAGCGTATTAATTTCCAACGGTAAAAGTCTGATGTCTCATGTCGCATCTCTTGTTTGCAGCAACTGTATGGGGAGCAATGGTGGAAGCACAACATTCAGTGTATAGTTGGGCGCAAACGGACAGCCAACAACGAAGAAAAAATGTGCATTTACGGCTGGGACGGAAGTACCTTCTCCGAAATGATCGAGCTACCGAGTAATCTCACATTTCTTGACCAGAGTATCGTTGGAATGCGCGTTGTAGGTCGAGGTGAGTCTAAAGTCCGTGGTAAAGTTGACGTTACGCATATATAATGTCAATGTATTACATAAAAATTTCAGGATACGACATTTACCTCGTCGGTGGGGAATATGGAAAGGATTCGAAAAATTACCAGACTGAAATCTGGCGATACTCGATGATTTCGAAGACCTGGTACTACGTCACGAGGTACAAACCTTCCCATGTCAGATTCATGCATTCAATCGCGACACTCGAGATGATTGGCCGACATCATTCAAATTCTCGTTGCTTTTCTAGTATGCCGAGAGCTCGACGAAACATGGCGATACAGTTTTCAAAAGAAGAGCTGGTCATCGTAGGTGGTACCCAACCCGACGCAGTAACCAAAGGAATCGAATATATCGATGTATACGACGTTTACACAGGTCAGAATGTCTCAGGGACTCGGTTTATTCGATCACCGTGCAGGGACATCGCTGCAATTCCCATCATTGTTATTCTATCCCACGTATTCCTGTCTATTAGGACAATGGCGGGACATACCAGGTATCCCTGATTCTATAACAAACACCACGGTGATATACGACGACGGAGATTTCGTAGCACTCTGGGAAAATGCATGCGGATACACGTACTACGAGGATGAGGATGAGTGGCTGCAATGGCTTGGCATTTTTCTGGGTGATGGTCGGAGGAACTTTACAGAATATTTTCAGAATGATAATGTTCTTCCTCGGTACCTGATGAAACACCACGACTGCCAGTACGTCTTAGGTCAGTAAGGGAAGAGACGCTGGTATCAACCGAAGAGCAAAGAAGCACGTTATGAACTCGACTTCTTTCGTTTTCTGTGCTCTTGAACCCCCCGAAACTTTGTTACAGGTATTTACGAGAGGGATATGCTCTCGTTTCCTACTCCCAAAGTATTCTGGTTCAATGATTTCGAATACTATGCAGCGTTCGACATCGGCGACTGCTTGACGCAGTTTCATAATCAGGTCGGCAACGGTCCCTACCTGGTCGGCTTCAGTCACAAAGACGACACCACGTGTGTCGAGGTGGTTAAGACAAACGGCAAAAAATCTATAGAGACAAATATCGTTTACAAAGAGAAGAGAAACGATGTAGTAGACTTGTTTCGCTATGAACCCATCGGCTGCTTCAATGTTTACAATCCGAAAAGCTTGAACGAAATTCTTGTACTCACGATCAAGGCGAAGAAGTCTCGTACTCGGGCAAAGAAGCCTCGTACTCAGGCAAAGACGCCTCGTACTCAGGCGAAGAAGTAACAGTAATATTATTTTCTTCAGGATAAGATATACTAAAAATCTGTATTAATCTTCAATTTCACTACATTTTATGCCGTTACGTATTTCGTATAATGTTGTATTACTACATAAATATAATGCTTATAATTACGATGTAAAGAATTGTGTCTCATTAAAGAACCAGTTTATGAGATTGTGGTCTTTCGAAGTTCTGACCCCCACCCGCTAGGTGAATTGACGTGGACAGCTCCATATGCTTCGGCTGTACATGAAAAAATAACGTAGCGACAAGAATCAAGTAATTTCTATTAAAAACTAAAGCTGGCCGAACGTAATGAAAATTCGTGATATTAAAAGAAAATCATAACTCCTTCTAACCCTGCTAAAAATTCCCGAGATGACCAGTCAGTACCTAGTTCTAAATTACGACGTGGGGAATGGACCTATGTGGACCCATGAGGTCCTGACTTGGGAATTTTTAGTAGGGTAGTAATCTAACAAAGTTTTAGGTTCATATCCCTGCAAAAAATGTCCACAAGAAACCGGAAAGCGGCGTATACATTTGTTATACATTTCGGATACATTCCGGAAATTGATTTTTCGGATTGAATACGTTTTTGTCGGGATCGTATCCGGCCAAAGAATGGCTATGCGGATTGAATATGGTTCTTTCGGAGTTTGTACTCGGACGCCGAAATCCGTGAAATCGGCAATCCGTCCGTTTCATCCGCACTCTTTCCGGATGAAGAAAGGCGATCGAAATATATACTAATGTGTTCGGTTTGGTTTCAGCAGCGGCAATCGTGGGTTTCGCCACGAATCAGATTGTGTCCGGAACCAAATTAAATCCGTTTTTTATACGGGTGTATCCGCAAGGATACCGGGAGGGCGATGTGCCGAAGGTGATTTTACGTGGTTTTGAATACGGCTTCATCCGGTTTTCATCGGCAATCGATGCAATCCCCCCGTGATCCTGTTGTATCCGCAATTATTCCGGCAATACTTACGGAGAACAAGCGATTTCCAATTCGGCTGTATCCGGTTTCGATTCCATAATCGATTTCATCCGGCTTCCGCTCGGTTGTATCCGCAATTTTGCCGGAACAAAAACTTGCGTTCAAATTTCTTAAATAGTTGCGGATAGAATCGGACATCGGGCGGATTGCATCGGTAAGAGAATCGAAACCAGATAAGGCCGGATTGAGAATTGCTTGTACCACGTATACATTTCCGGCATAGTTGCGCATAAAATTGGATAGCGGGCGGATTCCATCGATTATAGAATCGAAACCGGATACGGCCGGATTGATAATTCTTTGAACGGCGTCAACATTGGCGGGACAGTTGCGGATACAAACGGATAGACTCGATTTTTGACCAACGGCAAGTGGTCGTTCCAGCAAAGTTGCGGATACAACCGGACAGCGGACGCATTACTTAGATTCCAGGGTGTTCAACCCGTCGAATTTTCCTGCACAAGACCCCACGACCACTGCCCTGGCGAAAATGAGAACTCTGCAAAATCTTTACAAAAATCTACAAACGAAAATGCAGAAAAATTCAGAGTTTTCCAGAAATGTAAACTCTGTTATTCGCTGTGAAAATCTGGAAAAATCTGGAAAAATGTGAAAATTTCTGTTGTAGAGTTTTACAGAATTTTCCGGAGTGTAGAAATTTCTTGTGAACACAGAAATTCCGAGTTTTGCAGAGAAATTAATGATTTTCGATGTAAGATTTCGTAAAATTCCGCGGTACAGTTTTGCAGATTTTCTACGAGTGTGCGCAATATTTTCCATGCAGAAGAATCCGAAGTTTTGCAGAGGAATTTATGATTTTCGATGTAAAAATCTGAAAATTTCTGCTGTACAGTTTTGCAGATTTATCCAAATTGTACAAATTTCACGACAATAGAGAAATTCAGTGCCTTGCAGAGAAATTGATGATTTTCGATGAAAAATTTTGTAAAAGTCCGCGGTAGAGTTTTGCAGATTTTCCACAAGTGTGCGCAATATTTTCCATGCAGAAGAATCCGAAGTTTTGCAGAGGAATTTATGATTTTCGATGTAAAAATCTGAAAATTTCTGCTGTACAGTTTTGCAGAATCATCCAAATTGTACAAATTTCACGACAATAGAGAAATTCAGTGCCTTGCAGAGAAATTGATGATTTTCGATGAAAAATTTTGTAAAAGTCCGCGGTAGAGTTTTGCAGATTTTCCACAAGTGTGCGTAATATTTTCCATGCAGAAGAATCCGAAGTTTTGCAGAGGAATTCATGATTTTCGATGTAAAAATCTGAAAATTTCTGCTGTACAGTTTTGCAGAATTATCCAAATTGTACAAATTTCACGACAACAGAGAAATTCAGTAGCTTGCAGAGAAATTGATGATTTTCGATGAAAAATTTTGTAAAAGTCCGCGGTAGAGTTTTGCAGATTTTCCACAAGTGTGCGCAATATTTTCCATGCAGAAGAATCCGAAGTTTTGCTTGAATTTATGATTTTCGATGTAAAAATCTGAAAATTTCTGCTGTACAGTTTTGCAGAATTATCCAAATTGTACAAATTTCACGACAACAGAGATATTCAGTGCCTTGCAGAGAAATTATTGATTTTCGATGAAAAATTTTGTAAAAGTCCGCGGTAGAGTTTTGCAGATTTTCCACAAGTGTGCGCAATATTTTCCATGCAGAAGAATCCGAAGTTTTGCTTGAATTTATGATTTTCGATGTAAAAATCTGAAAATTTCTGCTGTACAGTTTTGCAGAATTATCCAAATTGTACAAATTTCACGACAACAGAGATATTCAGTGCCTTGCGGAGAAATTATTGATTTTCGATGAAAAATTTTGTAAAAGTCCGCGGTAGAGTTTTGCAGATTTTCCACAAGTGTGCGCAATATCTTCCATGCAGAAAAATCCGAAGTTTTGCACAGAAATTTATGATTTTTGATGTAAAAATCTGAAAATTTCTGGTGCACAGTTTTGCAGAATTTTCAAAAGTTTACAAATTTCACGATAACAGAAAAATTCAGAGTTTTGCAGAGAAATTTATTCTTTTCGATGACAAATTTCGTTAATTTCCGCTGTAGAGTTTTGCAAATTTTCCACAGTGTGCCTGGTTAAAAAAAAATCTATGCGAAATTTCTACAAAAATCTATGAAAGCAAATGAACAAAAAGTCGGAGTTTTTCAGATATGTTAACTCTGTTACTGGCTGGTAGAATTTAGAAAAATCTGAAAAAATCTGCTGTAGAGTTTTTCAAAATTTCCTGAAGTATGGCGTCATCCAAGTAGTACGTAACGCTATTTTTGACCCTCCCCCCCCCCCTCCTAAGTGTTACGTTATGCTACCAATTGCTAAGATTATGATAAGGGGCCGTGCATAAATGACGCCACCACGAATTCTGCCTTTTTTGACCCCCCCTCCCCCCATGTCACACCAAGTCACAAAGCTTGGACCCTCCCCCCACCCCAAGGTGACGTCACAAAACTTTCACATACCCCCCCTCGGGCGGGCTTTTCAAATTTGAGACAGGGTTTTTTGACTGAATATTGAAGAAAAATTGAAATTTCGAAATGTGACGTCACATTTGCGTGTACCCCCCTCCCCTCCCCATGTCACAAAACGTCACATTTTCGGTGACTCCCCTCCCCCCCTTTGAGTGGTGACGTCATTTATGCACGGCCCCTAAAGCGCCGGAAATTTAAAAAAAATAGGATCATTTTTCATGGTTACAATTAAACTGTTTGGCGATGTGGATATATGCTTTTGTTTCTCAAGTATTTATTGGAAATAAAAACCGTAACGTCTGACGATATCCCCCCCCCCGCCCGCCCCCTCCCCCCCAACAAATGGTCACGTTTTGACCGACCCCCCTCCCCCATAGTAACACCCCCCCCTGAGCATTACGTAATACTTGAATGACGCCTATGGACATTTCACAGAAACAGAGAAATTCGAAGTTTTGCATAGAAATCGATGATTTCCAATTGTCAATTCTGGAAATTTCTGCTGCAGAGTTTTTCAAATTTTCCCCAGGTACAAATTTCTCAGCAGCAGAAACATCCGGAGAAATTTAGTACCCGTGACCGCCACGCGGCGGCGTTGCTTCCCGCAGCCAAGTAATCACGGTGGGGATATATGTTGGCGCGGCACCGTGGCCACGTCACCCGTGCCTAGACTACTGTCGGGCCAATATTTTCTAGAGGCGGATGAAGAAATCCTAACTTGCAGAGATGCACAGGAATTTTCCAATTTCTTCAGAATTTCGCCTCGAAATCGTAAACACAAATGAATAAGGGGCGGCCGATTTAGGGGGGGGGGGGCGACCCCCCCCGTGCGCACGCCTAGGGCTTGTGTTGAAGAGATTTTCAGAGATATGTATAATTTATCGGAATTTTCCGCGGAAATGCAGATATTTTACAGGTGGGGTCCATTTCTGAAATTCGTACTTGAAGAGATTTCCAGAAATATGTATACTTTTCCGGAATTTTTCGCGGAAATGCAGATATTTACAGGCGGGGTCCATTTCTGAAATTTGTACTTGTGGAGATTTCCAGAAATATGTGTACTTTTTCGCAATTTTTCATCGAAATGGAGAAATAGATACAGTAGAGCGTCGATTATCCGAACGTCAGTTATCCGAAACGTCAATTATCCGAATGGCGATTTGCTTTATCCGAAACGTCAATTATCCGAATTGCGATTTGGTTTATTGGAAAATCGTCGACTTTTTCAAAAATAAACAGATGTAAGAACTCAAATATATAAGAATCTTGATTATTTTTTAAAGACATACATATCCAACTTTGTTCTGTATCATTGAATGATACGATGATTACATGTTTTCAGTTCACTAAAATGTACTTGTGATAATAACCTATTGATGTTCATTGTAGTTAAATATATGTATACTGTTACGAAGGCTGCTGCAGCCTTACACCCTTTACATAACACGAAAGAGGTGCAGGCTGGTTGTTACGACAATCCTCTATATAAATTTCATCATTTCGAAAGAATCGACGTTTTTTTCGCCCACGGAATATTGCTGTTCGGTTATCCGAAATTTCGATTATCCGAAAGGCACCCGGTCCCAATTGATTCGGATAATCGACGCTCTACTGTACGCACAAAGGCGTCGCGGAATAATTTTTGTGCTACAGAGATTTTAAAACAAAAAACTCTGATTTTTCTATGGAAAAAATTCTGATTTTTCTCAATAAAAAAACTCTGATTTTTCTCTGAGAAAAACTCTGATTTTTCTCTGAAAGGTGTTCCAAATAACAGACAAATGTAGAATTTTTTGCAGAGGTTTTCGGAGAAAATTGCGGAGTTTTTCAGAATTTTTTTTTCGCCAGGGTGCACATAATGGTAAGCTTGTTACCTGGGTCGAGGAAAGGTCTGTCGATCCAATTATAAGGGACAATAGGCATGGGCCATTGGGCATAGGAATGGGACACGACTGTCATAGCTGGCGATACGATCTTTTGACAAAATAGTGGCGGCTCTAAAAAGAGCCGATTGTTTTTAGCGCTGACAAGGGCTGGTGTGGCAATCCAGAGGCATCAGTGCGATGCTTGTGCGTGGGCATCTTCTGTTAAGGCCTGAAAATTGGGCGCGTAAGAGCTGGTAGAAATCCTCAACAAGTGTTCCAGATTTTCGTCGGTTAGTCTTGATGGGAGCCTCGATTTTACGTGTTTCATCGAGGAAAACATCGATTCACATAAATAACTAGAGGCAAAACACGAGAGCAATCTCTTGTAGAGGCCTAAAAGGTTACTGTATCCGTGTGTTTTGTCTACAACCGTTGTCCAAAATTCATCTACGTCAGAGCATTTTGTAAAGCGAAAGCGATACGCTTCGTTGTGCCGGATCGAAATCATCTCTTCTCGTATGCCGTAGATATCAATCGTAGGAAATAATTCCTTTATGATTCCAGCAACATCGGTCGTATCTTGCTGTACCATAGGATCAAAAAAGTGGTTCCTAAGTTTTTTGATCGCATCAAATTCCTGGAATCGCTGAAGGAATCCTTCTGCAAGTTTTTCCAACCAACAAGCAAACCGCTCGCCACGGAATTCACTCTCGGTAGACGATTCTTGTACACTTTTTTTCAGGTTTTCAAACTTCGCAGATATTCCATTTTCACGAAAAATATCTGCCCGCGGAAATTTTCTACGGCACTGATTGATGTCCAAATAGGAATGTTTTTTCCTTGTATGGTCAAATTCAAGGTGTTGATTTGCTTCATCAAATCCACCCAGAATGCCAAGTCCATCAACCAGGATTGGTCATGGAGCTGTTCAACATCTTCATTTCTAGACTCCAAAAATGTTTTGATTTCCGGTAAAACTTGGTAAAATCTTTCTAAAACTTTACCCCGACTCAACCACCTAACCTCACAATGTAATGTTAAATCAATATGTTTATCTTCTGTTTCTCGCAACAGCGCTTGAAATAATCGATGTTGCAAAGGTCTTGCACGAATTGAATTGACGATTTTTACAACTGGCTGCATAACATGATCCATATTTACTGATTTGATACACAATGCCTGTTGATGGATAATACAGTGGAAATTCAACAGTGCTGCAGGAAAATCCGGATCTTGTTTACAAAGCGCGATCAGTCCCGCGTGTCGTCCGATCATAGCTGGAGCGCCATCGGTAGTTATCGCCACAAGTTTTCCGAGGGGAACATTTCTCTGTGTCAGAATTTCTTTTAATGCTGAGAAGACGTCTTTTCCAGTTGTACGACCTTTCAGCGGTATCACAGAAAGCAATTCTTCCGTCGTAGAGTAGTCATCAAAAACCATACGTATAAAAACACTGACTTGGGCTATGTCACTGACATCTGTACTTTCATCGAGTTGCAGTGAGAACCACTCACACCCACGCAAATCTCCCGTCAATTGATCTTCAATATTAGTAGAAATGGCCAATACTCTTCTTGTCATCGTTTGACGGGACAAAGGCGTATTTTGCACCTTCGATAGTATACTGTCCCTGACGTCTATGTCTTTTATCAGCTCATTTGCCATTTCAGTCATTGCTTCTTATATTACAGCCCCATCGTCGAAAGGCTTCATTGCCTTGGCCAATATGTACGCTACTTTGAAAGATAATCTTGTCGTTGAATTCGAATCGCTAGCAACAATCGTAGTGGCATCAACTGAAGTGGGTTTCTGAAGCTGCAATTTCAAGGCTTCAACTTCTGATGTTCGAGCAGTGGAGCCTTTTGGGAAATCCACATCAAGGGAAGCGTGATGTTGCTGAAAATGCCCTTGCACATTGCTTTTTCTATTGCTCGGAAACACATGTGCACACACCAGACACGTGCAAACATCACCAATCGGAGTAACGAAGTACTCTTGTTCCCAACTTGGCTGATAAAAATAATTACGGACTTTTGGCCTTTTCGCTTCACTTGCCATTGCTATTATGATTTTTTTTTTTTTTTCCTTCAGGTATGCGGCCTTACGCCGATGTCCCAATAAAACTCTCCCAAATCTTCTTGTCTTCTTTCGTGGTGTGTGATGACGGCTTATCAATGTATGAGTTCTGGCACTTTTTGCTCATCATAGAGACGCTTGCCTATACTCCTAATTAAATCAGCCGACCATCCGTTTTTCTAGTCCGATAATATTTTGTGATTGCTTGAGTTCCTGAGCCTCGATTTGTTGGGGTTAGGTTGTATAGCCTGACTCACTGCAATCACTTCTCAGATTATTCCGGTAGGCGTTTTGTCAGGTGCATTTGGTTAATTCCGTGATATTGTTCTTTCGTTGTCGGGGTCGTTGGTTTGGTCCTCTTCTTTAGATTTTCTTTTTTCTTGATGATACTTCCGATAGTAAGACAGCACAAGGAAGGGAAGTTTCGAGGAACTAAAAGACAGACACATAAAGCAATCTCGACTAACCTCCCCTGTATTGGTCTCTTATGTCTAACTTATAATTAACCTATATAACAAATTATATCCATACATAATCCTATCCCAACCGCCACCAAAGCTTACTTATAGGGAAAACTTCCCATAATTAATTATAATATATATACATATACAATTTATAATAATACTCGTAATTTTTTTTTTTTTTTTAATTTTAAACCCCTGCTCAATTCCCCTGTCTCTTAAAAATCTATTTAATATCGATGATGAACGCTATAAGTCGAACCAGAGTCTCTGAATCTCCCCTCAATGCCAGACTCTCAACGTCAGAGTCAAACGCTATATTTTTTGACATAAGAAAGCTAGATAGACGCACTCTCTCCGCCTCAAACCTGGGACACCACCAAAAAATATGGTTTATTGTCTCCTTTCCCTCCCCACACTCGCAGTCATCATCATTGATAATGGACATTCTTTTAAGGTGGGCCTTCGTTTTATTGTGGCCAGTTTTAATTCTATTGGCAATCCCAATCCTTTTCCTATCCATGCCTGAATCTTTGAACCAGGCTTTCGGAGCGAAATTTGGCGCAAACAGAACAAAGCGATAGCCTTTAGGGTTCGGTGGAAGTGAATAATTTTTTATGAAGTCAGCGGTACTTTCTACAGCTTTTTGCTTAAATAATGAATTGAGGTCTTTAAAAAAAAATTTTTTTTCATCTATAGGCACTCTTTGACTTGCCTGTTTGGCAGCTTGGTCAGCTAGCTCGTTTCCCAGGATTCCAACGTGCGCTGGGACCCACACTATTACTATTCTTCTTCCATCCCTCAATTCGTTATATATTTGCTCTTTAATAAACGCTGCATGGTGGTTCAGATTAGAGTCTAACCCCACCCCTCCTAATTTCTTGACGGAACTCATGGAATCAGTACAAATCAGGAAGTCACCCTGAAGGTTATTAGCCTGAATGAGTATTATCGCCTGTTTAGTAGCGTAAAGTTCTATATTGAAAATTGAATTTTTTGCGTTCAGAGAAAGTCTCCTTGTTAGATTAGGGTAATCCCGCGAGATAATACCAATGCCACACTGCTTTGCTTCCTTATTCAAGGATCCGTCAGTAAATAAGAGTCTAGAATTAGGATATTTCTCAGCTACTAGCTTGTCGAAGTCCCCTGGATTGCCCAAAGGCGGTTTTGTCTTCACCCCTATCTCTAGATCGCAGATGTTTTCCTGGATTAAGGCTCGATAATCAATAAGGAACGTTTCCAGCCTGTCAAAGCAGTGTACGCCTTTACAATCATAACGCATGCTCTGCCAGGTAATGATATAAGGCCGAATCCGTGTCTAGTTTGTCACGGACATGAGCTTGATTTTTCAGGCATTGAATCTTTTTTAACATCAATATAACACTGTTGTTTCTGTATGATTCCAGTTTACTCAGAAATCTGCTCATCATTTCCCGAGACCTATCCCTAAGAGTGACCAGACCACTAAGGTGAAGAAGACAATTATGATGGGTGTTGTTTTTAAACACCCTAAGCCGGTTCTTATGGCCGAGTTTTGTAAAACATCTAGTTTTCGAATCATGGGACTATCTTTACTATTATACAAAAAACTTCCCCATTCTAGCCCGGGCCTTATGAGACTCTTATAAATACACAAAACAGTACTGGGGTGAGATCCCCATCTGAATTTCGCAATAGAATACAAGACGTTGAGGAGTTTACCTGCCTTGGCTCTAGTATTATCGATGTGTGCACTCCAGTTTAGTTTATGATCCCAAGTGACCCCCAGATACCTTGCCGAAGGAACATTGGGAAGTATATGGTTTCTGATTGAGATTTGAAGAGAATGTGGTTCTATGCTTTTTTTTGTTGCTAAACAGCATTAGTTTAGTTTTTGGTAAGGATATGTAAAGATTCCTCTCTTCCAGTGCATCACACAGAAGTTCTAGGACTTCTGCCAAAGTCCTTAATATTACGTCACAACTGGAATTCGAGACATTTATTCTTATGTCATCGGCAAAGGAAGAGAAGAGCACCTCCTGCGGGAGGCCTCTCTCCAAGTCCAACATATACTATATATTGAACAAGAGTGGGCTGAGGATGGAACCTTGCGGTAATCCTTTGTTGGAATTCTTTTCTCCTATAAACGAGCCTTCAACGAATCCTAGAAGAAGACGCTCGCAGAAGGACTCATTAATAAATTTCACAATCATTGGGGGAATTCCCAATTCTGTCAACTTTTTAATTAATTTTTCAATATTAACATTATCATATGCTCCCATAATATCCACAAATACTACACCCGTCTTTATACCTTGGGATCGAGCAATATCAAGATCTAATCTTAGTTCTACTAGATTGTTATGACAAGATTTCCCTCTGCGGAAACCATTGCAATTTTTCCCCAACAGATTCCTGGATTCGGACCACCACATTAAACGATCATTGATGATGCGTTCAAGAATTTTATGTACGCAACTTGCCATAGCGGTAGGACGAAAACCGCTGTTTCCTGGTTTCTCTATAAAAACCACTTTAAAGGATTTCCAATTACTGGGTGTAGAGCCCTCTTGGAGGAAGAGATTGAACATTTGCCTAAGTCGCTCTAGGACTTCCTTGGGGACTCTTTTCAAGATATCGTAAGTAATAAGGTCTAATCCAGGGGCAGATCTAGTTTTTGAAATACGAATGGCATTCTCTACTTCAATCATAGATATTTCATTGTTCAGTATTGACTCATTATCAAATGGATACTCCCAGTCCAAATTCCCTCTGGGACCATAATGATTTTGAGTAATCTTGTTAAAGGCTTCCATTACTTTAGGGTCTGAAACTGGATTATTAGAATTTCTAACCACAGGTCTCGACTGTAAAGCTCGACTTTTAAAACTTTTTACTGCCTTCCAGATTTGATTTAGATCCATGGAAGGATTGAGAGAAGAACAGAACCTTTCGTAACTGACCTTCTTTTTTTTTAGGAAATTACTTGTTCTTTTGGTTGCTGCGATAAAGGCATCATAATTTTCATTAGAGCTATCTTTTTCAAATCTATCCAACGCCGCTTTCCTAGTCTCGACTGCCTCACTGCACTCTTCATCCCACCAAGGAGACGAAGCAGGAGCTTTTACTGGTTGATTTCCCGACTCAACATGTGCGGCACCCGAGTCAACTAATGATTTTTTTATTCCCGAGATTAAGTTCTCATACTCCTCCATGAGATTTTCAGTGGTTAGTACGGGGCTTTGTTCAATAAACGTCTTCATATCTCTAGTAAACTGTGCCCAGTCAACTCTGGTCGTTCGAATCCTGTTCAAACCCGCGACTTTCGTGAGTCTCCCTTTGGAGATTGAGATTTTCGTAGGATAATGATCGCTGCCCATTAAGTCTTTGATTACAACCCACTCTGTGTAGATGCTAATATCACTAGTGCATAATGAAATATCAGGGACACTGTTTTTGTCAAATTCATGATGTAATCTAGTGGCAGTTCCAGTGTTTAAAACATGCAGCTCTAAGCCCAGGACTACATCCGCGAATATGTCACCTCTGGGATTTCTCAGTCCGCTCCCCCATAGAATATGATGCGCATTGAAGTCCCCCGTGATTACTGCGTTCTCGTGTTCTATTAATTTAAGAAGAAACTCTTCCAGCTCAGTTTTGACTAGACGTACTCGGGGAGGAATGTAAATATTAAATAAGTTAATCCTTCTGGTCAATATCTGCCCCACGATCCTACATCGTGCTTGTAGGACCCGCTGCTGTCGCGCAATATCGTCGAGGTGTGGATATTCCAAAATTTCGGTACGAAAAAATAGTTACTCGGGACCCGTGTGAGTGAATATGCGCATTTACAGCACTCGACGTCGACACAGGTGATCCGAGGTTCATAGCCTGCAGGGTGAAGTAGTAGACCCAACACCGCAACCACCCCTGTCCCTTTGGTGTGATCAAGATAATCATGATACTCACAAGATTTCGATTCTGACGATGATGATGATAATGATGAAAATTAGGATGAAAAATATCATGAGAAATTTAATAAAATCCATTTTAAAAAATCATAAATCATTTATCGGAAATTGCAAAATTATTCCCACTAGGGGTACGTCCAGCATACATGCGTGTATATGGGATCGGACCTAAGAAACTGGAGAGAAAATTTGTCGAGCCGTGCATTTTGAATAGTGCTGTGCTTCTGATTAGAGTGTGGTATCTGGATATGGTGTATGCTATATTCTAGATTGATTGAAATAACGATTTCTGTCATACACTGCTATCTCTTGTGTACTTTCGTTTTTGCATTTCGCATGACTGAATTCAAAATTAATATTTTGAAACCACTCAAGGTCCAACTGAACGAAAGTGAGAAAATGCTAAAACTTTGTCGAGAGTTTTCTAACGTTAAATACAGTTTTGGGTCTGTTACCCGAAACTATTTGAGGTGGCAGCAGGGGCTAAGCCACCAAGATGGCGGCGCACCCTTTTTTTTCTAATCAAAAAAAGATGGCTGCGCCACCAGCATGGCGCCCCCTGCTGCCAACTGAAATAGTTTCGGGTAACAGACCCAAATTGTATCGCGATTCTTCCTGTTGTAAGTGGCTGTTGTTGCTCTGAAACATTTGCGGTACTTGTTTTAGATTTTTCGGACCAACCCTTTCTGCGTTATGTTGTTTTTTTTTTTTCAACCGAAAGAAAGGATCATTTTTGAAAATCTAAAAGAATTCACTAAAATTTGAAGACTGACGTAGAACAGTTTCCCGCTCGTGAGAATGTGGCAAACATTTTTTAAATATTTTTTTCACCCAATAATGGACAATAATGGACAAAAATTGAATACAAGTGGTCGGTTACAAGAAATATTAATTCGATCAAATATTCAAGTCATAACTCAAAAAGGGTTGGTCCGAGGAATCTGAAAGAATTCAGAAAAATGCTGTCGAGATATCGCTCGGAAAATTTGGTCCGATTCTGGCCCGTGTCTGTCCGGATAGTCTTTCGACTGCTAGAAGAACCAATGACGTCGTTTGCGTGCGACTGTGGAATAACTTTTATGCGGGCTATACGTTTACATCGAACAAAGTATATCAGTTTGCGATTGAGTAATCAACATTTATTCACAGTGGTCTTCAAGACACGTGTCATTCTCGAGATTAATTTTAATTTAATTTAATTTATTGTGTCCTTAACAATGTAGGACAAGAGGTACACTCGGAAGATAAACTAAAACTAAAGAGAAAACGATAGTCACACCAAAATAGAAAAATTAAACAAAATAATAAGATAATAGTAATACTAATAGTGGCAGTAATTATAAAATAAAAATAGGAATGATAATAACAGCAAGACTAAACAACTAAGTCACAACAATAAGATAAAAATAAATTAATAGGTAGAGCCAAAGAGACGAGAAAGGTAAAAGTAATCGGAATAATAATAATTGTTAGCTTAATTTTCTTGGAATAAGCCGGGTGTCGGGATGCCGGGAAAAAGGGTAAAAGAAATTCTCGGAACGTGTTTTGGGAAAAGTATTTGATGCTTTCCGTTTATTTTTCTTGACACTCCACTCCTTCTACTCATAATCTTAACCAAACCTTTCATTCCAATCTAATCACCAATCTAATCACAATACTAAGTATTTCACGGCGACCAGCCGTCGTGGCGCCTACCTGGCCCTTCCACACACACACACAGTACTGCCCTCTCTCTCGAACGACCAGTTCTACCAACCTTACACTCTCGGCCACTCATACCAATCTCTGGATATAAAAATCCCCAACATAATAGTAATATAAAAAAAATTGGCAAAAACATCATATCAGGTCCGGTCAGAATCACTGAAGCTACACCGATCAAAGCCAGTAACGAAAAGCCAGGCGAGGGTGCGATTTCGGCGAAATCCCTAGTCGCGAACCGCCACGAACTCGCATACGTGACAACCATTAACACCAAACGAACATCTGTTGAGACAAAGAGACCAGCGATGACTTCAGCAGGCGTCGACGAATTCAAGGACAAACATCACATATCCAATCACCAAGTCCTATGTTCATAATTGACACAAGAAGAATTGACACGCAGTACGATTCTCTAGGAACGGCTCCTGGTCATGACTTTCAACGCCTAGTAATCCTAAAGAAAAGCTTAAGATTCAAATGCTACAACAGAGAGGGTGCAACTTGATCTAGGCCGCCCATGATGGGCCAGCCCTTGAACCTTCCGTCTTTCTGTGCCCAAACCGATATTATTCAATTCGATTTTCAGGATATTTACAATAAACTTTCTCTTTTCGTTGGAGACAAAGAAACAAGAAGTCAAAAAGAAGCAGTTGTAGACCTAGCAGCTGGACGCACTAATTCCATCTACCCCTTGATCAAGCGAAAATCACACTCTTCATCTGTAGCACGACCGGAATCGCGAATTGCCTAAGCAACGTATGGAAACGAAAAAAATGAGAGAAAACACCCTGTTCGCCTTCAAGAAATTTTCCGATACTCAAATTTCTGCAAACCTTTCATTTTAACGAGAGACGTTTCCGAGTACGATCTTGGAGCGATATTCAGCCAAGGCAAAATAGGAAAAGATCTCCTGTCATATTCGCATCGGAACCTTCAGAGAGAGCAGCGATTAGCTTATTAACCACCTTCGACGCTTACATCGACGGCTTTGAAATGCCATTCATGTCAACAATTCGGCCAACGGTAACATATTGCCAGCCCTCGACTGAGCTCACACATGGAGGTACAGAAGTCGTACCAGAATCACTCATTGTGGAGCCTGCCGCTCCACCGACAGAGGCCCAAAGTTTGCATGTCTATCCATACCAGCAGAGGCACACTGTTATCTTGCTGTTCCGCTGACAGAGGCACAAAGTTTGCATGTCCAGCCTTCTTTCCGTCGTACGGGATTCCACGGGAATTAAACAATTCTGATTACGCGACATAGGCTCGGCCGTTCCTGACCATGATTCATTACTCATTCACACCACTCAATTTAGTACGTCTGACAATGAATGAAAATAAAAAAATCATTGAACAATCAGCCGCACGATACATCGGGCATTGAAGGTCAATCCCACTTCTGATGTAAGGTGAGAGAACTGATACAGAAATACAGGACTCTATCTCTATAACACGTCTATCCCGTACGACAGTCCGAAGCCAACTGTCCTAATCTCTGCTGTCTGCAATGAGGTAAACAAAGGGCTCCGTTATACAGCGGTAACAATACTGCCAGCACCGGGACTATGTTTCTCTCCTTACAATATAATAACCCGAGTAATAAGAAATCACCATTACATAAAAATGCCAAAACAGAGAAACTAAGCTAGTGCTAAGCACTGCTCAAGACCCTGTAATTCATACATTGCTGTTATATTTAACAACGTAACTGATGAACTGAGTCCATTTTCCCGCCCAGATTGTGTACGCTCGAGTTTTCTCTTCGTCGGACATGGCGCTGTACTTTATCGAGTTAATGGCGAGCTGCTTCAGCGCCCGGATGTCTGCTGATCGTGACATTATGCCCACGAATGCCTCGTAAAAGTCGTAGCTGACACCTACGGCGCCCCACAGCCCGGGGTCGTCGCTCGAGAGGACGATGGGGAAGTCCCTGGCGAACAGGGTACTCGCCGGGTGATTTCGCATGTCTTCTGACATGGTCCCGACCTGGCTGGATATCGGATTGACTTCGATCGCGATTCCGCGCTTCTTCACCAGCTTCATGACCCTCGGATGCTTCGTGAGCGCGAATCTACAATACAAAAACGGGATCACGTACAACGATGCTCGTCGAGTTTCCTGTAGGTGCAAGCGATACCGTTTCTCTGGTCTTCGCAACTTACCCATGACCGATTCTCGTCGTCTTCAGCAGCACCGCGTCGATCAAGTTTTCGTCGGTGCTCAAACCATTCCATTGTGTCTCGCCGGCATGGAAGAAGAACTTGATGTCCGGTGAGAGAGTTCTCAGTTTGTCAGCGAACCGAATGAGCGGTTCTCCCTTGTCCTCCTGGCCCGCTAGGTCGAGACCAGCTACGAATTCGGAAAACTTTTTTTTCAGAGCACGTATGTTGTCGATATACTCATCGAAGGTCTCTGCCGTCACCGATCTCAAAGGGGTATAGATCAGCTTCGCGCCGACGAAGTCGGGGTGATTTTGAACGAACCTTTGGACATTTCGATTGATTTCCTTATCTTGACAACGACAATGAAAGTGACAGTGACAGTGTCATCAGAAATCCTACCTGTCGGTCGTGGTCTTGTAGATGCCAGCCACGTCGAGTATTTCGTAAGTCTTCCCATCCAGATCGTACAGATTTGTAAGGGCCGCTCGCAGCTCAAGGTACAACACGTTGTCTTCCCGCATTTCGGTGAGCCCCTGATAGTAGTAGTCAATGAATACGGGGCGATAACTTATGAGCTGCGAAAACCTGTTAAATACGGCCGTGGCAGTGACCCACACGGCGTCGAGGTCGGGATAAGCCGCAGCAGGGTTTGGAACGACCATCGTCAGGGATGCACGAATCTTCTTGTTCACGTCCTCGGCGATGGCTTCGTTCGCTCTTAGGTCCGCGAGGAGCTCCCACCCCGCGGGAGCTTTGCAGCTGGTGTCGTCGGCGGATGACCGTTGGAAACGGAAATCGATCGACCCGTCTTCGCCGCGACAAACGTGGAGGTTATCGCGGAACGTGATGTTCTCGTAAACGTACTTCGCCGAGACGATCGCGTTCTCGTGGAGGTGGAGGGCGGCGGCCTTCGGCATCTCCCGGATGATCTTGAACGTCTTGGTGGCCTGTATCTCCTCAGCTACGATAAGGAAGCTACGCGACGGAAGGAAGCGCGTGGCATTCCGAAACCCCGTGTCGACTTCCTCCTGCTTCGCTGCCATCAGGATCTTATTCGCTGCCGCTTCGTTGCTGTCTAAATTCAACTTTCCTCCCAACGACATGTAAGACTCCTCGGCAATGAAAAGACTCCTCTTCGCCAAGTAGTCCGCATCTCCAGCACTCGACGTCGACACAGGTGATCCGAGGGTCATAGCCTGCAGGGTGAAGTACCAGACCGAACACCGCAACCACCCCTGTCCCTTCGGTGTAATCAAGATAATCATGATAATTACAAGATTTCGATTCTGACGATGATGATGATAATGATGAAAATTAGGATGAAAAATATTATATGAAATTGAATAAAATCCAGTTAAAAAAAATCATAAATCATATCTCGGAAATAGCAAAATTATTCTCACTAGGGGTACGTCCAACATAAATGCGTGTATGTGGGATCAGACTTACGAAACTGGAGAGAAAATTTGTCGAGTCGTGCATTTTGAATTGTGCCGTGCTTCTGATTAGAGTGTGGTATCTGGATGGTGGAAGCTATGATATATATACCATCGAAAATTACAATATTTTTCCAAGGCCTGCTTGCACAGCTGGGCAGATGGAATTCCTTGTATGTGTAGACATAATTTATACCGTGAGTTAAAACGAGGAAAGGTAACGCTTCGAAACCAACACAGGCAGACGCGCCCGTCGTCCGTGTGTCGGGTGCGTGCGCTACCGCACGCACCCGACACACGGACGACGGGCGCGTCTGCCTGTGTTGGTTTCGAAGCGTTACCTTTCCTCGTTTACTCACGGTATTTCACATTTTATCCGCATGACAGAATTTGAATACCGATCCTCTTCCGCATGACATAAGCCAAGCAAATTCACACAGATGTGACTTAATCAAATATTTAAAAAAAAATGTCACTTGCAGCATGTGTGCCCGTATTAGAACTGCCACAATTTCATAATATAAATTAATTTCATAAATAACATAAGTAGACGTTACGTACAGAGATACAAGTAAATCTACTATTTCCAGGAATACAAATTCAGTATGTAGTATCGTTGTTATTTTTTACATTATAGATAGAAGAAACGCCACTACATGTTTTCAAATCCACCCTGGAACAGTCGTCCCGCGATTTATTGGCCAAGAAGTTTCTCCAAACAACCAATCAGCTCGCAAGTTTCATCCTGTCTTTCCGGAAGTTTTCGTTATCATAGTGAAACATGCATCAAAGACGTCAGAGTTGTGTCGAAAAGGCGCCATCGATGTAGGCCATCTAGGGCTCTTATCAATTGACCTATGGCCGGTTCCATCTCAAATCGCCCAGCAAGGTCGAGACGGAAAATTCAAACGATTAAGAAAAATTGAATGTGTTTTTTTTTTTTTATTTTGCTTTGAAAATTTTGTGTCCCTCTGTACGGCTATAATAATTTTGCTATGAGAACCCATTTTTACGAATCTCAAAATTTAGTTTTTGTAACAAAGGGCCGTAATGTTTTAACTAATGGAAGGATTGAGTACTTTATGATAAGATAAAAATCGGAAAAAAAGTCAACTGTGATTCATTTTGAATAATAATAGTGCCCGAAAGTTATCAATAATTTCTTTAAACAAAACATTGTTGAACAAATTCTCTGGTAACTTTATTTTTTCTTCATCTCAAATAAATGCCCGAATTTTTCTGAACACACATGCACTTTTTAAGAATTTTGTTACTATTTTGAAATTTCCGTTTTCGACAATTTGTAAAGGCTGTATTCACGAAACTATTTGTTCCACGCTACGGAAACTTCGGAATTGTAATCTACATCGTTTTCACAAAAACATATCCAAAATTCAGATTTTTTTTTGCATTTGTCACGTCTGGTCCCACGGTCCATACGACGCCTACCCTCACACACTCTCACACACACACACACACACACGCACTTAGACTTAGACTTAGACTTAGACTTAGTTAACTAGATCTTAGAATATCTGCACCCCGCTATCTTACTCTTTTCCCATAAGCATAATAAAAAGTAGTTCACGATGAAAAAAAAATAAAATACTCGCCAAAGCTTTTTTTTATTCTCAATATTTTTTAAGTTATGCAACCTCTTCGTTTTGGCGCATTTTTTTTTTTTTTCAAAAAATCATAACTCCGGCTACGTTGGTCATACGGAGATCAACTTAGGCTCATTTTCTTCGCAAAAGAATATAGTTCTTAGAAAAAAATAGGGCATTGGGATTTTCGATCGCTCAACATAAAATTGTCTGCATTTCCCGAAACAATTAGAGATTGTTGAACCTATAGTTGCAGAATTTTCAATGTTAGTTGAAATAATTATTAAACTTGAAGTTGGAGCAACATAATTTGGCCAAAAATACATGATTAAAGATGTTATTTGAACCGAAAAGCCCATTCTTGAATTCTAAATACTCAAGTAGTCTGCCGAAAATATTACACGATAAAAGGTACTTATCAACGTAATGCACATTTTAGGCCATAAAAAAATAACGCCTGGCTCTCCCACTCTGAAAATTACACAGCACTGAAAGGATACATATATCTACGTCTGTGATTTTTTTCGGATTAAAAAAAAAATTCATTTTTCCGCAATCTCTAATTGTTTCGGGAAATGCAGACAATTTTATGTTGAGCGATAGAAAATCCCAATGCCCTATTTTTTTCTAAAAACTATATTCTTTTGCTAAGAAAATGAGCTCAAGTTGATCTCCCTATGACCAACGTAGCCGGAGTTATGATTTTTTGAAAAAAAAAATGCGCCAAAACGAAGAGGTTGCATAGCTTCAAAAATATTGAGAATAAAAAAAAAAGCTTTGGCGAGTATTTTTTTTTTCATCGTAAACTACTTTTTCTGAGATCGACGTCAAGATCAGAAAAATTTGTCCCAAAAGCCTTGATCACTTGATATGGAATTGCCCAACTACTCTCTTTCGAATAAGATCTCTCTTAAACTAGTAATATACTGTAGCACTGTTTGAACTAGATTCACTCACTTGAATAAAAAGACTTAATCACTCTGTTCTACGCAAGATACTCTGTTGTTACTTATATATCACTAAATAAACCTTCGGTATACTTCTGTATCTTTACACGGGATGAACCCCACATAAATATGCTGTGACTTGCTCTGCTTGTTACAATAGTGACGAAATTCTTAAAAAATTCATGAGTATTCAGAAAAATTAGGGCATTCATTTGAGATGAAAAAAAATAACGTTACCAGAAAATTCGTTGAACAATGTTTTGTTTAAACAATTTATTGATAACTCTTGGGCATTATTATTATTCAAAGTTAATAATGCTCTGATCGTCTTGATTGTGGTTGATTTTTTTCCGATTTTATCTTATCCCGAAGTACCTAATATTGTTGACGAGAATCACATTCGGTTAAGATTGTACGGCAAAGTGGCAAGAATTTTTCGTAATTTCCTTTTTTCACTCAGTAAAAAGTTTGTGTTATCAAGAAAACACTAATCCCGCGATTTTTATTCATCGATATAGATAGATAAATACTATTTTTGAACTGTAAGATTGGAAAACAAATTGGTATTCAAGTGGTCGATTACAAAAAACAAGCGGGTTTGGGCTGACTATGAGCCAGCCTTCGAACTTCCCGTTATTTATTTGGTTCTCAGCTATTTTGAAATTTGTAAGTCTGGCCTCAGATTCTTGATCAGCGGTTCAAAAAACCTTCGAGTACAAATTTCCGTAAGATTTCGAATGTTTTTAGTATTTTTCCCAGCAAATCGGACTCGCCATTTTGAATTTCGCTAATCTGACTTCAGATTCGTGATCAGTGACCCAAAAAACCTACGAGTACCAAGTTTCATCCAAATCCAAATGTTTTTAGTTTTTTTGCAGCATATCGAATACGCCAAATGAAAATTTTGCAAAACTGACTTCAGATTCGTGATCAGCGATCAAAAAAACAATATGGTACCAAATTTCATTGAAATCCGTTGATTCGTTCTCAAGATATCGTCATTTTTGTTGCATTTTTTAGAATTTTATTATTTGAATAGTTCAAAAAGTACTAATCCGATCGAAGCCAAAATGTAATCAGTTCTAAGTCAAGAAAAGCCCCGTCGATTGAGCCCAAGTTGATCGAAATCCGACCAGGCGTTCTCGAGATATCGCGCGGACAAAAATGTGGTCACGCACATACACACACACACACCCAGCGTCAAACTGAAAATAGTCGGAGGTGATTCTTTGGACCTCGAAACGTGAAGATTTAGTGGAAACTCAACTTTTCATTTTCGGGGTGATCACAATAACTTCCTTTTTTCTCTGAAAACAGAGAAACGTGAAGTTAATATTGATTCGATCAAATATTTAGTGTATTCCAAGAAAAATATCTGTGAAAAATTGGTTAATTGTTTCAGTGAGTGATTAATCGTTTCAGGGTGAAATACACTCTGAAACAAATAATTTAGTGCAGCATGTTTCATACTAAATTCTTCGACAATTCATGTTTCACTAGGTGGTGTTGAGATATCGCGTGTCTAATGACATAAGGTCGTAAGCGCCAAAAACACGATTTTGGTGGCAAAAGGTCGTATAATTTTTTTTTTTCGGCATTCGCTCTAAAAATGACCAAAACGTATTAGATCAATTGAAATTTCGAAATCGAAAAATGTAAATGCAAAAGGTCGTATGTTGGGCGGATACGTCATTCTTTCATTTCAATTTTTGAGGAAAATAAAAAAAACGGTAAAACCAGTAGGTCGTATCCGCCAAATTTTTTTTATTTTTATTTTTCATGATTTTTTCAAATAGTCGTAAAAACTCATGAAACGCAAAGATAAATTGAAAAAACGACCGTTTCGAAAAATTCGATAAAAGATATTCGCTGATAAAACCAGTAGGTCGTATCCGCCAAATTTTTTTTAATTTTTATTTTTCATGATTTTTTCAAATAGTTGTAAAAACTCATGAAACGCAAAGATAAATTGAAAAAACGACCGTTTCGAAAAATTCGATGAAAATATTCGCAGATAAAAGAAGAAGGTCGTATCCGCCATTTTTTTTTTATTTTTATTTTTCATGATTTTTTCAAATAGTTGTCAAAACTCATGAAACGCAAAGATAAATTGAAAAAACGACCGTTTCGAAAAATTCGATGAAAAATATTCGCAGATAAAACCAGAAGGTCGTAAGCGCCAATTTTTTCATTTCTTTTTGGCGGATACGACCTTATGCAATTAATGAGAACCATTATTTTTTTGCGAAGTTAGGACTGAAAGGTCGTATCCACCAGTACATACGACCTTCTGCCTTTAATCGACCTAGTATCAAATTTCAACGTTTATGAACGAAACTTCGGGTGTTTACTCTAAATACGGTTAAAAAAAATATATACGACCTTTTGCCGTTACAAAAAGCAAAAAGTCGTATATTGGCGCTTACGACCTTATGTCATTAGACACGCGATATAATTCTAATATTTTGCATCTATTTTGTGTACACAAGCATAAGGTGTGAAAAGGACGAATGAGAGAGGGATATTTATAGATATAAGGACAGACTCAAGACTCGGGGTATTGTCTCGTCAGTCGATACCCGTACCTCGCCCAGTGACGATATACCTGTAAATAAGTTCACATTACTATACTGAATAAACTGTGTCGAATACAATTAACTTTCGTATTTCTTTGACTTAAAACCTTAATAGGTGGAAAAAGACGAGTCGGACAAAGACAAGTCGGACAAATGCTTCGAATGCCAGGAGGAAGGACACTGGGTGAGAGACTGTCCGAAGCGAAAGGCAGAGTGAAAAGAAGGAGGCAACAAGAAGCCGCAGGGAAAAGGACTCATCAGCGAGGCTTTGACGTGCACACAAAACAAGGAGACAGGTGAACAAGAAGGGGTCCTGGACACCGGGGCGACGACCACACGTGTAACACAAGGCACTGGTTCCCCACATACCAAGAGTTTGACGAAGCAAGAAAGGTATGCGTTGGGGACGGTGGCTACATCGAAGCCTATGGAAAGGGCTGCGTTAACATGAGGATGTTCGACGGGAGAAATTGGAACAAAAATCACCTGGTGAACGTATTGTACGTTCCGGAGTTAAAGTACAACCTGTTTTCAGTCGGAGTGGCGCTAGACGAAGGGCTGAAGATGCTATCAACTAACTCGACCTGCAGACTGGTGGAGGGAGAGTGCCCCGTGGCAGTGGGAGTCAGACGCAACAGGCTCTACGTCATGCAGTTCGTAGCAACCGAAAGCGAGGAAACGTCGCAAGCTAACATAGCTTCACTGGATACGCGAGAGAACTGGCACGAAAGACTAGCACACCAGAACTGCAGGCACGTCAAAAAGATACTCAAACTTTTCGACATTGAAATTTGAAACCGGAGACACGGAAGAAGGGTTCTGTGACGCATGTGCTCTGGGAAAGATGCACAGACTGCCGTTTCCAACCAGACATCAGAAACCTGAGGATCTTCGGCGCAGAAGTGTACGCCCACATCCCAAAAGAAAAACGGAAGGAGTTGGACGCTAAAGGAAGAAGGGGGTTCTTCGTCGGCTACGATACAGAAGTAAAGGGTTACA
Organism: Euura lappo; assembly: GCA_018257835.1. Taxonomy (NCBI): domain Eukaryota; kingdom Metazoa; phylum Arthropoda; class Insecta; order Hymenoptera; family Tenthredinidae; genus Euura; species Euura lappo. Next base: position 540,720 of record JAEUYN010002107.1, on the reverse strand, counting down.
GAATCTGGTACCCGGACGACGACAGCGTACGAATCTCAAGGGATGTTATCTTCACAGGAAGGCACTACGAGAGAGGCACGCGTAAAAGGGGAAGCAACAACCGTGACGTCGAATGGCGGATAATCGAAGAAGCAACCCTAGAAGAGAACGATGGGTCGGATGAACCCATTGAGCTCCAAGAAGACGTGGCAGGCAGACCGGAGGAAGAACAGAGTGCAGACGAAGACGAGATGGAAGTCTACGAACTGGCTCAAGAAGAAGACGCCCCGGAGGCCCACGCTGGAGATAGAGGGAGAGTGCTAAGAGACAGAGGACTGCTCAGACGCCCAAGTAGGTTCGGCGACTACATAGACATCAACTAGGTCTTTGTAGCAGAGAGTCAAGAACCACTTTCATACTAGGAGGCTGTCAAGAGCACAGAAGCAGCGAGTGGAGGGAGGCAATGGACGAAGAGCTCGAAGCGCTGACGAAGAACAAACTCTGGGAACTTGTCGATGCACCAAAGAACCAAAAGCTAGTGGATAACAAGTGGTACCTTCAAGCTAAAGAGGGACGCCGAAGGGAAACCCACGCGATACAAAGCAAGGTTGAGTTCGCTCTTAGGTCCGAGAGGAGCTCCCACCCCGCGGGAGATTTGCAGCTGGTGTCGTCGGCGGATGATCGTTGGAAACGGAAATCGATCGACCCGTCTTCGCCTTCGCGATTCCGTGGAGATGGAGGGCGGCGGCCTTCGGCATCTTCCCGATGATCTTGAACGTCTTGGTGGCCTGTATCTCCTCAGCTGCGAAAGGGAAGTTACGCGACGGAAGGAAGCGCGTGGAATTCTGAAACCCCGTGTCGACTTCCTCCTGCTTCGCTGCCATCAGGATCTTATTCGCTGCCGCTTCGTTGCTATCTAAATCAACTTTCCTCCCAACGACATTTTAGACTCGTCGGCAATAAGATGACTCCTCCGCGCCAAGTAGTCCGCATTTCCAGCACTCGACGTCGACACAGGTGATCCGAGGCTCATAGCCTGCAGGGTGAAGTACCAGACCCAACACCGCAACCACCCCTGTCCCTTCGGTGTAATCAAGATAATCATGATACTTCCAAGATTTCGATTCTGACGATGACGATGATGATAATCAAAACTATGATTGAAAAAATGATAAAAAATTGTATAAAATTCGGTAAAAAATCATAGCTTATCCTTAAAAAATCGTTAAATTATTCTCACGAGGGGTACATGAAATATACGTCCATGTATATGGGGTGGCATCAGACTTACGGAAGAGGAGAGAGAATTTGTCGAGCTATGCATTTCGACCCTTCTGCAGCTTCTGCAGATTCGAATGAGGTATCTGGATGGTGTATGCTATATTCTAGATTGATTGAAATAACGATTTCTGTCATACACTGCTATCTTTTTTGTACTTTCGTTTTTGCATTTCGCATGACTGAATTCAAATACCGATCGTATTTTGCGTGACTTAATTCGCATACCGACTGTATTCCGCATGACTGAATTCAAGATATTTTGAAACCACTCAAAGTCCAACTTAACGAAACTGAGAAAGTGCTAAAACTTTATCCAGAGTTTTGTAACGTTAAATCCAGTTACAAATTTTTATTTGGAATGTAATGGAAAGTAACCGATGGGTCTGTCCACGTCAATTCACCTCCCTGCTGGAAGTCAATTAAGGGATAGAATCTTAATCCGCTTGAATCACTTTGAAATCTTTAGATAGAACGGGATACGGAAAATTAATCTCACCCTATCCACGGTCCATCATCGCGAATCTCTTGCTATCTTCTTTTGAATCCAAACCTGAGCCAATCCTTTTGAATCTCTAATTTCCTATCCAATACACCTCTATCCACAGTTTCTGGATATGAATCTTGTTCTCTCTTTCCTTCGTTCATATTAGGGCCTATCCCTCTGTATACCCGATCTCCTATCCACTCCCAGGTAACACAGCGTTCTCCTTGACTTATACTAGGCCGTGAATTGACTGAAAGGCGCCTAAAAGTCAACAAATCTTTTTTGACTTGTATCGAGCCGTTTGCGGACTAAAAGTCGACTATTAGTCGCCGAACGTCTGCTTTGATGTTGAAATAACGATTTCTGTCATACACTGCTATCTTTTGTGTACCTCCGTTTTTGCATTTCGCATGACTGAATTCAAATACCGATCGTATTTTGCGTGACTTAATTTGCAGAGCGACTGTATTCCGCATGACTGAATTCAAAATATTTTGAAACCACTCAAAGTCCAACTGAACGAAACTGAGAAAATGCTAAAACTTTGTCGAGCTTCCAAACCGCGAAATTTTTCATTTGTTTCGCGATTCTTCAAGTGTCCTTGCTCTGTATCATTTTCGGTACTTTTTTCAGATTTTTCGGACCATCCCTTTCTGAGTTATGTTTTTTTTTTCAACCGAAAGAAAGGACCAATTTTTGAAAATCTGAAAGAATTCACAAAAATTTTAAGACTAACGTGGAACAGTTTCCCGCTCGTGAGAATGTAGCAAGAATTTTTTAAATATTTTTTTCACCCAGTGAAAACCTCTTTTTTTCAAGAAATTACTAAAACCGCGACTTTGGTCCATCCGTAGATGAGCGAATACTATTTTTGAACTATAATAATGGACAAAATTTGAATACAATTGAACAAAGTATCAGTTTGCGATTGAGTAATCAACATTTATTCACAGTGGTCTTCAAGACAAGTGTCATTCTCGAGATTAATTCGATATATTGCTGTTATCTTTAACAACGTTACTGATGAACTGAGTCCATTTTCCCGCCCAGATTGTGTACGCTCGAGTTTTCTCTTCGTCGGACATGGCGCTGTACTTTATCGAGTTAATGGCCGCGAGCTGCTTCAGCGCCCGGATGTCTGCTGATCGTGACATTATGCCCACGAATGCCTCGTAAAAGTCGTAGCTGACACCTACGGCGCCCCACAGCCCGGGGTCGTCGCTCGAGATGACGATGGGGAAGTCCCTGGCGAACAGGGTACTCGCCGGGTGATTTCGCATGTCTTCTGACATGGTCCCGACCTGGCTGGATATCGGATTGACTTCGATCGCGATTCCGCGCTTCTTCACCAGCTCCATGACCCTCGGATGCTTCGTGAGCGCGAATCTACAATACAAAAACGGGATCACGTACAACGATGCTCGTCGAGTTTCCTGTAGGTGCAAGCGATACCGTTTCTCTGGTCTTCGCAACTTACCCATGACCGATTCGCGTCGTCTTCAGCAGCACCGCGTCGATCAAGTTTTCATCGGTGCTCAAACCATTCCATTGCGTCTCGCCGGCATAGAGGAATAGCTTGATGTCCGGTGAGAGCTAGGGTTCTCATTGTCAACATGACTTTGCTGACTATATAGAGCAAAGTCATGTGACAACGTTATATTGTGTAATAACGTTCGACTTAGGGGCTGTCCACATATTACGTAACGCTATATGGTACAGTGCGTACGTAGGCTTCCCTATACTACACTATGTGTGGACAGCCCCTTACCAAGAGCCAAGAAAATGTACACAGATGTGACTTAATGAAATATTAAAAAAAAGTTCACTTGCAGCATGTGTGCTAATATTTATAGATCTACCAAAATTCCATGACATAAATAGACGTTACGTATACGGAAATATTTCCCGGAATAGAAAATTCAGTATGTAGTATGAATACGTTGTTATTTTTTACATTATATAGATAGAAGAAACGCCACTACATGTTTTCAAATCCATCCTGGAATAGTCGTTCCCCGATTTATTGGTCAAGAGGTTCCTCCAAACAACCAATCAGCTCGCTAGTTTCATCCTGTCTTTCCGGAAGTTTTCGTTATCATAGTGAAACATGCATCAAAGACGTCAGAGTTGTGTCGAAAAGGCGCCATCGATGTAGGCCATCTAGGGCTCTTATCAATTGACCTATGGCCGGTTCCATCTCAAATCGCCCAGCAAGGTCGAGACGGAAAATTCAAACCATTAAGAAAAATTGTTTTGGTTTTTTTTTTTCATTTTGCTTTGAAAATTTTGTGTGCCTCTGTACGGCTATTATAATTTTGCTATGAGAACCCATTTTTACGAATCTCAAAATTTCGTTTTTTTAACAAAGGGCCCTAATGTTTTAACCAATGGAAGGATTTCGGTTGTCTTTTGCTCAAAACATTTTAGAAAAAATCTAACGTTTAAGGATGTATTGGCCGTACAATCTCAACCAAAAATGATTCTCGTCCGCAAATTGAGTACTTTATGATAAGATATAAATCGGAAAAAAATCAACCGTGATAAAGATGATAAGAGTATTCATTTTGAATAATAATAATGCTCGAAAGTTATCAACAATTTGTTTAAACAAAACATTGTTGAACAAATTCTCTGGTAACGTTATTTTTTTTTCATCTCGAATAAATGCCCTAATTTTTCTGAAAAGAAATGCAGTTTTTAAGAATTTTGATACGATTTTGAAATTTCCGTTTTCGACAATTTGTAAAGGCTGTATTTACGAAACTATTTGTTCCACGCTACGGAAACTTCGGAATTGTAATCCACATCATTTTCACAAATACATATCCAAACTTCAGGTTTTTTTTCCATTTTTCAAAATTTGTAAATTTTCGGAAACAGAAATGTCAAAATAGTGACAAACTTCTTAAAAAATTCATGTGTATTCAGAAAAATGAGGGCATTCATTTGAGATGAAAAAAAAAATAACGTTACCAGAAAATTCGTTAAACAAACAATTTATTGATAACTTTTGGGCATTGTTATTATTCAAAGTTAATGCTCTGATCGTCTTGACTGTGGTGTTTTATACTAAATTAAGAGATTATTCGACAAATCATGTTTTCTGTAGTGAAAAAAAAAATATAAAAATTCACTAGATGGAGAAATATACGGGGGATTTCACATGGAATCGATCAATCGATTTCCGGTCAGATAATCAGCTTTTTTACGTTTTTTCCATTTTTCAATCCAACAAAGCGTAAAATCCAGCTGAAAAATGAAAAAAGTTTTCATACAAAAGTTTCGCGTCTTTCTTTGAAATTTTTGAAAATAATTTTTTCCAATTTTTTTTTTTTTTTTGCCTTGCGAAACTGCAGTTTTGGTAAAAAAAAAATCATCGAAATAGCTAAAATTTTTACACATCACGTCTTCTTCAATGCCAAAAATTGGCGGAAAATTTCATAGTGCGCCGAGCAAGGGTTCAGAAGATACATCCAACAAATATTCGCACAGTGGAAAAGAAATGATAACCTAACCTCACCCTGTAACATGATGGTGAGTCTACAAGGGGCCGTCCATTTATTACGTAAGACGTTTTAGGGGGGGGGAGGGGTTCAACATTTCTTACTTAGTCTTACTTGGGGGAGAGGGGGACTCTGAAGACATCTTACGTAAGATTTTTCTTTTCTTTTTAATCGGAAATCAGCTCGACATTGCGCCAAAATTTCCCTAGGCCCCACGTCTGTCACGATTTTTGTAATCACTTTGAATATTTCAGGTACTTATTCAATCTTACGTAAGATTTCTGGGGGAGGGGGGGGGGGACTTTGCAATTCTTACGATTTCTTACTGAGGGGGGAGGGGGGGTCAAAAATGGGCGAAAGTTGTCTTACGTAATAAATGGACGGCCCCCAATGGGACGTAGGTACGCGGACCTAATGTACGCGATAGGTTGTGACGTCACCCATAAGATTTTGCTGGGTCACGTGAGCACGTACACCTCAACCTCCGCGTACTACGTTCACGGAGTAATAATACCGTGCTACGTTCCCATTGCGGACTCACCATTATGGTGAATCTACAATGCGGCGTACGCGGACCTAATGTACGCGTAGGTTGTGACGTCACCCATAAGATTTTGCTGGGTCACGTGAGCACGTACACCTCAACCTCCGCGTACTACGTTCACGGAGTAATAATACCGTGCTACGTTCCCATTGCGGACTCACCATTATGGTGAATCTACAATGCGGCGTACGCGGACCTAATGTACGCGTAGGTTGTGACGTCACCCATAAGATTTTGCTGGGTCACGTGAGCACGTACACCTCAACCTCCGCGTACTACGTTAACGGAGTAATAATACCGTGCTACGTTCCCATTGCGGACTCACCATTATGGTGAATCTACAATGCAGCGTACGCGGACCTAATGTACGCGATAGGTTGTGACGTCACCCATAAGATTTTGCTGGGTCACGTGACCACGTACACCTCAACCTCCGCGTACTACGTTCCCATTGTGGACTCACCATGAACAAGTCGACGAGTACGTGTGTCATAACCTAAAAATTCACGAATCACAACAACTACATAGAAGGCCTGTATAAATTCTACTCAGTTGACAAAACAATGGACAAAAGTATATCCGATCTCGTCCGGAATCATCTGAGCCTCCTGCAATTAGAGCGCGACGAGAATATCCAGCAAACATTCCGCAACATATCGTCGATCGCTCTCCGTAACCTAGAAAAAGAAGGTGAGGCGTTGAGCAGACTTTCGGTAAGCAGTTTGGCAAGTCGCGGTCTAAAACAGCTCCAAATCGACTTCGTCGACCCGAACAATCTCCCGTTGAGGCATGGCTTCAACGTCGGCGACCTCGTCGTCTGCATACAGGCGAACGACAGAACGCAGCTCATCAGAGGTCTGGTCTCGTCAATACACGAGAGATCGATATCCGTGACGCTAAATGACCAGACCACGACCGTAAACGAGGATGAACAGTTCGCCATTGTGAAAGCGGACTCTGATTACACCTACGATTGCCAAACGAGGTGCGCAGCGACTCCTCGACTCCGATTGGCCGATCGTTTTGCTAGCTCATATTTTTCAGGGCTCTCAAACGACTGGAATCCACGGAGATATACTCCCTCCGATGTTTCAACATCATAAGGATACTCTTCGATCACGAAGATCGAGCCGTTGTCCACGAACTACTCAACGGCGATATTCCGCTGCCTGAAAAGTATCTGAACAAAGAAACGGGGCTCTTGGACTTCATCGATCTCAAGCTAGCCGAGGATCAGAAAGCCGCGGTCGATTTTGCACTCAGGAGAAAACACCTGGCTATCGTTCAAGGACCCCCGGGCACCGGCAAGACGACCACGCTCGTAGAATTGATCGGACAACTGTCCCGGTTTGGTAAGAAGGTGCGTCGGACATTTTCTGTCGGAATTCAACGATTGTATGTTGAGCCCTTTACGTTAATTCGGTAGATTCTCGTCTGCGCGCCGACCAACGTTGCGGTGGACAACGTTGCGTTGAAGCTTTGCGAAGCAGGATTGAAGCCGTTGCGAATGGGCCACCCGGCGCGAATAGCTAAGCAAGTCCAGAGCTGTTCGGTGGACGCAAACGTCCGCCAAGACAACGCGTACGAGATTCTGGTGGACATAAAAGAATCGTTGAAAGAACTCAGAGAGAAGGAAGAAGACGAAAGAAAACCGTGGGCGAAGATCAGGGAACTGAGCAGAGAGTACAGAGAAAGAATGGAGAAGCTCACTCAGGAGATTATAAGGAGACATTCGGTAGTAACTTTGGGAGTGATTGGACTCTGCTCGGAGAATGAACGTAATTTTCCGACTGTTTCAGGTGATTCTCTGCACGCTGAACTCAGCGACGACTGGAAAAGGGGCAAAAGCGCTCCGGCACGTGCCAAAGGACTATTTCGACGTTGTTGTGATCGACGAAGCCTCCCAGGCACTCGAGGCTTCGACTTGGATCGCGGTGCCGAATGCCGAGAAGCTGGTCCTCGCCGGGGACGTTAACCAGCTTCCGCCGGCGGTGATGAACCAGAAAGCGGCGAAGAATGGGCTCAGCCTGAGTCTGATGGAAAGAGCGATTAAGAAACTGGGCAAAGAAGCGTTCAGGAGCCTCTGTATTCAGTACAGAATGAACACGAAGATCATGACCTGGTCTAGCAAACAATTTTACGAAAGCGCTCTCAAGGCGGATAAACTGGTCGAGAATCACCTCCTCAAAGATTTACCAGGCGTCAAAGACTCCCCGCTGACGAACGATTCCCTCGTCTTCGTCGACACATGCGGTTGCGAGTGCGAGGAGTACCGGGTCGGCACAGGGACGATATCCAAGGGCAACGTCGGCGAAGCTATCGTCGTGGATCGAATAGTAGCCGCGCTCGTAAAGGCCGGGGTTTCGGAGAAAGAAATAGGCGTGATAACGCCTTACGCTCTGCAGGTGGAATTCGTCAGACGAACTCTGAGCGCTAGATCGATCTCCGCCGAGGTCAGCACCGTCGACGGATTCCAGGGCAGAGAAAAGGAGGCGATAGTTTTATCCCTGGTGCGGAGCAACGACGAAAGATCACTCGGATTTGTAACAGACTTCAGGAGGCTCAACGTCGCTGTGACCAGGGCGAGGCGGCTGCTCGCGGTAATCGTTAATAGCGAGACCGTCGAAGATAACGAGCTGATAACCAGTCTGTTGAAACACGTCGAAGACAACGGAGTAATGCAAACTGCTCAGGAGTATCTCGACGACGATTTAGAGGATGAGAAAAAAGTACTGGAAAGCAACGTCAGAGTAAAACAGCGGGTTCCGGTCGCGGAAAAAGCCGATAAACGGAAGAAACCCGCGGCGAAGATCGACTCGAGGGAGGATAATAATCCGAAGAGCGTTTTGGGAGAGAAAGGAATCGATCTGAGCGCAAATTTCAACAGAAAAGACTACAATCCGTTCGTTTGTATCAGCGAAAGCGATTCGGATGATGATGTCGAAGAGATTGAAGAAGCAGCGGCGGTAAAGACTGAGTCTTCGCTTCCGGAAGAGAAAAAAGAGTCGAAGCCGGTTATAGAGATATCGAATTTGATCGCTAGCTTGAAACAACTCGAGACGAAACCACCTGTTCAAGGTAGTCCGGGTTTATTTGTTGAATCGATGCCCGAAGTTAAGCCAAAGGAGTCGAAGAGTAAGAAGAAATCTAAGAATCGGAAGCCGAGCGAGCCGGAAATGGATTTGGATAAATTGATCGCATCCGTTACGGCAAATGATAACATTTGCGGAATGTCCGGTTGCAAAAAGTCCACGCAGTTGATGCACGTCGATTGCGAGTTCTGTAAATCCAGATACTGTCTGAAACACGGTTCGTCTCTAGAATCAAAATACCGAAGCATCGAGTTACATCGACGAATATCAATTGTCTGTATTTTATTATTGACAGGAATGCAAGAAATTCACGGATGTGGTCAAGCGGTGCGAAAGAAAGAGAGAAAGGATTTCATCCATCCGAAGCCAGGAAGCTGCCAGCAGAAGGACAAGGATAAATTCGCGAAGAAGTTGAGGCAGCTGGAAGAATCCCGAAAACCGAAGAAAAAAGTTGAAAAATAATTTAAGAACGAGGATATAATAAAAATCATTTGCTTAGGTTTAATTTTGATGTGAAAAAAATAAAAAATAAATTCAATGATTTACAGACTGTATAAAGTGATAAACTATAGATATTTAATACGCTGAGATGATATTATGTAACTTGTTTAATTATTATCGTTAATAAATACGGATGATCCTAATTTAGAAAGTCTGATGTGTAAACTTTGTTTCCTAAAAACATCCCGAACTTAATACTCGCATCGATCGCAGCCTCGATTATCAACTCGTCCTCTGAATCCAATCCGGAAGGCGGAGCTGTTGATAAAAATAAACAATCATCAGAATCCCTGGTGGATATACATTGAGCAAAATAACTTACTCAGTCTAGTTTTCACCGGTTTTGAAAACAACGTGACCTTCGGTTTGACCAGGGCCCTCGTCACGACGCATTCCAGTCTCGAGAGCATCTGAAAGGGAACAGAGACCGTTGAAACAAAGATGATATTTCGCGTGTCTAATGACATAAGGTCGTAAGCGCCAATATACGACTTTTTGCTTTTCGTAACAGAAAAAGGTCGTATATGTATATATTTTTTTAATCGTATTTAGACTGAGGACTCGAAGCTTCGTTCATAAACGTTGAAATTTAATACTAGGTCAATTAAAAGCAGAAGGTCGTATGTACCGGTGGATACGACCTTTCGGTCCTAACTTCGCAGAAGAAAAATGGTTTCCATTAGTTGCAGAAGGTCGTATATCCGACGAATAAACGAAAAAAAAAATGGCGGATACGACCTTCTGCTTTGATCTGCGAATATTTTTTATCGATTTTTTCTAAACGGTCGTTTTTTCAATTGATCTTCGCGTTTCAGGTGTTTTTGAGACTTTTTGAAAAATCATGAAAAGTGACTTTAAAAAAATTGGCGGATACGACCTTATGCTTTTAACAACGATTTTTTTTATCGAATTTCTCGAAACGTCGTCGATTTCGATTTTTCTTTGCGTTTCAGGTGTTTTTACAGCTATTTGGAAAAATCATGAAAATTAAAAAAAAAAATGGCGGATACGACCTTCTGCTTTTATCTGAGAATATTTTTTATCGATTTTTTCTAAACGGTCGTTTTTTCAATTGATCTTCGCGTTTCAGGTGTTTTTGAGACTTTTTGAAAAATCATGAAAAGTGACTTGGAAAAAAAAATGGCGGATACGACCTTATGCTTTTAACAACGAATTTTTTTATCGAATTTCTCTAAACGTCGTCGATTTCGATTTTTCTTTGCGTTTCAGGTGTTTTTACAGCTATTTGGAAAAATCATGAAAATTGAAAAAAAAAAAAATTGGCAGATACGACCTTCTGCTTTTATCTGAGAATATTTTTTATCGATTTTTTCCAAACGGTCGTTTTTTCAATTGACCTTCGCGTTTCAGGTGGTTTTGAGACTTTTTGAAAAATCATGAAAAATGACTTGGAAAAAAAAATGGCGGATACGACCTTATGCTTTTAACAACGATTTTTTTTTATCGAATTTCTCTAAACGTCGTCGATTTCGATTTTTCTTTGCGTTTCAGGTGTTTTTACAGCTATTTGGAAAAATCATGAAAATTAAAAAAAAAAATGGCGGATACGACCTTCTGCTTTTATCTGCGAATATTTTTTATCGATTTTTTCTAAACGGTCGTTTTTTCAATTGATCTTCGCGTTTCAGGTGGTTTTGAGACTTTTTGAAAAATCATGAAAAATGACTTGGAAAAAAAAATGGCGGATACGACCTTCTGCTTTTAACAACGAATTTTTTTTATCGAATTTCTCGAAACGTCGTCGATTTCGATTTTTCTTTGCGTTTCACGAGTTTTTACAGCTATTTGGAAAAATCATGAAAAATTTAAAAAAAAGAATGGCGGATACGACCTTCTGCTTTTACCATTTGTTTTTATTTGCCTCAAAAATTGTAACGAAAGAATGACGTATTCGCCCAACATACGACCTTTTGCATTTAAATTTTTCGATCTCGTAATTTCAATTAATCATTAGAGCGAATGGCGAAAAAAAAAAAAAAATTATACGTCCTTTTGCCACCAAAATCGTGTTTTTGGCGCTTACGATCTTATGTCATTAGACACGCGATTTGATGATCGCGTGACGATTATCGACTCACTTCGACCAGCTCGGTTGTATGAAAAGGCTGCAAAGCCGGCATGAATCTTCGCTGAACCTTGGATAGCATTATCCCAGGGTGATTGATGCAGTATGATAAAACCGCACCCAGCATTCTGTCCAATACTCTGCGATTCAGAACTCCATCTATACGAATCCACGGCTTGATCACGACTTTGATGGCCTCCAGCGTGCTGCAATGTTTAAATTTCATACAGAACGATATCATCGACTATAGCACCGATGACTTACTTGAAATCCAGTTGCTTAGCCGCTTTCTGGATGTCCTTGGGCTGGAGCAGCGCTGTCCTCTTTCTCTGCATCCTTCGTCTTGAGTTTGATAAATTTCCTTCATTTTCGTCACCTTGTTTCGATTTTTCCGCCGCCTCAGTCTCTTCTCCCCCCTCAATTTCCGGCTTCTTCGCTCCTTCCTTGTCTGGCTGATCTAGATTCATCACCTCCTTCTCGGTATCGTTCCTGGTCAGGGTCTTATCATCGTCTTGACCAAGCAAGAGGCCACAGTCCGATATGGGCAGCATGGCTTCTCTCTCGCGTCGTAAAATTTTGAAGGAATGTATCAGCCACGGATCTGCAAATCGTTGGTGTATGTATCGCGCTGACGTTACACCGGATCGAAGGAACAGTCTATGTTCACTGAGCAATGAAAGGACTCGGTTCAATCTGTGTTTCGTCATGGTCTTGAATTTCGACAATATCTGCTTGCCAGTGGCCCCAATTTCCCTCTGCTCTCTGACCCACTTGTAGACCGCTTCCATATCGTCGAGCAGACTCGCCTCGATTTCTGATCTCAAGCTGTTGCTAACGTCGCCAAAGTCAACATGGTCCTTGGGAAACAATGCGAACCGCTTAACGTCGTCTATCAACTCCTCCGCCAAGTGGGTTTTCAGCGGTAGAATATCCGCAGGTACTCTGAAGCCGTGGAATGTCTCGAGTCTCCTCTTCTCCCCGTTATCCGACAATTTTAGAGCGCTGAATATCTTGAATGTATTAACGACGAAGTAATCGTGAGCGTGGTGACTGTCCGATAGCGCAAGATCGTTCAATTCTTCTCTCATCATGAGCAGAGCTATCCTCGTACTACGTTTCTGCGTGTCGTTCATTTCCTCCGTCTTATTACCGCCGCACTCTGCCCCGATGTGATCAAACTTTTTCTTTATCAGCTCGTTCACTCTCGTACCATCGGTATTTTTCTTTTTACTGCTAGTAGCTTCCGAATCTCCGTCACTCCTTGCGGGGCCGGCTTCCGGAGCGTCGAGTCTGACTCGCTTCGCGGCTTCACCGTCTTCCAGACTGTCTAGCTCTCTCTTTTGACAATCGTTCTCTGATTCATTCTGTTGAATGGGTGAAGTTTTCGAAGGGCTGAGCTTCTCGAGATCTCTTTGCGATTCTTTGTCTCCTTCGTTGTCGATGCAAGCTTTGAGTCGTTTCTTGTCAGGTGATTCCCCGTCGCTATCTCTGGGTCTCTTCAAGTTTTCCGAGTCATCCTCGTGTTCGGAGTCTGAAGTTGAGTTCCGTACGTCTTCTTTGGTCAAAGTGATGGTGGTTCCGTCCTGAAATCTGATAATGTGATTATCCAGGTCTTCGTCAGCATCGTAATTCTCCTCCTGGTCGCTTTCGGACTCGGCTTTATCCTCCTCGGTGTTTCTAAACTCTGAAACGATCGCCTCGGGCAAATTTTCCTCCCCAAGTTCCAGCACCTGGGCGTATTTTTGCTTCCGCAAAACCATTTTACCGTCGAAATTCTCCCTCCGCTGTTTTCTTTCCTCGTCCTCCTTCTCCCTCTGCAACTTTATCTCACTCTCCTCGAGTCGCTTTCCGATCTCGTCGTTCCTGCTCTTCCAGTAATCCCGCCTGTCCCTGTCCTCCTTCTCCCGTTTCTCCTTGACAATCTTATCCTCAAACTCCCTCCGCTCCATCTCGTCCTCCTCCTCGACCTCGGGATCGATTAGATTGCTCCCCTCTACTTGGGTCTTTTTTAGATTCAGCTGATCCAGACTGGTCAGTATGTCCTGATACCGCTGGGCGATCCTCAAATACGTTTCATCCTTCTCTTTCAATCGCGGATCCAGCATTATAATCTGGTCCGGTATCTCGATGTCGAAATCCATCTGACCCCTGGTCAGATAGTCGTGGATTCCGATGACCAGTCCGCCGGTGACGTGGCCCGATTCCATCCAATCAACGTTTTCAGGAATCGCGTAGTTCAGTTCTTCCGACTGATTCTCCTGCTGCCATTGAGCGAATCTGCACACCATTTGGAAAGCCTCGTTGAATACTTCGTACGGCCATTTCGTCTGGAACTTGTAAACGTATCCGGTGCTCAATTGGTACTGAGAACTGCTCATGGGCATGCAGTTTCCGTATTTTTTCATAGCGCACATGTAGCTCTTTTTAACAGAAACCATCTGGTCGGTTCTGATTTTGGACATCGCAGATCGTAGAAGAGTTTCCGGGTACTGTTGATAGACTCTGAACAGTTGATAAGCCCAAGAGGTCCTGTCCTTGCCGCAGCACATCGAGCTGTGAATAACCGAGTTTATCGTCGCCGAGTGTATCCCTTCCTCGGTCTTTATGTCCTTTGTGAAACCATGAAGACTTGATTGCTGCGTGGGGTGTTTAAGCTTGTAAATCAGGTTGAATTCCTGTATGGTTTTCGGAACAACGACAGACTCCCTGGATTCCATATCGCTGATGTTGTAATATCTCTTGTCGATGTAGGTGACAAGTTCTTTGAAAACCTTCGCGACCTCTTCCTCGTACTCGTAAGGGTCCTGGCACTCGGCTTTGAGCCTTTCCACGATCCCTCCGAACCTCTTGTTTATGTAGAAGTTTTGCTTGATCTCCTCGACCCCGAGAGCGACGCTGTTGACAGTCTGGGGTTTTCTGAACATGTACAAAAGCCTTCGCTGGCAAGCCCTCGACGTCTTGTTGGAAGAGTTCGAAGAATACGTTCGAAGAACGTCTCTAACTGCGGTGAAGGTGATCAACTGCTTCCTGGGATTGGGGCAGAGGTACATCATCGCTACTTTGCACATGAGCAGTATATTATCCTCGTGCGGGTTCCAGTCGACCCTGAGCTTCTCCATCTGCTGCAGAGCGCAAAAATCTATTTCGTCGTACTTCACTCTTGGTCTGAGTTTCCGTTTCCGAGGCAATACTCTCCTGACGAACGACTTCTGCTTCGGCGGATGCTGGGAGACCAGAATCTGGTATTTCTGCTGCTTGACTCTTCTCTCGTCGTTTTTCTGCCGCTGATTCAACTTCTTCCGCAATTCGACAGCATGTTGGGTCGCGGGACCCGTCACCTTCTTCAGTCCCGCAAACTCCGTGTATTTCAATGGCTTTGCCTTTATCTTGGACAAGTGCGCGCGTCTCTGCTGATCCTCCTTCTTTCTCTCCTCCGCTTTGCCGTACGTTTGATGATTGTAGTTCGTTCCCCAGTTCCAGTTCCTCTTCAAGTGGGCAAAAAACGCCGAGTCCACGCCAGCCGCGCCTCTGTGATCTCCGGGGACTACTCCGTTGTCCAGTTCCAAGGCCTCCTTCGGGCTCCGAGCCTTTACCGCCTGCATCATCTCAGCTTTCTTGCCGAGGTCCTCGAGCACGATGTCTTTTCCTTGAACGACCAGCCTCCCGCCAAGATAAGTGTTTATGCAAGTGTTCCACATGTCGTACCAGTACTTTTCCACGACCTGTAGAGAGTCGAAGACGTAGCTGGTCTTGGGGTACTCCTTGTCTTCTATCCTGTGATAGCCCGCCGCCGAGGTTGTAGTGTCCGTAATTTCGCTCTTCCGATTCAAGTAGATGAAGACCTGGTCCTTTTCCTTCAATTTTTGCGGGCCAAACTGCACGAGTCCGATGTAGCAGAGCCTCGTCACGGAATCGTGAATGTTGTATATGTACTTCCGAGCAACGAGCAGAGTGTTCCTGATGTCCGAGGGGAGGTTCTTCACCAGGAAGTGCTTCCGTATCGGGTGATTCAAGTAGGCCACCAATTCTGGGACGGAGAATGGTACGTTGTGAATTTTCACGAATATCGAGAGCGGCATGCGAAGCAGAACATCGCACATTATCGTCCATCCGAGAGGCCAGCCGGCGTGCCTGGTCAGTGGGGGAATGAACATTTTCCACCCTACTTCCGCGTTGTATATCGTGCTCATCTCCGCCTCTAGCTGGTCGTCTATCTGGTAGCCGTTCCTCCGCAGATTCATCACATGAACTTCTTTGGGCATCGTAGCTTCCCCCGGATGATCGTAGATGGAATAGAACAGGAATATGTGAAGCATTTGCATGCGGACGAATTTCGGACTGTATCCGTACCTCTTGCCGGCTTTGAAGTCGTACTTGAGATTGACGGCGGTGTATTTAACGGCCTTGGAAGAATTGAAGGCCTCCAATCCCTTGCTTGACTCGCTCGCAGCCGCGGAGTTCTCGTCGTTATCCTTCCGCGGCTTCTGGATCAGTCCCCTGACCTTGTGAGCCCCGAGCAGACAGAATTTTATCTTGGCTTGTTCAATCGCAGACTGAATGACCGTGTGTTCTATGCCGATTGTCGGGTCGCAGATGAAAGTGAGAATCTTTTCTCTGTCGTAGGCTTTCAGCGTCAGTTTTATGTTCTTGATCAGATTGTCTTTGGCCAGTTTCTGAAGCAGTCGAACAATCGATTTCTTGTCGATCTTAACGTCGTACCCCTCCTTCTCCTCCTCTTCGTTTAACATTTTTATCAGTTTTGTCAAGTCATCGATGACCTTGTGCTCCTTAACGGACTCTATAATCATATTCGCTCTTCTCAAGAGTCTGTAAGTTATACTGGACACGTTTTTCCTCTCATTTATGTGCAGGTCCTCCACAAATCCAACAACAGCGATGGCCGGTCGTCCTATTCGGTACTGCGGCCTCTGCTCGACCAATTTCACCTCGATGCTGTCGTAGAACGTGATCACCTCCTCCTGATCAACTGGCTTGAGATTAGGAATCCTCTTGCTATGCTGTTCCAAAATTTCTCCAGTTATTCTTGTTCTATCGTCCTGGAGGTCCTTCGTCTTCAAAGGTCTCAGGACTGGGGTGCGAGGTGATGATTTCTTGCACGATCCATTCTCAGCGATGTTCAAAAACGTTTTTTTGTACTTCTTTCTCATCTTAGTGAAGCCGTATTTTCTCAATATCGGATTAACTTTCGCGAATTTCATGTCCAACAGTCTTTCGTCGACCTTCGAAGACTCCGCACCGAGTTTCTCCTCAACATCGGCGATTTCTGTGGTCTCATCGAGCTCGTGGACCTCGCTGAGGTCTGGGAATTCGGTTGGTTTGGCAGATCGGACAGGAGACTCGATCATCTTGGTCAGTTCTCTGATCTTGTCCATTTCCTGTTCGAACTGTCTGCTCATTTGGCTGCTCTTCTCGAACCGTTTCGAAACGAATTTGGTGACTCGCTGTCTGCCGACGTCGTTCATGTAAGTCGCGACTATCTTCAGCTTCACTAAGTTCCTGAGCATCGTACGAGCCTGGAGTTTGGTTTGACCCAGGCTCTGAGCCAGTTGGCACTGCGATATACCCTCTCGACCACTGAGCTCTACCATCCGATTGGCCTGCTTCAGCAACGGCACGTTCAGCTTGAGTTCCGATATGTCGAGTTCTGAAAGTAAAGTCAAGTTTTTAGTATATCGCGTGACTAATGACATAAGGTCGTAAGCGCCAAAAACACGATTTTGGTGGCAAAAGGTCGTATAATTTTTTTTTTTCGCACATTCGCTCTAAAAATGATCAAAACGTACTGGATCAATTGAAATTACGAGATCGAAAAATGTAAATGCAAAAGGTCGTATGTTGGGCGAATACGTCATTCTTTATAATAAAAACAAATGTTAAAAGCAGAAGGTCGTATCCGCCATTTTTTTTCATGATTTTTCCAAATAGCTGTAAAAACTCGTGAAACGCAAAGAAAAATCGAAATCGACGACGTTTCGAGAAATTCGATTTAAAAAAAAATCGTTGTTAAAAGCAGAAGGTCGTATCCGCCATTTTTTTTCAAGTCATTTTTCATGATTTTTCAAAAAGTCTTAAAAACACCTGAAACGCGAAGATCAATTGAAAAAACGACCGTTTCGAAAAATTCGATAAAAAATATTCGCAGATAAAAGCAGAAGGTCGTATCCGCCAATTTTTTTTTTTTTAATTTTCATGATTTTTCCAAATAGCTGTAAAAACACCCGAAACGTGAAGATCAATTGAAAAAACGACCGTTTCGAAAAAATCGATAAAAAATATTCGCAGATAAAAGCAGAAGGTCGTATCCGCCAATTTTTTAATTTTTCATGATTTTTCCAAATAGCTGTAAAACACCCGAAACGTGAAGATCAATTGAAAAAACGACCGTTTCGAAAAATTCGATAAAAAATATTCTCAGATAAAAGCAGAAGGTCGTATCCGCCATTTTTTTTCATGATTTTTCCAAATAGCTGTAAAAACTCGTGAAACGCAAAGAAAAATCGAAATCGACGACGTTTCGAGAAATTCGATTTAAAAAAAAATCGTTGTTAAAAGCAGAAGGTCGTATCCGCCATTTTTTTTCAAGTCATTTTTCATGATTTTTCAAAAAGTCTTAAAAACACCTGAAACGCGAAGATCAATTGAAAAAACGACCATTTCGAAAAATTCGATAAAAAATAGTCTGAGATAAAAGCAGAAGGTCGTATCCGCCATTTTTTTTTCATGATTTTTCCAAATAGCTGTAAAAACTCGTGAAACGCAAAGAAAAATCGTAATCGACGACGTTTCGAGAAATTCGATTTAAAAAAAAATCGTTGTTAAAAGCAGAAGGTCGTATCCGCCATTTTTTTTCAAGTCATTTTTCATGATTTTTCAAAAAGTCTTAAAAACACCTGAAACGCGAAGATCAATTGAAAAAACGACCGTTTCGAAAAATTCGATAAAAAATATTCGCAGATAAAAGCAGAAGGTCGTATCCGCCAATTTTTTTTTTTTTAATTTTCATGATTTTTCCAAATAGCTGTAAAAACACCCGAAACGTGAAGATCAATTGAAAAAACGACCGTTCAGAAAAAATCGATAAAAAATATTCGCAGATAAAAGCAGAAGGTCGTATCCGCCATTTTTTTCCGTTTATTTGGCGGATACGACCTTCTGCAATTAATGGAAACCATTTTTTTTTCTGCGAAGTTAGGACTGAAAGGTCGTATCCACCGGTACATACGACCTTCTGCTTTTAATTGACCTAGTATTAAGTTTCAACGTTTATGAACGAATCTTCGGGTCCTGAGTCTAAATACGATTTAAACAAAATATACGACCTTTTGCTGTTACGAAAAGCAAAAGGTCGTATATTGGCGCTTACGACCTTATGTCATTAGACACGCGATATTAGATCGAGTCAATGGAGAGGTTTTACCCACCAAATGGCTCTTCGTCGTCGTTGATCTCGTCCTTTCCCCACAGTTCGGTCACGTCCATGTCAGGATCCAGGAGCTGTACTACTCGGACGGATTTTTCTCTCGTGGGATTATTCTTCTGCTGCCATTCCTTGTCCTCGGCTTTTGGGTAGACCGTCCTGTAGGGTACTCTCTGGAAAGGAGGGTTTGCATTACGATTTGACAGTGATTCGATCAACGGGAGTTCCTCACCAGGTCGGTTTTGACTACTTTCTGAAAGAAAGCGGTCTTGAAGAGTTTCTTTATAGAACTTTCGATCTGAAGTTCCCTCCTGATCTCGTCGTACTCGGCTACGCAGTTTTCCTTAGTTTTCAATATCTCTATAACTTGTTCGGCCAAGTAAATGACCTTTGGTTTTCTCTCGACGAAGAACCTCGGCAGGTGTAGCAAGCTGCCGCTGCAGCTGTGACCCGCTGCTCTCTGATGATGGAGTTGTTTAGTTATCAATTTATGTTCGAGTAAAAATTTTCTGTGATAAAACAGCGACTTTGGATCCTCCTTCAGCTGTCCCAGGCTTATTTTACCCTGCGTTACTTCGCCCTGGTACCGAGACCTGCCTACTCTTTCCAAAAAGCAGTATTGCATCACGGTCAGTTCCAAGGTCGGGCAGACTTCGACCCCGGTCAAGGCCTCTTCGCGCATCTCCTGCGACGCTACTATCACAAGACTCTGACCAAATTCTTCTACCGCTTTACCGATGCTCAAAGTCTTTGCGTACTCGGTAACGTTTTTACGGCTCTGGTAGCTCGAGCAGGATCCTCTGATCCCGGTGGCGACGTCGTCGATTGGAAAATGGGGGTATATGTCCTCCGGAACGTCGTCCTGTCGAAATATTTCTTTAACGTTTCACCTATTCTCGGGAGTTATAAAGAGTACGAGCGAATATTTACAGGCTCGAGGATGGTACCGAGGTCGGGATCGACGAACTCGTATCTGTCGAATATGGTAAGCTTCTTCCTCGGGGTTTCCAGCCTGAAGTAATCGAGTCCGTTGACTTCCACGCATATCGACCATACTTGCTCGATAAACGATTCGGAGAGTGGCAACGGCTCGTGGAGTCGGAGGGCGAGGCGTTGCCACAGAGCTGTTAAAACATTGACTCGTTTATCGAAAGAGATCAAGACTTGATTTTTGGATTTTGAGGCCCCGACGACGGACGCACCTTCGAACGTGATTCCATCCAAGCCTTCGAGGGCGATTTCGTCAATGATGATGTCGACGATGTTGTTCGACAGATAAGAAACCATGATTAGCCTCGGAGCTGGTTTCAAATAGAGTTTCAAGCCTTCGGGTATCGGCGACGAAGACTTTCAAGCCTGCGTATCTTCTAAACGGTCGATTATACGCGAAAAACTGTCTGGACCTTTCTTGTAGACAATTTCACGATCTTCGATTCATGTTCCATGTCATTTTCACCCAGGTACAACGAGAGCTGAGATATCGACGAAAAACAAGAAGCAGCGAGGATAACCCCAAATGCACAGTTTTTAAGGTTATATTGCGTTTTCGACACTGAAGTCGGTTTTAATGACAAAAATTAGCTAAATCGTGGCTGAAATAATCGAATACTTTAATATTTCCGTCGTAATAACCTCACAGAGTGAAATTAAAGAAATATTTGAGGTTAGGATATTGTTTACGACGCTTGATTTTATGGTATATTGGTTCAAATAAGAGTGATTGATGTACTAAAAGCCGGATTTCGGGCTAAATCGTTCCCCAAATAGTCTAAAACTCGAATATATTCATGAAAAATAAACTCACAGAGCGAAATAAAGGATTATTTGAGGTTAGGATGTTGCTTTCTATGGTTAGATTCACTCCGATCCCCTCAAATCTGACATCACACTGTCAGCGTCAACGAATTCAATGATAAAATACATCCGTACCTTATTTTTATTCGATAAAGTCTTCGCATTGCTTCATTAATTACATCTTCACGCATACTTCGCACTTTGCGAAGCGATCATTCTACCACTCACACGAGTCACAAGCAGACGACGTGACAGACTGTGACTGGTGACATAACCTATAACTGTCATTACGTAGCTGATATCTCGCTATTTAGGTTATAACAGCCGCATCGAACCTCTGCTCAAGATTTCGATTTTCGGGTGAGAAAATGCAACCCAAACAACGTTTATTATTTTTATAGGTTAAGTTTTTTTTTCCATTCGTTTATGTTTAAGATCGTCGCTCCTACGGTGACAATGACTATCAAGAATCGTTAAACGTTGATTAATCTGTAAAATAAACATGATTCGCTCCATCGTCGTCCCTATTCGTCGTGTTACCCAATTAAGGTAGATATTACACCATCAAGAGACTCTGTGGAGTCTCGCGCCAGGCACATTAAGGGCGTGCTATAGTCCATCTTTACCGACCGAGTAGCCGCGTCACTTATTTGACTATTTCCACTGATATCAAAGCCTACGCGTAACAGGAGCGAAAAAGAGGATTATAGCGATATTCCGCACGAAATTCTGAACACCTAGATCCCAAAATATCTTTGTTTCACGCAACGATAACGACAAAATTCTTATTCCCAACTAAAATGGTAATGGCGATTATAGGAAAAAGGATTTCGTTGTCATTGTCGCGTGAAACAAGGATATTTTGGAATGTACAAGTTCAGAATTTCGCTTTCATCTTCTTTTTCGCTCATCCCGTTACGCGTAGGCTTTGCTATCAGTGGAAATAAGTAACGCAGTTACTTGGTTGGTGAAGATTGACTATAGCATGCTCTTAGAAGACTAGCTGGCAACACATCATGTCCTGTCTTTCCTTCTTACAGTGTCAGGAGTCGCTTGAAATCCACCATGCCGTCTAAATTGGTAGCCGTTTGTCAGATGACATCGACCAGCGACAGGGAAAAGAATTTTGAGATCGTCTCGGATCTGGTTTCTAAAGCGAGAGAAAGTAACGCCTGCGTAAGACTGGCTATTTTACTATCAACTGAACTTCCGAATTCAACACTACGATGAAGTCGCTATTGCTGTCTGTTGAACATTTTTTCAGATCGCGTTCTTGCCGGAGGCCTGCGATTACATAGCAGACAATAAAAAGGATGTAGTCGACCTGGCCGAACCTCTGACCGGAGAATTAATGGGGCGTTACAAATCTCTCGCGCAGAAACACAACATTTGGTTGTCTTTGGGAGGAATTCACGAAAAAGTAACAAAATGAGGAGATCCATCGACCAAATCAACGCCGCTAAACGACCAAACGTGCTTTTTCAGTCTTCAGATCTGTCCGGAAAGATCTATAACAGTCACGTCTTGATAGACAGCAAGGGAGAGACTGTCGGAGTCTATCGAAAGACGCATTTGTTCGATATGGATAATCCAGAGACCGGGGTGCGGCTGATGGAGTCCGACTACATCCAAAGAGGCTGTGAAATAGTCCCGCCGATTTCGACTCCGTTCGGTCAGCTGGGCTTGAGTATTGTATCCTCTTAAATTATCGAGCCTCTTAATTCTGCCCAAGGCAAAGAAAAATTCCTTATAAACAATCTCAGTGCTACGATATGAGATTTCCCGAGCTCTCTCTGACCCTGAGAAAAATGGGGGCGCAGATATTAACATTCCCTTCGGCATTCACGTACCAAACCGGAGCCGCTCATTGGGAGATTATAATCAGAGCCAGAGCGATAGAGACCCAATGCTACGTCATTGCCGCAGCCCAAACTGGAGCGCATAACAAAAAACGGGTCAGCTGGGGTCACGCGATGGTAATTCAGAAGGTTTTTCGAATAACTCTGAAATTAGACGCGTTCAATTACGTTTTTTGCTTCAGATAGTCGATCCTTGGGGCACGGTGGTTGCTCAATGCTCCGAAAAGAGTGGAATCGCACTGGCAGAAATCGATCTCGACTTGGTGGATAAAATCCGTAAGAATATGCCCTGCGAGGCTCACAGGAGAACCGATTTGTATCCAGAATTGAAACCGTTGAAGTGATACTGTTTTTTTTTTTCAATGTAAATATGTATAGAATTCATCTCTATACAGTCACGTATTTTATTCTTACGTATATATATGTGTTATATATATCGAGATACAATAAATAAACAACGACTTTAACAATTATTCGTTTCCCTGCTTTAAAAGCCCTAAAATCGTATCGACGACGACAAAGAATGAGAAAAAATCCTCGACACATCCCATAGTCCCAGTTCTGAACCGAGTACGAGAAAGAGGATAATTCGACCTAATACGATAAATATAAACGATTAATTTTAATTAGTTTTGCTTTGGTGGTAAATGCTCTCCGCTGTGTCGGGAGTATTTTGTGGCCCCAGGAGGTCGGCGTCGGCCCCGTTCAGAGCCCAGTTATGCTCGCATATCTCTAAAGCCTCCCATTCGGCCTTGAAAGCGGCCTTGGGGTCGGGCGGCATGGACATAGCTGCGCCGGAAACCTGGTCTTGCAGGAGTCTAGAAGTATCAGCGGCGTTGTTTTCGCCCAGTACCAGCGTGTAGATGGACCTGAGTCCAAAAACGTTGAGGAAATACCAAGAGGCGGACGAAACCCACGCAGCATCCAGCGTCTGCAGCTCTACGCCTCTCTGAAGCATCGGCTTGAATCGAAGAGTCAGTGGGAAAGGAACCTTTGCTGCAATTAGACAACGAGGATTAAAACGAATCGGTCATCATCTTCTCTAAATTTGAATTCTGTTCGAATTACTGGTAACAAATCCTGAAAACATCCAGTTTATCCATCCGCCGATGAGAACCATGGGAAGTACGTTGGTCACGTTGCCTTTCAGCATGTCTGTCATCATGCTCGGGTCCGTCATCGGGTTCTGGGACACCGGGGCTCGCTTTTGAGTCTTGAAATAGCCAGTTTCTTCGTTGTTGAAGAAATGACGACGCATTACGAACGCCGATTTTGGCAGGTATTGACCGTTCTCACGCAACATTCTGGAGCGGATCATCACCTGGCTGGAAACAAGATGGGAAACAAAGGATTGTACTACTTATTGCAGTGCGCGTCATGTTTTTAACGTCCACATGGCGTGCGCAGACCTTCGGAGACTAAAAGTTATTCTTTTATCGCCGAAGAAACCGAAAGCGGAGACATTGCCGTTAATTTTTTGTTTTTATTGTTAATTTTGGTAAAATTTTCGTCGAAAAATTGATATTTGGGATTCGATTGAGAATTGAATGCGATTCCGATCCTGATGTGGATTCGCGATGAGTGTTTGAATGTCGTCTACGTGTACGGATTGAGGTTAGGTTGGCTCGATGGGTTTTTAGGGATTACCTGTCCTGGACCTGGTGCACCTCGACCTTCTTCTGGGATGCGAGAAGCATGGAGACATAATGCCGAACGATTCCGACCAGGAATGTTATCACTACTATGGGGAGAAATACCCAACCCCTGATATTGGAGTCGAGTAATAGCTCGGCCATGTTGGTTGATCAACGACTTGACTGACGACCGTGGAGTGTGGACTGTGGAGAGGAGACGTATCGCCCCACCGTGGAGTAGATACGGATACGGAAGCCCGGTGGGGACATCTATGTACCGATACACACACTCGGTGCGTACCCGGGTTCAGTAAGTAAGGCTGCATTCACATGGGCCTGAATTCACCGGATCGGAACGGAATCGGAATCTAGGGAGTTTTCGAAGAGCCAATCAGAGACGTTCCGGTCATTCTTCGTTCCGATGAGAATATTATCCTACGTTCACATGGACCGAAATTTGCCGGAATTCACGGGGACGGAACGCTCATTGGCGAATTAGAGTGTTCCTTTCTACCGGGAATTTAAAAAATACTCATTCTGATTGGCTCCCGCTCGTTCCGTTCCTGAAAATTCCTGTCCATGTGACCATAGGATTTTAATAGCAACGGAACGGTTTACTAACACAACCGTGCAGTTAACCTCTGAACGCTACGCAATACAGCAACAAGTATTTCATTATTAGCGGAGGGTCAAGATTTATTGACGGGCTGTAACCTGTAAATAATCCAAGATGTATGCAAATTTGAATATTGGTTATATCACATGCATTTACAATTATTTACATACATTTCATTGTGTATGGAATATGGATAAATAGAAACAAAAAATCTCAAGATACAAGACTATCTCAGTGCCCCGGGAATATTATTTATTTATTCAATTGTTCAATTCTTCACTCAACAATACTGTCCTCGTTGCGTTTTCGCACACAGATACACACGTACGGCAAAGCACTAGGTTCCGACCACGATGTAAGAAAGACAGGTGGGTCGACTAGCCCCAAATCCTGTGATTTTTAAGTGGAATTTTCGATGGCTACATCCAGAGTGCGCTGGTGCGCGGGGCGACCAATCAGGTCTCGACGATTGTCACCTAACCTAAACCCTAACCTTACCTGTCAACAAACATCGCGGTTTAAACGACCGTGGTTTAAACTTCAACGGCTGCGTTTCTTGTGCTTCTGGGTAGCTACTGGCAAAGAAATAAAGCTTTATGTTTTTGTGTTCAATTTATACATGCGATGGTAAAAAGGTGTTGTGTGAAAAACTGTAAAAGTGGACAGACTGTCGATGGAACTGCGCAAAATATTGCATCTTCATTCAGCCTTCCGAAAAATGCCGAAACACGGGCCAAGTGGCTGTTATTTTTACAAGCGAGCGGGGTTGAAAAGGTTCCTAAAGCCGCTCGTATTTGCGAAAACCATTTCACTAAAGAGGAGGTCAGAAAAGAATTCAAATCTGTGGATAAACACGGAAATGTAATACTTCAGGTGGGTACAATCAACGTGTTTTTTTTTTCCAAGAATATTAGGTGTACATTATTAGAACTACAGGATAATAATAGCCTATGAAAATATGTCTTCATTTGCAGCGCAAGTTTAGTCACGCGAGCCTAGTGTCTGGTGCGGTTCCAACGATATTTTCTTCGATATTCAACTACAACAATGTTATCCAGCACTCTGTGGTGGAATCCCTTCCACACCCCGAAAGCAACATCGTTGCGAAAAATAATCAAGATCAATCTCAACCTACACTGACAATGAGCGATAGTATAGAGCCTGTGGTTGAAACAGTGACGTCTATTACTATGAGCAATTGTACCGAAGGGACGCCAAATGACAGTACAAATCAGAAACCACCAGATCAGAAAGATCAGAGCGTGTTCAATCAGATATTTCACGGAACCACTGTCCTCCGGCTCCCTAGTGCCACATGGGGTATTCATTGCGTCGACTTTGCAGAAAAACTCATTTCGTTTATATACCTGAGACATCATCCTACTGAGAACAATGGACAGCCGTATACAGTAAAACAGGTAATATTCTATATCAAATTACAATGAAGTGTGTTTCATCACAATTTTATTCAAATGCATTGATCAGCAGTCGATGAATTATATCACCAACAAATTTTGGTACAATCAAGCATGAACTTCACACAGCAATGAAATAAATTATCATCATAATTCAAGTGTATTTAGTGTTTTTTCCTTCCAGATAACCTTTGATGAAAATCTCAATTTCAAGACATATATTATGAATAAGTACACCCCAATTTCGAGAGCAAATCCACAAACTATTGCGGAGATGGAGTCCCTCATCGAAGAATTTCACAATACCGCAGTGTGTATCGGAGGCCCGCCCGTAGCAATGTATAAAAATGCTGTTCTACGATCTGCCTATAAAGACCTGTGTAATAGATGGCGGCACAATCTTTGTTCATTGCAAACCAAAGGGGAAAGCACTTGCAAATATTGTGTCAGAGTATACAAAACTGCAGACACACATTATTCCGTACACAACAAATCACGAATGCCTCGATTGCCTTCATCACCATCTACGAAGAAGAAGATTGATATATTGAGAAAAGCTAAGCGCATTCAAGCACAGGCCTTGCGCCGTAACCAAGTGAGGTTGTCGCATGTCAGAGAAGAACTGAAGACTCTTTCAGAAAAAGACTTTTCAAGAGAGTCATTCGAGGAAGGGATCAAAAAGCTTAATATCCCAGATAATCAGGTACAATGTTCATCGATGTCATGTAATCTTTTTGCAACAAAAATCATGAAGATAAGATAATGCTGTTGACTCTGAAGATAGTATGCACTATAATATACATAGTACAGTACAGTAATAGTATGCATAACTCTTACATAACAGGCAATATAATATAAAGTGCAGTTCAATTGTAAATATCATACACGTTCTAAGTTGATTCTTTATTGAGAGTCAATTCTTGATAATCATGCAATCAATTCATTTTCTAATATTTATTGTCTTATAATTAAACTAATGTTATGTATCATTTTCGACCAATCAATTGTACACAAAAATAAATGTCAATTTACTGCAAGCAATCATGGTACATTTCACGACGATGTTTCCATTTCCAGTCAGAATAATAAAGCTTAGACAGAACAAGTTTTTTCAGACTTATACCGTCTACAAGCAGACCTGAGCCCTTGTGAATTCATCATTGCAGTAAGCCTAGTATGTCAGATTGGTATATATTGTATTCTAGGTTCTACTGATCAATGAATGCCTCAAGCTCGGTAAGTGCGCCTCCAAAAACGGACGCCGTTACACAAACGAATGGATTCTTCTATGCCTATTGCTAAATATCAGAAGTCCTGCTGCGTACAACTTTTTGCGAGACAATGAGATCTTACCACTTCCTGCACCTGGTACCATTCGTCAATATTTACGTATGGTAAAGATCAAGTGTGGATTCGACGAAAAGTTTTTCCAAGCACTTCGGAAAAAAGTGGAATCTTTACCCGAAATGGCAAGACATGGGTCACTTGTATTCGACGAAATCCAAGTTCGCAAAAGTCTTGCTGTGAATACACAAACAATGACTTTCGATGGATTGATCAACAATGAAGATCCTGGCAAGAAAAATTCGATGAGCGAACTTGCTGATCATGGCCTAGTTTTCATGTTTACTTCTGTCGGAGGAAATTTCCAACAAACAATTGGAGTGTTTGCTTGTAAAGGAGCAACTCCGGGAACTCTTCTTGCGCAGCTTGTTCTACAAGCCATTGTGGAACTTGAAGCAGCTGGTTTATATGTTGATGGAATCATATGCGATGGGGCTAGCACTAATAGGAGAATGTGGACTGAATTAGGTATATCTGGACAAATGGGCAGCGTTCGTCATTCCTTCCAAAATCCATATGATGAAAGTAGGGTTGTGAATGTATTCTCAGATGCACCCCACCTACTGAAATGTGTGCGAAACCGATTATTCGCAAACAAAATGTTGCAGGTGTGTACACAGCACTTGTAATAAAATTTTCTTATCTGCGTCAGTAAGATGACCTAAATATAACATATATGAATATGGGTCCATTAGCGTACGAAACCATAACCGATTCAATAACGTGAACTATTAATTTATGAAAGCTAACTTGCTTGAATTCTCGTTTTCAAGTACTGTGTGCCCCTAACATATAGGTATGTAACATGATTCCGAAGTGGAAGCATTATGTACACTTGTTCGAAGAAGACAGCAAGAATCCAGCAGAACTAAGAGTGTGCCATAAAATAACTGTTCACCACGTGAACCCTTCGAACAGTATGAAGATGAGAGTATACTTGGCTGCACAAGTTCGTAACCTTGTTACATATTTACACGACCACTCTTGCATGGATTCAGTTTGTTTCATATCAATTTTTATCAGGTCTTTAGCAATTCCATGGCTGAGGGCTTAACGTTTTATAAAGATCGCAATGTACCTCCACTAGCTGACTGTCAGGGAACAATAGATTTCACACTCATCATGAACAAGTTCTTCGATGCGGTGAATAGAAAGTTTCCTGCAGAGGCGCTACGACGACCAAAGGACGATGTCATCGATGACTGGAAGGTAATAAAATCGATCATAAATTTGTGACGCATTTCAATGACAGAATTTTGTACATTTTCAAGAATGTGGGCACAAATAATGAACATTAGTGAAAATTATCATAAGATCTCTGTACTTCAATGATAATCATTATTCATGTTAGGTGTTGGAAAATACGCTAGAGACTTTGAACAAGTGGGAGCTACAGCTGCAGAACGGTGACATTCTTGCTGAGCATTTTCTGACAAAACAAACTGCTGAAGGGCTCCGTGTGACAATCCATTCGACGATTGCACTATCAAAGTATCTGCTCGAGAAGTGTCATTATAAATACGTATTAACAGCGAAGCTGAATCAGGATTGTTTAGAGGTATCAGTCTCAGATGATTGGCATCTTAGTTGACTCTAATTCGATTCCAATATCTAATACCATATATTTCAGCAATTTTTTGGCATAATAAGGCAAGCCGGTGGACAAAATGATCACCCTACTCTCCCGACGTTTCTCCAACTCTACAGACTACTCTCCGTCTATAAGTTGCTGAAACCACCGAAGTCAGGAAATTGTAGAGAAATACAACTCGAAACAAAACCAGGAATAACGATGGACGATTTTAAAACTATCTTTGAAAAACAGTCTTCATCAGATATTAATCGTCATATTAAGGTTCTCAAAGAGAAAATGGATAATATTATTGATACCGAAGACTGGGAATGTGAAGACGTGATTGCTACGGACCACGATTATTGCCAAGCACGCGTCAGTGACTGTATTATTTATTATATCACAGGATTCTTATCTAAGAAGCTTATGCAAAAAACAAATTGTGACCTATGTAAGTCTGCGATTGTAAATTCTGGAGAAGGCCCTTTTTCTAACAATAACGCAGCCCAACTAGTGAATACTAAAACTCATGGGTACCTTATCCATCCGCACAGGCATTTATTCAATCTTTTTTCGCAAGTTGAAAAATGTTTCCAAAAAAATATGAGCAGCATGGATGTATATAACGACACTATTGATGAAGTTCTCCAATACGTGCCCTTCACGTTTCCATGCGAAGAACATAAGTGTGAAGTATTAACATACGCATTGCACTACTTCGTAGCAATGCGTATGAGGCAATATGCGAAGCAGATAACCAACCACTACTTCAAACAGAGCAGGGAGAAAAAAAAAATTTCAAAACTGTACAATACTTAACTATAGCGATGTAAAGATATTTTTAACCTTACTCAATCTGTGATATGCACTTTACAAGTGCATTGATATACGTGAATGTGATACTTATGTGATTTAAAAATTTAAATGTATATTATATTGGCTTCTAGAACATCTCATTTCTCGTAATTAACCAAGTCGACATTTAAATTTCCCTCCATTGTATCGTCCTCCGCCGACGCGACACCTGGTGGATTCGTGAGTAAATTCCACGTAAAAATCACAGCGCGTTATATGGGAAAAGGCTCGCAGTCAACCCACCTGTCTTTCTTACATCGTGGTTCCGACGAAACATGACGAATTCTCGTAATGCACTCGGAACGAATTGAACGGAACGTCTCTGATTGGCTCTTCGAAAACTCCCTAGATTCCGATTCCGTTCCGATCCGGTGAATTCAGGCCCATGTGAATGCAGCCTAAGGCGGCCGTCCCATGGCCCGGAATTTGTTCCGTCTCCACGAACCCGGAATCTAGTGACTTTTCAAGCGCCAATCAGAGGCGTTCTGGACATTCCGTTCCGTGTGCACTACCAGTAGTTGCGAACTGTCCATGGAGTGAGGGAAGGAGACCGAACTCTGCCGAGACCGCGTCCCAGAAGTGGGGCGAGTTTTCCAGCCATAGGTGAGCAGTTCGCTGCACTGATCTCTATTATACACTGGATAGCGGACGGGTACCCTTTCTGCCGCAAGAGCGTGAGGCAACTTGGTGCCGGGCGAGGGGACTTGGGGGGAAGGAGGAGCGGGGCGAACTGGTTCCCTATTTACAGCGGGAAATTCAAACGGGTTGAGGGTTGCGACTCTCATATTACAAGGAAAACCAACGTATACGATTCAAAAATTAAGATTTTGTAGTGGAGTTACGTTAAAAAGGGATATAATATGTTTCATTGTCAGTCGAGAGTAATAAAAAAAAACAATCACGCCCGTCGAGCAGGTCTCATTTTATTTTCTTTCATACAGGATCATGTAACCGTTGATTGAGAATCAACGACGCAACATATAGGTGATTACGTTTATGGGACAATGCTGAATAAATTCGATTTCTGAAAAGTTAGCTCGTCGTCGAAAATCAAATATAGGTTATGTTGTGAATAATATAGGTAGAATATTAATAATGATAATAATAACTCGGTATAAAACAGCAATTGATTATTAAAAGATATAGTATAATTGTTTTTGATCGAATAAGCAAATTCATGCCAAATAAATGCTTGTAAGTGGAGCTGATCGGCTGAAAAAAATCAATTATTGTAAAATCTAAGAAAAAATTTATGCTCTTGTAAAAGTGTAGGAGGTGTAGAAATTCTGGTGTAAGCAAACTGTGTGAACAGAAGAAACCATACAATTTGCCAATTGTTTTGAGCATACGAAAGCGAAATCCACGCTCCCATTCATCAGCGCACGGGCGCCCGTGAATCTTTTTTCAATTTAAACTGCCCGCTGTAAATAGGGAACCAGCAAATGGCGCTGTTCAATTGGCTTCACTCGACGGGCGCAGTCCGCCATCCAGTGTATAATAGAGATCAGTGGTATTCACATAATCGTAGAATTCCATTTCTCGTAGAATTTGAATCTAGGGACATTTCAGCGCCGAAAGTATTCCCATAATCGTAGAATATAAATCTAGGGACATTTCAGCGCCGAAAGTATTCCCATAATCGTAGAATTTGAATCTAGGGACATTTCAGCGCCGAAAGTATTCCCAACATCGTAGAATATGAATCTAGGGACATTTCAGCGCCGAAAGTATTCCCATAATCGTAGAATATAAATCTAGGGACATTTCAGCGCCGAAAGTAGTTCCCAACATCGTCACTAGAGGGTCCAGAATTCACAACAAGGTGCATGGTGCACCCAAGTGTCACAAGTCACAGTATAAATAATAGTAAAGACAATCGACCAAGTAACAGTGACAAATGATGAGACACAAAGTGAAATAGAGAAGAACGAACAATCCCAGAATCTTAAAAATGAAGTGAAACAGAACAAAGAAAAAGTATTCCACCAAATACAGCCGAACTACTCCAATCTCTAGCCATGAAGGAGTTGCTCTCCTCATCTCGATCCGCTCCGGAGTACGGTAACTTCCATCAGAACAATAACGAGAACAATACCACCGGTCAGAACAACGCCTCCACGAGCAACGGAGCGAGGCGATACGCGGTCCTGAGCAATGAGTGGATGGGCGCGATGGGCGAGGAGCTAGGAATGCACTCCCTGCCCGATCCGCTGCTCCGCAGGCTTGCCGAAGACGCTTCGTACCGCCTGAGAGAGGTCCTACACGTGAGTGAAGCGTCGCCTCGTCCGTTTTCGATTCTCCCTTGTTTCCTACGTTACTGTTGCTTGCAGAAATGTGTCACGAGGATAAAACACAGCAGGAGAAAGCGCCTCACAGCCGTCGACGTCAACGCGGTGCTAGCCACACTCTGCGACGCCGATCCCGTCCTCGGAGCGCCTGCTCAGATCCCGGAGTATCATTCCGAGGCTCGGGTATTTGTTCCGAGAGAGAGGTTCGTCAACCTCTTCGACGTCGCTAGCCGATCGGTCAAATTCAACCAGAGCAGTCTGCCCTTCTTGAGAGGTGCGAGAAGCAAGAGCTCAGGCACAGAATATCTGATTAATCGCTTTATTTTTGTCACAGAGTCTGAAATCACCGACTCGAGACTCAAGGAGGCTCGTTTGAACTACGCCAAACGGGCTTTGAAGACCCTTTTCAACGGGTCTCAGAAGACTTTTCAGGTAATCCGAAGGCGAAGACCGAAAAAATGAAGATTGCAACAATTTTTGTTCGCTATTTCAGGTGCTTCTGAACGACTGTTCGACCAACGCGAATTTAGGAGGCGCTGGAGTGGTGGAAAAGCTGGTATCGATCGCTCGGGCCTCGATTATATCCACGAATGCCCAGTGCACGAGAGCTTCGACGAGGACTTGCCAGCTGATAATAGCGATCGCGAGCAACGGGGACGCGGTTTATCCACATCAGCTAGAAACTGTGGACAGGCTGACGGAACTACTTCTCGAGCTGTTGTTCGGGAAAACCATACTGAACCCGAGCCTCGAAGCTCTGATGACGGAATGTGTCCTCAAACTTATGCTGAGGTGGCCGACGACGGCGCATAGGTATTTTCTTTTCCGTTTTCTGGCGCACTGTGAAGACAAAATTACATTTTCCAGGTTTCTCCCGATGCTGGAAAAGGTTCCGGTCTCCGAGGAAGACGAGAAGTTTAACGCGTCTGGAAAGAAGGGTATTGCGATGGAGGTGATAGCGAGCGTGCAGCCGGTCTCCGTCTTCCGGTTGGATTCTCTGAAAAGTTTTCTGGATTACGCATCGCCGGGAACGATTCTCTGGCAGAAGCTAGCGGTGCGTTAGATAAATGCTCAGAGTGTTCCGAGACATTGAAATAAATGGTTTTGTGAATCTTTTCAGTGATATTGATGAATTCTTCATTTTATAGCTCTCGATATGCGCTCTGTCAAAGTCTGGAAGACACGACTTTGATTTTTCCACGGTAACGGAGCACTTCGGGGACTCCTTACTGCCGTACCTGATTCTGGCCCAAAAAGCACAAACTCATAGCCCGAGGGCACCCAGCGGCGCAGTTCTGCCCATAATTGTGAGAAGCAAGATCAAATACGCGGGTATAAAGCCCTTTTCTGGGGGCAAAATACCCGCGGACAAACCCAGGGTCTTTTCTGACTCTACTCTGCGGGGATCCAGGCGAGAGATAAGGTGCTTAGATCAAAGAATCCCGAGATCTACGCGAAATTTCTATATCGCATAAATTATCAAAATAATTTTGGTATTCCAGGTTCGCCTTTGCCGGAGGTCGTCCGGTCCCGTCGAACAACTTGAGGAGGGCGAGTCTGAGAGCTGATTATCAAATTCTGAGGAGCGACACTCGCGCAACTTTTGCGCTTGTCGCTTCCCGTCGACTGATGGTTGTGAAAGACAAGAAAAATTCTCATCCGAGGAGCTACGACCTGGCCAACACGATCATTTGATCGTTTGGAAGCTCAATATATATTTTTTTCAATTAGTATTTAATGCTGCGCCTGGTTGATAGCCCGGATACAATTTCCACCGCTCGCTCCATCTATGGAAGACAGTCTCCGAGACCCTGAGGCAATTCCGATATCGGTAAACGGTGGGAGTCCCGCAGACAGGTCAATTTCGTGTGGAACCTGACGGGAACCTGGAGAAAATAAATATCGAGGCGATTGGTTCCTCCGTTTTTCGCCTACATTTTTTTATACTCACTTCGGCGAGACGGCGTCGACTCAGGATTCGGTCTCGTCTAAAGAATTCCTGGCCCTCGGGGACCTTGCGATCGGCTTTGAATCGATCGAGCGACGGTGCCTTTGAAATTAAGACATTGTACATTGAACAAATTTTAAAATGAGGTTTCCCAAATGAACGTTGATTATTATATTGTAAATACCTTTACCTGATGAATACTGATTTCTTCTGAATCTACATTTGTACCGCATAATTTATTAATTTCAACCCTTTTCTTCTTAGTCTCTGCAAATCGCAGGATTATATTTAAAATTGTAAAATTTTTAACGATTAATAATCGCTCACTGTACTCTCGCCAGAATCTTTGCAATCTAGACGCGCATTGAGATCTGAATTCGTCCCTCATCTGCTCCAATTTACAGAATGCACTCTCCGCGAGGAATATAAGCCTCCCTCCGCAGTGTACCAATGACTGTAATTCTTCTTCGTTCAAAACCCGGCGCAGAGTCGCTTCGCACGATCCCTTCTCTGATTTTTTAAAAATCAATCAAATTTCTCGGTAAATAATTAGACATCTTCCATCGAGCGAAGATTAGCTAACCGGAACTGTGCCTGGAATATCTGTTCCTGAACTCGTCATATCTCATCCGAATCGGCAGCGCACACCTGGCCATCGGCAAGGCGTCTAGAATCCCGGTGCAGGACAACTGTTGCCTAAATTCAGTGACCGTCTCCGGTTCATCGGGGCTTTGGAGGGGCGAAAATGAGTCAGACGTGGATCGAATATCGCGTGTCTAATGACATAAGGTCGTAAGCGCCAATATACGACCTTTTGCTTTTCGTAACAGCAAAAGGTCGTATATTTTTTTTAATCGTATTCAGACTAAGGACCCGAAGATTCGTTCACATTTAAGACTAGGTCAATTAAAAGCAGAAGGTCGTATGTACCGGTGGATACGACCTTTCAGTCCTAACTTCGCAGAAAAAAAATTGTTTCCATTAATTGCAGAAGGTCGTATCCGCCAAATAAACGAAAATAAAATGGCGGATACGACCTTCTGCTTTGATCTACAAATATTTTTTATCGATTTTTTCTAAACGGTCGTTTTTTCAATTGATCTTCACGTTTCGGGTGTTTTTGTAGCTATTTGGAAAAATCATGAAAATTTAAAAAAAAATTGACGGATACGACCTTCTGCTTTGATCTACAAATATTTTTTATCGATTTTTTCTAAACGGTCGTTTTTTCAATTGATCTTCACGTTTCGGGTGTTTTTATAGCTATTTGGAAAAATCATGAAAATTTAAAAAAAAAAATTGGCGGATACGACCTTCTGCTTTTATCTGCAAATATTTTTCATCGATTTTTTCTAAACGGTCGTTTTTTCAATTGATCTTCACGTTTCATGTGTTTTTATAGCTATTTGGGAAAATCATGAAAATTTAAAAAAAAATTTGCGGATACGACCTTCTGCTTTCATCTGCGAATATTTTTTATCGATTTTTTCTATACGGTCGTTTTTTCAATTGATCTTCACGTTTCAGGTGTTTTTATAGCTATTTGGAAAAATCATGAAAATTAAAAAAAAAATTGGCGGATACGACCTTCTGCTTTTATCTGCGAATATTTTTTGACGAATTTTTCTAAACGGTCGTTTTTTCAATTGATCTTCACGTTTCGGGTGTTTTTGTAGCTATTTGGGAAAATCATGAAAATTTAAAAAAAAAATTTGCGGATATGACCTTCTGCTTTCATCTGCGAATATTTTTTAACGAATTTTTCTAAACGGTCGTTTTTTCAATTTATCTTCGCGTTTCAGGTGTTTTTCGAGACTTTTTGAAAAATCATGAAAAATTTAAAAAAAATGGCGGATACGACCTTCTGCTTTTAACAACGAATTTTTTTATCGAATTTCTCAAAACGTCGTTGATTTCGATTTTTCTTTGCGTTCACGAATTTTTACAGATATTTGGAAAAATCATGAAAAATTAAAAAAAAATTGGCGAATACGACCTTCTGCTTTTACCATTACCATTTGTTTTTATTTTCCTAAAAAATTTTAATGAAAGAATGACGTATTCATTTCAATTGATCTAATATACGTTTTGATCATCTTTAGAGCGAATGGCGAAAAAAAAAATTATACGACCTTTTACCACCAAAATCGTGTTTTTGGCGCTTACGACCTTATGTCATTAGACACGCGATATATGGATAATTTTTGTGTATCACCGTCGGATCGGCTTCACGCAGCGCACATAATGCAGATCGTATCTTTCAAGCTCTTTGACGAGCTGGTCCATGCTTTGCTTGAGCTTTGCCAATGCTGTGTTCTTCCTCTGCGCGTTTGTTCCTTCGTCCTCGTCTTCGAGCAATGATCGAAGGAACTCATTCTGGCAGAGGGAGAACGTCGATACCAGTTCTGCGGGAACCTAACGCGTCGTCAAACCAGCTTTACTCGTAAAATTCTTGGCACCGAACTTTGAGATCACCTTGTCGGTATTTTTCCTCAGGATATCACCAGTCTTGTATTCTACCAGACAAGAATAGTGCCGAATAGCGAATGTCTCTCCTCTTTCATGGATGAACCTCCGGTCCTCGTCCCTCGCTGAGAGGATGAGGTCGTTGACTCTCGCGTGCTCGTCGATTCTGGCCACCAAACAAGCCTGAAATGGCGAGACGGAGGAGAATCGAATCGGGTTGTTGATTTATCGGATTTCTCACGTCGTTCAAAGCTGGAAACAGGCTGCACTCTATGGCGGCGAGACGTTGATCGTAAACAGCGGATGTCGGGGGAGGCGGTAGAGCGGCGAGCCCCTCGCTCTCGAGCTCCGCTCTGCCGTCCTCTAGATACTTCTGCATGAAGTGAAGCTGCATCCTCTCGTTCGCGTAATTAATGCTCAATTGTTCGATGCTGTTCTCGGAGAAGTATTCGAACCCAAAGATGTCGAGAATCCCTTTCGAAAGAATAAGGAGAGATCGGGCTTCATTCTGGGGCTTCTATTTGTCTGTGGAAATCAATTACCCAGCAATCTCGCGTTTTCTTCTCCGCAAGATAAGGTCTCATTCAGTCTGTTCAGCAGCCAGTAAAAAAGCCTGTGGTACAAGTATCTGACGATGCTGTGCAATCTGGCGGCGCACGATTCCGTAGTAGCCATCGCAGAGTGGTACGTCGAACGCCTGAGACTCCGAGGCCTGATGAGACTCGTGGTCAAAAGTCTGACCAAATCTTGTGGAGGCAGTGCCATCAGGGCGCATGCCGCTTCTAAAGCATCCGCAGAGTCTAAATGAACGTTTGTTACAGTCATCAGTCAGGTATCTTCGTTCGACTCATAAAACGACGGACCTTTTTTATCCAGATCAACGTCACAGCCGGACACAGCAGCTTGCTTGAATTCTATGTTCCCTAGGTGAACGATTATCGCAATGACTTGGAAAATGTCTTCTCGTTGTCTCGATCCGAGCCCGAGGGAACTCATCGCAGCGAGAGTATCATTGAACCCATCGACGCAATCGGTGCTCGTGATCTTGTACGAACTTATTTTAGACAGTCTCAGAGTCTCGAGTTCCGGTTGAGTCAAGCCAGACAAGATCTGCGATCATTAGACTAGACACTAAAGCTCTCATTCGTGTTATGAGACTCGGCCGAGTCTCGCGCCGAGGAAGAAAAACTGGCTTAAAACTTGAACGAGTTGATCGATTTTGGAAAAGCTTTTTCTGCTAGAATTTCTGCTTTCCAGAGATAAAAAGTTTTCAGAAGTCGGTGAACGCGGCGAGACTTTATTCACGTTCGAAACGAGACTCTGCCGAGTCTGTTTCTCCTCGGACCTGGCCAAATATGTGAAAGTTGTTAGCGCCGCTGGTGACCCTGCTCTGTTCTAGTAGGAACGATTCAACGACAGCTCCTCTGATTTCTCCGTTGATATACTGCAGTTTGACCAATTGTCCGTGTCTAGAACTGCACCGATTTCTCTCTGTGCTCGCTGTGCAGAACGGGGATAAGACTAGACAGGCTTTTTCTATCTTGGAGAGAGTGGTAGACAGGGAATGGGATACGGACTGATCTGTCGCTGCCAAAAATCGCAGTATTTTTGAGGCGGAGAAGGTCTTTCCAGATCCACTGTCTCCGCTGATGACGATGACCTGGTCAAACTTATCCAGCCCTAGCACTAGCCTCCGCCGAGCTCTAGCGGCCACGGCGAACACGTGAGGCTCTGGGCACATTTGCTCTGTGAAAATGGCTTGACCAGTGTCCGAATGGGACTGTCCTGGGTTTATGGCGAGCAACACCGGACCCACCCAGGTGTAGAATTTCCCCGCTCCGTATCGACGCATCAGGTATTTTATAACTGAGGGGGATTTTCTCCACACGGGAGAAAAGTTCGTTATTATTCATAATCCGAGTCGATTTTATCAGAATGAAGAAGCAAGACGTACTGAGGTCTTCGTCATCCGGTATGTCGGCTAGATTGTTCAAGTTTTGTCCAACGAGGAACTCGAGTTCCTAGAAATAGTCACTAATTTTTTAGCCTTGCGGATGACGAGCGAAGAGCGCAGGGAGTACCTTCGCTGATCTGCTCATATCTCCCTCGAAATGCTCGACGTTAAAGTGTTTGGAAATATTTTGAGCTCCGATCAATGACAGTTTAGTGTTAAGTGAGCTGCACTGATCGGCGATTGTTTGACCATCTTTTTTTCAAACCTTAGAAATTTTTAATATTTTTTCACCTTTATTGTATCAACATGAAAAACACTATCTTAAATACAAAATGTATCTGAAATTTGTGTAGGTGAAGTTCAAAGAATAGAAATAAAACGTTTGATATGCTTGATTTGGTGCCTGGGATTCCCCGAAAAATCCTATTTCGAACGCATGATGATCTAAAAGTCGGAATTTCCTTTTTGACATCTCCGCCAAATCCTAGCCAAGCTTCAACGTATGGAATGCAAAATAGAACATTGTTAAATAAAATAAGGGAATTATTCCGTCGATGATTCGATACAACAATCATTGAACACCGTATCACCGCCTCGGTTTAACGCTGCGCGATTTCCTGCAGGAACTTCTGACTATCGACGATGGTTTTCTCCAGCCGTTCCTTAGTCGCCGATGAAATCTTCTGCTTGAGCTTATCGCGGGCCGACGATATCGCGGTCTTGTACCCGGTCACGTTGTGGAATATCTTTATGTGCTTGTCTCCGGAAACCAAAACGTGCTCTCCCAGGGCGTCGAAGAGAAGGCCGGTTATCGGTCCTGAAATTCAAAGAAAAAAGGGAATCAGAAATCCCGTCACGTGGTGCAAGGTCGGGAATCTCCTCGAGACGCACCGTTGAAAACGTCCGGAATAGTAAGATCGAGCTCCCCGGTGAGTGCGGAGTAGAAAGAAACCGAGGATCCGTGAGCAATGACGATAACTTCGGCGTTAGGTGACAGAGCGAGTCGGGCGTTGGATCCGCCGTGCCAAGATCCGGTCAGTAGAATGCGGGGGGTTTCCCCTTTCTTGTATTCGACTGTAAAATGAGAGGAAAATTCGATCGTTGAGTTCGGCGGTCGACCGATTGGACACAAGAATCGTACTTTTGGTGTCGTAAAGGTTGAAATTGCCGTCCTTGGAGACGCTGGCTACGTGACTAGTGTCCGCGCTGAATCCGAAGTCGTAGACGCCCGAGTTGTGTCCGCTGAGTTCGAAGGCCCTTGAAACCTGCTTGAAGTCTCCGCCCTTGGTGAATTCCACCTCCCACACTTTGAGGTCCGGAGCAAAACCAGAGGCTACGACGAATCGACCGCAGGGAGAAATGCGAGCACGGTGAGTCGACATCAGATACGTGTCGAGAGTCGACAGCAGCTGGCCCTTCAGGTCCCAGAGGAGAAGCTGAGTCGTGTTGCTACAGGTCATTATGTAACGTCCGTTGCAAGCTATGTCCATGCCTATCACGTCGTCGTCGTGTTGCTGAAGGAGAGAAAATGTTTAGACGGAGAATTAAAAATTTCGCCATTATTAACGAAGAGTGTAAGAGTTGTAACACCTTTGGGAATTCAACGGCCTTGGTAACAGAGGCGGGGAACCCGTCCGGTTTCCTGGTCACTTTGTAAACTTCGACGGTGTTGGCGATCGCCTTGTGTATGATGAACGCTTTGCTGTCCGGAGACCAGCGTATGAAAGATGCATGATCGAATTCGATGTTAACACGGAGCGATTTTCTGTCCTTAGAGGCGAGGTCCTTGGTGCACCATATCATCACACTCCTGTCTGAAATTATAGAAGAGTATATACTTTTTTTTTGCACATTTGTTATGTCGTAGCTCGGTGACTGGTTTCGGAGAATATATTCCATGTAACTAAAGGCGGGAAAAAGAGATTCAAATTTCGCTGATTGTCTAGATTATTAGAAACAAATTTACATTATGAATTGTTAAGGATGATAAACTTAACAAGCACAATAAATTCTAGACCGTAATATTGAGGATTGTAGAAATGATTGACGTGTTATAGTTTTTTTTTTCATGTAGATTTGATCAACTTCTACAATTTTTATTACTTTTCGCTTAAATTGCTTAGTTTCTCATCCCAAACGATCAACCGCATCGATTTTCTTGCCAAATCTAGCATCATTTCCGATCTAAACAATCTGCAAGATTCGAATATCATTTGTTCCCGCCAAAACCATCGTCCACAAAAAATCATGTGTTTCTTACTTTTTTTCTGTCTCTTTCTTTTGAAAAAACATTATCGACGATTTTGAAGTCTGAAAAGCGTAATAGGCGGGAAAAAGAGATTCAAATTTCGCTGATTGTCTAGATTAGATGCAATGTGAGTTATTAGAAAGAAATTTACATTATTAATTGTTAAGGATGATAAACTTAACAAGCACAATAAATTCTAGACCGTAATATTGAGGACTGTAGAAATGATTGACGTGTTATAGTTTTTTTTTTTCATGTAGATTTGATCAACTTCTACAATTTTTATTGCTTATCGCTTAAATTGCTTAGTTTCTCATCCCAAACGATCAACCGCATCGATTTTCTTGCCAAATCTAGCATCATTTCCGATCTAAACAATCTGCAAGATTCGAATATCATTTGTTCCCGCCAAAACCATCGTCCACAAAAAGTCGTGTGTTTCTTACTTTTTTTCTGTCTCTTTCTTTTGAAAAAACATCATCGACGATTTTGAAATCTGAAAAGCGTAATAGGCGGGAAAAAGAGATTCAAATTTCGCTGATTGTCTAGATTAGAGAAACAAATTTACATTATGAATTGTTAAGGATGATAAACTTAACAAGCACAATAAATTCTAGACCGTAATATTGAGGATTGTAGAAATGATTGACGT
This sequence comes from Euura lappo, assembly GCA_018257835.1. Lineage (NCBI taxonomy): Eukaryota > Metazoa > Arthropoda > Insecta > Hymenoptera > Tenthredinidae > Euura > Euura lappo. The sequence goes on along the minus strand of JAEUYN010002107.1, from coordinate 499,166 downwards.
GTTATAGTTTTTTTTTTCATGTAGATTTGATCAACTTCTACAATTTTTATTGCTTATCGCTTAAATTGCTTAGTTTCTCATCCCAAACGATCAACCGCATCGATTTTCTTGCCAAATCTAGCATCATTTCCGATCTAAACAATCTGCAAGATTCGAATATCATTTGTTCCCGCCAAAACCATCGTCCACAAAAAGTCGTGTGTTTCTTACTTTTTTTCTGTCTCTTTCTTTTGAAAAAACATCATCGACGATTTTGAAATCTGAAAAGCGTAATAGGCGGGAAAAAGAGATTCAAATTTCGCTGATTGTCTAGATTAGATGCAATGTGAGTTATTAGACAAAAAATTACATTATTAATTGTTTAGGATGATAAACTTAACAAGCACAATAAATTCCAGACCGTAATATTGAGGATTGTAGAAATGATTGACGTGTTATAGTTTTTTTTTTCCATGTAGATTTGATCAACTTCTACAATTTTTATTGCTTATCGCTTAAATTGCTTAGTTTCTCATCCCAAACGATCAACCGCATCGATTTTCTTGCCAAATCTAGCATCATTTCCGATCTAAACAATCTGCAAGATTCGAATATCATTTGTTCCCGCCAAAACCATCGTCCACAAAAAATCGTGTTTCTTACTTTTTTTTCTGTCTCTTTCTTTTGAAAAAACATTATCTAGGATTTTGGAAGGAAAATTGGATATAACGGATAACAAAAAAAAAAAGGAAAGAAAGAACTCAAAATCACGAATGTATCCAACGTACTGTTATTGTATTTGGTCAACAAAACTTTCGCCTAAAAATTTTCTCTCGGGATTGAGAAAAAAAAAGAAGTAAAAGGTGAAAGAAAAACAAAATAAGATTGTATAATAACATTAATATAACGAATCAACCCCTTGGTGTAGATAAATGATTAATCGAAGTCTATTATATTTAATTAAGAATTACATAGTTTATGTATGACATACACGAATACGTCGCTCCAACGAATAAGAGAACCGATAGAACCGATCAATAAATTGATTATGTTACTAAAAACCTAAGTAACGTCGTTGAGTGTCTGCGAAAATCGATTACAGCGTCTTAATAAAATCGTCCACCAACGTAAAAACGGAGTTCAATACATCTTAACGAGTAAACTTAGAAATATCTTGGAACAATTCGTTTTAATTTTCATATTCGACTATCGCCTCTCGAAACCAATTTTCATCCTACCAATTGTCACGCCCTTGGTATATACATTGCGTCGATCGGCTGCAATCTTCGTCGAGCAGTTTTCAATTTGAAGAAAACAAAAAAACAAAAAAATAACAACAACGCTTCGAGTGTCTAGTTATTTTGTCATCTGTGTCTTTTATTCGGCGGAGGCATCAGGTCGGCGTCGTCCTGTGGGAATCTGTGTCTATTTATGTATTCCAGGAGGCGTTCCGTCGTCACGGGGTCCCTGATGCTCTGGAAAACGGCTTGAGCAGTCTTGAACGAGTTTGGGAAGGACTTGTCCGTTCTCTCTCTCATGAACAGCCACTGTCCATTTTCGTAATTACATTCCACTATCTTGTTGTTCAGTTCCTTGGTGGCCTTTGTGATCTTCATCTGACCGAAGGGCACTTCGAGCCCGCCTACGAAGAGCTGCCCGACTTTTCTCGGCAAAATTCCTTCCCCAGACTCGGTTATTATCTTCAATTTGAAGTCCACCGAGTTCATGGAGAGCGGTTTCCACTTGAGGACCTCCAGGGACTGCCCGGGAACGTAGGGCTCCTTCGCCGGCTGAAATATAAGTCCGTCGGGCTCGTGTCCCAACTGCTTGGCAAACTTCTCGCTCAGCAGACCGTTGGCTTGCGTCAAATCCCAGAACTGCTTCAATCTGACGGAGAAGGGCTCCCGCTCCCTGCGCAGACGACCCTCCTTCAGGGCTCTGTGTCTACCCCCCATTATCTCCTTCTCAATTATGTTGTAGCGTTCCGGATAGAATGATAATTTGCTGACGTCTCTTCCGTCGTAAGCGACCACGTCGTACGCCAGGTACCTCGGGTACTCTCTGCCCTCGGCTCGGTCGATTACCATCTCCTGAATCAAGTGAAACAAAGTTCATTATTTTCGCGAAACAAAAAAATACCGATCGGACAGAGGATCGGAAGAAGTCTCACCCCGTCCAGCAGAGTGTCCCTGATGAGTCTCTTGACGTCCCTGATGTGGGGAAAGGTGAGTCCGTCCACTTGAAAGACGGAGTTGTCTCTATCCAGGAAGAACACTTCTCCGTCGGCTTGTATCAGCATCATGTACCGGTTTCCGTCCGCCTTCCACGACACCCTGTACGGTTTTTCGTGCAATAATCTGAGGTTGTTCGTGTCCATAGAGACGGGCTGAGAGCCTGGGAACCCGGACGACTCCCAGCAGCACATCTCCTGCACCCTTCTCTGTATCCCAGAGAGTTTAGGCTGTTCCGTCAACGAAGCGACCCCCGGAACCCCGAGCATGAACGTAGGGTTCTTGTGCTTCATTTCCCTTTTCCGTTTCTTCCCAGACCCCTTGCTGTTCGTGTTCGTATCTGCGCTGGGCCCCTCGTCCCTGTCCTCCACATCGCCGTCGTCGTACTCCAGACACCAGGCGGGCTTGACAGGGGGCGGAGGAGCGTCCTCGACGTCGTCGTACCGCCTGAAGAGCTCCCTGATATAGTCCTCCTTGTATATTCCGGGCGGCCTGGCGGTGGCAAACTCCGCAATCCCCGCATCTACGCTTGTGAGATCGTTCTCCACGAGGTAGCTGATCACCATGAACCCCGTCCTGTTGAACCCATGGGTGCAATGGACGCCGATAATCTCCAGTGGGTTCTGGGCGATGAAGTTCTTGCAGACTTGGACAAAGGTCTGCGTCTGTTCTTCGGAGGGGGTCTCGCCGTGCCCTCGGCACTGCAGCTTCAGGTACCTGCAGCCGTTGGCCTCGACCTGATGCTTGTCGTAGAATCTCGAGGTGTTTGTCAGGTCGATCCACAGGCCGAGTTTTATCTTCTGGCTTTTCAAAGAGGCGAACAGCATGTCGATCGAGAATCTGCACTCCTCCGGCACCTGCTCGTCGTATCGAGCCGAAAGCGGGGTCTTGAAGGCGATGAACTTGTTCTGTACGAGCTTGACGGCCTTGCGAGGACAGTGGAGCCAGCGCGGAGGGACCGGGCCGGGTTCTCCGCGACCGTCGTTCCGATTCGACATCTGGGAATACTCGGATCGTTACTAACCCAGTCCGCGAGTTTATTTTTAGGTTATAGTCACTCACCTTGATCACGGCGGCTGTTACAGGCTCGATGTCGGGCGATGGAGGATCGACATAAGCTCAGCGTAACATAACCTAGTTTCGGTGCCTTCGACGTACTGGCTGTGGCCGAAGCGCTCGTATCGGAGCTTCTCACTGGGCGTTACGATCTCACTGACATGTTACACGGTGTTGTGGGATTATTTTTGACAAATAATTACCGGATAATTTATTATTGCGATGTGTCAAGGGTATACGCGAGCTGTCACAGCGATGGAAGACGACGGCCATTAAAATTTTCCGTTCCTTTCGTTCCCACCGTGAACTAACGATTTCGATCAGAGAGCGGCGACTCGATGGAAAATTATCGCGCGTCGAATTTGGTCTCGCTATTTAGTTAGAATACGAACGAACGATTGTCTAACTATGTAGATAGACAGGGTCTAACTGTATAGTTAGACGATGAATTTCGATTCAATATTAGTTTATTTTTGCATTATATGTGAATAAGTCGGACAAAACAATGTATGAACAGTATATAAACAGTATATGAACAAAATTAATTTCGTTATCTAATTTCCCCATCCAGTTTCGTTCCTTTCGTTCCCACCATGAACTAACGATTTCGATCAGAGAGCGGCGACTCGAACGAAAATTATCGCGCGTCGAATTTGGTCTCGCTGTTTAGTTAGAAGATGAACGAACGATTGTCTAACTATGTAGATAGACAGGGTCTAACTGTATAGTTAGACGATGAATTTCGATTCAATATTAGTTTATTTTTGCATTATATGTGAATAAGTCGGACAAAACAATGTATGAACGGTATATAAACAGTGTATGAACAAAATTAATTTCGTTATCTAGTTTCCCCATCTAGTTTCGTTCGTTTCGTTCCCGCCATGAACTAACGATTTCGATCAGAGAGCGGCGACTCGAACGAAAATTATCGCGCGTCGAATGTCTCGCTGTTTAGTTAGAAGATGAACGAACGATTGTCCAACTATGTAGATAGACAGGGTCTAACTGTATAGTTAGACGATGAATCTCGATTCAATATTAGTTTATTTTTGCATTATATGTGAATAAGTCGGACAAAACAATGTATGAACGGTATATAAACAGTGTATGAACAAAATTAATTTCGTTATCTAGTTTCCCCATGTAGTTTCGTTCGTTTCGTTCCCGCCATGAACTAACGATTTCGATCAGAGAGCGGCGACTCGAACGAAAATTATCGCGCGTCGAATGTCTCGCTGTTTAGTTAGAATATGAACGAACGATTGTCTAACTATGTAGATAGACAGGGTCTAACTGTATAGTTAGACGATGAATTTCGATTCAATATTAGTTTATTTTTGCATTATATGTGAATAAGTCGGACAAAACAATGTATGAACAGTATATAAACAGTATATGAACAAAATTAAACTTATCTGATCACTTCTAAGGAGAGATTCTTCCTCTATTTGAGCGTAGAAGCATTAGAAAAAGGAAAAAACCGGTGGAAAGAATGAATAAATTTTTCATTTTTCCTCAGAAGGGACCAGATAAATTAATTTCGTTCGTGTAGTGCAGTCACACGATCAGATCATGGTTCATTTTTGTTTTATTATTATTCTTTTTTACGACATTAACGAGGATATTATTACATCCTCGTCTAATTTGGATTTTGGAATTTTCAGCTTGTTTTCCTCTGGATAAATCAATCAAAACTATCTGGACCGAAGGAATCCAAAATTTTATTAGTCATTTAGAAGTTGGCTAGAATCTAGAATCTAGAGTTTATTTCATCTCGAAGTTAGTCCAGTTATAATTGAATTTGAGGCCATTTAGTTTACTCTTATTCAGAAGTTTTGATCGGAAAGCAAAGAAGAAAAAAAATTTTAAATGAATTTAAAAACAAACAAGAGAAATAAAAAAGACAGGTGATTGAACGAAGTTCATTTGGATTCAGGTGTATATCCAGTTGGATTATCAATGTCACAAGTATGCATTGAAAAAGTAAACAAGGTTTGAATCTATATAGAAAAAAAAGAAAGAAAAAAGAAAACAGTTATGTAGAATAAGTGACACAGTCGTTCGCAACTGGTCGAGTATAGAATAAAAATTTGTAATAAAAAATACTTTAAATTGAATTTTCTGGAAGAGCATGGAGACACAATTTTTCTTTTTTTTTTACCTATACTGTTGATTTTACTATTGATGTATGAAAACATCCTTAATGTACTTGGCGAGAGACTCTTAATTAAATGACAACACAAATTCTACAATGAATAGAATAAATATCGTAAAAGTGGGGTGACAAAAAATTCGAGTGGTACCCTCGACACGATATTTTCACGTCACCTTCGGCTGTATTGTACATTACCGTATGTACTATACAATCTTTATATATATACGTAAAAGATAATAGTACGGGCAATAAAATGTACAAAAATTGTATGTAGTATGTTATACCCACTGTACAAATGGCCTTAATTGCTACAGTCGAAGAAGCAAAGAAGAAAAAACAAAAAGAAAAACAAAGATAATGTGTGTACGTCTATAATGACATTGTGAGTTACTACGATACCCACATAATGCTCGATTACGTAAATTATATTGAAAAAAAGTCTAGATAAATAAGGAAGTGTACGGGTATATATACACAGATAAAGAGAGAGAAAAATAAACTAATCGTATAATAATGTGACCCGCATGTTACGTGACGACTGTATAAGATATGACGATTGAAGGAGAACGAATAGAAGAGAAGAACGATCGACGAATAGAAGAAGAAAAAGTAAAAATGAAGATATATCATTTTTCTTCTATATGTATATACTAAAACGTGTATTTAAAGAAATTTAATACATCCAACGTGAGTAAGAAGAGGAAAAAAGTGTCATCATAGCGGACCCATACAGACGGTAGACGGTACACGGTACACACATTGAATTGAACAGTGAGGCATTATGCAAACCTCGAAGACCTTAACGCTGATGTGAGACCGTGAGGATCGTTTTCAGGACGGTTTATTCTACTCGATACAAGGTCTATTATATTCAGTTTCTGGACAATATCAGCTACAGGGGGAAACGAAAAAAAAGATCGTATAATAATGACCGTGTATGAGTGACAAATTAATTACGTTTGCAATTAGTGTTCTCACGTAAAGGGTGCGAAGAATTGCTCGATCCCATCTATACACTAAATTATCATATACCTATAATATTATCTTGGAATTGTGTCTTTGAGAAAAGAAAAAAAAGGAAGAAATTAATCGAGGTTCCACCGTCGAGTTCCGTACCACCTGTACACACATGAAGTAATATCATTGAAATAAAAAAAATAAATAAAACAAGCGGCATGGTGGTGATGAAGTTTACATAAAGGTTCGACCCGAGACGCAGTTTGTTGAGCTCTTTCGCGTGAAGAACGATCGAGACCACATCAAGACGGTTCGCGAAATTCTGTCCTCTTTATGCCTCCGTGTTTATTAATAAACACGCTTCCATATATAATTGTACTACGCCGCAGATTGTAGGTGTGGGTACATGACGAAAGAAAATCGAAAAATACGTAAAGAAGAAGATATTTGCTTTTGTATTGTTTTTCTTTAAATCGACCTGAAAACATTAAATTTCACAAACTGACAATCAGTTGTAAACAGTCTGAGTCGTTAAAAGCGATATAAAAAAGAATCTTGTAAATAACACCGTGCAAGAGCGATTTGTTATCGATCATTATACGTATATAAGCGCGAGGTTCTGTGATTCGAGTATATTTCGCCTGACGTAATATCGCAAAATTTTATTCATCGCAGTTCGAACGACATAGACTCTTCGGTGTGTCAATAACTACACACTACGTAATACTGTACGTAAACCAATATTTTGGTATTTTAGTAGTTGAACTGCACAACCGATTAAGGCCACCTCCAAATATTTTGAGGTGTAACAGTTAAAATTTATGGATCTTCATCACGACTTGATCTTCATCTTCAAACTACGAACAGTCAAGATGATGAAAATCTCAACTAAAGTTTCGCAAAACGAGACATCAAGACGATTATGGTTGTTTCCTCTGATAACATATGATTATAGAAACGAGAATCATATTTGAACTGATGAAACAAAAATGGGGTCCTGCTTCTTCCTTCCGGTCAGACGATCGTCAATTTAAGCTGGCTATTTTTTTCCGAATACTGTATCGTGTGTTCCGAAAAACATGTTGCACAGCTCATGTTGAAAGGTACGCTCTAAAGTGATCAATGTCGCCTGTCTAGTTACGCTGGTGGCTATAATAAAAGGTGATCTACTCGATCCTGACTAACAATGTCACGCACGTGATCATTGATTAAGACCTGACATCAGACGCGACACACCTACCGAGAAATAATTCTCTTCGCATTCATTGTGGCTATGTATGTGGATGATAGTTACAATGAAATAATGAATCGCGATGACGACGATGACGCGATAGCGCAAACAAGACTGTGATATCAGCTACAGCTGTTATACACCGACGAAGGAAACTATAAGATTAGACAATATATTCTTTTCCTCAGAAATTATCACGAGGCAGAACCCTTCATGGTCTGAAAAGATGTTCTAAAAATAGTGTAACATGCACCAAGGGAAGGAAGCAATTGTTTTTTTTGTTTAAAAACAAGTAAAAGTGAGGTTAGAACCATGATAACGGCGTTCTCCGCTAGGGGCAGCACTTTATTGGTTTATTTCACCGTTACTATGGTTACGAGAGTTTTTTTTCCCCCTGGTAGAAAAAACTGTGACTTCCATTCCGTCAAGGAGGGCAAAAAGTGGTTAGTTTCGCTTTACGCCACCCTGTAGACATAAATAGTCGGAACTTATGGCTGTGAAGATTTTTCTTTTTCTCGAGACGCGGCAAGAGTCATCGTCTGAGTCAGGGCACCGTAAACCGCGAAGAGAAAGCCCCTCGCGACTGTACGTTGGTTAGGTACGCGGGAGGAGGCGGACGCCCCCACACGTCTGCGAGAAAACGTGGTCTCGGGACGCCACAGGGCCGAGTTTGCATCGTGGTTACAGACCGCCGTTTATGGTCACACGTGAGGCACCAACACGCGCCTCGCGAGGCTGTGTGAGATAAGAAAGTAGTCCTGAAATTAGCCGAACGATTTTCTCCGAGCGAATCTTTATCTCATGTTACCCTACACGACCGCGAGCTGAGCTCTCTTCGTGTTCGTGGCGTGTGCATGGGCAACGTTCTCGGTCAGTCGCGTTGTCCCACATTAGATATTCCCGCCAAAAAGATGCTCACCGCGTGGCTCGAGGGTGTTCTAACCTCTATCGAGCGCCACGGTGATTCAGAAGAACATCGAATATCGATGTTACTTTCATTTCTCGGTATGTTAATGCGCAAGCTCTCCGAAAGCGGGATGATGTGCGGAAATATATTCTATGGGTCATTCCGTGTCAAATCGACCGATGATTTTTCATCACCATTTCCTGTATGATTCTTCCCGCCATCTGAAGGAAATCTCAGAAATCTGGGCCGATTTGTTTGCATTGGTTTTTTTTTCCCACCGATTTAAACGTTTTGAAAATTCTAAAAAAATTACCAAAACTTGTGCGATCAATTCTGGAACTTTTGGTAATTTTTTTAGAATTTTCGCAACGTTGCAACATGGCGTTTTGTTTGTTCAAAATGTTTTGAAAAATTAACACTTGGCGAGAAAAATCTGAAAAAATTCATTAGTGTTTTTCTGAGATCGAAGAATCACATGGAAAATTGTAGAGCGAATTAAAAATGACGAGGAAAAATTATTGGTCGAGTAGGCATGGAATGCCCCTTACACATAATATGAGTGATGGTTGTGAGTTTAATCCACTCGATAGATTCTTTTTATTTGTTTATTTCTTTTAGATTAAATTCCCGGTTCATTTAATTGCGGTAGAAAGTTGCTGACGCTTATAGATTTCAAATCTCACCAACACCGGAAGGTAAATTCCTGAGATCTTCCTTCGTTTTCAGTTCTTCCGATATACTTTATTTCCCAACTTTTTCTCCTTCTCATTATCAATTTCGTCGGCACTGTGTAATCCCAGCACGCGACTGTACGCTTCGTTAATATTAATTATGCTGACACTTTTTGAGTTCTAATGGTCGGACGTGATTGCCTATTCATTACATACGTACTTATTATGTGGTACGAAAATTGCGTAATTCGTATACTGCAGGAAACTGCTACCTGAGGCTTCTCTCTCCCTCCCTGGCTCCGTCTATATCGAAATAACCGGCTAATTTTTCTTTTTAGTTTCATAGTCTCTACGTGAACAATTTTTTGATGTCACATATTCGCAACCCTGTCCCTATTTCCGACTGACAACCTGTACACACTCATAGGTACAGGTATTCAGTTGTTTGAACGAATTTCGCTCGATTTCTTGAAGACACGACAACATCGAATGCTGCAACCTGAGCCGATCCTGGTGGGCAAGAAATCTCGAAGACTACTCGACCAATCGACTCGAAATTTGGACACGATATTTATAGACGTCTTATCTACCATGTGAAGTGTGATGGTCATTAAAAACCGTCTTTTTGCATTCTATTTCGCAGCTTCATTCGTGATATCTCAAATTAATGGAAATTACCATGTAGCACAGAACGAATATGATTGAAAAACGACATTTTCTCACACCCGGTCGCAAAACAGCGGAAAAGTGCTTTGCGCCCGCCTAAAGCGGGCGCAAACGACTCTTTTTCTGCCCTCGGGCGCAAAGTTCCGTTTTGCGCCCGCTCACTCGGTCTGAAAAGAGTCATTTTTGCAGATCAGGTGTTGAGAAAAAAATCGTGTGCAACACGGGCGCAAGGCTATTTTGGCGAGTGTGATTGCAGTACACTCGCCTTCGGCTCGTACTGCAAATTTCACACTCGAAAAATAGTGTTTTGCGCCCTTGATACACAATGTACTATTAATACTACGATCTGTGTGACAAGATGCTACGGAATCAGGGTCATCGTTGCTGGCGAGCTTATCTCTGAATAATTACAACTTTTGCACAAGTTCTGTAGACTGTGAGAGAGTTATCTGTCTCGACTTGACCGTCTTTCTCGAGCACATCAAATTTCACCGCGATTAAAGTCAATCTGTGACCTTTTTCAGTCAGGATATCATTTTTTTTGTGGGTTAAATAATGTTGAGACCAATTTCTTTTTTCTTTCGGTGTTGCGTAAAAAACTGTATTTTGTGGACCGAATATAGTGAATATTCTATACACTTCACGTGTTAGTAGTACATCTGAGAAATTTCTGTATTTTTTTTTCTTACGTCAGACTCGGTAATGATTAACACATTACGGTCATTGATAGCACAGTGTATTACAGTACATCGCAGTGCAAAGTGGTTGTAAGATTATCAACAAGGCATAAAAGATAGTGTCATCGTTATAGCCTAGGCACTATTAAGATCCTTATAAACTATCAATTTATACACGTTCAATTCGATATTTTTTCATACAAACATATTTCACACACACTCGCGTCTGAATGATTATTCCATTTATTATTATTTTTTCTCTCTCTCCATTTATGGGGTGTAAAAGTGAAAAGGAAAAGGAAAGAAAATTGATGTGTGTTTCTCTCTGATTGTAACATCATCATAATTTACCCTAGGATTGTTATCTTTTCTTTCCGTTTTTGTTTAAATTTATTTGTTACATAATTGTGTATATAGGCAGGCACAACGTATTGCTTTGTTCTTCTCTCAATTATTATTATTATTATTATTTCAATATTAAATTTTGAAAAAAAATTTCTTTCAATATTATCGTTAATTTATATATCAAGTGTCAAATGGCGTATGAATAAAAACTCGTGGGAATTATACGTTCGTCTCCCATTTTTATCGATTGTTAAATTATTGCTTTTAATATCATTATTATTCTTATCAGATGTTCGCAAAACCTAGTTTGACAGTGTACCCACATATCCTATATGTATATTCGTTTGAATTGTAAACTTTGAACAGTGACGTTGCGTCAAGCTTTGTAGTCATACCTGTATTGTATCGCAGCAAATATAAGGAAAGAAAGAAAGAGAATAATATGTTTATATATTGTATTATATATGAAAAAAAAAAAAAAAAAAAACTAGGTCATTACGAAAAAATGTCACGTTAATAAAGAGACAAGCAGGTCGTCTGCGCAGACCTACAAATATCTCGGGCAACAGCTTTTACCGACCCTTCCACGTATATTACGTTATTTAATATAATATGTACTACATACAAATATAGTATTATATTTACCAACTTTATATTTGTTCTTTTTGTTATACACACCGTGTCTCTCTTTGACCCCATATAATAATTTATATTTGTATACTTTCACCGGATAAATAAATAATTGATAAAAAAATAGTCTCATTTGATATAATTGGATACATCTCTCTCTCTCTCTCTATCTCTAATGCACTTTTAATAATTATATGATACTGTTTAAGTACTTTCATGTATGTGTATATATGGCTTCTAATCTCGTGACGACGTTGTTTGCTGTTATTTTGTATTCCATATACGTATTAAAAATTCTTGATCAATCTCTTATTTTTATCACTTTATAGCAATTGCAGTATTATGATGATAATATGTTTTCATTCTCTTTTTTTTTTTTTTTTTTAAACAAATAATATTATTTTTTTCTCTCCAACGATTGTTATTATGTTTTTATATGTATGTAAACACATATATTATCAAGTTAAGCTTACGTCCGTATCTACGTAGATACTTACGTCAGTGATCATCGAAAGATGAGTATAGGATGATGATGTTAAATAAAATATGAGGAAAGGAAGGAGAAGGGGAGAGAAAGATAAGACAAATAAAGACAAACGAACAGAAAATAATCGTGAAAATTAGAAAAAAATATATATATTATATTTATTGTGTGTGTGTGTGTGTGTAATAATAATATATATATAATAATGGTGTATTTATTATATACACCCTCAGCGCCATGCTCTCTGTCCTAATCTGCAGGCGGTATCCAATAATCAAGATGATACAGGTGTTATTGTTGGTGTTTATCATTTTCGTTTTCGAAATTTACAATATTTATTTATCGTAGAAGTAGTATATATGCATGTAATGAATTAGTCTCAGTATAGTAGAAAATAATGATAATTACGATATAAATTATAAATTAAAATTGAAAAAAATGATCGAACGAAGACAAAGAGAACAAAAAAAAAAAAAAAAAAAAAACGTAATAATAATTAATAATAACAACGTTTTTTAAAATTAAATAAACACGATCCACACTTCGAGGTGGGGTGACTGCAGGTACTCTGTTCGAGGGGCGATATAACTTAAGTACCTTATCATTCTTATCTCTTCAATTATTTCATTTTTCATTTTTTTTTTTTTCTTTTTTTCACTGTTATATACAATAGTACATAACCACATATTAATATTCACGTACGTACACATGGCCGTAGGATTGGACAGGGAAGAACATTTTTTGTTACTGTTGTTGTTTTTTTTCTTTCAATTTTTCAATTTTTCGTTTTTTTTTTTTTTTTGTTCCACGCTATAACATAGGTATCACCGTGGTACCTATAAATCAGTTTTATAAATTTTATTGTAATCAATTATAGATGATAATCATAATTGTAATGATAATCGTCTTAAGAAAATTATATACTCTTATATTTGAGTACATACAGACACAATCGTAATCTTATCGTTAATTATAAAGTATACAATAATTATGTATATAGGAATCACACGCTTGATATATTTTTTTTTTTTGCTTTTGCTTTTCGTTGCTTTTCAAATTATAGTAGTATAACGCGAATTATCATAACAATAATAATAATAATAATAATAATAATGATAATGATAAAAAAAAAAGAAAAATTATCGGTATCATAAACGGAGAACACGATTTTGAAGGGGAATATTATTACGTTTGAGATTCAACAAAGTATATAATATGATCGATTGTCATATAACAATCAATATTTTTTATATAGTATACCTACAGCAAAGCAATTTTTTTTTTTTCTTACTCGTTTTTCACTCTTTTGAATTTCACCTTTCTCTCATATCTATACATATGTATATTGGAATACCTACATAGATCTATATTATAGATACGGAGTATTAAAAGTCGTCTATGTACGTACCTATATATCATCGTTACGGATATTGCGAACTGGGTCAAAGAAAAAGAAACTGACGATAAAAAAAAAGAAAAAGAGAGTAAAGTCGGAGAAAGAGAGAGAGAGAGAGAGGGCAGTATATTGTGGCGAGTATCCTGTCGCGAAAATGATGACCGTTCCTCCTATACCTAATATCATTTATTCTTTTTTTTTCTCTATTTTTTTTGTTTTTGTTTTTTGTTTATTTTTTTATGATGAGGGAAAAAGGGCACTTCAATAAATACGATGATTGTGTGGGAAGGTGATGGAAGGAAGATGTATCGTGTATATTATTGCGAATCTCTCTTCGAGTGTGACAAGAGTATTTCATTATCAAAAAAACACAACCAAATTCGTTGTATCTATCGAGACGTTTTTTTTTTCTTATCAAACAATAAAATTGAGAAGACTCGACATACGTCCAGGAAGATAGGGGTTAATTCGATGATGACGTTTATATGATGGCTGGGTGGGGTGGGGGGGTGCATGTATCACAGTAATTGCAGTGCGTTTGTCGTCAGGATCTAATCGATCCGACGTTCACGGTTTTTCTAGGATATATCCCTGCGTATCCGCCACAGCATCAGTTCCGCCGCGGTTCTTGCATCCTCAAGCGAATCGTGTTGTCCGTTCTGTATGTCGCGCCTCAGCAGCGCCCTCGCGAGTGACTTTAGACTCCGCCTGTACGGTAGTCCAAGATAGTGCGGATACGCGACGACAGTGTCAACGCAGGTCGAGTGCAAGATCCTAAGGGCTCTGAGGTCGTTCTCGAGCCCGTGGCCTATCAGGATCGTGTCGGCGTTCACGAACCCCATTATATCGCTCTGGACGTCGCGCAGCGATTTCGGAGACCGCGCGATGTCTTTGGCCGTTATGCCGCTGAACCTGGTGTTGTAGTCGATCACCTCGGCCTCGGGTCTGACCAGCGTGTCGTAGACGAGTCTCCCGTCGACGCCGACCACCGTCACCTTGGCGAGCTCGAGGCCATTCCGCGTGAAGCACATCTCGCAGTCCAGGGCGTAGATTCCGTAGCAGCCGTCCGGCGGCGGGGTCTTCCGCGGCTTGGTCCGCACGTAGCCCTCGAGAGGTCCGTTTATTCCGGGCGAGACGCCCGTCCAGACGTGGAGCTTGGCGGAGGAGCAGCCTCCCGTCGTCTCGCTGGCCCCGCAGCAGCCCCATTCCCGGTCGTAGAGCTTCCCCCAGTGGTACGAGCACCGCTCCTTGCTCAGGTACTCCCCGGTTTCCGGACTGACGCTGAAGCCGCGGTGGCACCTGGAGCAGGTCCTCTCGAGCCCGCCGACGTCCGAGGCGGATAGGGAGGAGAGGGAGCTGGACCCGGAGGAAGACCCGCTGTCCGCGATGTCTGAGGCCTTGTCGCTGCAGTCGGAGCTCTCAGGCTCGACGTCGGAGCTTTCGAGGGAGCTTCCGCTGCAGTGTCCGCTGTCGCCGCTGCGCTCGGAGCGCTCGGCCCTCTCGGCGGTCCACGAGTCCGCAATCTCGCTGTAGGTCTTTCCGTCGCCCGGAACGAACTCCTGCGCGTTCGCGTCGAGGTTGGGGGGCGCGCGGTAGGTGAATCCGTCCTTGAATATGATCGCCCGCCCCGGGCAGAAGGCGCCCTCGACCGGGTAGCCCATGGCGACGAGCTGATCTCCGCGCAGGACGTACCGGTGCATCAGAGCCGAGAGGGCAGCGTCGCTGAGGTTGAGTTTGGCGTGAATTTTGCTGGCCCCGTGTCGCTCGCGGACGCCGGCCGTCCGCGACTTCCGGCTCTTCGCGGAGCCGCCGTTGGTCCCGGTCGCGCGGTTCCTCCGCGATCCGGGCGGGGTGCTGCTGGGGCTCGAGTTCGCGGTCTCGCCGCCGCTGGAGCCCGGGTTAGGCGCCACCTGGACCTCGCGCGGTGTCCTAGTCCGGTTCTTTCGCTGACGACGGCTGAGGATGGTCCGGTCGCGTTTCGCCCCCGAGGTCGTCGTCGCGCCTTGAGTTTCGCAGTTGGATCCGTTCTTCCGCGAGGATGATCGATCTCTCGTACGAACGTCGGTGGTTCCCCCGTCTTCTTCGTCCGCTCCCGCCCCACCGCCTGGATCCAGTTCTTCCGGCGCCAAGTCGCAATCTTTATTTCACACACAAAATATACAATGCGTCAGTATCGCTCGCTTCTATGTTTCTTTTTGGCTATACTTTTTTTTTTTAGATATGTCACATTACATGATTCGGGAATCGGGGGATCTGATAGTAGGGAGTTATCAACAAGCGCCTCGGCTCTGTCTGAGATCGTTAATATGATTAACCACATTCTAATATACACTGTGAACCAAACACCATTACGCACCTCATGCAAATTAACATTCCTGCGATCATTCTATGAATATTCTAATATACCGAGTGTTCAGTTATTATATAATATATACACACGATGTCACGTTGGCCACTATATAAAGAGTCAAAAATGAATCCCTGATTTTTCTTGACCGAAATATAATTTTTCCCTGACTAAAATTTAGACGAATCAGTAGTGATTCGAGTATGTATCATTGTATGTTTCAATTAAAAACTGTTTCGATTTTGTTTTTGTCACTTTTTTGGATCCTAGGCCTCTGTATCGTCGTAACGCTTCAAAAACTAACCAAAACGTTATCTCTCTCTCTCTCTCTCTCACAGTCAACGAACTCTGTCCACCCGTCCATGAACTTCTACGTCTCACGGTGTGTACATACAAACAGTGCAAAGTCCTGTCCTGAACCGCACAATCGATCCTGCAGCGAATCTGCCTTGTACTACCTACCAAAGCAGAAAAACAACAAACACTATCGATGTGCTCGTACGAGATTTAATGATTTCATTTCTGAACCAACTGCATCAGAGGACTGATTTTATCAGATTTGACGGTGGTCAGTCTATCATCCGGACAAAGAGAAATCGCTAAGAAAGCGGACTGGACATCACGGCTGGCTCGAAACTTCAGTGGACTGCAGGATTGTTTATTCCATTATTCAATGAACCTTTTGCGCCAAATTGAGCGGACGCGTGACCCTTTGCGCCGTAGACCGGTCATCCGTTATTGACGCTCCGAGTCTCACCGTCTGTGCGGGTCTGAGAGAAAACTCGTGTGGGCTCAAAGGAGGTCAGGCCAGGTGATTATCAAAGGTTCAAGGTTACCGTCGAGCTAGACACGACTGGAAACTTTCGAGACAGACTGTCGTGAGTTTCTAATCAATTTTCATTCCCGAATAGCAGGTTTGTACCGTAACGGTTCTCGGTCCTGATCATCTAATACCGTTACGTAATCATGAAATCATTGTTGCCACGCCAAAGCGTAACGATAATCGACCAAAAGTCTGGCGTGACTGAGTGGCAATGGTTCAATTGACAGAGAGTCAATCGATATGATGTGCGTCTCAGTCCTGCGCGGATCTTGATTTCGACGCCAGTATGGAAGAACGTGACATCTCAAATTGTGCCACAAGAACGAGACATTTCAAATTATTGACGAAAAGGGTCGTATGTCCTATGTTTCAGCGTAGAAGATACGACCTTCTTCATTCAAAATCTGAGATGTCATGTTTTTCTAGCACAATTTGAGATGTCACGTTTTTCCATACTGTCAACGATTTGAGGTCCGCGGTTTAGCTAACAATTTTCACTCCTCAATTCGCAAGGCTCGGTACTTGGATGACCTCGAAAAACGACTTCTTACGAAATCGGGGTCCGCGTATGCGACCTCCGATATTCGCGAGGCGTGTATACTTATATGCAAATAGATTCAGCCGTTTCAAAGCACAATGCGAGGCACGTGTAGGCAGGCGTTAGGCGATCCTTGATAAAAGGCCGATCAAATTCGCCGTTCGGTCTCGATAAGCCCTAAGACAGATCCCATCGACTCTCAAAGAAGCGAGCGACACTGTTTCCGCAAGATTTGCGATAAGCGAACTTTTACAGTTCAAGTTCAATACGGTTCAAAGACACACGCACGAGCCGTTCGACATTTCCTGTCGGCTCAAGTCCTCCAAGGTTATCAACGAGCCAATGTCTCTTTGGCCTTCGGTAATATAACTATGTTTGGGAATAAAAAAACGCACGTGCCGGTTCACCCCCCAGAGCCGCAAGACTCTCGCTGACGTAAATAACCGCACGGTTCGTGGATCCTTGAATCTTTGAGGAGACATGTTCTCTCGTTTAATATATGGTCATTTTCGGTTCCGGTGGGTCAAAGCCTACCCGCGGAGTCGGCAACCCGACTGACCTTGCAGCCCGGTTTCAGCACTTTTGTGTATACAGCCAGTGCAAATTCGTGTAACGGAAGAACAGAACTTGTCTTGGCTCGACTCGACTCGACTCTCTCTTCTTTGTGCCCGATTTCATTTGATCCAATAACGGTTTTCTTCCAGCAACTCGGCCGAGTTAAGACCGACCCGTGTTGCTTGCCTAACGACCTCCTCCTCTCTACCGAACGCTACCTTCATTCCGTTCCATTCCATTCCATTCGATTCCATCGAACGATTTCCTGTTCCCGTTATTATCGCCTCTCTTCACGTTATGCGGTGCCACACAAATCCGAATAATGGTCGTTCGCATCACGTCGCCAGGGTCGTTGACGACGAAAAATAGTATCTAATTACAAACGTTTACCTGAAGCATTCGTCAAATGAGTGCTCGACCCGAAGCGATCAGCATTGACCCGTAAAGATTAGACGAAAATCTAACGATCCGAAACGCCTGTCGTGAATAATTCAAACGTCATGGCCGAGCAGAAGAGTTCATTGTCATCCCGAAGGACCATCATCAATTCTCTGTACTCGACAATGCCAAAAGCGAGATACATTCTTCTTCTTTTGACTATATCGTCGAGTCTCATCACAAAACGTACGCAAGAGAATAGAAAAAATAATATCGTAACTTGCGAGTTTAGAGAGAAATTATAATGTCTAATCGTATCACATGACATGACATGACGCCGATTGGTAGTGTTTAGATATCTGATATTGACATTGATTGACGAGCGTCGTGATACTTAAATGACCACATTTATGATATTAACAATAAGATGAGACTGAAGGTGTGTTTCTATCGGTGCCACATCGAAGTGATGAGTATCTTCGAGATGCGGTACGGATATGATCAGCCGACACACATATACCAGTCACGGGATGCGTTTAGACGCGAAAAAATGAGGACCAACATTTCGCTGCCTTTAATGAAACCAACACACATCCTGAATCGAGTCTCCGTGTCCATGAACCGTACTTAGAGGTTGATTTGTATGTATTTTTTGTATAAATAACTCCAGAGTCATTTAATGTTCGAGTCAACGACAACGACATCTGCGCAAAACATTATGTTAACAGAATATTCACACATGTCCCTCACTCGCGTGCAAATTGGATAAAAAGACAGTGCCAAAACATTTATACAGGGTGATTCATCTCCGGGTCTGAACAGGGAGGGGCTTATCACTGCTGATGCTCCGCCCCTTGGCGTATCACAAACTGTTATCAAAATCTAAGTTTACATGAAACCGTCGATACTTGGTCTGGTCGAGTGGGGTACGTAAGCTTAGATTTCGATAACAGTTTGTGATACGCCAAGGGGCGGAGCATCAGCAGTGATAAGCCCCTCCCTCGTTCAGACCCGGAGATAAATCACCCTGTGTATATGGTCACATGACGAGTGGCTCATATAGTCTAGTATTTATTTATTTATCTTTTCTTTTTCTTTCTTGTGGTCGAATTCCCTCGATTCGTTATAATCTCTGGCGGCACGCTCCGTTAGTTTATATCCGATAAAATTAATTATCTCGTACACACTCAACCGTGAAACAAGATTGAAATTTAATCATTGTTTGCAATCATTCGAATATCTGACTAATTAGAAGATATAATCTACATGACGTTATATATAGATCAAGATTCTTTTCAAAACATGGAATATTTTTCAGCTCTAAATTTTATAACCTATATAATAGTCGTTCATGTGATGACGATATCTGTGTCAAAACAAAAATTACAGAATTTTTTATATTCCATTTAGTTTACATCGTCGTCGTTCGAGTCGAGGTCATAATCGATCGACCGAGTCACACAGTGACTCAGGCCTTGATATTCAGATGTTTTTTATCAGCGTACATAGGAAAGCAAGGAACAACTCAAAAGAAACTTGAATTGACAATGATTGCTGCTGTATCAGCAGACAATTGTCCAGTGGAGTAGATTTTCTTCCTTACAATCGTAGTTTTTTTTTTTTTCAATGATATAACAAAAACGAATATGGGTCAAGTGTACGAAAGAGGGTTAGAAAATGAAAAAAAAAAAAAAAATCAAGGAACAGCATGCTCTGAATAACTTTAACCATGGAACTTTTTCGCGACCGTCTCTCCGTGACTATATAATATCGAAACTGTGACACACATACACGGTTGAAAAAATATGACTATAAAAAATTTGTGTTATATTTACACATTTTTTGGTCGATACAACACAAATGTATGTCATATTAACATAAAATTTTTGGTTTGGTTTTCGTTTGCTTTGGAAAATCTCTGACCTCGCCTATTGCAATTGGGATCAAGCAATTCACCGACATTCAACATCCCATATCATGATGCACCGTCATGCCACTCTTCGTTATCATCACAATTATTCACAAAATCGTCATAACCTGATTAGTGTTCCGTTTTACTATCAAATTACTCGCAACCAGTTAAAAGTTCCCCACTTTTGTATGATTGTACACAACACACGGAAATGAGATAAGGAAACCGACGTGTGGTTTTTTTTGTTTTTTTTTCCTCCAGTGTAATGCAAATACCTATCTCAGATCTCTGCATATGATGAAATTTCACAATAAAATGAACGAATTCATGAATTGAATGAATGAATGAATGAAGATCGACGTACCTTCAGCGCAACTTGCGAGAAATTTGCCGTTGCTGGCGTAATCCATGTCCAGCACCGGGGCGGTGTGTCCTTTAAGAGCCCCAACCATCCAGGAATGCGTGAATTCCTGTTGAGCTTCGCGTCGTTTTTTATTCTTTCCGCGTTTCGATGAACCAGCCGCGTTTGTCTCGGTACTGATTTCCTTGTATCTCGCAGCGTTAGCAGAGTCTGTAACAGATTGAAGAAAACCGATCTTTAGTCTCAGGATGAATTGAGTCTTGAAGAAAAAATGCGGGGATGACACACGTTGCTCAACGTGATCACTTATCGCCTAGTTCCGATACCGATGACGTGTTGAGCCTCCCGCGACGATGACGTGTCCGAACACTTGTACGGGTTCGGCCACGTCATCGAGTCTCAGCTTTCTACGAGGAAATCTATGCTATCATTACAATAGGTACATCGAGAAGATGATAAAATTGTGCAGACTGTAGAAAAGTCACTGTCGCTAATTCCGTTACCTATTATTCTCACAGCGTGAAGAAAGCGAATCGCTTATCTCCCACGTTCTTTATTTATTTTTTTTTCGATTTCTGATGAACAGTGTGACAAAAAGTAACTAGCTAATATTCTCTTCTTCACGTAACCGGTTAAAAATATTTTTCCATGACACGGATCACCGCTGGGTCAGTTACTTTACGTCACCGCGAAGCCAACGACGAGAATCTCTTTACACTATTGAGCAACCAACCTCGGTTCCTTTAATGGTATAGACTGTGAATTTCGGAGTAAGAAACTTCCGCATATTGCTTGCGTAGTCCTGAGTGGGGGATGCGATGATGCATCGCGAACCCTTACGTCCTAACGATCGTCCTCGCTAAGCTTCAGGTATAAAGGATTTTCACGTTAGGAATCGAACAGTCTGCGTCATCGTCCCGCAAATAGGTTTGCAATATCCTCAATCAATCGAACACTGCGTTTATCTAATCGGAAATCAAGTTTCATCATCACTGATCCGTCGAACTGATTCGCTTATCTCGTGTAACAAGTAAGTTCGGGAATCCAATCGTTTCGATAACGATGCTACAGGAATTTAATAGTATTTAGCCAATATCAAAACGCAGTGTGGGCAGAATTGGGATAATCGGTCCCACTACCGTCGTCCGTGTTAAGAGACAAAAAAATCGATCGTATCGCGAGGTGATGATCTCGAAATTTGCAACAGCGCGGTTGTATCTCTCGAGATATATTGGTATACTAGTTGAATACATAATTCCTCGACCTTGCGATGTCAGATAGTGCGCTAAGCCGTTGATTAAACATCTAATTGCTATAAAGTGATGATGTATAGTCGTCTGAGATTCTCAGTCTCCAGTCTAGGAGAATCGCAGGTACAAGGTTGAGAGACTAACCAATCAATCGTTACACGCTCCTGGAGTAGGCAGTCAAAAGTTGCGTGTGACGTAATGCCGAACGCGGAAACCGGCCGTGTGTGGCTTCCATGATCGCTGATCATGATCGATCATAACGTTATGCAGATGTTCGTACTTTCTCATACATTCGGACTGATGAAACTATGGAGATATGATAAAGGAGTAATGCAAACGTGGCAAGTGACCAGAGGATGTGGTATCAACACGGCTATCACAGACTGACCCTGAAACACAGGTCGCAGTAATGACCCTGTTCAACCGTGACGTCTATCCAGTGGTTGCGATTCGGTAACCGATTAATAGGGGAAGGGGGGATTCAAGGTGGCGATTATGAATTTTCTCTTACCACTAGACAGAGGACATTCGTTATTAATTGATATAGAAGAAGCAGTAAGTAAAATCTTTCGTCATCGACTAAATTTCGTAACTTCCGCTCTTTAGTAGCGAGTATACAGGTTGATGTTATTTTAAGCCCAAAAAGAAAAATCTATATTGAGTCTCCGCTTCTTCTTCTCTTCGTTACATCACAACATGAGCTCAGAGGAAAAGGAGAATGATATACTTTAATTTTTTCAGAAATAATGAGAGAATGGAAGAAAATAATCTGCGAGATCCGCCATCTTTAGAAGACTATAGTGAGGTCTACGGTTAGCACCTTAGTAGAAGGCCGTGGTCGTGTTTATACACCGTCGCGTTAAACGATACACCATATATTAATTCTCATATCCTAATGAATCGTTTCATGTAAAACAAACATCGATCCATGAGAAACTATACCTTCTACCATCACGGAATGTCTATCCAGGCAATAGATATACTTAATCCTTTTTTTTTTTTTTGTTTCACGAAGATAATTATTAGGAGAGATTGAAAAATATCTTCAATCAATGCGTTAATCAATCTTCAGACTGTAAATAAATTACGATGAGAGGATGAAGAAGAGAAGGTAGCAGACATGACTGCGGCGTCGTAGAATTGACTTCGATAACTATACTAGGTTTTTTTTTTTTTTGCAAGCAAGCAAGCAAGCAAGTTTAGTCACAAATTTTATTTGGATTCGCCGTTCCGAATATAAAGTTTATTGTCTTGTTCAAATATGACCCAGTCAGTCTTTTTCTTTTGTTTTCTTGTATGATATTAATTTAGTTGTGTCTCAAACCAGGCCGAAATTAAAATATGTCAATAATGCGACCGGTATGTGTGTCACAGTAGCTTGGTAATCCTAACCTAAACTGTACAGTGTGCGCGTCTGGTAAACCACGCGCCACCTGGGAATTCGGCAGCGCCGTTTATTTCGCTTTTTATTTAAACAGAAGGAATATAAAAAAGAAGCTTTGTAATTTTTTCATTGTGTATCAATTCAAAGATGTAAAAAGAAAAAAAGAAGAAATTGTGTTTTTTTATTCTTCTTCTTCTTCTTCTTCTTTTTTTATTCTTCTTTCACACAAGCTGATTAAATATCTTGAAATTGGAAAAGAAAATATTGACACGCTCTCGTTCTTCTTGTTATTTATGGTGGAGAAACTGTTTTCCCGCTGACAATAAATCGGAAACAAACGCGCAATATTATATACTTCGCATCGGCATCTCAATAGAAACAAAATTTTTCATCACTCTTTCATAGGTATTATGCAGGAAGTAAGAGGGAAGGAGACGACACTCAAGCCTGCGTGCCAGCAAAAAGTGGGACCAGTTTTCGGGTAGGGTTCGTAGTACCGATTCCCGCCAATCGCCGCGTACGTGTTCTCCGGTCGTTCGAAATACGTAAGACGTAAACGACGTAAACAAACAACTGTCAACTAGTAACCCGGTAACCTCAAATCTAAGATCGGTTTCCTAGAATTTCTGAATCAAAAAATCAAATCCACATGGTAAAAAAAAGCGTGGTCATGTCGTGTTTCATACCGGGATGTAAATCGTGATACATATGTGACAGCGGACAACAACTTTCACATATAGCAGACGCTGCGCAGTCGGCCATTTCGTTAGGCATCAGCTGTCATACTCAATAATCATAATAACTGAACGACCGAACATCAACTGCGCTCAGAGCGGCAAAACGTTGTACTAACGAACTCTGCGCTGAAATCTGGCCCACTTTGGTTCTTCGGAGTGTCGTCTCCTTCCCTCTTACTTCCTGGTATTATGTTATCACAATCGCCACAACAAACGTGACTCATGGTGATCAGAAATCGTGGAACGTTACTTCTAATTTATTTTACCTAGAATCACAGGTTCGAGCGTGTCAGTGACGTGATCCAAGACACTTGTGAACGATAACGCGACTATCAACTGTACTATTAGCTCGAACCATTATCGCTGTACATGTGGCCAGTATTGCGTGTCTCATTGCGTCCTGAACGAGTATTTTCGATCTTTCCCGCGTATCTTGGTCGGTGGAACAGAATCGCAGGGTTAAGTTCGAGGTTACGTCCGCGCGTACTCGTAGGGGGGAAATGAAAGTAGGCGGGAAAGTAGGCCGGAAGTTATACCAGCCCCGGGCACATCCCGGCTCTAGCGGCTGCCCGGTGTACTTTGGTAGTTTCTTCGCTTTTTCACAGAGACTGCGGCACGTTGCCCATCTGAGTTCTCGACTCTCAGCCGGAGCGTCTGCATCTGGCACAGTAACCGTATGGTCTAGACTCGACTGGTGTGTGACTTGATACTTACTATCGTTCAGTCTCGGGCCCTTTTCGTCCTCGTCTTCGGACTCGGTGTTTCGATTTATGTAGTAGGCTATCGCGAGTCCGATGGCTCCTAGTATGATCGTTACGGCGCAGACTATGAGAGGAGCCTGGACGGCAACGAAATTGGCTAACTCAGCGTCGGCCATCTCCAACATTTTTATATTTCTTTTGTTCAATTGTATTCAAACTTGTCGAGGTTTAACTGAGACTCTAGTCAGACGAAGAGTTTCGCAACGATGTTGAGAAAGAAAAAGAAAAAAAAAATCGAAATAATGACAGTAATAACAACGAACTTTGTATCACCAATTACACAACACTTTTTTGCGTATATTATCAGCGCTCTGTCTCAGACTCAAAGTACATAAGTACCAAATCACGTCACACCGCGGTCGGAATAGAGACGCCTGACCCGCTACACAACGCGACCCGCTTGCGCACTCGGTTAAACTGAACTGCGGCCGAATCTAAAAGCTAGACTGTACGGGCGCTGGGTGCTCCCGCAGTCGGGAGATTCGATTTTGCGTTTGGGGGATACAGGATTTATTCGCGTTCGTTCTATCCCCTCTGTCCTTTGCTTTATTTTTCAACGTGCTTATTGTATCTTCGACGGCGTGTTTGTTGATTTTTTTAAACGATTTTTTATTATTCAATATCAATGTACATCGAGCACGTTGAAAACAACGCTGTGCTCTGAGCATTCTCTCCGTTATCTGATCGTTGTGATTAACAAAAGTTGTTGTGCGATAATGAAGATAAGATACGCTCTATTATGTAAGAGGGATCTACCGATGTAAAAAAAAAATAAAAAATAATGATAACACAACCGATATTCGAAAACGGTTTGTATCGACGGAGCCTCAATCGGCCCGTGAAGAGCGGCGCGCACAAACACCAAACGAGCAATAACCGTCGACGTGCCGTCGAGTTTATAGTCTGGCCAGCCTTTTCGCGCTCACGTATCGCATACCGGTGCGGCGTCTCGGCCATCCCCCTCCACTGCATCTTGGTACAGGATCGTATACACGCAGAGGAGCCGTGGAGGGTTCGGAGTTTATACAAGTTTTCTTCACTATCTGTGCGACAACTGTGTCAACCATATTTTTATCATTTTTTATTCTTATACATTCAGAGAGTCCTTCGAAGAAAGCCTCGGTGCTAACCAAACGAGCATATTTGTATTTCTTTGAAACTTCCGATCAAACTTCCGAGACTCATTTGTAAATACGCTTCAATGTACACACAGGAGGGTGAATGAAGTTGGTTAGAATCGAGAAACTGGCTTTTAGACAGTCTATCAAGAATCCACCCTGTATACGTCCGCGCAGAGATCGATCGTACGACTTACGATCGTGATAATGCGGTCGCAGACTGACCTCTTTGCTCTCAAAATAAATTACGCAAGCATCGGTTATGCACCGGTTCAGTTGGGGCTTGAAAAATAGGCTACCTACTGAATATCGTTCGGGCACACCTGTGCGATTATACGGTATGAATAACGACAAGGAAAATGTATTTTATTTCCGGGAGTCTCCGCGGGGCCACGTGGACGATATGACGATGCTGGTTGTGGTCGCGCGCGCGCGCTGCGCACGCGCACTGGAGCCGGTCGAGCCCCCGCCTGGCGCCGGACGAGTCACGAGCACATGGACGAAGCAAGCCACGCGAGATTCGGACCCCCTCTAAGAGTTGGGGCATTGCGCCTACGTGCTCTATCTCGATAAATTCGCGTGTCACATATGGCCATTCCTAGTAGATGATGATGCCCGGTACATATGCGCGTAGATAATGTATACGGTGGATTTCTTCGAAGCTTTAACGGGACGGGGAACGAATGCGGTTTTCCTAGAAGCGGTCGGTACAGAGTGAGTCCCGTATTCTTGGAAGAACGTCTGTGGGGTATCGCGCGGATCCCCTTCGGTCCCATTGTTCGGACCAGGGCCTGCAGCTCAGAGTAGAGAAATATTCGAAGAAAAAAAAAGAGCGGTACACTTTCCGTGAGGAAATTTCATCTTCCTTGAACAGTTTAACGAGTATTATAATATCGAGGAAAGTGTTGCCACTGGTCTTGTTATGTTCGTGGAATAATATCCATCGAAGCGGTTGATACCATCTACCTACACTCCGTCAAAACGATCAAAACACGCGGTTTGAGATTTCACTCTTTATATTCATTGTGGGTAGAAGAGACGTACCTCGTGACGTGGCCCACGAATATCTAACCGCAAATAAAAAATATGTTTTGTGAACAAAAAAATAATAAAAATAATAAAAATAATCGGTCAACGACAAGGACACCTAATATATACGATACAAAAAAAAAAAATTACGTTATCGAAGTTACATATTGATTCAGACTGTGTAGAATGAACCGAAAAATGAAAATTAAAATTGAAACCAAAAATTGCAGCGTGAGTCATACGTCTGTGCATATCAGAAAAAGTAAACATCGATAATTGCGCTACGATATAACTACTGGCGCGATTATTAAATTGCCTATCGGCAGTCGTATGATGAAATTTGAGGATTAATTGCTTGTTCGCGGCGTTATGTAATTACGTACAGCCGTCTTATGGTGGTGGATTGATACATATTTAATTGCATGAATGTGTCCGGACTGCGAGTTGACGGGTCTTCCACGGTTCGTAGAATTTCAAGTCCACGATACAGATATACAGATACTGACGATACCGAACGATCTCATTTTCGATTAAGACTTACGGCTATATTCGGAATGCTTCTGACACTGCTACTCTTAATCGATCCATGACGTGGCTTTTTTTCATACGGTAAAATATGGAGATTAGAATCTTCGAGTCTAACACTCGCCATACTGGAGTCCGAGAAATTTTTTACTACGCACAAATTGACACCTAGGATCCCACCGCGTTCATATTTCCAGCTATCCACGTTCCGTTCTCGGAAGAAACTACGAAGCGAGCGTTTATCTTTGCGGTATCGGACACCTGCGCCACGTCATGTTCTTCGCTCACGATTCGCAACTTTTCCATCTCTGATAACATCGGAAATTCCGTTCGGCCGGACAACTTTATGACTAGATGAACGGATAGAGATGGTTGATCGCATGGAGCGACCTTGAGGAAAGACCGAGATGTGCCAACACGCGCTAGCGTAACTGTACCCTCCCAACCACCCTGCCGTTCCGGGCTCGTTATGGGAAACAGGTTCCTGCAATCTCCACCTGCAATTTCAACACGGGTTAGG
Organism: Euura lappo; assembly: GCA_018257835.1. Classification (NCBI taxonomy): domain Eukaryota; kingdom Metazoa; phylum Arthropoda; class Insecta; order Hymenoptera; family Tenthredinidae; genus Euura; species Euura lappo. The sequence continues at coordinate 471,540 of JAEUYN010002107.1, read as the reverse complement.
TATGCTGTACCTTGCAGGGTCAATCGATGGACCCCATCACTTCTTATACGGTCCGCGGGTTACATAATGGAAACCGGTTGCTGATAATATATTCTTCGGGTGACACGCTCGAGTTTGTAGACCATTTCACAAGGTTTCGCTCGCAGATGGCTCTTCGTGGCGCTGTGAAGTCACCAAAAATTATAAGGATCACTGAGGCTGATCATCAATTTGGGATCTTCGTTTAAAACGTGCCAGCAAACTGTATTCTCCGAGGTACTGTTATCCACTCGCGGTTGGAACGAAGCTCAACCGCATCGTTCCAAGTTTGGTCAATGAAACGCTCTCCCGTTAGCATGGTCGAGTGAATAACGACGCATTACAAGAATCCGAGGATTCCAAGGACCGAAACTCTCTCCAGTGGTTCGCGGTATCCGGCTGATTCCTCAACGGACGTGGATTTTCCCCAGACTCTTGCCGCCACGTTCCGGATTTTCGATTTCGACGGTGATTCCACAAAGGGATGCACGACGGATTTCAGAACCTTTTCCTCGTCGTCGTGGCTTCTGCGGCGCGGCTAACCTTTTGCTCGACCGTCCAAATGACAAAATTGTCCTCTAAAAATAGTCAGTCCGTGCTGCAGATGTATGTGGAGTAGGATAGGTCGAGTCAGTGGCGCAACTCTCAATCGGTTCACCGATCATCCATCGCACTCGGAGTTTTCTTCAAACTCTCCATTTCGGAGACGACCGCACGCTCTCTTGGATCATATATCCGACCGTGTGCACATCAGTCTCGTCATTTTGTGTCAAACGGGAATATCTACCATGCGGTCGTGTCGTTGGGGCCGAAGAATACCCAGACGAAATCGACTGACCCAGTTCGATTACAAAATCTGCACATTCCGTTGTCGACTGCACACACTCGTTATGCGCAAGTGGAACGGTCTCTGTCGTGCAGTGCCTCGATGCGTTGGCCCCTACCCTCTATTCAGTCAGTGGGGCATCGCGCGACCTTGGGATAGTGGCCGAAGCATGTTCCGACCACTGTCCCAACCTCGGGTCACTGACACGAGGCGCAATACGCTCTGTGTACGAACAGATCACGTCCTGATGCAGGGTAAACGAACATCAACAACAGCAACAGCAATGACAATAACAACGTTCGCACGCGAACCTCGTCCCCTTCCATCCCGCAGCATTGCGCGGAAAATCGCATCTGCACGTTCGACGTAACCTCATCATCAACGCCGCGCCAATGCGCGTGTTTATAGGATTGGGGCAATCGACGACGCATTTATAATAATCTGTCTACGACGCCGGAGGGGAGGGGTCGTGCGCCTCTGCTCAGACTCAATGACCCCCATTGTTTTATAAAGCCCGATGCACCGCCAAGGTTTTTAGAGCATTGATCGCGCGGTTCTTTGTCTGATTTTCACTGCCTCGGGAGCTTAGACCGCAGAAGATGGCAGGAACCACGTGCGGGTCTTTATTGAGCCTCTTTGTCAGGCGTGTGACAATTTCCTACCAGCAATGCACACACGTTAGACACATATCCACGTCTCCATCTTCGTTGTGAGCCGAAGAGTAAAAAAGTGCACTCAAAGTGCCTCAGACTCGATCAATTGACGTCATCGAAGCGATATTTTGATCTTTGTAAACAAAGCCAACAACAAATTTTATCCGATACCGTCGATACCGTCTGCAGGAATGTATTGCGGTGGCGGTACAAACTCAACGAATTTGTTGTTTTCGACGTTCTTGCAGGCTCCTATATTAATTCTTTGACGCGATAAATAACTCGCGATTCGCTATTTTCGTACTCCGGACTCGGCGAGGTTCGAAATAGCAGAGTCACGGCGTACGTACAGTCAGATATATTCTCCGTCTGTGTAGACACATCAGAGACTCGACTCCGCCAGAATGCATCTAGAGACCGAAACTCAAAACTTGGTTTTTCCAGTCACGTGGCTCCGCCGCTGCGTCACTCCTAGTTTCGTCCGCACAGCGTAACCACTAACCTCGTCGTACGCAGTTGGAAAAAAGAAACATCCAAATGTTGTTCGAGGGTACAACAGAATTTGAGGTTAACAAACATTGAAACTGACGTCCAGCAGCGAAAAAGATGCGGTGTGAGGCTAGATACTCAAGTGCGATGCACTTACCTGATTTATTCGAGTCTGGCGATTCGGGTGATGGGAGTAGTTTCGTCGTGGCGTCGGATCTATCCTATCCACTGAACACAAATAACCGCGATGACAACTCGGTAGCGTGAAACAGGCTAACAGAGGCACGCGGTGTTCTCGGTGTTCGCGCGGGAAATCGTTGTCGGAAAAACTCTCGTCGGTAGGGTGTAAACTCGTTAACGTCGATATCGAGTGAGCTTGCAACAAGCAACTATCGAGCGGGTATCAGCCTGCGACCGACTATCCGCAATGAGTGTTTGACGCGAAATAATAAGACCCTATGCTGTCACTTGGCTTCGGAGAGCCGTGCGGTTGCTGTACCGAGAACCAATGCGTACGTTTATATCGCGGAGCCGCTCGAACCTCTGCACCGCTCTGAGTCACGTCTTCGTTTTCCCTATCGATGTATGCACGTGTACGTATTGAAATGAATGAGTAAACACCTCGACGATGAGATTCGTGTGTACGGTACAGACACACCGACGATCACTGCGAGTCTACACCTCGAGCGCTATCGAAATTCACACCGACGATAAGAACCCGCGGTGATAACCGCGAGCCTAACAATAGCCCGCCTCGCTCTCTCCTATCCCTTGTAGTAAGCGAGTTCGATGCAGTCTTCTCAATTCAATTTCCCCTTTTTTCGTTCTCTTATTATTTATTATCCAGTTCACCAGCTGCTACCTAGTGTTTTTTTTGTTTATGCATAACGAGATCGTGAAACGGAGATGTGTTTTTACACCACACCGTCCTTTTATCCCGTGCAGCTGACTCCGGTGTTTTTATAAAGTCCAAAAAAAAGTTGTCTCACAATGTGGCCGACAGCCTATGCACACCTCGGGTTCGAAAACATGTTTTCTTTGCCTCTTCAAAGACAAAAACGAGGATGTAAAACAACTCTGATAATATTTGGCGGTCATTTCTAAAGACGAATTTATTATTGCGACAGAATATAGTGTCATCGCGTTATTGATAAACAAGGTTTGTACTCCAAACATACGTGGAAGCTATATTTATCGTTTCGAAAAACGTCTCACTCGAGGATGGGGCAGCTGCAGCCCGGCTTATCAGCTCTTTTCACAACGTATAACGCACGCGTCGCTACCTTCGCCTCACATACATGCAAATTTTATTTATGGTTATCTTCACGGCGAGGAAATCCTTCGCGGAGTATATCTTCAACAAAGAGTGTGGGCAGAATTTTTAATGCCTCAAGATGCTCGTTGTACGCTAGACTCATGTCCTTCGAGAACCGAGATCCTACCTTCCTGCGATGCAAATCGATCGGTCATAATCCTCGCATATTATCAAGTACTCGATTGTTATCGCAGCTGGGGCTGATCGTTGTGAGAGTGTTTTATCTCAATGATCCCATGGAGCTTGATCCAAAGTCCGACACAATGCCGTGCACAGGCATGTGGACCTTAATCCTCGGATGATCGTGACTGATCAAGGTCATCGTCGCCCTGTATCTGCAGACCGTGAATAATAAAGATCGGGGTTTGCTATCTACAAGAATATCGAAGCTTCTCTTTCACGTGTTTTCAACGGTCAACAGAGAAGATAAAGAAACACGTTCTCGATGAGCACAATGAGAGGCAGCTTGCTCAATCGTCGGTAACTTTGACCCTGGTTATCGAGACACGTAAGTGCGTTGTACGGCGACGAACGAGCCGAGACTCGAGAATAATCGTTTGCATGCACTCCGTTTATTCATCCGCGGTGTAATGTTGATACGACTGTGCAAATCGCTGCAGACAATTGTCGGAATCGTCAAGGTCCCTTCGTGAAGAGTGACAATTGGTAAATTGACGAATATAACTCTGCACAACGAGGTACGAATCCGCTCCGAAGGCAACGACGACGTCGTCTCATTATCTGAGCCGATTGTTTTCCCGTGCCCTTTGTTAACGACCTTGCGGTAAATAGCACAATACACGTGTTTCCCGTTCGAGATAACGACAACCCTATGAAATACCAGTGTGAGCCGAAAACATTCCAACAGCGGAGGATATGAATCAACTGATATTAGACAGGTTGGCTGATTCACGCGGTATATTTAGTGCAGGCTTACAATAAGATCGGCACGTGGGAAACGTTCTGTTTGTTTACGATTCATTCAATCGGAGGTATTGATATTGCACTCATTATCACGATCATAGACAATCATACAGATACACAATAACTGTGTACGTAATTGTCTGGAACGTAGATTACTGATGTGTGTTTAATATAACTCAGGTTTTTCTTCTTATTCTTCTTCTGTTATCAATATTTGATGAATTGATTCAACGTACGAGATGATGCGTAACGATCACGCTATAGGCTACACGGCGGCTCCATCTGCACCTTTGTCCTTGATAACAATTAGCGGGTTTGGGCTGACTATGAGCCAGCCTCTGAAATTCCCGTTATTCATTTCGTTTTCAGCTATTTTGAATTTCGCCAATATGATCAGCGGTCCAAAAACCATATGGAAGTTAAAAGATTAGACGACTTCCGCTATACTCCCATACTTCCGCAATCGCAAGAATAATTGGCACGTGTCGAGCGTAAGAATTCTCGCTGCGTAGATCATCTGAGGTCGATTGTTCTCTCCATACGCATTTATGAGTTATCAATTCAACACGTGCATGCAGCTTAGTTGTTGCAGAACTTTTCACCAGAACGTTGGATCAATTATGCAGTCAGTCGGCCATTTCATGTTTTTGGCGGGATAAACAGCTTTTTAGTATCTCACATTCTGAATGATGTATATAGGTATTCGACCTGGGATCTTGAAATCCGTAAACATTTACGACCTCGAGACTTTCGTGACGAATTAATCACATTATATTGTAAACAGTCGATTGTGTATATAAATATTTCGATCGTTGATTGTTAAAACCGGATCTCTTGCATTTGAAGGAAAAACAGAAGCAAGTGGTGATGGAAAATAATATTATTTGTCAATTTCTTTCTTATTTCAGTTGAGAATAAAGCGATCACTCGCTATAAACACAGCATTACCTACGCACCATGCATGCGGTTATTATCGCGCTAAATAGTCGCCGATGCATCATAATTGGTCATTTGTTGTGGTTATAGTCGTCGTTCGTTTTTTTATTTCACCTCATTGACTGACCTCGAGAATATTAGAGGCTAATCGATTGACAATAGCAATATATTTTCTTTAATAGACCGTGTTTCGACAGAATAACAAGCGGTGATCATTATTTTGCCTTTCAACCTTGTCGGTAGTTCAGTTTATATTCGAGAGGTGTGCAATTTTCAAGTCTCGTTTTAACTTGCTCTTGGTGGATCCAGCTTAGTCTGTACTATACATCCGACACACGGCTATTAATACAATTTTCAGAAATCTTATATTAGCAGTCCTCGGAGTCGGCCTCACACTTACAGTTCATTCAGTTTTTTTTTTTTTTTTTGCGGAGGACGCTTCTTCCCAACGTATCGTTCTCACATGCTCTCACGTCTGACGATTGATCATGTAGGTGGAGAAAATTATTTCGACAACATCTAACCCCAAAATATTGTTTTTTTTTTTTTTTTTTGCACCGAACTGACGAGCAACGCCACAGTTGCGGTTGTGCCTGGATGGTCATGGCAACGTAACAAACTCTGCAAACAGTCTCAACGTCGTTTTTTAACATCACGAAATTAACTTCGAAATTTAGGCAGTGGTGATTTTGAATAACAATAATTCAGGCGCTCTGCGTGACCAAGATGTCCGGTCGCAAGGCATCGGCAAGCAGCAAGCCCCAAGCGAGACCCAGACCGCCTTCGCCACCCCCTCAGAGACCGTAAGCGATCCTACAGCTTCCGCCTCTCCCTGCTCCCATCCTGCAGCTTGCGACTTCATCCCAGTTTTCATGCATACATTCCCTTCTCAAATAGACCGCGTGTCGTGCGGGTTGCCGTGTTTCGCGTGGTCCAATCGGATCCCACTCACAATCTGCGCGTGCGCATGCCGCGTATAGACAAGCCGGGCTTCCAACGACCATCCAAAGATCTGATTGGTGGACAGCAAAACACTCCTAGACTTTTTCGCGTCGTTTCAATCGATTTCCACGCTGCTTCATCAGCATGGAAGATGATTTGATACAGGCTGAGCTTCGAAACGAGCGCTAGTATCTAATTTCGGAACACGGCCTACCGGAAGTGGCCAATGGGATCGGAGGAAGTGGTAGTCGCTGTTGGCGTATAACGGCTTCCGTTGAGAACGAAGCTCTAGAAAGATCACATGCTACTTTTTTTTATATACATATATACATGATCACCTCGCGACGAAATTGACGTGCGCATACTCATACCTCTCCAATATTTCTATATACGTACGCATACATCCGGAACAGTACTGATCCGGAATCTTCTACGTTGTGTAACCAGAAACAGCCAGTATCAAGCGAAGTCTCCGACGAGTGAGTTGGAAACAGGTTACACAGTGTTTCTCAGATCTACCCGAAGTGCAATAAGAACTCTATAATCATGCCACGAAGAGGACGTTCCGCGAGTCCACCACCACGACGGTAATAGACCCCAAAAAATACTAAATCTTCACGTTCCATTGTTACATCATCGTTGAGAAAATAAAATACCTGCACATGTATATCTGTATTCAATATTTCACCACATTTCATCATCGCCTTCAACATTCTCATCATATTTCTTATGCACGTTTTCAGTGCCATGGCTCGAGCTGCGCCGCCTCCAGCTCCGGCTCGTGCTGCTCCACCCATGCACGCGCCCCCTTCGACTCCGATGGCAGCTCCGTCCCAGGGTCCATCTCTAATGGGACAAATGGCAGCAACGGCCGGTGGAGTTGCGATCGGATCTGCGGTCGGACACACCATGGGACATGCCATGACTGGAATGTTCAGCGGCGGTTCGAGTGAGGCTGCTCCAGCCTCTGTGGCTCAAACCGCTCCGCAGAGTGGTCCGCTCAGCAACGGATCCTCCGAAGCCAGCGGACCCTGCGCATGGGAGATCAAGCAGTTCCTGCAATGTGCTCAGGGCCAGTCGGACCTGACCCTGTGCGAGGGATTCAATGAGGCTCTGCGCCAGTGCAAAGTCTCCAACCGTTAGTATGATTTGAGGGTTGTTGTTTTTGCCAAAATGTTTCTTTCTTTGTTTTCTTCCAAGCATTATCTTCGGTGCCATGTCTATGTACTCAGGTTGTCGAGAACATGGGATAAAATTCTTCATTATCTGTCATTGTTTGTTTCAGATATTTAATGGCGAGGAGAGTTGGCGAGTGCTTTGAACTAGAATATCTTCTACAAAGAAAATAACATGAGTTGTACTCTACGACCTGAATAAAAAAAAAAATTAAACCATTTTTTTTTTTAGAGAACAAGAAATCCTACTATAGTTGAACAATCTTTGTAGTAGTCACGATGACGTGTCCTGAAATGTACAATGGGTGTAGTTAAATAAATAAATGAAATTTGTTGCTTGAAAAATGTTACCATTTGTTCTCGTCTCTCACTTTATACTCCTACATGCTGAAACTCATCATATAACTATATTTCAGTCCAGACGTTGTGATTATCCAGCCACGTAGACAGCCAGGGATTTTTGGTCAGGCCGCTGGAACCGCGGCTGGAGTTGCTGCGGTAATTAAAAACAGGCCTTTATCGAGTATGATTGGCGACATATGAAATGAAATGAGAAAACTTTTATGCAATTAAGGGCACCGTGATCGGGGATAAAATATCCGGACGTCACGATCAGCCTCAAGGTAACCAGCAACAAAGTGGGACACAGGGGCGAGTTGCTCCGTGCGAGTATGAACAGCAAGAATTGTTAATTTGTGCCCAAAATCAGAACGATCTGAAGGCATGTGAACCATTGAATGAGGCTTTGAAGGATTGCAAGAAGAAGTATAGTGCGTGATGCGACGATTATCGTTGTTCATGTAACGAATATTGTATAAATTTATATACTCATACATTTTCCTTTTCAGATATACGATGATGTGATTGCGTCGCCAAAAAATTCCGAGTCATTCGTAACTTTGGAACACACGTTCGACTGAAATATTTGAACAAAGCACAGTTGACTGAATTATAGTATAACGATGATAAAATTGAGTGAAAATTGACTCAAAATATTGTTACTGTCTAAGCGAAATTGCTGAATAGACAATACACGTATTATTAATTTCGAAGTTATTTGATGCTCTTTTGCTTGGAAAAAGAGGTGTGATTTACACCGTAAAGCTAGAATAAATGAAAAAATTATCATAAATGATCCAAGGTGAAACAAATTACTCAATATTACGAACCGAAAATACTTTTTCATGTAATCATATACATAGAATTTCACAGAGTACGCCATTTTTTATTCTTGTGGCTTTAGTGAAATCTGATAATTTAAAGTCGCCAATTTCATCAGTTAGGCTTGATATTTGACTCAAATTCTCGATGTAACTATCGATTTGAAGTTCAGTGGTGTTCGAAACGCCGAATTTGCGCGCCATGCCGTGACGTCACAACAAGTAACCCAATTTTTCCTCACTACCAGACTAACGGCTAACCTCAAAAATCCTCCATTGTTCATCAGCGCTGATCACGTGATATTTGCCCAATTATGACGTCAAACCAATCGGAAGGCGGTATCAACCGTCTTGTTTGACAATTTTTGTTTAAATAAAAACTGGGACCTGTGAATTATTGCCTCAATGATTCATATCGGTCTAAATAGGCAGAAAAAAAAATGATTCCCTACATAAAAACTATTTTTCTCGTTGTGAAGTTTGAACGACCTTATTGAAAACAAATTCGCCCGCCATTTGAATCCCAACCACCAATCAAGAGCCGTTATTCCGTCGCGCGGTGCATTATGGGTAATAAAATACATATTGGGGTGATAATGAGCCGACGTTCAACGGTCAACACGACACTTCACCCGCCTAAAATTCTATCCCATAATAACGTTACGTATGTACCGTCGACCGTAGTAGGTCCGATGATCTCGCAATAGTTTTTCGAAGTGTTATCGGCGTAACGTTATTGGCTCAAAATCTATCCATCTACTCGCTTCCTATACCCTTCGATGCGGGTCGAATTTCGTAATACAGTTCCAACTATCAATCGATGTGCTGTTAAAAAAAAATCCTATTTTATTTAATGCTGACCGTGTTCGAGGAACCGCATTAGCTGACAAAAGCAAATATTTTTTCAACCGCGATGCGCCGTGCGCCCTGCGCCGTGCGTCGATGGTGTTGATCCACAGCCACCACACACACACACATTGGTAGACCGTGTTTTGTCCAGACCCGCTCGAGCAGGCAGGTAGAGTCGCGGTGGTAACAGTCCCTGTAGACAAAAGTAGCGCGCGCGGAGCCCGGGGGATCGGGTTGTGTATACACAGACAAATTGCGAGAGCGATAGGGAGGGATTGCGGAAGAGTTGAGGTGAATAAAAGCCTGAAAACATTCGCGGACGTGATAGCCACGGAGAGAGAGAGAGAGGGAGGGTATAAAAAATAATAATCCGTCCGTCGGCACGCGTTCGCCGCTGATTAACGCGATATTAACGCAACTATGAATTGCTAAATGCCGCCGCCGACAACGTCAATGTCGTCTAACAAGACGGAAACAAGAAAGGCCCAGATATCAGCGGCCATAAAGACCCTCAAGGAGTCCGCGAGCCTGCAGGAAAAATGCAAAGCATTGACCTGCATACGGAGGTGAGTAAAAACCGAGAGTCTATTGTTCAAAGTTTTTGTCATAATTTTTATTTTCGTTCTTCCAGCTTCGCGGCGAAGCCGGGGCCTCAAGACACAACCGCCGAATCTCAGTTAAAAGACATTTGCAGATCAGTTATAAACGCTTTCGTAAGCGGCGACAAATATCTCGCTCCGGAAGCCAGCTCGACGCTCGTCGTCGTGCTGCGAGCCTTCGGGGACTCTGACATCAATCTTTTCAACGAAGTGATGCGCTTGAGCTTGGACAACAGGTGAGATCACTGTGTTGTCTGGAAACTGTTGGATCGTTTCATTCGATCATTCGTTCGTTCTAGACTGAAGGTATTCCAGCTGTTAGAAGAACTGGACGACGATACGACCAAGGCGGTCTCGCGGGACCCTTGGATCGTTGACTGCATCAAAGACTGCCTGCGCTCCGTCAGGCCTGAAAAAATGGGTTGGATATCCCCCGACGCCTGCAAGGACAATATCAAGCCGCTTCAAGTCATGGAGTACAAGAATCTGTCGCCGGCCGAGTTACTGGAGGAAAAAATCATCCTCGCGGTACTCGGCCTCGTCCACAGGCTCTACAAGCTATCGACCTCCGCGGACTACGCGGACTGCGCAAAGGTTCGACTAAGAGTCTGAAAACGTCCCAAACGAGGCGACTAATCTGTAGCCTTGGTGTTTCAGTTCGCTCCACTGTTCGTCGACGCCGTAGCAACCCTGGCGTACATGGGGCACAAGAGACAGAGAAAACCGGCTATCGGGATGCTCCAGTTACCAAATATAGCGAACCACGTTAAAACTAGCTCGCCCGGCACGTGGCAGGAGTATAAACTCGCTTTGCAGAACACGTACTGTAAAAGAATGACGGTTCTGGTCACGGCGTGCGAACCGGACTGGTCGGTGCTCTGGAGCATCAGCATTCAACTGCTGGGAACTGACCTGCATCGGGGGGCGGGTCTGATCAACAATCTCCTCAGCGTCGAGGAAAAGGCGTTTAAATCCATCGACACGGTCGTTCGGAGGCAGGCCTTCCTCTCGTGGAAGCTCATAGTCGACAACTTCGCCCTGGACGAGCAAGAACTCGCGACGGCGAGGAGGGTCAAGCTCCTCTGCATTCCGCTGAACGCCAAGAACAGCAAGACGGAGGCGATGACTCTGACGAAAATGGAGGTCTGGTGGCACCTGATCCTCAAGCTCTACAACCACATTCAGACTTTCAGCGAGTCCGTGCTGAACCCGTTTTTGAACTTCTGCTTCGGTCCGCTCGGAGACACTCCACTCTTGTCGTCAAAATACAACGTGATAGCTTCGCCCGGGAAGCGGTTTCCCCAGACCAAGATACTGGCGATAAACGCCTTCCTCCAACTGCTCACGGACAACGAGGACGATCTTAAGGTCGTTAAATCCTCGTTGGATGAGAGAATACCCTCGCCGGTGAGCAACGCGCTCTTCCAAAAGTGCTTCAAATCCTTCGTTCACTCCGCCGGCGAGGCGCTCCTCGCCCTCGCCCAGGTCACGCACGTAGATTTTGAGACCAGGGTCCGGATCGGCGCGACCCTGTGGAGGACTCTGTTCGCCAGGGTGAAGAACATCACCAACGAAGGCGCGAGGGTCTTGATGTACAAGGAAATAATGATGCTCGTCATCAGTCTCAGCGAGCACACGGACAACAAACCGCTGCTGAGAGACGCTATGCTAGACTCTGTTCTCCCCAGTCTGGACGAATTCCCGACCAATTATATATTCCAGTTTGAGACCATCGAGGAACTCATGTCGGTCGTTACGAGACCTGCGATACTCTCAAAGATCGGAAAGTAAGGTTTATCCGACTACTCGAGCTCACGAGCGCATTTACGTAACGCTATTTTTCTTCCAAGGAAACACCAGGAGCTCATAAAACGGTTGTTTTGGCGAGGAATAAAACCGCCAATTGCGAAGGCGCATTACGTATCGAACGCTTTGGGCGTGTTCGGCAGACTCGTTAGTCACCTTGATTCGATAAAATACGATGCCGAACTGTTGTAAGTTGGACCACCAGAATCGCGAAATTGACAGATTTTCTGATTCTTCTTCCCACATTGCAGAAAGGGCTCTTCTATATTGTGGAACGTCCTCTGCGAAATGGTCACCAAGTACATGGCGGACGGGAAAGAGATGAACCAAGGCGACGCAGCCACTCACGACTTTACCGCTGTTAAGACTTTGGTCAAGTTTCCATTCACCCGTAATTTCGCGCCAGAATTCTGGCAGGTGCGTCGGATAATACCGAGGGGTTAACCACTCTTGAAGTCAGGTGTACACCTTGCCGAAAAGTCAGTTGAAGTCAGTTGAAGTCAGTTGAAGTCAGTTGAAGTCAGCTGAAGTCATGAAGTCAGTGAGTCAGTTGAAGTCAGCTGAAGTCAGTTGAAGTCAGTGAGTCAGTTGAAGTCAGCTGAAGTCACTTGAAGTCACTTGAAGTCACTTGAAGTCAGTTGAAGTCAGCTGAAGTCAGCTGAAAGTCAGTTGAAGTCAGCTGAAGTCACTTGAAGTCACTTGAAGTCACTTGAAGTCAGCTGAAGTCAGTTGAAGTCAGCTGAAGTCAGCTGAAGTCAGTTGAAGTCAGCTGAAGTCAGCTGAAGTCAGCTGAAGTCAGCTGAAGTCACGAGTCAGTAAGCAGCAGAAGTCAGCTGAAAGTCACTTGAAGTCACTTGAAGTCACTTGAAGTCAGCTGAAGTCAGTTGAAGTCAGCTGAAGTCAGCTGAAGTCAGCTGAAGTCACTTGAAGTCACTTGAAGTCAGCTGAAGTCAGTTGAAGTCAGCTAAAGTCAGCTGAAGTCAGCTGAAGTCAGCTGAAGTCAGTTGAAGTCAGCTAAAGTCAGCTGAAGTCAGCTGAATCAGTTGAAGTCAGTGAGTCAGTTGAAGTCAGCTGAAGTCAGTTGAAGTCACTTGAAGTCACTTGAAGTCAGTTGAAGTCAGCTGAAGTCAGCTGAAGTCAGCTGAAGTCAGCTGAAGTCACGAGTCAGTAAGCAGCAGAAGTCAGCTGAAAGTCAGTTGAAGTCACTTGAAGTCACTTGAAGTCACTTGAAGTCAGCTGAAGTCAGTTGAAGTCAGCTAAAGTCAGCTGAAGTCAGCTGAAGTCAGTTGAAGTCAGTGAGTCCGTTGAAGTCAGCTGAAGTCAGTTGAAGTCAGCTGAAGTCAGTTGAAGTCAGCTGAAGTCAGCTGAAAGTCAGTTGAAGTCACTTGAAGTCACTTGAAGTCAGCTGAAGTCAGGTGTACGGTCGACGGACGAGTGGTTAACCCCTCGGATAATACTTTCATCCGATTTGTTAACATCGGTTAATCGGTTCCATCGTTGCATTGCAGTTGAAGAAGATCGCAGCCAGTTGGAAAGCGCTCTACAATCAATTCGATCTAGAGTACAGTCTGACTGCCACCGTAAAACCGAACGAACTCGTATCATTCACGATCGCCGCGATACAGGAAGGCGTTCAGACCGACGACAAGTGCGCCGGGTTCGCGGTCACGTGTCTAGACGGGATATTGACCACCATGAACTACAAGCACGTGCTTGGTAAGGACGAGGAGAGTCTTGTTCTATTTTTCCTACAGCTGTGGTACTATACGAACGCTTTTTTACAGACAAAAATGGATTCCTGCCCATCGTCGAGCTCCTGAATGACCTCTGCATAGTGAATCTCGAAAATAATAAACACAACTACGCCGAAGCAGCGCTCAGAGAGCTGTCGTCGGTTTTGATCACGCTCTACGGACACGCACCTACCAAAGTAGTGTCTTGCTTGAACGCTGTCAGACCGGCGATTGAACACATGCTGAAACCTTGCAAAGAGGAGAATTTGTTGAGAGAGATTTCAAGCACTTGGGAAACGATAATGAGCATCTTCAAGGGACTCGGAGGTCTTCTGTCTCCCGAGCTGATCACATCTTACCAAGAAGCTATAAGACTGGCTCTGCGTCACCAAGAGGCTGAGATAGTATCGCAGACGTTGGCTTGTCTGGAGACTGAAGGATACATGAAGGGACAGGCCAAGGACGTGGTCGAAGCGCTGCTGAAGGAGCTGGACTCGGCCAAGGTCGATAAGCCCGCAGAGAACGCGGAAAATGGACAGAAGGCGATCGCCAAGCCTGCGAAATTGGCCGGAAGCTTTCTCAACCGGAAAATAGCGAGTCCCAAACCCTCAACTCCGAGCCAGAAGCCGAGGGAGGATAGGAAGTCGCCGTTTTTCGCAGACTCAGATTCTGAGGAGTACGTGATGATAAAAAGCGACTTCAAGTTCGACGCCAAAAGACTTACGGAACACCAGAAGGAATCGCTTTTGAGGAGGCGAGAGGATATACCCGCACTTTACAACGATCTGTCGCAGTCTTGCTCCCAGGACACGCAGAACATTCAGGAGTGGTTCGACAAGAGGAAGAACGAGCACGACAAAGTCACGACTAGAAATTCTGGCGTTCTCAGACCGGGCGAAACGCAGGCTTCCGATCCTCCCACGGCTATTCTGGAAGTGGAAGATTCGAACAAAGAAAACAAGGAGGCTGACGACAAAGGGGAGAAGCCGAGTCTTCCCGAGGAAGAGAATCTGGACATTGACGAGGACTCGGAGTCCAACGTTCCGGTCGCTAAAAAATTGGACTTTGAATCGAGGACGGAGTTTCCCGATGACGGAACCGCGCAGAAATCAAATGCGGTACCGGAATCCTCCAAGAGTTCCGATCCGACGGAAGACAGGACCCGGAAACGGGGAACTAAGAGAAAGGCGGGAGCCGTGTCCGACAGCGATAGCGAAGGAAACGTCTCTAGTCGTGTCAGGAGAAAAATAGCTCCTACGGGATCCGCGACCGACGCGCAAAGCGATTCCGACAGCGTTAAATCGATGGAGAGCGAAGAGACGCTCAAACAATTGAGCAGGAGGACTCAGATCGAGATGTCCAGGCTCAAGATAAACATGGTTTTCGACAGCAAACAGCCCTCCGCTATGCCAGGGCGGAGACGATCCAAGATAAACTACGAGGAGATCGTAGAAGCTCCGAGCGAAGACGGGGACTCGCTGGAAACCGGGACGTTGACGAGACTCAAAGCCAAAATAGCGCCCCAGGATCGCGTCAAGGCGCCGGAAAAGGAGACCAAGACTGCTGCCGCGCCCAAAGTGGCGAGGAAACGAGGCAGGCCAACGAAAAGCACGGCGCAGGAAGAAAATCCACCACCGGGAGAGGAACCGACAGTCCCCAAAGAAGCGATAGCTGTTTCCGTCGAGCAGAAAACCGCTAAGAGCAAACCAAACGAAAGCCCTGAGGCTAAGGAGAGGAAAGAAGTCGAAGAGCCGGAGAAAGAGGTCGTGGAGGACGAGGGTAACGCGACTGAGAATATCGTGGAACAGTCCGACCCACAAAGTCAGTGCAACGACTCTGAGGAGATCGTGGAGAGCTCGCAAGCCTCGAGCACCGGACCCGTCGCCTTGGACAAGAAGTATAACAACAAGCAATGCTTCATCAGGATCAATAAAATGAAGAACATGCAACCGGGGCAAACGGTGAAACTCGACGACGAGAAGAGCAAGAGCCCTACAAAACCTGACGACGAAGATGCGCAAATGGAATTCGCTGACGAGGAAGAACCCGCGAAGGGTGTTGAGCCTTTGAACACCGGCGAGACAAAGATCGATGCTCCTGTTACTCGTGTCTCGGAAGCCGAAGATGACGAGGTGTCTGTATTGACGGAGACGAGCATAAACACGTCTCCGGAATCGAGGCCGGCCCCGCCCGACGCCTCTTCTTCTCCCGTGCGGCTGCCTTCCTCGCTGCTGAACTCGTCTTCTCCTAAAAACACGCTGAGAAGATACTTGAAAACCCACGCGACTCAGGGCAGAGCCGCGCACATGCTGGGACTCGTTACCAAGCAGGCTATCGCCGAGACCAGGTCAAATACGGGAGAAGACGATACTTCTCCGGCCAAACGCAGACCGAAAGAGGGCGAAGAGGAAGGCGCGGGGAAAAAGGAGAGAGTTATGCTCCTCAAAGAACCCGAGAGACTCGGAAGTCCCAGCGGCAGCAGACAGGAGAAGATATTCAACAAGATGAAAATTGCGCCAGAGAACGAGGCCCAGACCCCGAATCCTAGCGCTTCTAATCTTTTCGGAAACTTGAAAAACGATGGGGAGAAACTCTCTCCCGGCAATCACCTGGACGCCGACGGAAAGAAGGACGACGACACTTCGCCGACGCAGGAAAGGGACCCACTGCCCATGCTCGAGTGGTCCAGCGCGAATCCTCCTTCTCTCACCGCCTCACCAAGCGCGAGTATCCTCAAACGGCAGCGACAGATACAGGCGGAGAACGATCTTGAGAGTCCCACTCTGGCTTCGAAGAGAAAAAGAGTCAGCTTCGCGGATCCGCCTGTGTCCAAGGAGATGGGGTACGAGATTCCGGCCTCAACGCCTCCGCACAGAATGAGCAAGGTGTCCGGATCTCGCATATTCCTACAGCGCAAGGACACTCCGGTTAGACTGAAACAGACAAAGACAAAACCGGCGCAATCCTTCCCTGGTAGGTCGGATGCGGAGACACAGGCAATGGAGGAGGATTCGACGCAGAAAATCATCGACGAAGACTCGGACAGTCCTGTTATCGTATTTCCGGAGGGGGAAGATCGGAACGAGACTGCGCCACCTGCCAAAGTGACGATAGACAGCCTAACAAATGAGATAGAGATAACGGGTGGATGTCGAGAACCGAAGCGAAGAAACGTTGCAGATAAAGACGTAACGGTGATAAAAGAGGTGAAAAGTCCTACAGAAAAGCCAAAGAATGAAGAGACTGAAACGCAACAGGATATCTTCGACGATTATTTCTACGGAAAATCTCCAAAGAAGAAGAATTCTCTCGACGAAAGCAGCCCCAGATGCGCCGACATCGATCTGCCGACGACGGACCAATTAGCGGATGAAAATCACTCGGGATTGACGACACAGAGCAGCATGGAGACCCTCGAGGATACGGTCGATGTCCAGAACGTTACCGGACTCAACTCAACTTCTAATTCCGATGAGATTTTCTGCACCAGACCCGTCAGGACCAGCACACAGTCTACGGAGGCGGATACCCTCCCCGTCACGGATTCGGTCTTCTCCAATCTACCCTTCAGCCAGCCGAGCCAGACGCAGAATGACTCGATGGAACTCGACCAACCGGAGCTCCTGGATTCGACAAAGTCGATCTATCCCTCTTTGACAGAGTCTAGCGCGCCGATAGAATCGGTGATTTCATATCTGGCTGACCCTCTGTGGAAACCTAGTCTCTCGGAACACTTTCGAACCAAGGGAATCGAGACTGTGGGAAACCTGGCTCAGCTCACAGAACGAGAAGTTAACAGGATCCCTGTAAAGAAGAGCCCGAAAATTCCGTTCGTTAGGGACGTTCTTCAGCGTTACGAAAAGTCGATCGTCAATCTCCCGTCTACTACGTCCGTCGAGGACAACTCCCAGGAGTCTGTGGCGACCCCTAATGTTTCGATCAGCTCTCTGCCTCCCACCAGCACGCCTATAGCTCAGTCTTCGTCGCTGCACGAGCAGGCTGGAAGTTCGATGAACGAATCTCCCAGGGTTTCCGATAGGGACAACAAGTCGACCGAGACTCAAGTTTCGGTCGATGAACTGCTCGATGAGATAGACGCCTCTGTTGTACTTAAGAGCGCGATAAAGAGATGCTCGGCCGAAAATATCATAGCCAGCTACAAGATGAAGATGAAGAACATGGCCGAGGAGGACCTCCTCAGATCGACGATAAAGATGCTCGGCATTGAATCGACCAACAACACGGACGTGCATCTTAAATCTTCGTGCCGTCACTCGGGGGTTTCCAAAGTTTTGGGTAGATTGCCGGATATATTCAATCAGGACAAACAATTTTTTGCCAAAGTGCTAACGGCCTACAGACACAAGCTCGCCGTCAGCGACTGCATAAGCGGCATTGATTTCGAAGAGTTGAAAAAGGCGATTTGCCAGAGATGCACGTCCTCAGACCTCGCCGAAATGCTTTCCAAGAAACTGAAAGATGAGGAAGAGGCTGGCGTAACGACACCGATGACCGAACTCTCCAGTCTCCAAGCTATGCTGAAGAGAATGCCCAAGGACTTGATCATCAGTCACACGGTGGCAAACGAAGAGCTCATTTCGCCTCTTACGGTGCTGGATATCGCCATACAGAACAATAACCCAGCTGATATCTCCGGAGCCCTCGAAGCGCAGCCGAACTCCGTGAGGAACAGAGTGTTCGGCGACCTCTGTACGGTCGAAGCTCTGTCTACACAAATTCAGAATAACATGTCCGAGGATAATTTGACTGAGATTTTCAACGCGATAAGCAAAAAGCTTGATACACCGAAGCTTCTTGACGCATTCAGCGCCGTTATGAAGGAGAAATTTTCCCAGAAAGAGGAACAGGATCAACATCCGAAGACGACTAATACATAAATTTTTAATTTTGTTATTTTGAGATTGACCCACGCGATGATAGATGATTTTTTTTTTTTCGTTTTCTATTGATTCTTTCTAGTTGATCGAATGAAATTGACGCGAATCGATCCTGAATTTGATTCGCAAGACGCGCCTTTTGTTTTTGTACTTTGTAAATATAATAATACATAGGTTTAGCGGTAATAAATAACTATTAGTTCGGTAATGCAGACGGCTGATTAATTATTCAATGACTGATAACGGATTTTGTTAAGTTGGTCATTTTTTCTATCTTCTTTTTTTTCTTTCTTTCTCATTCATTGTTTCACAGTCACAGTCGTCTCAATATCTTTTTAATCGAAGGTGTTAATTACGCTGCTTTAAAACCTGCCGTAACTAATTTGGTGATCAGAAATTTTAGATCCCACGGTTTTTTTTTTTCTCCACAACGTGACATGGATAAATCTTTGTCCAATTATTAATGAAGTGGTGACACAACGATTATTAGATTTTTTCTTTTTTACCGCCGATGAGTTGTTCATGTATCGTTGAGAATATGCCTAAATGAGTCATCATTTTTATTTATAACAAAAATATACTTGTTTAGTTACAATCACAAGAAATATTGTAGCTGATATAAGGATTATTGTAACGATATTCGCCAGGAATGATTGATACTTTATCACTGCAAAAATACACGATGATAGCTATCACGTTAAATTTTTAACAAGGCTGCACGCTGCATTGTATTTTGAAATCTTATTATGCTATCGGTATGTCACGAAATTTTTATTTTCTTTCAAAATCTATCTGACGCAATACTTTCATTCCCGTGTGAGTACGTGACGTACTTTAAACAGTAATAAACTTATACCTGACATCAATACAACGAGCCTTGTTTAATTCCATATCCCACGAAATACGAAATCGATCCGATTTTTTTTCTTTTTTTTTGTCATAACTTTATAACCGAAACAATAGAAAAGTTTGAAAGATATTATTTTCGCGCCAATGAAGAGGATCGGTGCGCCTTGTCAGATGCAACACAAACTACGTGGCCGTGTTCCCGAATGCATATCTACATTGGCGAGAACAGCGAGCAGACGACGCTTGAGTGCTCTAACCTGAAAAATCTGAAATTTGATGGTATAACCTATAAACTGACTTTTCGATCGGTTTAATTTCTTGAGTTTCTCGCAACCACATGCTGCCCAGCGGTATAGACTTCGATGGAGAAGACGAAGATGTTGTAATTGCGGTAATCATAGCTCGATATAAACGATCATAATATTGTTCTTATCGATTGCGCATCTATTTTTGTTGCTGTTTCATCAAATTTCAGGGCAGCGAGCTTCACGAAGCTCTTTCAAAAATGGGATACTCGGATTACGAAATCGTTCCGATTACTAATGAAATTTTTCCGAAGGTTTGCTTTCATATTAATTATTTCATCCCATTTTCGCTTCACGTCAATCGTTCGAATCAAGTTCTATTAATTTTCAGAAAAAGTCTGATGGATGGGTTCCGGAATTTTTTTTAAATAAAATTATCCGCGCTTATCGCCACGTGGTGAAGGTACATCTGCAATGAAAATTGAATATCATGTAAGAAATGTTCTTTATAACCGAAAATCGCTTTGCTAGGACAGTGAAAATTTGAGAAAGGAGTTGACCGTGATATCTGAGGCCCAGCATCTCCTGGATGATCATGCAGAGCTGATCACGAGCCTCTTGAAAGAGGATCAAGCGGGAAAATTTGGGTATGTGAGAAATTGGGGATCCCCCAAATTCTAGACACAAACATCGAGCGATTCTTCCTTTGTTTCAGTGCGATAAGTAGGCTTCTAGACTGCCTAAAATATGCAGGAGCCGTTGCGATTGGATGGTACCTTATCGATCGATCTAATCCGGTTACGTGGCTTGTGACCTTACCCGCGCTAAATGGCGCGCGATTCAAATACACCAAGTGGAGGACTGTTCGAAATTTGAAAAAATTAATCGCCGAGCAAACTGAGCTTTATTATAACTACAAGAGAGCTTTGAGGATCTTGAATCACTCCTTCAGGATGAAGACGGACGCTAAGCAGTCAGGATCTAAATTCGTGTGAGTATAACGTTGGAGGTTGAAAAAAGTTGATGATCAATGCTACTCATCTTTCTCCATCACCAACAGCGACCTTGGCGCGGAAAAACTCAAACTCTTGCAACCGATAACGGAAGGGACAATGAAATCGATGGAAATCATGGCAATTTCATACTACGAAACCACTTTGAGGATGGCTAAACTGTTGCCTGACAGAAACCGGAAGGAATTTCAGTCTCAAATTACGTATTTCGACAAAGAACACTTTGTGAACTGCGGAGAAGTGACGTATACCAGTTTGAAAGTACGTAGAACGAATATGTGAAAAGACCGCTTATCTCTAAATGTCCTGTAATGATAACGTTCCCCATTGCAGCAATTGTGCTACAAGTTTATCCTCATTCAATCAGAAATGTTGCTGACACTGGCCATTCTTCGACACAGTGATCCGGACGATATTTGCGATCGCACGATTGAAAGGCTTGTTGATTTGACAGTGGAGCATAGAATGTCGATGAGGAAAACTGTCGATAGTTTTCACAACTACAAGCTACCCACTGTGAAAGAGAAGCATAGGTGAAGAGAGACTGTTCAACCGTCTTATTATTGATCTACCATGACTCAATTTTGGAGATATTCAAAGAGTTGTTTTCTCATATTTCTTGCAGAGGCTTCCCTGGCTCAAAGTGGCAGGATTTGTACGTTCGTCTTCACCTGACGTCCCACAAGCTGGAAAAGAACTACGAAACGATATCTTCAGTCCTTGAGGATATAGAAAACCATTTAGACAGAGCAACCGACGAACCGGAGCTTGTGGGAAGGTTGAAGATCAGATTAAACGAGGTCTGTAGCGACGTGGATAGAATAAAGGACATGGCGCAGCTGAGTGCGTTGATCGTTTATAAGATGGAACAGGATTTTGGAGGCGACAGAAGAGCCGGCAACGGCGAAAGTGGTCCATGCGAATCGTCCCATCGGGATATTCCGATAATAAGAGACTCTGAACCGGAGATAAACGACGAAGTTTTTGAGGAGTATATCAGAGAACGGTACTCCGAGGCTCTGAACAATCAGGATGAAGACGATGGTTATTTGGAGCGGAGTATCAAGCTGGATAAATTACTGTCCAAAAATCTGATGAGCGAGTTGAAAGAAGCTCTCGTCGACAAGCAGAAAGACATGAGAGAAAGAGAGTCCAGGGCTTTGGAACGGATGAACAGGAGCCCGGTCGATGAACCGGCACCCGATAATCTGGAAAATAGCAAAATTGTTGAATCGAATGACTCGAGAGATGAACCAAAAGTAGAGCGTTCAGAGTTAGAAGCCATCCCAAGACCCCCGCCTCTGCCTATGCCGAGAAAATTAAATCAGTTAAAAAAAGTTTCAGAAAAATTGGACGAGGATGAGGAAGACGATCGAGCTAGGTGCTTCGTTCCTTTGATTAGCTCTAATTCGATTAAACTTCCCTTGTTCTTGTCTAATAACGAAGAAACTTTTATTGGAAGCGGTGAAAATTCGGAGGCAGATTTATCCGTAGAAGAAGGTGAAGATGACGATGAAAATGGAGCAGGAGAAGATTGAGATCAATGATTTGTGTGTTGCTTGAATTATTCACAAATTCAAGCTACTTCTGTTGAATAAATGATTTTATACAATAATACAATAAAATATATTATTCCCATAAACCGCTTGAAATATATTCCATCTCCGTTCACTCTCGAGTTCAAATGCATTAAACGCGATAGTTTTTCAAATTCATAGATTGAACAAAAGAAAGAAATTAAGGCGCGAAAAGATCGAGTTAGCTCGAAGGGAGTATATCGCGAGAAACGCGGCTGCTTGTGTGGCACAGGATGTACGTACGACAAGAAAACAACTCGAACACGGTATCAGAGTCTGAAGTGTAGCCTGGACAGTGGCACAAATGTCCTGAATCATACGATAGACGGATATGAACGTAAAGGAAGAGAAATAAATATAAATTTGACCTAAATAACATAACCTAGAAGTGAAACGGTTCACGTAAGTATTTTCAAGATAATTTATTGTTGAAATTCTACAAAATCGTATCAAAATTTTAGGCTCACGTTCTCTCGAACTATAGAGAAAAAGAATAACCGATGATACATGAAAAAATTTAAATTGTGTTCCATTTCTTTCAGATATGGCGCGTAAAATATTGTGACATTCAAAGTTAAAAATTTATTTATTATACTAGTGTGAATTTATACTTCGAGCATCCATTTACGACCTTTTACCGGTATCTGTCTTCAAATACTTGTGCCGAGAATGTTCCTCGTCCTTCGCGGGGCTTGTCCCGCTCATAAAATTATTCGAACGCAAGGAATTTCCCCGTTTCGTCGGGGTTTTGCATTTCGATCGGTAAAGAGTTTCCCCCGGTTACCGACCGAGGCGTTGAAGTTTGAATTGCGGCATGATATTCCCGCCAAAAATCGAGTAATTCAATGCCGCGAATTTCAAACAACCCAACGACGAGACATCCCGCCGCTTCTAGCGCTGATTCTCAAACCAGCATTGCGCATAGGATCTCTGGTTTTTGGACGAATCATAAAGAAATGGTGGAGGAAGAGAACTCCCGCCGAGCAGGAACGATACGCGGCTTGGTTTAAGACTAAGAAACCAATTTTTTATGGTGAGAATTCATATCACATTGTGTAACAGGTTGTAATTATTAATGAATAATTTATTCAGGAATATTTGGTGCCTTTCTCGGAACGATTTTCATATTTTATCTAACTCACATCGAAAGGGCGCCCGTAACAAATCGTCTGCGGTTCAGCATGTTCTCTAAAACTCAGAAGGCATTCTTCGATAAATTCATGTTCGAAGAGGTTCGTGCGCTTGATGCAGACACCAAAACGAATTTCTTGGTACTCATATCAATGACAATTTGCACAGTTGTTGGCGGAGCACAAGGACCACATCGTCCCCGAAAGCCATCCGGTCTACGATCAAATAGCTGCTATTACTAACGGGATAATAAATTCCAACAAGGACTTGGAAGGCGTCAAGGAAAAAAAGTGGACGCTTACCATCGTCGATCTACCGTCGAGAAACGCCTTTGTTCTACCGGTTCGTACCGCAATGTAAAGAGTATATCATCGAACGATCATACTAAGTGCACAATTGTGTTCATAGCAAGAACGTGACTGCATCAGGCAACATTTGCATGGAGAAACAAATTTTGTCGTTCCAGGGTGGAAACATATTCGTATTCACTGGTATACTGAAAATGGTTGAGAACGTTGATCAACTGTCGGTGATACTAGCCCACGAAATAGCGCACGTCGTTTTGGGACATGCGGTAGGGCACAATCTCCCGTTCCCATCTCTGTGGAGCGTCGTTTAAGGGGAAATGAAAGTCACGTGACCTCGATATGATTTACACTTGGAGTTTTCAAACGCTATTTTCTCAGCCAAAACACATTCGATTGATGTGAAATTGATATCAGTGACGTAGAAAAACTGAACGAAGGGCCTAAGAGTCTTGGATTTTCAAAAATCGAAGGACATAATCAGAATTTTGTGTAACAATATTGTTCCGTAACCCAAGGAGGTGCTGCCCCTCGTGGGGAGAGGCAGCACTTCCTTGGATTACGGAACAATATCGTGAAAAAACTGTTATTACGTCTCGATTTTCGAAAATCCACGATTATCAAGCCCTTCGTTCAGTTTTTCTACGTCACTGATATCAATTTCACATCAATCGAACGTGTTTCGGCTGAGAAAATAGCGTTTGAAAATTCCAAGTGTAAATCATCAGCCTCATATCGAGGTCACGTGACTTTCATTTCACCTTAATATTCAATATCACCTTCTCAGATCGAACAAGTTTCGAGCGGATTCATAATCGACCTTCTGCTCGTGGTGCCTATGCTCATCGTTTGGGCAGTTTTCCCCGATCTGATAGCCGGCTTACTCCAATTCCTCGGTATCAGCTTTTTCAGCATCGTACACGACCTGCCTTACAGCAGAAAACTCGAGACCGAAGCCGATGAGGTCGGACTCGCGATGGCAGCCAAAGTAAGTACTCGGACTAGAATTTCTCACGTATCTGGATGACATCGTGCGAATCGGAATGTTCAGGCATGTGTCGATGTGAGGGAAGCGGTTGTTTTCTGGGGACTCATGAGATCCCTGAAAGAGTTTGAGGCGGAACCCGAGGAGATACCCTGGTTATCGACGCACCCCAATCACAAAGACCGCGAGAAGCACTTGGACGGAGAAATGTCGAAGGCGATCGCCCTGCGCAGCGATCATAAGGTGCATAAACACATGAGACATTATTAATGAAATGTTGTGTCACTGAATCAATATTTTCACCCACAGTGTCCGCTCTTGAGCCCGATCGATCCGAGGAAAAAGTTCTACGCGCAATCGATAAAAGAACTTGAAACTAAATTCAAGCAACGTGGTGTTATATGATCGTCGTGGTGCATAGCTAGAGAATTATTCACACGAATTTCATCATTTTATGATTTTTGATGAATTAATTTTAAGAATATCTATGTTTACGATTCGTCTAAAAAATAAATCTACATCTATTTTGAAAATGAATTTTCTATTTTTGGGGGATTTGAAACCTGGAGGAATCGAAGATGCAGGAAATATTGGAGACAAAGTCAAATAATACTATGGTAAAATCAACATCGTATGTATTTATTAATACTCAATAGTTTTTTATAAAAATACAGCTGACATTGTTATTGGAGTAAAATTTGTCAATAAGACGCGACTGGAACGTAACAATTACTCAGAATTAAATTTCCATAAAATTTGTATACATTTTGCCTCAATTCACACTGAAAGAAATTGCTTAAATTGTAGAAAAGAAAAAATTCTATAAATAACGTCTTTTATTTTTCGCAATATTAAATCTACCTATTTTGTTCAATTTCACAGAAAACCAACAACCACAAAAAGAACAACAGCAACATTTTTACCAATCTCTCATAATAATCCCAATGTAATTATTTTGCACAAAAAGCTACGATCGATCGCATATATTACAAGAACTTTTTTTATTTTTTATTTATTGACACGTTGATTAGTTTTTTTTTTTTTTTTACTTTTTCTTCTTCGCAATACAATTAAAATCTCAATAACCAAGCTGCCATGCCGTTGATTTTTATTCAAAAAGCTTCAATACGTATGTATGTAGGTATGTACAAATCGGCTATGATAGAGAGAAAGAGAGAGAGAGAGAGAGAGAGAGAGGGGAAAGGAACACAATAATACATGGATAAATACGAAAATCTAGCGCCACGCGTGAAACGGGAAATATTTGGCGTCTAGTTTGGCAGAATCCTGAGATTTTTCAATTTTAAAAACAAATTTATAAGGCACGTGCCTGAGAAGTTAATAAACTATAAGTACGCAACCGTCAATTTTGTTAGATATTTGTTTAGGCCTTTGAATTTGGAAAACTGTATCGAAATATTTAATACGATGTTGGCAAAAGTACTAAGACCTTTTTTGTTCTTTTCTTTCCTCACATTCATTAAGCGACAATCCGTCAACCATTCGTACAACAAGTAACACGGCCCGTCTAATACTGAAACTGAATCAATGAAACTTTATACTCGGTGCTGGTTGCCAATGTATGTTTCCTTTACTCTAATTACGTCGGTAGTACACAATTACAAAACCGTATTTCCTATCAGCCAAAAAATAGGAATTCAAATCACTCTCATCGTTGCCTGAAAAAAACAACAGTGACACAGTTTTTCTCGCAATCTTATCTACTTCACGATAATTATATTGTACCTCTAAATACTCAACTAAATTATCTCCGACTCCTTATTCTTCTTTTCATTTTTCCGTTATCTCAACGACGACGGATGTCTACTTTCTAGTAGCTGAAAAATTGATCGTCAAATTATCCCACGGCACAAAATATCCGAACAAGCCAACGACTTACCGATAGTAATTCGGCTTGAAAGGTCCAGCCTTGTTCAGGCCCATGTATTTTGCTTGCTCGTCGGAGAGTTCCGTCAAATGGGCGTCAAAAGTTGGCAGATGGAGCGAGGCGACGTACTCATCTGTGTTCAGAACGAATTAAAATTCAAGAACTATGAGGAAACTTTATATCCTCGTTAACACCAACCCATTTTTTTCGGTAGCAAGTAAACGTCGCTCTTGTATCTTCCTGGCGGAGCGTTGAAGAGCTCGATCAAGGCGAGGGCTTGCGTAGCAGCTGTAATCGAAACGACGAACGACGGGATACTGGAGCAGGACAAATTTACTAATCTTCCCTCAGCGAGAAGAACGATGCGTTTACCGTCCGGCCAGATGACGTGGTCGACTTGAGACCTGACCTTCTCCCAAGTCAGGTCGGGCGTCCGCAAACTGTTCTGTTGGGCGAACGGGGGCGATCAGGATAAATGTTTTTGGCCAATTTATTCACGAACACCTACGATGTCTATTTCCGTGTTACTGTGTCCCATGTTGCAGACAACGGAACCGTTTTTCATCTTGTCCATGTGATCCCGGGTCACCACGTTCTTATTCCCGGTCGCAGTTATCACGATGTCAACGTTTCTGATAACTTCATTGAGTTTCATCACCCTGAACCCGTCCATGCTGAAAATAGATGTGGTTTAGCGTCTCAAAGTCAAAGCTTCGGTTTTTGTCATCACCTCGCTTGCAGAGCGCAGATTGGGTCTATCTCAGTTATGTAGACGATGCAGCCCAGGCCCTTGAGGGCCTGGCAGCATCCCTTTCCAACTTCTCCGTAACCACAGATCACGACTTGTTTTCCCCCGAACATGACGTCCGTCGATCTCTTCAGGCTGTATGGAAAAATTATACTTCTAAAAATGTTCATGGATATGCATGACATCTGTTTCGTTCTTGATGCATATTTCAGAGTCGCGTTTTACATATTATTCAGCCTCCAGGTGCTACTTGAATACCGCGTCGTTCACTATCGCGTTTCGCAATTTTCCACCGCCGCAGCCGCAGACTCGTTCCTATTCTCTAAGGTGATATATTTCGTAAGAAGCTTGTTACGTGTGTTACAAAACATCTTTTTGTATCGATTTGAATGGTCCGTCGTTTGTTATTGCGTAATTTTTTACCTTTTTTTTTCCATTAACAAAGTCTTGGGTTATTTGTACAACGCGACGTAAGGAACTCTGGTGAATATACAGCATTTATGAGATTGCAATTGAGTCATAAAACTAGTTTTTTTTCACCTGTCGATGATGCTCTCTCTACAGCTGTAGAGATTGTCGAATTTCGTTTTAGTCACACTGTCGTTGACGTTCATCGCTGGAACCGAGAGTTTACCCGCCTTTGAGAGCTGGTAGAGCCTGTGAACCCCGGTGACGCTTTCCTCGACAATTCCTGCGAATATGATACAAGGAGGATATTAAAACAATTTTCCAACGAATTCGATCATTCAGACCGCTACCTTGAATCATCTTGAACATCGCCGGATACTTTTTGAGCATCAGGTGCGTCGCGTCCCCTCCGTCGTCCAGGATCATGTTAGGCTGCCAATTTTCAGCTGCGACACACTTGTCGATGCACCACCAGAAATCCTCCTCGGTTTCTCCTCGCCATGCGAATATTGGGTAGTTGGCGTGAGCCAGAGCCGCCGCAACCTCGTTCTGAGTTGAGTAAATGTTGCAGGCTGCCCATCGGACCTGGGCGCCCAACTGGACGAGAGTTTCGACGAGGACCGCGGTCTGCGCATTGATGTGGGTGCAACCGACTATCTTGGCGTTCTTCAGCGGCTGAAATTCGAGGGTTTGACGTTTGGCTCGAGTCGAGTGTCGAAGAGCCTTGTTTTTCATTTTACCTTGTCTTCGGCGGCGCGCTTTCGCAAAGCCATGATCCCGGGCATTTCTTGTTCCGCGATTTCTATTTCCCTGCGTCCGAACGCGTACTGATTAATATTGCGAACGCAAAAGTCTGAGAAGCCCTTTTCCGTCTTCTGGAGTTTTTCGCGGGGAGACACGTCGTCCTCGTCGGAGGAACTTCCTGTATTCAAGATTCTACAGTACAGTGATTTTCGAAGAGGATAATAAATCGACTCCAGATATACGATTGGAAACGAAGAAAATAACGAACAAACGTTTCCATCGATAGAGAGATAAAAGGATGGAAGAAATTCAACGCGGAGAAAATAAAAGAAATTAAAGAGCAACGTACTCATACCGGAGCTGTAGCTATCCGTGCTGCTTGCGGACAGAGATCTGCTTCTGTAGCGATTAGCTTTCTTCAAGGCTCCAGATTTGGTCTCCTAAAACGTTTTCCACAATTTCAATATCGTTCGCAGGATCATACAAGGTTCAGGATCTTTGTCGTTCACTTGCCACATTTAGTCAGCGTGGTGTGAGCAGCAAAAAATAATCCATAAACTAAAAACTTGTATTCTATTCATCGTGTTAAGGTAGAAGGGGTGAATGGTGGTGGATAAGAAAGCCAAAACGTAGGCACATGCCACTGATAGACATAATAACACTGTTTTCCTACGTTCGAGCCGGAGAGATAATAACGCGATGAATATGAGGATCATCGGTCTAGATGTCGATCATTAGCAATTGTTTGTGATAATATTTGAATAACGTCAAACGCGTTCGGGGTGATAATGATAAGAAAAGCATAAGAGAAAATATATAAAGAAAGAACTGTAAATAAAAATGATAAAAAAATTTACAATATTTCATCGCAGCTCTGCGATTGGGGAAGAAAGAATTTCGAAACGCCGGTTAATCGCACTGGACCGTGCAGACGGCAGCTTCCATTGTTTGAGCTTGACTGTGAATACGTACAGCGCTTCGAGTCTCTGAGACGAAAAGGCTCGAAACTTACAATCTTACCAATAAAAATGCCTTTAATTGCTCGTTGCGCGCTCCGCTGCCCAGCAATTTGATCAATTAGTGGCCTGGAACTTGGCCGGTTTATTAGCAATAAGTATGTCGAATGTCGCTGAAGAGAACTAACATCAATTAGCGTGTGAATATTCACGTCATTTCGACTGTAACGGGAGGTGGAAAGCTCGACGACGATGATTGCTAACTAAAACAGCCCAACATCCAAATTCACAAGTCTCATTGACACTAAATATTCAAATCTATTCACCCAATATCCAGATGCATGATATCTTGTGACCTAAATTCATTACTTCATGCTTCGATCCTCGGTCGCATGCTTTACAGGTATTTTTCGTTCGAAGGAGGAACGGAAATAGCCGTATACACGGTCCAGTCGAGTGTAGGATTTCAAGGCGGATGAACACTACAGTGTTAGATTGTTGAGATTCGTAGACAAACAGTCTTACTTACTAATTTTGCTCTGGGGCCGTGAAAGGCATTATTTGAAGCCTCTAGGCTCTGAAATCACAACAACGAGCACTCATAATTCACCTCCATTCCGTCTATTTTTTTTTTTCAATCATCATATTATCTCAGATTAGTTAAAATCGGTCATTTTTATTGACCGATTGGTTTTTTTTCTTTTCTTTTTTTCATTAATCAACGGAAAAACCGAGAAAGGAAGAGTAACAGCAACACAAAAACAACAAAGTTTCAACTAATTCAAATGCAACGAATAAGACTGTTCTTTTTTTTCCTTCTTCTTCTTTAGTTACGATAATGAATGTGAAATTTATATTTTTATGTCTTACAAAAATCATTCGTCGTGCATTTTCTATCGACTATTCATCGTTATACGATATTATCTGAGAATCATACAAAATACTATTTCCTGTAAGAAAGAATCTGTTAGCTATGGACTAATGAGAATAATACGGTAGAAGATTTTTCGATAATTATTATTTCTTTTTTTTTTTATACTTCAAACAATCTAATTTCTACTCGCACAGATTCTCTTGTTACTTCATTTTCCTAATTATAGATCGCATGCTTTGTACTCTTTTACAGCCATATAAGAAGACAGACGCTACAAGCATTATTACTTTACGTGATAGCAGGGTTTATATGGATCAGGTAAAATACAGATTCCACACAAAAATGTCAAACTCCCGTCTCTCTTTCTCCCAATGATTCAAATCCATGGACAAGATCATGCCTTTGAGCCTGCACTTTTTTTTCAGGAATGTAGGAAGTTAGCGTGTTCAGCGATGCAACTTTCCTAAATACTGTGCTCATCGGTAACGAGGGATAATTTTGCTCTCTGTGTCGAGTCACACGTGGATGATAAGCGGGGGGATTCCCCAATATTTTATTTTTCCATTCTTGTGTCTGTAGCATATCATCATGCGTTGGTCCACCGTCGATGAAACAAATATAGGAGATACAGCGGAGTTCAGGTAAGCGTATCTAATCATGAAATGACAGACAGTCATCGCCCGCAAGATCCTCCAGATAAGATTGAAGGAATGGGGTTGTTCTAAGACCGACCTGATCTCTGATACTGTCTAATTGATTGAACGTGAGTGATTTATGAGAAGATCTAGCTATCGTGTCTCAATATTTAGTGTAATTAACAAAAGGATCAGTGTACCCACTCCTTCTTGACGACCTAATTGATAAACGAATGTTTTTTTTTAAATCGTTTTATCAATATAAAAGACAAAAAATGTTATACATAAGTAATACAGGAGATTTAAAAAAGTCACGAAAATTGGACAATATTTGATCGAGTTTCGGAACACAATTCTTATTTTTCGAACCCACCTAAAAATGAAAACGAAACAAAACACGTATCAGAGGTGAGAAAGTATTGATGATAGACAAGAGCGTAATAATAATAATAATAATAATACTGTCGAAATTTAAAATTCAATGTGACAAAAATGTATTTTTCAAATATTTGGGATCTGTATAGTGAACGCATATATAGAAGGTCAAAAGTGTCGCGTATGAAAATATAAATAGCCGGTAAATAAGCGTCGAAGGTCGTTGAATTTTTTTTTTACTCTTTTTTTTTTTTAATGTATCATTTACCTTCGTTACGGTGCCCGGGTCTGTAACTGGACAATCGGAAACCCGATTTCTAACATCTTTTCCAGACGTAGTGCTGTCGGGACCGTCCCCGCTGTCGGCCATCTTGAATTTGTCTACTTCAACGTCTGTCCGTGGATAAGCTTCCGTAATTTCAACGAATTGTTAGTTTCCAATAGCGGTTTTAGGAACCCCAACTAAGCTTCCGAGCGTCGTATAAATTTTTTGGAAACTAATCTGAGGCTTCCGGTATACGCAACAACGTTGTCCTACTCGGAGACGAGGACCGCTGGAGCCACTACCGTTCAACAGACGCTCAGTTCTGATACTAGAGACGCTGTCAATGCCTACACGGTTTTTAAGTCACGAGTTCTTTTCGCCGCCTCAAATTAACGACTAGAAAGACATATCGAAGCTATCGGTGGTCACGAATCCACTCCCAACAGCTGACTCTCCACTCCACTTTTTTTTTATCTTATATTTTGCCATTCAATTGTCCAATACACGGCAATCCGACCAATCCCTGGACTTGTCCAGTTTATCGAGTCCCATTGGCTCTTGCGCGATATTGTCGCTCGATGGAAACCAGCCTCAAGGTTTACGGCGAATTATCTCTACTCTCTCATTGGTTGCCTCAAATTATTGGTTCTTTCCGTTCGATCCGACCAATGAGGAGAAGCGACAGGTTCACAGCGAGCGACTGCGGACGCGGATCGACCAATGAGAGAGCGCCGCTGGTTCTTGGACAAACTGTAGCGTGTTTCGTATTGGTCGACGAGACACACCCTAGGTGAATGTAGCCGTAAGATCGTAAAGGTGGGTCGTTATTGGTCGCACCCGGCGTAAGCTGACGGGTATTACCTGTTTTGAAGATATTAGTCCTTCCTAAAGTTTAAGCCCACCTACAAAGATGGCTCCTATAAGGGGCTGTGATAGATATTTGACGTGAAGTAACTCGAATCCTGTTATTTTTACGATTCTGATTAAGTATTTAGAGGAGTTAAGAAAAATTGAATTGTGGATACAGTCGGTTTCGTCACATCGGATTAACGGGAGGTCAATATCTCGGCTTCGCGAGCGGAATACGAAAGAAGAAGAAAAAAAAAACGGTCGAGTGTGATCGGTGAAAGAGCGTGTGTGCCTGCAGACAGGTCGGTGAGAGGAAACACATACGATATTGAATATTCCCTAATTTACTTTCCAAACGGTCCGGTGTTACTTAGTTTAAAAAAAAAACGGCACCACTAATCGTCCGTCCAATTGGTTTCCGGTCCGTTTCCCACTCTCATATTTATTCTATTGATATTTAAAAATTCAATCACTCGGAACCTGCCCTTCTTACCGATAGCCGCTATAAGTAAATTCGCCGCTCTTGTATACAATGCATATTGATCTTATTCTTACCTGTCATTAGGATATATCATCGCTTTTTTTAAAACTATTCTTTTGTATTCTAAAACGTAGACAACAATGTGCGCGATCGTTACAAATATTAATTAATTGTCGATCGTATAATATAAGTTATATTTCTTTTTTTTTCTCTCTTTCACTCACCGTGCGTGTTCCATGTTTCAATGAAAGCGAATGAAAAATTAGTTTTTGATTCAATCAATATTTTTTTTTTTTTTCTTTTATTGTTAGAATAGATAGAATTAGAATGATAAAAGTACACAATTATTACTGAGTCGTATTAACAATAGCGTTTTTTTTTTTTATTGTCTTTCAGAACACACACACACACACACACACACTAATTTAATGATAATTTAAAAACTAAAAACCGAGAAAAAAAAAATATATCGTGCCATTCCAAAACACGCAACAATAAATTGCTCATCGCGGTGATAATTATTAATTAAAAATAGGACAAGAAGAAAGAAAGAAAGAAAATAATAATAATAATAATAATATTGTTCAAAGTCACAAAGAAAGAACAAACGTAATCGTCAATATATATATAATAAATGTATAATAATAATAATAATAAGGAAACGAAAATTGATATTAATTAGTCATAGCATTCATAATAATAATAATAATAATTGTCGCGTGACTTTGGAATAGAAAAGAGATTTTTTTTTTAACAGTAATTTTCCGTTCGAGGCTAACAATTAATAATAGTAGAAAAAAATAATAAAAAAATTAGTGATAAATAATAATAACAAAAACGAACAAATAGTAATACAGTAGAATATTATAATAGACGTTATATGTAGACTGGTAAATTTCTATGACGTATAACACGTAGAGTAAATAAATAAATAAATACCGACTGAATGTCTTTTATACGCAGCTATAGAAGTTTTAATATAAAGAAGAAAATGAAATGATTCAGTTATAAGTCAAGAGGAAGCTGAATTGTGATGTCATTATTTGACTAAATTAATTGATCAATCAATTAATCTAATTTAATCTAACTGGATAGAGAAGAGAAAAAAGGAGAAAAGAAAATTGTATTATTAGCAGATTTACATTATTCATTAACGCTGTCCGAACAAAAAATAAAGAATAAACAAACAAAGAGTCGATGATAACATGAGGTGGAGAATAAAGATGAAGTAAAAGGAAATAGACTCCATAAAGAGGAAGTAGAAACGAATTTTCACTAAAATGACTTAAAACGATATTATAATAATCGAAAACGAGGTAATAAAGCACTTTTCAAACGGAAAACGATAAATTTCACCATGGCACGAAGAACCGATAATGTCAGAGGCGTAAACGTAGCCGTTGTCGGCTTATCCGGCACTGAAAAAGACAAGGGTCAACTAGGCGTGGGGAAATCCTGTCTTTGCAACAGATTCATGCGATCCTTAAGCGACGACTACAGCGTCGATCACATATCCGTACTTTCCCAGGTGAGAAGACGAAGTAAAAAAATCTCGACGTTCTCTCCTCGTCAAAACATTCTGAACGTTTTAATTTACAGTCGGACTTCAGCGGGCGAGTAGTGAACAACGACCACTTTCTCTACTGGGGCGAGGTGGTCAAGTCCTCGGAGGACGGGACGGATTTTCAATTCCAAGTTATAGAGCACACCGAGTTCATCGACGACGCGTCCTTCCAGCCGTTCAAGGGGGGCAAGATGGAGCCTTACGCGAAACGCTGCGCGTCCACGAAGATAACGAGCGCGGAGAAGCTGATGTACATCTGCAAGAACCAGCTCGGAATAGAAAAGGAATACGAGCAGAAAGTGTTGCCGGACGGAAAGCTGAACATCGACGGTTTCATATGCGTCTTCGACGTCAGCGTCGTGCCGCACCGGTCGATAGAGAAACAGGTCGAACTCGTGGCGAATATTCTGAACAATTTGGTCAAGACAAAGAAACCTGTGGTGTTGGTAACGACCAAGAACGACGACGCCAACGAACAGTACGTCAAAGAGGCGGAGAAGCTCGTCACCAGGAAAGAGTACAAGGGCGCTATCCTCATAGTCGAGACTTCTGCTCACGAGAACATCAACATCGAACTATCGTTCATGATCCTAGCACAGCTGATAGACAAGACCAAGATGCGAAGCAAGGTCGTTCCCTTCGCAGAGGCCGCAAGAGCCCGCAAAGAGCTGCTGGACGCGTCGACCGAGTCGCTCCAGCGACTGATCAGGCAGCACGTAACGGATTATCGCTCGCTGTGGTCGCACGCGAGCAAGAAGCTCTCGCAGCACAAGGAATTCGTCGGTTTTGTACAATTGTTTGGAATCGACGCTACGCAGAGGCTGTTCAGGAGGCACATAAAGAAACTGAAAGACGAACAGATGGCGAAGAAGATACAAGGCTATCTGGACATGCTGCCGGAAGTCTTGCACGAAATATGTCCGGACATATCCAACTTGATCAACGAGTGAGATTTCATCATCTATAAAAAACCGACTTCCGTCGGTACGGTTTATCAATTTTTGGCTATTCTTTTTTCTTTCCAGAGAGTGGTCAACGGTTCAACAGATGATCAAGGAACACCCAGAGTTTCATCAGTATTTTTACGAATGTCCGGAGGACATTCCCTGGATCGATTACGACTTTGGCGAGAACAACGGGTCCAAGATACCCTACGACGTTCTTGAGACTCCCGAGGCGGAGACGGTCTTCAAAAACCACGTGAACGCTCTGCAGCAGGAGCAGAGGCGCTTGGAGTGAGTATAACCGATCTTCGTTCTAAAACAAATCGTTCATGTGTCTAACATCCACTTCGCTAACGCTCTGCTCTATTTTCGGTGGCGTCTCTTTTTCCTCCAGACTTCCAAAAAGGTAAAATCACATCTAGGTTTCATTCATACCTCGTGACATTCATCGATCTGTCGTTTTTCCCCCTTTTGCCACCCCGCACTCCGACCTAATCGCGCATTCTCGACCACCAGGTGGAAGAAACAGTTCAAACAGCTGCTGGAAGAGACCGGCTACGTCACACCTGGGAAACACTTGTCCGAAGTCAGAGTACTGTTCATGGGACGAGAATGCTTCGAGGCACTCTCCCACATAGATTGCCAGGAGATATACGACCAGCATCAGAAAGAGATCATCGAGAAGGCGAAGCACAATTTTCAGGTGAAGCTCAGAGAAGACGACGATGAAACCGCTGTGTACTGATTGGTTTTTCGTTGCAGGAGTTACTTCTCGAACACGCTGACCTGTTTTATCACTTCAAGAGCATAGCTCCGTCCGGTACGATCACCCAGGACGATATAAAGGAAATAACGGACGCTCTAGTCGACGATTTTAGGTGAACCACTGTCCGATCGATGCTGCGATCGAAAAGCGTTCGGTATTTCTAAACTTTTGTGAAACCGCAGGTATAAGGCTCTGGACAGGCTCGATCAGGACAGAAAACTGATGTTGTTTCAACATTTAGGCTTCGTCCATTGCCCGATCCGGGAACACTGTCCGGCTTTTCCGAACTGTATGGACGCTCTGATAGAGCGAATTCTAGGAACCAAAGCTCACAGGTGAATTGAAAGACGAAAGAGACGACGAAGCTGCGGTCTCCAATTCGAAAATCGTTTTACAGACCCTCGTCTTGGAACCACAGCAGTCAATGGCAGCTAACGTCCGACAATAATCAACTGAACCTGGTGATCCTCGGGAGTAACGGACTCGGGGAGGAATTCGCCTGCGAGATAAAAGCCCAGACTGAGGACGGCGAGGTAGAAATCGACCTGCAGATATACACTCTGGGGTACAGGGTGATCGAAGGCGACGTGGGGCTCCCCCACAACTCGTTCACCACCTCGGACTTTATGCCTCACGGTGATTACCAGGAGAATCGAATCGTCGCGTCCTTATTATACTCGTGAAATTTTTCTTGCAGGCTCTTTTTGCATCTATTCAAACGAGGAATCCTTCGAGTACATAAGATCGTCGCTGGAGAAGACGCTGCTGTCCAACTTGGAGCAGGAGGATCGGCTCCCCTTCCAGGGTCTTCCGATCGTCATAATGTTCGTAGCGGACGCTTCCATCGACGAAATGGAGGCTCTGAGGCTTCGGGAGGAGGGACAGAACCTGGCGGACAGGTAAAATCGCCTCTACTAACCAGACCTCGTTCTTTACCGATCCGTCGTCTTCTTCGCAGCCTGCAATGTCCCTTCATCGACGTCTGCGTCGAGGAGCTGGAACAGAACAAGAGGTTTCCTAGCGCCCTGGTCAAAGACGCCCTTCAGCAGCTAATTCAGTCCATCAACCACCGCGCAGGGTTCCTCAACATCTACCAAAGCGTGATCGAGTGCTTGGAGCCTGACATCAGGTGCGGCTTTGAAATTATTCTCAGAATTTCAGACCCTAGAGCTTCGAAGAACTTTGACAATCTTTTTCATCCGCAGAATAATAATGTGCATGTTCTGCGGAGACCCCTACTCCGTGGAGAATGTCCTCGGCCCATTGCTGAGCCACCAGTGTTGTTTCTTGAGCGGCGATCGTTCGATCGTGCTCGAAACGTTTCTCGGGGAATCTAAGAGGCGGGTAGCCGTTATTATTTCGAGTTTTCACGGGGCCAACGCGTTCAGGGACGAGCTCGTGCACGGTTTCATCCTCGTCTACTCGACAAAGAGGAAAGCCTCCCTGGCCACGCTCAAGTGAGTCACGAAAAACGGCCAAGGATCGTTTGCTCGATGTTAACGATCAACTTTATTCGTCTTTTCCTCAGCGCGTTTTCGATGAACATACCAAATCTTCCGATCCAAATAATGGCAGTGACGGACACCGGCGGGGCCAACGCTTTCTTCAACTCCGATCTCAGCCACTTACTGATAACCGAGGGAAACGCCACCGCCGATAGATTGCAGGCACACTTCATGACCTCCGCTTCCAGTTGCCAACAGAAAAGTGAGACCCGCTTATCTTACATGCATATTTTGTCGATAAATTTTTACTTTTCACAGAAATTGGAGAAAAAAAATTGCACAAAAGTATTCGAATAACGTCGTACAGGCAGCAAATTTCTAGCTTCCGAGAACCTTGAATATGAAATTGGCGGGCTCAAGACGTAAATTTCAAAATTTCGAAAAAAAAAATCACCAATTATATAATTTGATGCTATTGCGTTATTAATTAACTTGTTCGATGTAATTAGCCGCCTTCTACACTCCGTTCTTCAAAGAAGTGTGGGAGAAGAAGCCGGAGATCGAGCAGGCCTTCAACATGGAGGAGCCTGGTAACTTGAACGACAGTGGGGAAGGGACGCTGGAGTATTCGGCGCTGCATCCCATGCCTCCGCCGCGTCACGAGAGCTACCATCTGCAGACTCCGGACGACGGGTAACTAGTCCCCGAGGTTTTTGATCAAACGCCTAACTCGCAGCAGTATGTCCGTAACTTTCAGAAGCGGATCAGAGTCCTACGAGCAACTGACCCCCGACGGCGAGCTCGGGGAGTCGGGACTGAACGAGCATTTCCACGACAACAGGGCGACCCCGAGCGACGACAGCGACATTTACAGTCACGTAGACTTCCATCGCGAGGAGAGAGAGCGGGAGCTGCTCAAGGGCGGAGATCTGACCAGTAAATTGCCTGGTAAAGTCGCGTTTCTTGGTAATGAATGAAATAAAGATCGAATAAACTCTGGATGGGCTGGCAATGACGGTGCGTCGGTTTTCAGGGTGGGTGAAGGACACGTTCATGCACCAAGACGGAGGGTCGATAAACAGGTACTCGCATCGGGCGTTTACGACGGGGAGGCGTCACGTATCTCAGACGAAGCCGAGGCCGAAGGGGAACAGCCAGACGCTGAAACAGCCCGGGAAAATAAATTTGAAAGATTTTTCAAACGTCACAGATGTCATAGCGAGGATGACGATAGGTGAAAAAGACGAACACGGCTCAAAGATTAATCTGGGCCACGCGCCGTTAGCTACGCCCGAATTAGTTGATCTCGGTTCCGAATACGCACAAGTTAAAGACGTCGTTCCAAATTTGTACCCGCCTTACGACGGCGATTACATGTACACCCTTGTTCACGATTCACTCGGCAACAATAAATCGAAATTACGACATCGTCGGGAAAAAGGACAGCCATGTGAGCGTTTTTGTTTTTTGTTCACTTTTTTGTTCATTCCGATCGCATTCCAAATTCAAACTTTTCGTCGGGACTCGATCCGCCCGTGTTCCCCCTGTAAAACCGTGCTCCCTCTATTTCAGCCTACAGCGAGTCAGACTCCGACTGGAGTTCTCCCGAGAGGCAGAGGGCCGTCGATCTCCTCGGCAAGGGGAACAAGAAGCCGTCTACTCACAAAAGGATACGCAAAAAACGCACCGCGATACCCGTCGCTACTCCAAAAGTTCCGCTTCTCTCGAGTCTGGGAAGCGGCGAAGGCATCCCGGGGCTCAATTACTCGGTGAAAGAGGACAAGACCTGGCGACACGACACCGTGGACAGAGGTGAGGCGCTTCGAATCGGTTCGGAACGAGAATATTTAAAACGTTTCTTCGTCAGTTTCCAGCGAAACCCCGGACAGTTCCGAATCCAGCGACCCGGAACACACCTCGAGGTCTCGACCCAAACAGCACAAACCTGGGGTAGCCAGCTTCAAGAAAAGATCCGGCAGCACGACGGCGCAGAATCAGTACCTGGCCGCGTCTTTGCAACACCAATTCAACATAAAACACATGACGACGCAAGAGATCTTCGGCGCCTCTTATAAACAGAGGATGGACAGCGCCTATGGAAACATTCCGGACGACGAGTCGAGCCTGGAAGTATCGTCGCCGAGGGAGATAAACTCCCCCAGCTTCGGCATCCTGACGAAAGGCAAGGACGGCGACAAGCTTGCGAGAAAAAAGGACAAGCTCAAGGCGAAGGAGGACGAGAAGATGGAGAAGCGGAGGCAGAAGGAGGAGAAGCTTAAGAGGAACGCGGAGAAGGAGAAGGAGAGGGAGAAGAAGAAACAGCAGAAACAGAAGAACACGAAGGGCGGAGGTGCCGGGACGGTATCCGGCCAGTCTCCGCAACTGTTGATCGAAGACTTCGCCCAGAGCGAAACCAACAAGATTCCACTGTTCCTTGAGAAATGCGTTCAGTTCATAGAAGACGAGGGACTGGACTCGGAGGGGATATACAGAGTCCCCGGAAACCGGGCCCACGTGGAGCTTTTATTCCAAAAATTCGAGGAGGGTGAGCGTCTTGATTTTACAGACGGTCGATGGACCGACGAAAACTTTTTATCTCTTCTTTTTCGCAGATGGCAACATAGACATTCACTCGCTCGACATTCCTGTGAACGCCGTTGCCACGGCTCTGAAAGATTTCTTCTCAAAAAGACTAC
The DNA here is from genome assembly GCA_018257835.1 of Euura lappo. Classification (NCBI taxonomy): domain Eukaryota; kingdom Metazoa; phylum Arthropoda; class Insecta; order Hymenoptera; family Tenthredinidae; genus Euura; species Euura lappo. The sequence continues at coordinate 431,474 of JAEUYN010002107.1, read as the reverse complement.
CGCCTCTCATCGACAAGGAGAGAATGAGCGAACTGGAGGATATTTCTGGTCAGCGGTTCTACACAACTTTTTTTTTTATTCAACATTCCTGTAAAAATTCAACGTTTTTTAATCGCGTTTCAGGGGCTCGCGGCATCACGATGTCGGCGACTTGCATGAACATGGAAGGTGAGTACCGGGCGGAGCGAGAATTACTAATTTCCTACGATAATTGCGAATTTTCTCAACGCTTTCAGACCGGAGCGGAAGACTGCTGGCCCTTCGACACATGCTTAAAAAATTGAATCCGACAAACTTCGACGTCCTCAAGTACATATTTCAGCATTTTGTCAAGTGAGTTCGAAATCGAGAGCTCCCGATGTAATCTAAGAACGAATGACCGATATACTGCCATCATTTTTCCAGGGTTGCTGAGAACTGCAAATTGAACAGCATGGACAGTAAAAATTTAGCGATTTGTTGGTGGCCGACGTTATTGCCGATCGAATTCAACGACATGGGGAGGTTCGAGGCGATGAGGCCGTACCTAGAGGACGTGGTTCAAACAATGATCGACCAATACCCGTTCCTCTTCTGCGGTAAAGAAGCTATTGTAAAAGTTTAGTGACAAAAGCAGAAGCATAAAAGCAAATAAATAATAATGATAGAATATACAAAATTTGATATTGTCGAAGGGATGTAGTTTGTGTATAAAGTATAAACTCTATATATAGTATTATATCGACTATGAAAAAAAAAAAACGAAAAAAAAACGAAAAATTGGAAAAGAGTAAGGAAATATGCTTTCGATATTATACATATATATATTTTTTTCTATTCGGTTTTGCAACATATTTATTATGATTGTATATCGAGGGTCGAAGCTCGGTTTTGCGGTTTTACATATCTTTCAACGAAACTGCGACCCACTCCTAGATTATTATTATTTCCTGATTGTCTTTCGTCTTAATTGTAATTATTTATTATTATTGTATCGAAATTAAAGAGAGTAAAATGATCTCCGTCATAGTAGCAGTGTTATAACGCAGAATTTCTCGTACGCAGCTTTTTATAGTATTATTAAGAAAAAAAGAACAAACCAAACAAACAATAATGCGAATTTTCTTTTCGTATTCAGCTTTCGGTGTGTTGAATGTGTCTTAAAATAAGAAAATGCTTGTTATAATAAATTAAATTAAAATTAGATCTATGTATTATACTACTTAAATTAATTACATATATACTATCGATGAGCTTTAACTTATATGAAAAAAAAAAAAAAATGAAAAAAAAAAATTGTATATTTATTTTTTTTTAATCATAAATTTTATTCTTTTATACAAAGACAAAAATAAAATAATTATTCTTTTTTTTTTCTTTCTTCTTTTCACTTCATTTTATTCTATATAATATATATTTATGATTTTACTTTTTTTTCTTTCTTCTTTTGCTATTTTCAATTATTTTATTATTTTATTAGAATTACAACAATTTTGCTAATTGAACCGCAAGAAGATCAAGAGTTACAGATAGTAGACAAGATAGAAGGAGAAGAAAAAGAAAAATGAAGTAAATTAATGAATAAAAAATTTCCCACAATTTGATAAATCTATTAATCCAGAATAGAAGAGAAAAAAGAATGGAAGGAAGAAAAAAACAATTTAATCTGTGTATTTACGTGTCTATCTAATATTATTATTATTACACGCACACACAAACATATGAATATATGAATATATGAATATACAATATACGCGTGATCCCGAAATATATAAATTAAATAATAAGATTTTTTATACATTCGTACGTTCGTAATGATTAAATAAATAAATAAACAAATAAAAGAAAAAATAATAATGAAAAAAAAAGAAAGAAGACGAGGAAGAGAAATAAGGGAGAAGAAGAAATGAAATAAAATAGTAATTGATAATAGTTTTTAATAATTATCAAATATACAGAAAAGTAATGATGATGATAATAATGATAATATTATAATAGAAATTTAATAAATAGAATTTCATTAAACAATAGAAATAAACACTTGATGAGAAGAAAAAAAAAAAAAAAAAGCTGCACTCTATTGTATAAAAGTAAATTTTTTTTTTTTCAAGAAACATTATATAAAAAACTATCTCATTATTGTAACTGTATTATATAATTTTTGCGCATTTATGAGTTAATTATTTAATTTAAAAGAATTGGCAAACGAATTTTTTTGAATTAATTCAAGATAAAAAAAAAAAAATGACAAATATGAGAAGAAGGAGAAGAAGAAGATGAAAGAGCTTCGAGTTAAAATCAATTTAAGTATATCGTGTGTAAAATCTGTGTGTGCTGCGATTATATTTGATGTGATAGGATTGGTAAAATCGTTCAAAAAATGGGTTTGAATTACTAAAGAGAAAAAAACAAAGCAAAAAAAAATGTAAGAAAAAGCCTGTAATTAAAAACCTGTATGTCATTATAAAAGTTATGCGATCCAAAAAAAAAAAAAAAAATGACTTATCAAGTACTTTTTATTTTTTATTTGTTTTACACAGAAAGAGGTGATTTTTCTTCAAAATTGTTTCTTTCACAATGTAGAAGCATAAACCGCAGCTCAAGTCACGAGATGATATATGAAATAAATAGTAAAATAGTAAAATTTTGATAATTGATTGAGTATAAAATCAATTATATATCGTATTAGAATACAAGAAAAATTTTAAGCGCGCGTGAATTCAAATGATTGAAAGATCTTTGAAAAAATTATAACAAAAAAAAAAAACAGTGCAGTGGTTTTTGTACATTTAATAATAATAACAATAATAATAATAATAATAATCATAAATTATATCGATATAAGATATGTGTGACTCTGACTCTGATCAACAGACAAAAAGCAAAAATAAGTTTTACTCATAATAATTGTAACTACAATATTATATATATATATATACTACGCTTTTTAATGTGTATATATATCGTTGCTGGTGTGCTGCTATAATTACTGCCGCTTAGTAACATGTCTGGGGACTGTTTAAAAACATGTTGAGTCAGTATTTAATTGTTAAATATAAATTTGTTTTTCAAAATGTTTTTTTTTTTTTATAAAATTTCATAAATGACGATGGTAAAGTTTCTCTACCTTTTTATATCCTCTTTTTCTATCTCAAAATGTCTGTAATAGCTATTTTTCTATTTTTCCTCTTCGTCTCTGATCTATCTGTCTCTCTCTATCTTTCTCCATCTATCTATTTCTCGATTGCTTAAATCTGTATATTTATTAAGAATCTAGATACACCGATGTATATGAAGAATAAAACAAAGACAACAATTATATAATAACGAAACAAATTGATTTCAATAATTTTTATTTACGAAACTACGATTATTATTATTATTATTATTATTCTCAAATCTTCCTCGCAGTCGTTTGTTTTATCATTTAAACCATTATTATTATTATTATTATTATTAATATTATCAGAAAAATATATAATAAATGTATGAAAGAAAATTACCTACCAGCTAATTTTTATCACTATTATTTATAGTATATTATTTTTTATTATAATATGAAACCGATTTTTTCTCGTTTTTTTTTTTTTTTTTTTTATTGATCAATAATCATAATCGGTAATGTCTTTATTTTTTTCTAAAATTATTATCTACATGTATGTATGTGTGTTTGTATATTACGCGTAGCGGGGTAAACTTTTTATTATTATTATTTTACTCTTATAAATTATAAAAGGGAGGGGGGGTATCAAGCGTTCAATACCATATACGATCATTAAAACCTGAAACGTGGATAGTAAAGTAAAAAAATAAAATAAAAAAATTGTTCGTATATGTATAAAGGAAAAGAAAGTAAACTTTAAATTCTGTAATTGACGTTGGCCAGGTTTTTAATTGCTTTTCTGTACATATATACATATACCTGCTTTATTCAGATGGTAAAATTTTCATTTCTGGAATTTCTCTCTTTTTTTTTTTTTTAATTTTAATTGAAATGATAAAATATCGCGCGTTTGTTCTTTATGTATATTATTATCATTATTGTTATTATCATTCGTCATCGTATCATCACGATAATCGTGCGATCATTGTAATAAGTATGATATGAAAAAAAAAGACAAAGAATGACAAAATTTTGTATTCATGTAACGGAAAATAAATATACACATATATATATATATATAAATGAATATTGATTATAATTATTATATAATATAAGTATACAAAATATTGATGATGAGGATGTAAAGAAATTGTAATCGCATAATGTATATGTAGTTTCTAAAAAAAAAAAAAGGAAAGAGAGAAAAAAAAACATGGCGTTGTACGCAAAATCGGTATCACGCTTATATTATATATATATATATATATATATAACATACATATAATTGAAACTTTGAATGCGCAGTGTTATAAATATTATTACAATAGAAGGATTTTTAAATATTTGAATTTAAATAATATAAAATTAATAATAATTTTTCACGGCTCTTTATGATTATTGAATACTTGTGACTATGATAAGATTGATGTATATAATATAAAAGAGCCGGGAATATTGAAACGAATGAATAGCGCCTAAAAGAGAAAGAAAAAAGAAAAATGATAATGATATTAGGAGAATGAAAAAAACGAGAATGAATAATAAGAATAAGAATAATGAAAAAAGAAAAAAACACAAATGAAACGAAACTATCAGTGCTTGAGAAAATGACAAAGAATTTAAAAAAATAAAAATAAATAAAATAAACATGACAAAAATGAAACGTAAACTATATAAACACTAAATATTGGTGTCCATAAGAAGTATTTAAAATAAACATCGTCTTTATATGTACAATTTGAATCAAATGTGTTGACAATTTATTTATACACATTTTTATTTCTATATTTACAATATTTAAAAAATTTTCTCCTCTTCCTCTCGATCCCTGTTTCATTTTTATATTTTATTTTTTCAAATTTGCCTTTTATTCCTTTTCGTACGCCGAATATCCATCAGGATAGAAACGTACGAAATTATTCGATTCGATACATATACGTTGTCCGCAAGATCAAATTGACATGCAAATGGTCCAGTTCACCGATTTTCTCTCCAATGCACGCTGCGGGTATTATTTCCACCTATCCCAGTTGTAAATTGTTGAAAAATTCTCCTTTTGTGACTACGAATAAAAATTCAACGTATGGGACTAAAAGAACGAAAAAAATAAAAAAATGGAATAAAAATTCCTGATCGACTAGAACCGAATTCAATGACGACCAATTTAACGCCGATACGAGTATAACGACACTCGTCGCGTGACTTGACCGATTTTCCACTGCAGAACCAATCCGTAACACGAATGAGAAACCTTCCAAATTCGGTTACGTTTGCATAATTCTGACTGTCCGACGTGATCGTATTTGGACTCTGTTTGGAAACCAACTCGACGTTAACAATCGGTTCGCTGCAGGATCGTCAGACGTTACGGCTCCTTGAGCCGCATAAATCTCCTGCCGTTAGTGCTGGTGTATCGACGTGACCATTATTTCCGGAGTAAATGGCCTGGATCTATTGAAACGCAGCACCCTGCGTACGAGGAGAGACTCATGTACGTGTATACGTGCAGACACAGTCTGCGTGTGGAGGCGAGGGTGTAGTATGCCGATTTGGTGAAAAGCTGCTCCGTGGATCGATCTTGCCCACCGCGCTCGGTGCACTCGGGCCACAAAACCTTCCGTTAACACCGTATCAACACGCGCGACGCAGCGTCAATTGCATAGCCCCTTTTCCTTTTTCCGTTCGAGTCTCGTGTCCTCTCGTCGGTGCCTCGCGGTCATTAGTGGCGCGTGAGATTTTCTCGTCCGAGTGTGAGGTGGGGGGAGACCCTGGTCTGGCTCACCTGACGGAATCGTCGACGGTATGACGTCACGTCTCGACGTTGCTCCGGGCAACGGTTAGCCGAGGTACGATTTCGCACGGTTGACGTCGCCACTCGCGCTCTCTGGTAAAAATCAATTTCGAACCACACCGACGCGCTGGTTGTGGTGGTTGGTGCTCGTCGAGGTGGTGGTTCGCGACGCCTGGCTCGCGCGCGCTTCTGGAGCTCTCGGCGAGAGCCGAGCTGAGCCTGAGCCGAACCGAGCCGAGGGCTGAGCAGGCCGCGTAGTCGCGAGTGGCCAACTCGTCGTACGGTCGCGTCGATCTTAAACACGGGGATACCGGATCGCCGGAGCCTCGCGTACCTCGAAAGCTGCTGCATAAGCGTCACCGGAACCGAGGAGAGTAACACACACGCCCGTGAAAGTAATCGGGTGGCTTTTGCGGCAGGGCCGAATCCACGTTATCGATGATGCTCGCGACGCTTGGAATAGCCGGTCAAGTATCGTCGAAGTTATTTTCCGGGGGCATCAGGATCTCCGCGAAGAGACGAGAGTCGAAAGTCTTCTGCCTGACGCAAGGGACCGTTCTCGCGCAAGAGAAGGCTTAACGGGCGGCACGGAAGAAGCATCGAAGGGATCGGGATGAGCGCGAGCACGCACGCACTCACGCAACTGCACCACCTTATCATGTAGATGTGTGTGACCGTTATTGGTGTTGTGTGCGTCGTGAGACCTGGCCGAACGCTATCCGTGTAAAAAACGCATCGATAAGGGTTCAGGGATTGTGAAAAACTCCTCAGTGCGTCACACCGAGGATGTAAACTCGCGATCCGACCCTCGAAGATTGAGGAGGCGGCGAGAGATCATTGCGCAAAGTTCATTGTAGGACTGTGCCATGTGCGAACCAATGAAAAAAATAGGGATGTGCTTCCCGGAAGCAACGCTGTGAGGAAGTAGTAAGGTAGCATCCTCGTCCCCAACAGCCGACAGACGTTCTTGAAATCGTCCGACGAATCGAGCTGTTCTCACTCCTTAATTTGCCTCGGTTGAAATCGATCGCGCAATCTAACCTCTATACACTGCCTCGTCATTTTTCAAGAGCTAAATCGTAGTAAAATGTAGCTCGTGCTGACCCACGCGGAGATGAGCGGTGGTCAGGTTCATCCGTGTTCGCAGGGGTCGCCCCTCGTTGGCGTCGGCTTAACCTCGAAACGCTGCTGTGATATCGCTGGCATAAACTCCGGAAAGACGAGCTAGTGGTCCTAAAAAAAAAAAAACTGTGCGGTGACGGTGTGTCCATCGTCAAATCCGGACGGTGAATTGTGACCGCGTGTGTTTCCGGGGATCCCTCAACATGCCTGAGGCAACGTCAGGGTCGTCCGCTTCGCTGACATCGTCGTCCGTGGAGTCGTACCGCCTGGCAAAGGAGTCCTTCGGCAGGTATTGGTAATCGCGTGCGGCTGAAAAAACGGTTGTCGAATCGCTATGGCGTCGGTAGCCGCCTGGTTGCCGTTCGCTAGGGCAGCGGCCATAGGATGGGTGCCGATCGCTACGCACCCGCTACCGCCTCCGCCGATACCGAAGGACCGGCGGAAAGCCGACGACGAGAAGCTCCTGATAAACGTGAGCGGCCGCCGGTTCGAGACCTGGCGAAACACCCTCGAGAAGTACCCGGACACGCTGCTCGGTTCGAACGAGCGCGAGTTCTTCTACGACGAGGACAGCAAGGAGTACTTTTTCGACCGCGACCCGGACATATTCCGGCACATCCTGAACTACTACAGGACCGGTAAGCTCCATTACCCGAAACACGAGTGTCTGACGAGCTACGACGAGGAGCTGGCCTTCTTCGGAATCCTCCCGGACGTGATCGGCGACTGCTGCTACGAGGACTACAGGGACAGAAAACGGGAGAACGCCGAACGACTGATGGACGACAAGCTCAGCGAAAACGGCGACCAGAATCTACAGCAGTTGACCAATTTGCGACAAAAGATGTGGCGCGCTTTCGAGAACCCGCACACGTCAACAGCCGCATTGGTGTTTTACTACGTGACGGGGTTCTTCATAGCCGTAAGCGTGATGGCGAACGTTGTGGAGACGGTGCCATGCGGCCACAGGCCCGGCCGAGCGGGTACGCTGCCGTGCGGAGAGCGATACAAGATCGTATTCTTCTGTCTCGACACCGCTTGCGTGATGATATTCACGGCAGAATACCTTTTGAGGTTGTTCGCGGCGCCGGACAGGTGCAAATTCGTTAGATCCGTAATGTCGATCATCGACGTGGTCGCCATATTGCCGTACTACATTGGACTCGGTATAACCGACAACGACGACGTATCCGGAGCGTTCGTGACCCTCCGCGTATTCAGAGTGTTCAGAATCTTCAAGTTCTCGCGACACTCCCAGGGCCTCCGCATCCTGGGTTACACCCTTAAATCCTGTGCCTCAGAACTTGGGTTTTTGGTGTTCTCGTTGGCGATGGCCATCATCATATTCGCGACCGTCATGTTCTACGCCGAGAAGAACGTCGACGGTACCAACTTCACCTCGATCCCGGCCGCGTTCTGGTACACCATCGTCACCATGACGACCCTAGGGTGAGTCGGAATCTTGAGTGTTGCCCCGTGGTACACGAGGACCGCTGCAGTGTCGCGTGGCGGCGTCTCTCCGCAGTGGGTACGGGTACCGTGCATACATACATACTCAGGGTGGGCTATAAATAAACCGAAACTCGCGTGGGCCATGAATTCTCCTCATAGTATTAAAGTCAACGGCGGGGTAAACTGGCAGGTATGCCCTGCGTGCACGCAGACATCCAACTCGAACGTGTCTATACACCGTCGTTGGTATTCCGGTCACTGGGTAAAGCCTTGCCCCCGCCTTTTTCTCTCTCTGTACGCTGCACGTTTCTCCCTTGTTCGCTCTTTTTTTAAGCTCTGTGCTCGTTCCCACGTTGCTAACGGTCACTCGATAATACCCCGATACGGGGGCTCTCGTTTCCACCTAATGAACCCTCGCCACTCGACGATTGTCCGTTTGCGCGATCATCTGACCCCGAAGATTGTGGCTGATTGCTGAATTCACGATGTTCAACGTGTGCCGCAACGGATCATCGTGTCGCACGACGCTTTTTACCCGTCACGATCCGCTGCTGGTTTCATCTGAGGATGTCGATGGTATGAGAAAGCGGGAGAGGGCTCGATACGAGTGTAGGACATCGTTAGGTTCGCCCGTAACTAGCCCATTTCGAAATCATGTAACCGAAACTGTGGGGGTATCTCGGGGGTGATATATTATCCCTTATCGATGCCACGCAGTAAAGGGTGGATCCACCCCGTCCCCGCACAACTCCGCAGATTACGCTCTGAATGGAGTATAATTTTAATAGTGGAATACCTCGGTGATCGTGGTTCTTAATTACCCTCCCCTTTCGATGATGAATTACCCGTTCTCCACTATCCTATAGGCATGACAGTGAAGTTTGCACTTTTTATCAGAACCATCCAACCGCGAGTAGCCGCTCTTCCTAACTTGGCACTCTCATAAAACTTTTGCACTCAACTTTGATGGACACTCGGATCGGGGAATGACGGAGTTTTTTTTTATCGATGGATCTGAACCTCAGAGAGAATACGATTGTTGCATGATACTGGAACCTTCGAACGTCTTGATCCCGGGTCTATCGCTATCCGAGCTCCAAACCGTTCATTTGTTATTCGTGAGGCAGGAGACGACCGATGGGCGTGGCCAGAGTACGATTACGTCATTGTTCTCTTTTTTTTTCATACGAGAAGAGGTATTTTAAATGATCGCTATTGAGATAATCCGGCGGTAATTAGGCGGGTAACGTCTATTTTTGAGGATATGAAAACTCGTGGTCGTCGGTTTGGAACACCACGTCGTCGAGGGTACCGGAATTACTTTTCTTTTTGAACAGGAAGTAGAAATATGCTTCATTATGCTTCCACTCTCTCCGCATTTCCTTTTCACTTGCTAGTAAAAAAAAAAAAAATGAAAGTAACGAACCCTGTAAGACTTAGCAGTTGCAAAAATCACAGCGAGAAACTGAAACGGTTTTTCTTTTCAAATTTAGGTCGCTTCGTTATATTCAACGGAGCGTAAAATCTTCTTGCAACTCTTTCCTTGAATTCTCATTCATTTGATTACATAGCCCGCGCTGTTAGACTCGAGGTAAACATTGCGAGCATTTGAAAAATGTTTGAAATTTGTCGATACAACACCGTCTTTAGTCGATGTTATTGATGCGAGACCCTGAGAAAAGGCTTCAAATTTCAATTATTCACCCTTTAATGTATCCGCATCCGAGTTGCGCGCCCCTCAGTATTATCAAGTGTCTCGCTTTGCGTTCGATGACAGTTTCAGAATACCCACCGTCGTGTAGCACTTTCCGTTGTTCGTTGATAATCTTGGATATACATATTTGGCAAGTGGTATCCTCGCCTGCAATTCTGTCCGTAAAGTATTTCAATATGCACGGATAGACGGACGTTGTCGTTGTCGAAATTGGTAGCAATTTAGCGCCAAGAGTTCCGCTCCTTATATTTTCAACTGCATGTACGAATAAATTTGTGGATGAAGTCAAGGTGGACATTATTCCTTCGCCACTAAGCTTCAAAAGCGGATTTTCTCACGTCACTGTCGTCGCCGTCGCCTTAACGAAGCTCAACGGATATTTCTTGACACCTCGAATCCAATAGTCCCTTGGCCTCACAATGCTTTTGTCAAATCACAAAAGTGGCGGACGTGTCGACAGCGCCAGGTGGAGGACGATCCTTCCGTCAATAAAATTATCAAGTTCACCTCGATAAACGACCCACATAACTTGGCTGGTGGCCCCCAGACCAAAGAGGTCAAATAGCCGAGCATCTTCTTCAAGCTACTCCGGACGCTGGACGCTCGCCCTTAGCTGAGCCCTCTTAGCGTGTAGCCATAAAGTTCTGTTTTCTTTATGAACACCTCCTCCTTTGCTCGACGTGTGGTGTCAAGCGACGATCTAAAGCAACCGTGGCTTTTGGTTACGACTATTGTTCCATATAATCCTTTTCCCCGCATCGCAAGTAGTTATAGAGTGCGAAGCTTTGTTCGGTATAGTAAATAATACCGGGTTATATACATACATAGGCGGTTGACTCCGGAGCCGTAGCGCAAAGCCGTAATATATAGTCAAACTTTGGCCGTGGTCCAAGCCAAACATTTCAAAGGTATCGTGGTCAGTTTTTAGATCGTCGCCAAGTAAACATTCCCTCCCCCTCCCTTCGTATTTAGCCTGCAAATAAACGCGGTTTCGAACTTCTCACGATCGAGTTCTCTCTCCACTTATTAATCGCAATTTATCGCAGCAAGAAATGCCAACTTACCATAGACGCGCCATTTTGGTCTTTTATAACCCCGAAAGGTTGACCTCCTGTCCCAACATAAAAATTAAATCAAAACTCCGAGCATATTTCAGACTCCTGATACCTTCGCCCTTCCATCGATATACAATAACCGTATATTACTTGCAAGTCGGCTTACCGATCGATTCTAACCTCAGAATTCAAACTCGGCCCTGTCACGTGGTCAGAAAGTAACCTCAAAGCACCCAGAAGCAAGTCTTATTCCAAAATGCCGGACAATTCTACATAGACTCTGACTGCTTTGGTGTTATCTTTCGGCACGTTACGCCGAGCGCCACGCAGTGTTGGCGACACTAACGTAAGCGCTATTGGGAACCTGAGTGGGGGCGTGGTTTCACCTGGTGTCGAAATTTGAACTACTCCGAGTAGGTCGACTCCGATATGTACAGATACAGGTGGTCTGTTGAAGAGGAAGCTAACAGCCATAGCATAGTTGAAATAGATGTCGATAGATGAGGTCGATAGATGTCATATCGACCAACTCAGTTTTCCAATAGGAAAGTGACTGACGACCTGTCGAAAAATCAACCTTGTACGCGAGTTTCATGTGTTTCGCTCTCGAACACACTGCATCCTGTAGCCCTACGTCGTCGTGCGAAAAAGCCTACGGAGGTAGCGTAGATGGGCGGCTATTATCGCGTACTCGCATTATCGTGGGTACGAGGAGAGAATTGTTCGTGGTAAGTAGGCGTAAACGTTAATCGATATGAGAACTGTAACTGAAACAATGCAGTTTTCTATGGTCTCGCCGGAAGTTTGGAAGCAACGTTATGGAGATAGTGTCATTCCTCGGTCTTCCGAGACCACCGAGATAATATTTTACTTGCCAATGCGCTGTTGATGTCCGAGGGCTTCCCGGCTCCTCGTCTTTCTTTGTGATCGTTTCTTATTTTCCGAGTTTTTTCCCCCATTCTTTTCCGGCACTCTTTTGAATGCCGAGTTTACGAGCTTCCAAATATAATGGGCAACGATTTCGACCGATCGCCATTAACCGGCCAGAATATAAACGCGGACTGATTCGTTTAATCGTTGAGTGAAATACCGACGTGAGCAGAATTAGGTCTGTTGCTGTTGAATCAGGGTTATCAGAGTGATTTGATATCCATTCCGGAAACGGGGGAAAAAAAAATTAAATTTTCTTTCACATTCCTATTTCGCTTTCGAGGTAGAATTTATCAAGTGGCTCATTCACTTCTGCGAATATGGGACGCATAATCTAGAATCTCCTTTGTGCAGGCACTCGAGGAGAAGAGTGATCGTGAAAAGGCTCTCCATCCGCTACAGTTTTATCCCTCGTAAATGTAAACGGCCACGTGTTATACATAACGAAAACTCTCTTGTTCCCTCGCTCTGCTCTAATATACGAATTTGATTACCACCCACCGTCGTAAACCTCCTTAGATTTTTGATTGATCGATCTCGTCGTTAGCTTCATTCTACACGAACAAAGAAACAATGCTCGGACCTTCGAACAAACAAGCGTCGAAATATGATCGACTATTTTCGCAACCAAGTCGTCTAGATTCAATCCACAGTCGTCTGCTTCTTGGCAGCAGCCTTTGATCAGATTAGTTGGCAGGAACACAGACGAGTCCCATCGACCACCGATCTTGGAATTTTTATGCGATAATACGAACGTTTAGTGGGCAGCTCGCAGTAGCGGGGAACCAGAAGGAAAACAAACCGTTGTTGCAGTGAAAAAATTCGCGGGAATCTATCCGCTGCGAATTGGGAATCATAAAAACACACGTTACGTGTCTGGTGGTATAACTTTCTGACGACTCAATCACGACTTATGACAGTCGTGTATGTAACAGGGAACGTATAGCAGCACGCTTATGAGATTCTAAGTTTATTTAAGAATCGCTTACGAGCTTTTGAGTTTCTAGTGAACTGATCGCAGCACGCGATCAATTTAATCGCACACGAACAAATCTCGATTCCACGTTACCCGATGCCCCGATTCATTCACCTCCAGCATCAGACTGACAAGTCGTTCGGTGAATGAACCGATAAACGTTTTCTGTTTTTTCCTCACTGGCTTCAGAGGTTCCAGCGAAGTACTGCCTTCTTGTTCGTTTCGTTCCAACCAATCGGTTTATTGACACGAAATATTGCAGACTTAAGACTCTTTGCGTCTATCCAAAGAGTCAAATAATCTCCACACTATTCAAACCTTTGATGATTTACTGGAGCTTTGGAGGCAAGAACGTGCCAAGGAGTGATAATAAATGCCAAACGAACGGCGGAGCGTAGCCAGATCTGCAGAATCCCCACACCGTGCACGACAATGCGGCTGAAAAGTAGGTATTCGTAACAGACACAGGATGGCTAGAAGCAAGTTGGGTTCACCCTAATTTTTTTATAAGAAATCTTAAGTGAAATTTGCAAAATTCAACGAGGTGAATCCAATATTTATTCACTGAGTGAGGTCATCCCTTCAACACACACGAGTCTGTTTACCCCCAGTGCCCTCGATAGTCAGATTTCGATGAGCCTCGATAGAAGGATTTGTCAGGGATAAAAAAGTTGTGCAGACCTTTGGGGTTGCGTCAGAGGTTGTCGTTACAAGAATCGAACGAGTCATTCACCCTGTGTATAAGAGGTAAACACGGCATTCTCTGTGATGCCGGGATTTAGCGTAGGCGCCAAAACCGTCGGTATCCTTTGAACCTCGGACGTGTTATAATTTATCAGTGTTTTTGATCAGGAGTTGAAAACAGGCTATCGCGCTATTAATACCCCGAATCTATCGGTTAATGGAATAAATGGATGCGGAGGTACGGCTATTCCGCTTTCCAATCAGAATCAGAGCAGGTGGCGGTCTCGGTGATCTATTGATCCTCTGGCATTTTGACCCATCTTCATTTATACACGTGTCTATTCTAATCAGCCCAGGTGGTACGCGAATTATATTTAGATCTGGAATTTTGAAAGGCGCGAGCCTCGAGGGCCAGCGATCGATACCCCCAGGCAAATATTTCCCTTGAACTAATCACTCCTCGACTTTGCCTTTGCCTTATGCGCTTTTGGTACCGCGGTTCTTGGCCACGTGACAGCTACCCACCAACGGGTGGATGGTGGGTATATCCAATTAAGAAACAGGTCACGGCTTCAAACGGACTCTACTACCATCCTCCATGTCTTGCATGCCGTGTTTATGTTGACACAAGTGGACGAAAGGTCGAACTAAGCATCTGCATAAAACGACTCGGTTAAATACCGAGTGATAAAAACTAGTGTACCGAAATGGTCGCGTTCGACGTTAGAGCCGGAGCTCGTATTCCGCTCGAAGTGGTTTTACAGTCTGCCTAAGCCCTCCAAACTCACGGAATATGTGTACTAACGACAGTCTTTACCTGCAGAGTCACTGCACGGGTGATACGTTTCGGTGAATAATGACGACATTTCTCGGTCGACGAGGAGTTATTATTGGGCGTAGTGGTCGTCGTTGGGTCGATACACGCCGGTTATGTACTCTATGCGCTAGATTACGATTCCTCGGTAGGTTTCCGTGCTAAATTTGCTGCCGTTGGACAACAGGTGCGCGGGGGCACCACAACTTGTCGGTATAGTACAGCGTCGATGGTAGGCGGTGGTCAAATGATATGTATATTTTTTTTCGCTCCAGTTCCGTCTCGACGAAAGAAAAATCAAAACCAAAGTAGGTACAGTAACCCGCAGCTGATTCATGAATGGAATACTAAACATATTTGATACGTTCGTCACACGACTATCACAGGCATCGGATGAAATAGAAAAAAATGTGACATTGAGTAAATTCAATGCCTTTGGAAATGTATCCACTTTGAGTTAGTCTGCATTGAACACTGAACGCGAAAAGCACTCGGCATATCACAGTTCGTCGTATATATTTAGCAATACGTAAAGTAAGCTGTTGCCTTTTTTTCTATTTCTTCAGTTTCTCGTTTCACAGAAAAGAGGTCAAGTTGCAGCGGCTGAGTTTAAGCCGTTGATGCAAAAGGTAAATGATTGTATACCGTGAATATAAATCTCTCAGTCAGTTTGTTTTGTTTTGTTTTTGAGAGCGTCATATGACGGAAAAAATTCTCAGCTGGGTGTATCAACAAGATTTTGAAAAAAAATTTCATCCGCAGGGTTGTGAGAGAGTCAGCGAGAAATTCGGGGACGGAGCCACGAGACGTTCCAAAAATGTACCGTGAATCAACCTGCAGAAAGACGGTCAAGCACCGCTACGACGGTCGATAATCGGTCTATGGATCGGCTTCGTCGTGGCCTAAATATGAGAAATCGTATCGGCCGCATCTTTAATACTCAAAGAGTAATAAATTCACGTTTATAAAACAAATGAAGATGTCGGCTGCAGTACGAGGTTACTTAACCTCAAACTTTTACTACTTAATTGTGTTTTACGGTCACCGTCCACCGTCAAACACTCAGGCCGAGCCAGCGCTGCTCTTCATCCTTTAACCAACCATCAGCACCAAGCCTCTCTTTGAATCACTTCGTATCCGCAAAGGGCCAAGTCCTTCCCTTCGTTGGTTGGACGCAAGATCGCTCTTCTGACGATGACTGGCGGAGTCACTGTCAGTGGTAACATCCTGGAATGTGTTTTTTTTTCGAGTGTAGCAGCCAAGTTCAAGGTGTCACGTCGTTCGGATGCACACTGCGTCTCCGCGGCCGTCCGCGGAGACAGAGTCAGGCGTTCCTAACTCGTGCGGGGTATTCCTGGCACAATCCTAAATATAGACTTCCTGATCACAGCCAGTAGACGCGCTTCCCCGTCTCTTCTCTCTCGTGTGTCGATCCAACTGGCGCACGAATATCTTACCTCTTGTTCTCTTCCCTATCGATAAAGTATCGTCGGTAAACTGAGGCCGGGGGTTCCCCCTACTCTCACTACTTTCATCCACATCGAGGTTCGCTCGTGTCCCTGCTGGGAAATGCAGGAATCTCTGTCTCGATGCGGATGGACATCGTGTGGTCCGATAGGTCACGTAGTACCGGGTACCGGGTACCGAAATAAAGGGAGCGATGATGGGAACCGAGTGGAAACCAAATACCGAGATTATTCGTGATCCTCTAACAATAAGGTTATCGTCTCAGGCCCTTGATTCTGAGGGGCGGTTAAGAAGTTTTCAATGTTCTTCTTGACGGCGCTAGGGTGGCGGTTCGCCCCTCAGCCATCCGGGTCGTTGTGGCGTCGGTGTGAATCAAATCAATCGAGAGGGTGGCTCGCAGTCTGTTAAACGGGTGAATGATTATGACGGTTATAAAGCCGTCGTGCAACGTGATGGGTCAAAGGGTTGAGTCACAGAACGTGACGTTTTGACGGATTCTTTACACCCTTTATTCCACATCTAGGGAGAGACGCCATTCTTCGGGGTCTTCAGACCAGCGTATATATCATATAGCGATGAATAATTGACTAATTCTACCGGCACAACATTGTTTTTTAATCCTCACGTAGCTTTTTCCACTTTTTTAACACCGCGCTACTCCCGAGTGCTCTATAGGGTCTCGTACCGGTTTTGTCCTCTCGGCTTCTCAACCACGAGAAAATTTTCACCTGTTCAATTATTCAAACGTCGCCGTTGCTGGAGGAGTGGCTTTGTTTGCCTTTAGGTACCGCGAGAATGCTACGATGCTCTGGTGTATATTTTACCTGCGGTCTACCTCCTCGTCGTCCAACTCTTTTTTTGTTTTTGTTTGTTACTTTTTATAAACGTCTATCTGTGCGGGGATACGGAGGCCGCGTGGAACGTGCGGTTCGTCCGTTTGTGGAAGAGTTCTAGTTATTCTCGCTACGTGTTTGTCTTCAAAATTTTCTGCCCCTGTTTCCGGGTCTCTCGCGTCGCGCGCGGAAATACTACCCACCTTTCCAATTACCCCGTTTTTATACCGCGCTTATTAATTCGGTCTGGCTAATTCCGAAATGATAATTAGTCTCTGTTGGTCGCAGTCCTCAGCCTCAGCCCCAATTCCATTTCGCGTGGTTCTCTTTTTAACGACGTCTTTCAGCTCAGCTAGCGCAGGGGGGTCGAGTGATTGAAGACGGTGTACCAACTGGATCCTCTTTAGCCGGGGAAAATTGAACCCCGACGATGTCGTTGACCCAAAATGAGATCGGGACCGCGGCGAAGCCCGGAGAGGAAAACGACACCCCCATCCCGAAAGATTGACAACGGGCGGGATAAAAAGAGCCGAAGTCATTGCTGCCTCGCTTGTGTTATTCTTGCGGCGATAATGTTATGGAATATGGGGCCCATTCAGTGGCTACAACCACAGAGCCAGAACCCGGAGGAACCGCTCCTCGGCGCGCATGGTCGTCGCACTAGAGCTCTAAATCGATGCGGAGGGCAAATCCGGGCGAATATCGTCCTGAGAGTTCCTCATACTCTTTTTTATCATCATCATCATCATCATCTCTCTCTATCTCTCCCCTCTCTCTAGGCTTACGAACTTGATGTAAAACTCAAAATGTACTTACAGTCAGTGTATCCGATTCATCGCGGTTTTACAGATCTTAAAACGAGAGAAAGAGAGAGAGAGAGAGAGAGGCTAACATTCACGTTATTGTATAAAGAGGGGGTTTCCGTATTCTTCGAGGGGGAAAATAAATCGTTGAAATAACGTGTCGATAACTCGTGAAATATTGAGAAATAATCGAGGAAATAACTGAAATAATGAGACATAACTGAATAATGTGAGAAAAAACCGGGAATAATGAGAAATAATTGAAACGATGAGAAACAACTGATAAACAAATGAAATAATGTGAAATAATCGAGGAAATGAATGAAAATAATGAGATATATAGAAAAAAATTGATTTAAAGTTAAAAAAATGACGTTGAAATGAGAAAATAGGTTGAAATAAATGTATTAATGTGAAATTGGAAAAATAGAATTCTGGATTGAAATAATTCATTGGATTCGACATGATTCTTTTAATTCCATTTACTTCAATTTAATTCAGATTGATTTAGATTGATTCAACTTAATTCAACCGGATTCCACTGAATTCAACTGAATTAAACTTAGTATTCAAATAAACTCAATTCAACTCAATTCAACTCAATTCAACTCAATTCACCTGAATTCAACTTAGAATTCAACTCAATTCAACTGAATTCAACTGAATTTAACTTAGAATTGAACTCAATTGAACTCAATTCAACTGAATTCAACTTAGAATTCAAATCAATTCAACTCAAATCAACTTGGTAATTCAACTCAAATCAACTCAATTCAACTCAATTCAACTCAATTCAACTCAATTCAACTGAATCCAACTTAGAATTCAATTCAATTCAACTTAGAATTCAACTCAATTCAACTGAATTCAACTGAATTCAACTTAGAATTGAACTCAATTGAACTCAATTCAACTGAATTCAACTTAGAATTCAAATCAATTCAACTCAATTCAACTCAAATCAACTTGGTAATTCAACTCAAATGAACTCAATTCAACTCAATTCAACTCAATTCAAGTGAATCCAACTTAGAATTCAATTCAATTCAACTTAGAATTCAACTCAATTCAACTTAGTAATTCAACTCAATTCAACTCAATTCAACTGAATTAAACTGAATTAAACTGAATTCAACTGAATTCAACTGAATTCAACTTAGAATTCAAATCAATTCAACTCAAATCAACTTGGTAATTTAACTCAAATCAACTCAATTCAACTCAATTCAACTTAGAATTCAAATCAATTCAACTCAAATCAACTTAGTAATTTAACTCAAATCAACTCAATTCAACTCAATTCAGCTCAATTCAACTCAATTCAACTCAGAATTGAACTCAATTCAACTCAATTCAATTGAATTCAACTTCGAATTCAAATCAATTAAACTCAATTCATAACTTAGTAATTCAACTCAAATGAACTCAATTCAACTCAATTCAACTCAATTCAACTTAGTAATTCAACTCAATTCAGTCGATTTGACTCAATTCAACTCAATTCAGCTCAAATACAACTCAATTCAAGTGAATTCAACTCGACCTAATTCAACCTCATTTATTCAGGTGGTTCTCCGTTAGTTCAGTTAATTCTAATGAATTCTGTTAATTCTCCCTTAATTCAGGTAATTCTCATTAATTAAATAGAATTATGAATTATTTCACGGTCTATTGACACGTCAATTCAACGGAGTTATTTCCCCCCTAGGTCGCATATTTGTGCCAAAATCAATCACGACCCATCTATTGCCCTTGTTTACGTCATATTTATTTCCAGGTACGGTGACATGGTACCGGAAACAATAGCGGGAAAGATCGTCGGTGGTGTATGTTCGTTGAGCGGAGTGTTGGTGATAGCGTTACCGGTACCGGTTATCGTTAGCAACTTCAGTCGTATATATCATCAGAACCAACGTGCGGACAAGCGGAAAGCTCAGAGGGTAAGTAATCAAAACTTCTCCCTCTCTCTCTCTCTCTCTCTATTATTATTTGAAATCAAGTTTGTACATCTAGAACAGAAAATTAAGTCTTTTGGGTGGGGAAACTCTTGGAAAATTCCGGCGATCATCGAGTCCCCCCTCCGTAACGGCATAGTTTGTGTTCCTTCCCATCGACGTTTTCGGTTTCCTTGGTTTGTTTATAGCGTGTTGAATGAGCAGCCGTTTCCTCAGTTACGGGAATCTTAAACTTTGAAGAAAATATAAAAACAGAAAAAATATATAGACATTTTTCCGTTCAATTGTTTCTATTACCGGATAAAAATGTTCGTGCATGCAAGACTGCAGTTCTGAGCTGTTCGCCATCTTCGTCGCGATCAGTAGAGAAATATACGTGGTTTAATTCTACGTTTAACTGCCGTCCGGCGCCGCTTGTTGATCGCCCATCGCGCGCGCGGTTTGTTATTGTCTTCTACCGTTATCTTATTCTTATTCTTAACCATCGGGATCGTGTCTATAACCGCCTATACACTACGTTCTACACAGTTTACCAAATCCCCGAGGCCATATTGTTACAGTCCACGATTTTTCACCCGGGCTGAATAATCCCGCTTTCACGGTTTTTTTTTAGGTTATGTTTGAACAAGTACAAAACCCGGCGGAAATTATTTCCGGGAGATTTTAACTTCCTCCGCTACGTTTTAAGCCTTACAAGAAAAACAAAAGAATAACAAGAGAAAACAATAACAGAGATTCGCAATGTTGATTCGCAATAATAGGCTTTCTAAAATCCTTCCATTACAAAAGTGAACTGGGGGGGATTGAATAGCCGTAAATCACGATAAAGAAAACAAATTTGACGATCTGTTGACGAATGACGTGCGTTTAGCGCTATAGAAAATTATCGTAAACATCCGGTGAGACGGTTGAGGCTCATACCTTATTTATAGTTACGTAACCTACCTCTGTACAATAATTTCGCACTTGCCAATATCGAGGATATATTTATTTATTGTTATTCTTTTTTTTTTCAACAATCAATAATAAATCAATGAGATGCGATTTATTATTTATTTTTCAAGTTTGCAAAACCAAAAATTCTGATGTTTCGCAATTAACTTTTTCACTATAGCGACCACATATTCTTCAATATTTTAACCGCGAGTGTCTTAAAATAAACTCTCCCCTGCAGCAGCAGTTCTGTGATTCTCTCTCCTCTCTTCACCTCACTTTGCCACCTTCGTATTTCCTCAAAGTAGAGAAAACCCTCGAGCAGCAACGTCGGCGTCCTGTGCTCTTTGTCGGGTAGCGTAAGAGACGCGGTGTATCAGTATAGGAAGCTTTACATGTGTGCGAGGGTGGTAGGGTGGTAGGGTCTCTATGTGGATGGATAGTAAAGCCCGACCGTTCCCCGGAGGCGCTTAGTGAAATAACGAGGCAACAGTTACACCCTACACACACACACACACACACACACACACACACACGAGGGTTATAAAGCGTTTCGAGATCGCTCGGAAAAGCTGGAGGTTCAAAATATTCCTTATACAATGCACTGCAAGCACCGTAATCTGAATTTCAATTACTGCAGTTTAAACTTGATGTCTTCCTCAGAGACGCAAAAAAAAAAACCCGACTGTTGGAAATGAAATTTCTTTGTCAAGCTGTTAAAGCTCAAAAAAGTTGAAACCCACGAAAGATTCTGCAGGCCGAAGCGTTGAAGACTTTAGGGAAAGGAGAAGACATTTTTCATTTTTTTTTTTAATGAGAAAGCTCGGTGTGCTTAAAAAAACAGGTTGAAAGCTCTCAGGAATCTCAGAAATAAATGAGAGCCCAAGAAATCCAAAATACCCTGGGAACGGTGTTGTGACTTTTTGTGTATCAGTAAAGGAAGCTTTCGACACCTTGAAACAATAAAAAGAAGCTCAGATCTTTAAAAAAAAAAACGAAACTCGAAACTATTAGTAAGAACTTGATTTGTAAAAGTATGTAAAAACACTCCGAAAGCTTGAAGAAGACTTTATACGAAAGCTCAGGAATTCAAAAAACGCTAGGAAAATACTACAACCATTTTTTTTTGAACTTTCAAAGAAAGCTTACAAAGCCTCAGAAATAACTGGGTGTCAAGAAGCTTGGAATTCAAACAAAAGCTTATAGCAATGTGGGAGAAAAAGCTCGCGACATTTAACGAAAACTGAATACATACCTATACAGGGTACGTCTGACAAAGAAAAGACGAAAAAACAAGTACCTGAAAGCTCGGTAAATCGATGAAAGCTCAGGCACACGAGAAAGCACGAATTAAGCTGTCATAACTGTGTAAATTTTTTAAAAAGCTCAGAAACTTCGAAAACTTCCTGAAAAGCTCGGGAACATTCAGGAAAGCTCGCGCGAAACATACGAAAATGATCGGAACTATTGAAAGCGCTTCAAAATATTCAACGGAGCTTGGGACGTTGATGAAAGTTCAAAAAGCCGTCGAAGCTTGTAGTATTTTCAAACACCTTGAATCATTGAGAAAGATCTCATAATATCACAAGAAGCTCGGAGAAAAGTAGAAAAAAAATGTACATCAATATTCAAATAAAAGTCTTCGGAACATCGCAAAAAGCTCGTGACATTAGAAAGTTATTATAATGTCCAACGAAAGAAAGCTTGAAACATTGGAATTGTTGAGAACGTGATCAACAAAAGCTGAAAAAATTACTTGAACCGAAGCTTGCAGCCATTCTTAGCAGCCAAAATTGCTGAAATCAATTGAAATGAGAGAATGAGGCCGAAGAATAAATTTTTTTGGGGAAATATTATGAAAAAAAGGATGCCTTTGGAGCTTTTATAAAAATTATAGACAGAAATCTTTACTTTCTAATCATATTCGGGAGAAGCTTGAAATGTTTGGCTGATAGCCTATGGCTGCTAGCTTCAGCTTTTTTTCAATGTTTTCTCTTCACTTGTCAGAAATTGATAAATATTTGGCCTCAGTGAGCGATCAGAAATTGTTCAATGAAGCTTGAAGAAGTAAGCTGAGCTTGTATCGCCCTGAAATGTTGGGAAACGATTAAAAAGCGATTGCAGTAGCCAAACTCCCGCTTTTTTTTGCCAATTGGTCATACTTCTGACGTGTAAAAAAATGTGGAGTAAATTGCGATCCCCAATAAATTTTGAGCTTTTAGTACATCAGGTCAGCTACTACCTCTGAACACTTTTTTTATCTAGCGTCTGTCAGTGTTAATGAAAATGAACGGTAAACAGAGACTAACAACGGGGAGTAAATCTCGAGGTTGGTAAAGTGACGAATGGAATTTCGATGAAAATTTGAAGGTCTGGTCATGCATGCAAGATTCTGGAGATCTAGGGCTATCTAATATAGAAGCTACACAGCTTGTTTGCAAGAACTTGGGGTAGACTACCCTCAGGTATATCCTTAGGTGTTTCGGTCTAGTAGGTTCTTGACCGACCTGGAGACTTGAAGAATAAGTCCTCGTCTCTTTACTCGGTACAAGTACCATGTAGTCCTCTCATGTCTCATCCTCCGTCGAGCCTTGAGGGATAAAGACGTGAGGAGAATAGAGTGAACCATTTATCAAATCGGATGAATCCTATTTTTGACGATGATTAAAGCTAAAAAAAAAAATTGAGCACATGCAAAGCTCCAAGAAGATCAATAATCGAGAGTCTGAAGTTTGTTTACAGACGTAAATGAATTCCGAAAATAATCGCTCGCCATTTTGTGTGTGATAATGCGTGTACCATGGATATTTGATCACGTTATCGTTATTTAAAATTGCAGAAAGCGAGGCTGGCGAGAATCCGTATCGCAAAAGCATCCAGCGGGGCTGCATTCGTCAGCAAGAAAAAAGCCGCCGAAGCTCGTCTCGCAGCGCAAGAAAGCGGTCTCGATCTTGACGATAATTACAGGGAGGAGGATATATTCGAGTTACAACATCATCACCTTCTACGATGCCTCGAAAAAACTACGGTAAAAATTATATCGTCGTTACACACCTTTTATCGCTTGTCACGATATTTTATTACCCTAATCATTATGTCACGCAAATTTATTTCATCATATTATTTCTATATCTTCTTTTTTCTCATTCTCATTCTTCCATATTTCATCCATAAGTAGGAACAATAAATATTCTCATCCGTTAAAAAAAGTAAGTTTGATTTATAATTAGAATTATCGATTGTTCAACTTCTCTATTTATCGAAAACTGATTTCCGATTTGAAACAGCGATTTTCGCAATTTTGCGATAAAGACAGTATTTCTCGCAATTATTCGGAGGATCGAATCACGAAATAGTTGAATTTTGCAATTACAATAAATTACTTGATTATTGTTTTGATTATTATCAATCGATCGAGAGAGTCAAACATGCAAAAGAGACAATTTTGCATTGAATCGTAAAATAGTCGATTCCGTCAGTAGTCGCGAAAGAGTCGGTTTACGGAATGAATCCAGAAAGTCTCGTTTTCATTTAATTAACACAGTCGAATCTCCAATTAATCGAAAGAGACGATTCCGACGATTAGGTAATCAAAAGACTCGAGAGAGTCGGTTTGAGAATGTCTCACGAAAGAGTCGGTTCCTCCACCGCACGGTTCCATCGATAACCGAGAAGCCGTTATCGCGATTACCGACTATTTTCTTTTCTTTCGATCGAACAAACCCCTGCAGATTTTTCCACCATTCTGTCAAAACTATGGGATAACGCGAAAATTTCAGGACCGCGAGTTCGTGGAGATGGAGGTACCGTTCAACGGGGCCCCGAAGAGGCCCGGTTCGCCGTCGCCGCTGACTTCACCGGCCCACAGCACGGCCTCGCGCGGAGGTCTCCTGCGCTCTTGCTGCGGCAGGTGCTACCCTCAGCGATATCAGGTACGCGGTCAGCAGCACATTCTCGCATCCACCACCTCGATCAGCGACCTCCAATCCGCTCCCGCTCCATCCTCGTCGTCGCCCTCCCACAACTCACCGAATTTCGCTCACCTACCGCCCCCCAGTCCCAGTCCGAGTCCGAACCCGAATTCCACCTTCCTAATGGACTCCCTGAACTCCGTCGGCTCGGACGTCGGCGTCGCCGCGACGACGATACCGAGCGTCGCTTTCCAAGTTCCTCGTCGCGTTCAGACCGGCGGCGCCCCGTGCAGCCCCTACAACGAGACTCGCGTCTGACTCGTCTCATTGTTTTTAGACAAATGTAATGCAATAGGTCTGAAGAGGGTTCCTCCAGTTCGCTTTCATTCGGAAGGCTCGTGTCGCCTGGGTAACAGACTGTCCATGCGATCGCCTAGAGACGCGGATAGTCGACCTAGATCGATAGATAGATAGATAGATAGATAGAGAAATAGATTGCCTCGTACTTTGCACGAATTGTATGAGACTGGTTGAATAGATGATAGATACCACACTTCATTTTCCTCGTTTGAGCAAGTCACAGTCTGATTTCATTTCACGACCATGGATACTGCTCGGCTGCTCGGAAACGACGGGTGGCGCGCTCGCGAACCTCTAAAGGTTCCAGCTCTACCGCTAGCGCGCTACTTGTCGTTTCTATGCGAGGAGTCTGATGGTAGGTACGTTTTCGAAGAATCGTTCTGACCGAAATGAAAACTGGGCCAAGCGCACGTCGGATTAAAATGGTGTATTTAATAAAAATAGGTGTAAATAATGCCGTCGGTATAAAACGATGATTATAGGCTGATCAGTCGAAATTAATTAACGTCACGTGAGCGTCAATTATGGAAATGATAGTTTCTCATAAAATTGACGTTTAGATGGATTATAGATAGATAGGGAGATGAGAACTTTTGATCGCGAATAAATTTTATCACAATATACATAAATAAATTAATATCGAGATATAAACATTATTGATATCGTAAACTTTACCTATATTGGATACGTATATGGATAATCAAGAAATTTTATTACAAATCTATGTATACATACTTTGGATATTACGAACCTGCACAATTCGATTTTAGATCGAACGGCTTCATCCACACCAAACTTACCTATATATCACACTCTATATCATATCGTTAAATCTCGTAATCGGGAAAATAATATAATATACACGTTCACGTATACATAATGAATATTACGAAAATCCATTATCACACAACTCGAACTTATCGAAAATCGCATTTTTGTTCGCGTTATACAAAAATGTGAATAAAATTTTATTGGACCAAAATGGCTATCGTCGACTCGGGACAAATAATGAACAAACAAAGAAACAAAAATTAATAAAAGCTTGAACCTGAGAGAGAGAGAGTGATGAAGAGAAGAGGAAAGTATAATAATAATAATAATAATAATAATAATAATCGCTCGTTCCTACGTCTTCCATATTGCGTTCTATTGTTTTGACCCTTGCCCCCCACCCCACCCCCCCGTGTCAAATTCTCTCAAAAAATCCCTCGTCTTCCATGTGGGGTGGTGGGCTAAAAATTTCTCGTTTCTACTACCTTCTTCGGTTAATAAATTAACAGAATAAAACAAAATAAAAAAATGAACACAATAAAAAAAAAAAACCTGCACATGACCTCGTCTTAGCTACGTATATATATATATACCATCTCGGAAAAGTGATCCGTTATTCTTTTCCACAAATTGGATTTGTCAGAGATAAAATTTATCGTCTTTACTGGTTTAATTTCTTCGTCAAAATAATTCTTCCACCTTATAGGCAGAAACGTCTTCTTATATTGACCCTCCCGCATGGAAATAATATGCATATAAGACGTATGTATGTTTTGTATATACATCAGGATATGCATAATAAATTTAGTATATCAAATATCCATATAAGTACAATATACTATTCAAGTATTAATTATATACACGATGTCTCTCACAAATATCGTTCCGTTCATAAATACATATATATATAACTAGCACATAATTCGTGTATATATTTTCCTTGCGGGATGACGTCATGATTCAAAATTTTAGCGCCATATTTGAATTCGCCAATTTCACTTGTTATGCAATTTTCTGTGCATATGTATATGCATGATATTCCCATTGTCCAAAAACATAATTTACGATACCCTTTCACTTTTAAGAGTTATAAATCAAGATTATGGCAGAACCCCCCCTCCTAGTAGGATAAACAAAGATGATAATGATTATTATTGTTTGTGTATACGCGTTAGCTTGTGTTAAAAGATGATTTATGTACAGGCGTGAGGATCTTTTGATCACGTATGTAAACGAACGTTAATATAACAGACCGGGTGTATAACGGTGTACGTTAATAGTTGATGAATTATTCTAATTAATTATGCATATATATTGTATATATATAAACGTCTGATACGGACGAGGAACGTCCGAGGCGTTTAATCGCAACTGAAACGCAGAATATCTGATCGTTTGATCCTTAATTCTAATTTCGTTAATCTTGTTGCAGTATTATATCAGTCTATGTGATTAATAAATCGAGCTAATCTCGTTTCAAGATAGTTTTATACGCTGAAGGACTGAGGGGCTAACGATATCAGGCATATCCATGATATTAATTAGGTATCATTAAATAGACGAATGTACGACAAGTAATTAAAGAACGTGGTACGATTAGGAAATCAATGATCAATCATATCTGTCGATTTTAATTAGACTTGTTAATCATATCCGTACAATTAACTGTATAACAATCTAGGGATATATCAAATTGTTATTAGATAGCCCGTTAATTAAAATTTATCGATTACTCAAGTTTTGAATAAACTAGAAACGTGGATAAAAAATTCTCTAGCCGACAATCCTTCAGGTAGACGTTAATGAGCTTAGCTCACTTTATACTGTGATTCAAAATGTCTCTTGAATAACAAATTAAGATTCAATTAAAAAAATCAACATATTACATAATTGAACATGAAAAAACATTCCATAGGATAACGAGATTTGTGATTTACAGTCTTCGATCAACGCCTTCTTTAAAAATTTTACGCCGTATCCGTTCTATGTATAATCTCAGAGAGTGATGTGTCGGCGGGAATTGATGGATAATAACGATAAGAATAAAAGCGTCGGATAATCGTTGATCGTAAAACCAGTGCTGATACGTAGTGACTTTATTAATCGTTGGGGCGGTGCTTTTATAACCGTCGAAAGTTGTCTATAAACAAATATAGAGATTTATAAACAGTACGCAACGGCTCAATACCATAAAGATGATCATAAGTAACTCCTAGTCTTAGCTAGTTTAGAAAGAATTCGAAACATGTGATTAGGAGGTTTGAAAACGGCCGGAAAGCATCGCCTCAATGATTGATCATCTCGTTTTATGCGAACGAAAGAAGATGAGGTGCGATGAGAATCATTTGTTTATAGAATTTACTCAGTCAAGTTGTAAGAATTCGAAGGACCATAAATATCTGAACTAATTAATTATAAAGTTAATCGAACGTCTGACCATTTGACAATGTTTTTAATCTTAGTCACTATCGATATACGATAAGATATAAATGGTAAGAATAACTGTATAACCCAGTCATCTATCTAGATGTATAAAATTTAGCTATAACGTCGAATATATGTGGCGAGGTGACATTTGCAAGTCGGTGCTCGTGCACTTTGCTGCCGATGCACTTTGCATTTTCGATCAGATAATTAATTACAGTCAAGGGCTCGAGTTCGATTCAGTGAGGAACCCAACCGTCTCTCGCCTCTTTGTCAAGAGTCGTGTCGAAACAGAAAACGATATTTCATGAGCATAGGACTTCCGAGCTTTGTTCCTCCCCATGAATGACGCGGTTTTTTTCTTTCTGTTTTATCCATAACACCATTCTTCCTCTTCGACATCTTCTCTATCGCGATTAGGATCGACGGGTATCGCCCAAGGACGGAAGAAGGGAAGATCGTGTAAGTAGTATCGTCCACCAACGTTCACCACTCGGAAGGCACCCGATCCTCGTAAGCCAAGCAAAAAAGTAGCGCAAGGCAACGTAGACAGCTAGTATGATCAGAGTACCATTGATCGATGTTGATGTTAAACCAGTCATACGTCGTCGACGACTCCTGATGTTACCCGTTGTTTATTTATCGAGAATACACCACCTAGTAGCGAAACACCCCCGGCTACTGCCCCGATACATGAATCATGGAGTTAATTATCGCGAACTGATCGATGCAGTGATTGTTGTCGAGGAATGTGTACATACAACCTTGATCGAATTAAACTCTTGGGAAATTATCATCCTGCAGTATACAGTAGACTCTTGAATAGGATGAATTTTACGAACCGGATGAGCATCGATGTGTTCGCGTTCGCAACTGTACAGAGTCTGGTGCGATTCTGTTATTGGTGGATGCTCATTCGAATTAGTTGTTTTGCGGGGTTTGTGAATATTCACCGAGTGCCAATGAATCGCGACATTTCACAGGTAAGTACGACGTGAATTCAGTTGTTGTGTGTCGATGTTGAAGGTATGAACCTCCTCCCCGATGGTCTTTGATTCAGTTACCGGGGCCCAGGCAGCCCTGATCTCCTCTATGTTCGTCTTGTGTCCGGTTAATAGCGAAAGTTTGGTGTCTCGCACAGAGTCTGCGGGGTGACAATGGTCGTGGGTGCCGAACGCCAGATTGTAATCCGATATTCGGTCACCACACGCGGCGAACACGTGTCCTAACACACAATGGCCATTGTGACCCCGAGTTGTATCACGCCTCGCGTATCGTGTTCCGATGTTCACACACTTCCGTGTGCTCTAGCACCGTTGTCACCCGGTTAGGTCCGCCGGATTTGGCCCTCGAACGTCGTAAAATTTGAACCGATCAATTATTATCTTCAATTTCCTTCCGATTCCAGGATGAGGCGACGACGCTCCAGCTGGAGCCGATCAACTGTGACGCCAACGAATCTTCTTCGTGATCCAACACTCGAGGATAAAAACGGAGGATTCTATTGATTGCGGTTCGTTGATTGGACACCGTTCACTTCCGACCGACAAAGAAGTGAAAAAAATGTATAGAAGAGGGACGGAGTCCCGTCTCTGAAATGTGGGGATTCAATCGACACACCGCGAGGGGATGCTCACTCAATACGCTCACTACCCACGTCCTTTTGTCTCCGATCCTTATTCCCCCTTCCAAATTCAACCCCGGAATCGCAGTGATTTCTTAGTGTCTCCGGTGATAATGTGGATCAAACGGAACAAAGCCTTTGGATTAGTCACGCCCGGGTATCATTGTTCCGAACCCATCAGCGGAAGGACCTCCACGATCATCTCAGTATTCTAATGGTAGTATGTATATCTCAATGACTAATAAACGAGCAATTTCACTCATGATCAACCGCCTTGGGACTCATTTTCAAAGTCCATTCGCTCTGCTGAACCGGACCATGCCGGTGTCGGAAAACTTGTCCGGTAGATGTGATCAGGCTTCAAAGTGGCTCTGAGGTTACCAACTTCAAAGTCCGAAAGCTTTCTGGTCCCTTGGAATAATTACATCGCGAATATGACAGAAATCTGACAATGAATTCCCCCTGCGAATCTTTAAGCGCATGCAACCATTAAATGTAGTGGACACACATTGTCGTCATTCGTACGTCATTGTACGTACATACGTAACACCACCGCCTCAACTCCCCTCGACAGAGTAACGTAGACGTAGGTCTAGGTGTAGGACTAGGCTCAGGTCTTGGGCATAGGTGGTTGGGGGCTTGGGCCCATAGCGTTGAGTAGACGATACCGAGAGGTCGGCCAATTGTAGAAAGAGATAGTGTGAATGGTCGAGTGTGATGGATGAGAGTGAGAGAGAGAGAGATTTGACGAAGCTCTGGCGGCGGACAATGTAGCGTGTGCTTTGGGTGTGGATTTCAGCAGGCGTACAGTCAGTACATCCCGGCGACTAGGGCCCAGGTATCGGGCGGCCCAGGCGGCGGGCAGACGGGGGTCGCCATGGACGGCACGTATCTGGTCTCCGAGGCCTCGTTTTGAACGAGGAGAGCGCTTCTCGTAGACACGTCTTCCTCGTAAATCCCCATCGCCTAAAAGAGAAAAGAAAACAAAAAAATGACGAAAAAACACACACACAAAAATACACGTACACAACTTCGATCGGTAATATAATTACGATTGACCAAAAACGTGAAAAAAAGCGAGGAAAAAAAAACAGAACAGATCAAAATAATAAAAAAAAAAGACCAAACAATTTGAGCAAAAGAAAAAAAAACAATAACATTAAAATGAACCGTAAAATCTTACAATGCCTGGAACATAAACAAACATAAGAAAAAAAATAAATAATGGCAAACCACCTCACCTCACTCAATCAATTCTTCTATTTCCCTATTTCTCTGCCACCCGCGTTCGACGACGCCGTTGGAATCGACGACGCCCGCTCTCGAACGACTACGCTCTTCTACCCAACAACAACAACAACAACAACGACGACGCTGGGGACGCGCATCGTGAATGCGTGCTCGGTGAAACAACACGGTCTTGACCCGATTAACAACATGCGTCCTCGTGGCACCCTGACAACGACGATGGACGCGCGCGTTTCATGTCTGTTACATAACGAATGAATAATACTAACGATACGCTTGACCGCGTGTTCGGGACAACGCCGCGGACGAACTGACGAACTAAACGACCGAACGAACGAACACGAATACGAATCCGGCATCGACCGCTAACCGTCGTTGTCTCGGAACAACGAAAAAACGTCGTTGAAACCCATGAAGAGCTTGTCGTACCGGATCGCGTCTAACACGAGCAAGGACAGAGTGGTCCTCGTTTACGGGGACCGTATACAAGTGCGGAAAAAGGTAAAATAATAAGGATTGAGGAGAGATCTTCTTCAGCATAAATTGTCGAAGCGAAGCCTGTTATGTCTTAATGCTTAATGCATCCGACGCATTTAATGTCAGCTACGTCGTCTTTTGTCTAACGACGACGACGACAACGACGATGACGAAAACGACAAAGACTCAGACGACGATGACGACAAATAACTTTGACGTTGCTGCTGCTGCTACTACCATTGAATGGTACATACATGGTTTACTATCAGTGCCTTGGCTCTTATTCAACGCGTCTCTTCCGTTTTGTCTAACTCTGTATCTCGCCTGGCTTTTGTCCGCACTGTATATACATACCGCTTTTTTACACGTACCCTCCTCCAGCTGTCTTTCAGTATCGTAGCATCGCTTGTTTGTGTAACCATACATGTATATGTTTAGAGATTACTCCGCTTCGGTCTTGTTTATAGTCCATGATCCGTACATGTAGTTGTGTTTGGTACTACGTATTTTCCTCTTTGTAAACGCCTGTTAGTTCTTTCTTTTTTCACTCCACAGTTTCTAATATCTACTTTTCGTCCCCGTCCTCCGTCCAGACTCCCAATTCAAAAGATTAAAACTACCAACTGCAGGATTCGGACCCGAATGGAGCAAATTGTCCGTCAGAAATGACGGTATATGTGTTTCGTATGCGTCAGAATCCTGCAAGAGATCGACAATCCTTTCGCGATACCAATATTCTTATCGAATTGTTTCAGGACCTTAAGAAGCGCGGTTCCCACACCTGCGACATGCAGGCCCTCCAGCCACTTTCGATTCCCACAACCACGACCAACACAACCTGCCTCGGACCCGGGACCGCTGCGGGCCACGTCCCGGCTCTGACTTCCGGGTGTCAGCCATCGCTATCTGAACCCGCCTGAGCCGCTCACGATCGAGTAACCTGGAGATAACGTGGTTGCGTAAACTGTCGACGACATAAACAACCACGACAATGTCACGTTTCCAAAGACGATCCTTTTTCCGTATCGTGGTTAGGCGAGGCAGCGGGATGACGTCAGGAATTTTCGAAAAAGTCGTTCCGTTCGATACAGATCCACCGCTAGGACTGTTCGGGATCGATACCAGACCGATCTTCATCGTGACGTAGAATCCCGAGCAGTCCTATCGAACGGAAGAGTGATAATCGGTTAAATCGAGTATGGGAGAGGGCTGGAAGGTTCAATTTCCTAGTTTCTTATCCACGTCCGCCTCGACAATCGTCGTGATCGAGTGAGAAGGTAGTTTACTGGAGTTTTGATTGTCTGCAGAGAGAATATAACCGAGGACAATGGTGGATATCGATCAGACAGGGATGAAAGGATGTAGAAGGGACGATGGGTGAGATGCAGGGCAAGATTACATCGCGTTGTTTCTAAATTGCCGGTACCAGTTCTCGCGCAGGAAAATAACACTTCATCGCGATTCAACCCACCCACGGTGCTCGGGGATATTGTTATCTTTTTTTCTTCTTAAAATCCGGACGTGACCCAATTCGCAGCTCGTTTATATCCCCAGACGGATGAATATGCCCTCTCTGATCGATGGTCCAGGGTTCGTTCTCGCTGTTTTAGGATTGAAAAAGTTCGAACCTATGCTCTGTTAGGACTCAAAGTTTATCGACGTCGCTTGCGTTAACAGTTGACCACGACTGCCTTCATAGACGAGCAATGAGACTTCGGGAAGTGATTTTTCTCCCGTGGGTCGGGTACCAACCAACGGGTAACAAACATTTTACAAGGGTCTCACAGCGTTAAAAATTGCTCGACCCTGTCCAGTCATTCCGTATATCTAGCTGGTAATCTCTTATGAAATATAGTACTGCACGACTGACGTTGACAAAAGGTGAAGGATCATCGTTGAGGAGAATAAATCGTGGCCAAACTCGTATTTATTTTACCCGGACGGTTGGAGATCCGTGGTGGTTTTACTGGATGACCGAGAAGGTATCGAAATTCCAAAATTATCCGAATGCCGTCGAAGAGGTGTTAGACATGATTTATTGAAAACTGTTCGTAGTTGAGAATACCCTTGTTCTTTCAGAAAAAAATTTTAAAAAAATTTAAAAAAAGTTTCGTATCAAATAATTACTCGGTAAAAAAAAAAATAACGAGACTCGCGTCGGATCGTCTTTACCAAATAACTTAGCTGTACATACGACTAGATAAATGAATAATTAATTAACTAAAATTAAATTAATAAGTTTGAAATATACGAATGAATTAAAATGAGAAAAAAATGAAAAAGAAATGAATGACGAATAAAGACATCATCGCACAAGATGATATGTTATTTAAATTTGATCAAAGTTGGGTTATTTTAAAACCGATTGTATAAAAAAGAAAAGAAAAGAAAAGGAAAAACATAAAATAAATAAATTTGAATTCTAAATTATTCAACTATACATATACATATAGTATAGCTAGTAGTGTGACGTAATGATCGTAATTCGTGCGTAGGAACAGGAGGTCTCAATGAAAAAAGAAAACCTAATCAATACCTAAATATCTGTCATCTTCAACCATCCAGGTTATCAGATCATCCATTTATTATTGACGATAGAATGTTGTAACAAAAGAAGAATAAAATATAATAAAAAAAAAAAATAGAATAAATAAAGAAAACGATGAAAAAAAACTTAAAAAAAAACAAGTGAATGCAGAATAATAAAAAAATGAAAATTAAAATGCAGTTCCATTCGACTATATCGTCTAGTCCAAAAGGTAATTCAATTTTCTCGTTGTTGGTGAGTAAAAAAAAAAAAAAGTAGCTGTATCAAAAACAGAGAGAGAGAAAGTGTGTTCAAGTACCAAACTCGTTGACGTTCAAAGAGAATAGAATGATCTCCCATTTTTGTTTAATTTTCTTTTTTCTTCTTCTAACGATATGCAGTTTCTTTTCATTCGGCGTTCGTTCCATTTGTTCGTTGCAGAAATTTAGCAAAATTTTCTGTGAGTCAGGCTAGCGAAACGGAAATAAAGTGAAGTGAAGAAGAATAAAGAAGTTGAAAGGATGAAAGGCACACTCGACGCGGTTCTTTATGAACGAATTCGCATGCTCTACTGCCAATTAAAAAGGAGAGAACATTTTTTTTTCCTGTAACAAAAGGAAAAAGTCCTTTATAAGGAATGGAAAGAAAGGGGACCGAGAAAACGAAGGAAAGAATGAGAGAGAATCTTGTCGGAAAAAAAAAATTTTTTGAGAAAAATAAATACATATATATATATTTCTTCCCAGCAATCACCACCGTCCACGCATTCGCGTAAATTATAGCTAAATCTCATATTCCTTTATTATATGTAGTAATTAATGAAATATATATTGCCCATGAATGGAGTGAATATTAAAGTTTACGTTGTTACCTATATAATCGATATTTTTTTAATTTCATTTTCATTTTATTTCGGTTTTCATAACCCAATAAATTAATTGCATTATCAAATAGTATATATATATATATATACCGTCTGTAATTATTATATACTCTTCTGTGATTGTAATCTTCATTAAGAAAATCAAAAAATACTAAACTCCAACACCAAATAGTTCGTAATTGCCAAAAACAACTAGCTGTCTTGGAAAAAAAAGACATGTTTCATTCTCTTCTAAAAATCGATTTAAATCATCATCTCGGTCTCTCACCCTTCGCAATCGTTCAAATAAATCACGATTCATTTCTCAATTTAATTATTTTTTATGACAACTGTCTAATCGTAACACGGCTTTTACGCACCTTATCAGAATAACGGAAATATGATGGTGGATTGGTTTGCGAAGGATTTGATGTAATCCTGCGCGTTGAAAAGAATGTTCGTTTGATAAAGATCAATAGATAGAGAGCTAGCACGTGAGCGAATAGAAATTGATGAGAAAAATAAAAAAAATCCGTTCACTGTTTCGAGGTGAATCGTTTGGGCTGCATATCAACTTGTTCAGAGGCATTGCAAAATTTCTCGCGATTTTTTCTCAACATTAAAACCAACCGATACCAGCCGAGGGTCAAAGCCTGACGAATGTGTCCGCGAAATTGACTCTCTTTTGTTTTTCAAAATTCGTATATTTCGACGCGGCTCCCACTTTTTGAGGGGACTGCACTGGGAGCGGTGTTAATTAAGAAGCTCGAGCTGGAACTTGAGATAACGAAAGCCTGAGCGAACGAGGGCCTTGAATAACCTCGTTCGATAGATTAATTATATAAGGTTATAAACGAAGGTAGCGGGGAACTACGGTGACGTATAAAACATAGTACATGCATAGAGTATAAAGAGGAGGACCAGCCGTCTTTGATTTTGATCTCGACGGGGCGCTGCAGGTGCCACAGGTGTCAGAAACAGGTCGCGGTGCGCAGAGTTGTTTGAAACCATTATTAATGAATGAATTATCAATTATATATTAAACAAAGTTATATTTGTTATGACTATTATTGTTATTATTATTATTATTACCGTTATTCCTACTATTATCATTAATTATTATTATTATTATTATTACCATTATCGCATCACTACTATAACAATTAAACTATATTACTGTTAATTCTTATCATTACTATTATTATCATTACACTACTATTATTATTTATATAAATATATTATAGATTCATATTTATATATAACATTATAAATGTGTATATATACTATACATATATAAACCGGCAAGAAGATAAATACATGGAAAATAAAGTATTGTCTATATCCACGCCTCATGCAATACTTTCCTTCCATTCCAATTTATCTCGGATCATATCCGTTGCACTGCGGGATACCGGACGAGGATCTTCGTAACACGTTTCAGTGAGATATGTAAGTATAACATGTAAAAGTACATCATTGTAGACGGAGTATGGGTGCTCTATACAAACTTAAGCTGGATGAACGTTATGAAGATTGTCGTGAGTGATGGTAATGATCACGGGAACGTTGGGGGAAACATCGTACGGTAACTCAGACGTCCTCAGAGAAAAGTACTCCAGTAGACGACGTTCAGGATGAAGAACGAGAAGGGGAAGAAGAACCTCGACACCTTGTCGATGTATATCGCGGTCGCTCGACCCGCACAGCAAGTCTCGTACTGCACGGTCGGCTGACGACCTGGACTCCTGCTTCTCTCAGAATCCGGTCGCATCGGCGTCTGTTCGTTCGTCGAACGGAATAAAGAAAGAAGAGCTCGTCAGTTCATCAGTCATAGAATTAACTGGATTGTCCCACCTTGAACTCGTCGATGGCCTGCCGGAGGTCCTCGTCCGAGTATCCCTTCATCGCCTTTGTGGCCACGGGTCCCATGTAGTTATTGACGACTGCGAACTCCATGAGCGACAAAAATACGAAAACGCTGCACGACGACATCCATATGTCGATAGCTTTCACGTAAGAGACCGGCGGCAGCGACTGCTGCGACTGAGTGTTCTGCGTTGCTGTATTCAGGACATGTGTTACGCTCTTGCTCAATTTATAAACGCATCAAACATCCTCACCGAGAGTCAGGAGCGACGTTACTCCGAGAGTGACGCGGGCAGGGATGGCTTCCGGTTTTATCCAGAATGCGATCCATGACATGACCACGATCAGTGCCGACGGTATGTAAGTGTGAAACAGATGGTACCCCAGTCTCCTTCGTAGGTTGAAAACGATTTGTATGCAGGTGAAATTACCGGTTGAATACTCGATCGTACAGTCGGTCGTATAGTTGTTGGATATGTCCAGCTGCGGCAATTCTATTTCAGGATTGACCACGAGAGGGTCAGTCATGTTCCAGACGAACACCAGGTCCTGCGTCGTGTGAGACACTGGAAGGTTCATTCAACTAGTCATTACCAATCGACACGGAAGAGTACCGCAGGTAATGTACTCACGACTCTCTATCATCATCGAACAGTACTGCGTGTCGTGTGGATAGGACTCGAACTTCATGGCGCATGAGAGGACTAGGGTGAGTCTGAAACGACACACGAGGGAGGTGATGCGAAATTAGATGTACTAGCAACGGGCTAGTCGATCGCCGAACTCACTTTGACATGTAGAGCAGAGTCTTGTCGTGATAAAGCCATAGGTAATGGTTGGGTATCGACATTTCGTGGAAGGTGACCTTCTTAGCGTTCTTGAAGAAACAGTCCGGCCGCCATATATTGTGGAGCCAGTCAACGTCAAGGATTCTGTACTCCTCCGACATGTTCTCGGGCAGTCTCAGCCGCGAGTCTCTCCAGCTCTGGGCGAGAAATATGTCTGCAACATACGTCTACGTGACGGGTTAAACTCGGCTCCACTTCATCGAGCCGCACGACACTCGGAGCAATACTTTCACTCACCATCGATTCCTCGTTTATCGAATCTATACTCAGAACCGTAACGTGGAAGTAGACTATGGTCGGCTGTCCCAGATACTTTGGTGCTCTGTGCTTGTCGTACTGCTTCGGGTTCAGGGGCAGGATGTCCCTCAGCGACAGGGACGCCTCTTTCCTCCCGTAATCTTCCAGCTCCAAGTCCCTGTCAATCGAAAGAAAATATGCTGCAAGTTTGTCAACGGCAACTTTCGACATCGATAATTATATTTGCGTTAATGATGCGATAACGGGAGGCCCAGCAAAGGTGTTAATCTTCATGGTCATTAAATGGCTGCACTCGACCCGGTTGTGGGTTCTGATCCGCGACCCGTCTGTCTGACGTGCTACTTACGGAAAGTGCAGCGCTGCTATGTCGAACAGGGTGTAAAGGTAGCAGCACAAAACGACTACCGACCGACTCCTCATCCCTGCGAACGCTCGGCCCGGTGGCCCGTAAACAGGGCGTTCTTTCCCGATTCTTCAAATCGAAAATATTAGTAACGAGCTTGCTTGCGGCCTATCTCGGGATACGGAATCCAGCGTTGACCCGCGTTTACGGATGGACAGCCGAGAATTGCGCGACGAACATGACGTCGTTTTAGGCGTTCTTCCCGCAACCGCAATCTCAACCTCGACACTCTCCGACACGACACTTCCGGAAGTATCGAATAGCCGAATTAACCGAATCGGAAAGAGATCTAAGATTTTATTCGCCTCTTGACCAACCAACGATTACGCGGCCGACGACTAGCGGGTGGCGGTGCAGCACCGGCGAGGGACCGCCCGTTCTAAACCACACGTCGTCGACGGACTCTTAAGCCAATTTGCCTATCGACTAACTGATTAAGCCCTACTCTTCGACCCATCCGGACAAATCTGTGCCCTGGTGGGGTTCCGGGTGGACAGTCATGGGACCTAGAATCGTTTGTGATGGGACACCTTATTGGGTATTTGGGGAATATCAATCATGATCAGAACACGGGCTCATCCGGCACAACGAGATAGGGTTCGTCGATCTAGTTTTCTCGTTGGAAAAGAGCCGATCTTTTATCGCACCCTTTCGCCCGTGCGAGGCACAGGTTTCAAATCCTCCGTCGGTGTCAGGGGTCTCAAAGTGGGAGCAAGTGGGGTTAAGCTAGGGGCAGCCGCGGGGTCGGCTCCGACACGTTTGTGCATGAAAACCAACAACTTGATGTCTCTCTCTGTGTTAGTTCCGCGCTTCTTTACGTGCGATGAATATGGCCTCTGCCGCAGTCCGCGGCGCACTCGCGGATAATTATGAATAGTACAGGTCTCGTTGAATAGCGACTGAGATACGTCACGGGCACGCATCAGGTGCGAGAGCCAATTACTAGCGAATGGTAACGAGGGCTTCAACGGCATCCCGTCCGCTGGATGAACCCGATTATCACCTCAGTTGGCGACCCACCCGATTCCATCTCGCATTGTCCACAGATTTCCATGAATTCCACCGCGGAAAACGAGCCGAAGACCTTCGTCAGTTTTAACGTTATTAATAAAATGGTGATTCGCTATCGATCGTGTTGTGCCAGATACTCACATGTTTACACCCCCGGCCCCGGGGTTGCTGCTGCACTCTCTCTAGTTCATACATGTCACGCTTCGTCGCCAAACAGACACACGGAGCGAAAAATAGACATCCTCATAAGCATATGCACCCTTTGAGTGTCACTCTGACGTGGGGTTGAATCACGACGAAAAATATATATCATCGAGGACGGCTTTACGAAATATTTGTATCACGCGTCGATATAATTCATATATACATGATGTTTTTTCTTTTATTTATTAAACAACGCGTAGCTACTACAATCTTTGCATTGTACAAATGCACAAATGTACATGACACCTTGTTATACTCCTAACGTACAATTTTGGCGTCGCTCTTACGCCGCATTCAACGTTTCCAGGTCTTCCCTGAACTTCTACCCTACGGAATTTCAATCCCAGTAAGAAGATCTACGATTA
This sequence comes from Euura lappo, assembly GCA_018257835.1. Classification (NCBI taxonomy): domain Eukaryota; kingdom Metazoa; phylum Arthropoda; class Insecta; order Hymenoptera; family Tenthredinidae; genus Euura; species Euura lappo. The sequence continues at coordinate 391,704 of JAEUYN010002107.1, read as the reverse complement.
TTCATTGCAGGAAGTATACCATAGATTAGGGAAATGTTCTCATAGTACGCTTCCCCCTCCCATCGTCTGGAGCTACGTCCGCACGAGTGCGGCGGTCACATTATAGAGATAATACGCCAGGTCGATATAGATCCAATAACGAGAATATTATCTCCTTCTATTATTTTCCCTCCTATACACGACTCTCATTAATTATGCAGTTTTCTTTTATTACGTTATACCAAGTTTGGTGCGGGTCGCGAATGTGAATCGATAACACCTTGACGCAGGACTGCCGCTCCCACCACTTGGGCTCTGCCTACCATACCGACGTTTGGTAGTCTATATCCTTATATGGAGTCATTAGGCTAGAACACAGTCGATAATTGAGATCATCCAAGTGCCGGTACGGCAGATTCCATCGCGTCCAAGCGTCAACGAGGCTGGGTATGATCTCGGCCGGTAACCTGAATCGACAATTTGGTCTATCTATACCTATACTCATTCATACCTGTACATACATATGGTTTCAAGCGTACATACGTACGTACATATACATACATAATACATGTATACATAGTATGTATTGTAATATGTACAAGCGGCACCGTAGTCCGTAGAGTACCGAGAAAGAACGATCGATTTTTGACCCTTGCCGCAATACAGTCCCGTTCTACGGTACGTTTATTCTAACTTCGCGTATTTCGCGCCTCCTAAATTGTTACCGATAACGTAACCCTCTCTAGAATTTCTGATTTGCATTATGACGTCAAATTATACTCGAATGAAAATTTTTTTGCGGACCCCGACCGTGTTGCAAGGGTCTTATGATATGTTCAAACACGACACTGGATATACGAGACTCTGGGTCTACCCACGGACGTATAGTGGGGGAAGCCTCAGTCCCCACCACAGACGGCACAGGGTCTCTGTCTGCCGCTACTCTACCGACACAGAAGAGTTCGAGCGGTCGAGCTCTCGCTGAGCGGAGCATAGGCTGGAATACAGTCTCGTGTAATAATCGTTGTCAATCTCTCGCTGCGACGTCGCATAAATGTAAGTGTATAAAATCTAAAATTAAATCTTGAAAAATATCCTTCTTCTGTTCGTGGTTGTTAATTCATTTTTCTCTGGCTAAAAGGGTAGCACTAAATTTCGACGTTATGTGTGTGTGTCTTGTAGAATCAACTAAATAGCCTGTATATGAACTAAGATCTGCACTTACAGACGTAGATAAAAGTGAATCTTGTATTTAGCCCAAAGGAGCCAAGTTTCTCAATTCAATCAATTTTCGAATCTGATATACCACTGATATGTATGAAGCCCGAGGATATGTAGTAGTATCGTGAGCTGCCGGTCTTTTGATTAATTTGCGCGATCTTTAAGGGGAGGCTCTACTCGATTGTTACCGACATTCAGATATCTCCGAATATCCAAGTCCACGGAAGTAAATCGCAAAATACAGCTCTGTAGCGGAATTCTACACGTGATTCCGCACAGATATGTCCAAAAATATTTTGGATTTACTAAAAAATGGAGGAATGGCATGGTTTCTACGAAATTACTATCATGACTTCGTAGAAACCATGCCATTCCTCCATTTTTTAGTGAATCCAAAATATTTTTGGACATATCTGTGCGGAATCACGTGTAGAATTCCGCTACAGAGCTGTATTTTGCGATTTACTTCCGTGGACTTAGATATTCGGAGATATCTGAATGTCGGTAACAATCGAGTAGAGCCTCCCCTTAATCGGACAAAGTATCAGCTACGCTTTTATGTTACCGTCGTTTATGTACGTAATTGTTTCGTTCACTCGAGTATGAACCTGTGTATATCATCCTGTGCTATCATCCGTTACGTAATTCAGTTATATATATATATATATATATATGATAAACTTAAACTTAACTTTACATTTCCTATATTTGTTTATCAATTTTTTTTTTTCAATTTTTTAATCCTACTCTAACGCTCTCAATTCTGTCTCTCTCATTCCTTTCTCTTTCATTCTTTTCTTTATACATTATTGCTTTTTCGCACGGATTTCTCACCGCTCTTATCTCACGCACTTCATCCTAACTCGACATTATTTATCATTTTAAAATAAGTTTCATTCCTGATCTTCGATGCTCGAGATAATTATTTGGGTTATTTGTTTGTAATTAAATCGAGTGTCGATAATCGTTGATCTATATACACACAAGAGCTTGCGAGGTGTTACAGTTTTCTCATTGTCAGTCCGTTCGTACGTACTTGTGTTTCATATCTTATGTAACTAAGATTAACAATTTTTATCCCTACTACGATAATAATGTGTTTTTTTTCGTTTGTTTGGATAAAATTCTCTTCCCATATACAAACAATATATTATTTTATATATCATTACGGTTATACGCTGTGATAATAACGCGTATACCGTTATACCTGATTTTACCATTTTATCTTATTTTTTACCGTGTCATATGGTCAAGCCATTCAACCCAGAATAAAATACGCATTCGGAATACAATCATACGTATGAATTCTGACTTTGAATGGTTCCTTGATTTTTTTCATCCCACGTATAACGTAAGTATTTTATAGGTACTTAATTATGTAAGGGTACGTATTTACGCACGAGATATATACACATCTATAATCCCTATTGTACATATTATCAACTATTATTATTATTCATCTTCATATATATAGAACTCTATTTTACTTATTGTTTTGGTCTACATTGTCTAACGCTTTTATTGAGTGAGGGGGATTTCAGAGGTTTAGGCAATAGAAGCGGGTCGGAATAATATTGTGCGGGTGGGACGCGAGGGTCGGACTGTCATTGAACAACAACAAACTCTAATCTAAGCTGAAAGATGAAACGTTGTCTCGTTTTATGCTGGTATTATACTCTAATGGTAATGTCAAGTCTATAGTAACTGGCAAAGGTTACAAAATATTCAAACTGATGAAAAAAAAATCGAAATTTCTGAGGAATGTAATAGGAAGGTATCATCAATTACCGGTGCCAGCACCGTGTTCTCGAAAATCTTGTTAACAATCCGTAAAAGTTTAAGCTCGCGATGAAAACGGTACTTAGAAAATCGAAGCGAGGAAGTATAACCTCAAAAACTCTAATCTTTTATTATGGCTTAGTACCACCGACGATTCAATGAAGCGTAGAATTCGTTTTCACCGCTCCGTCTTTGCCAGAAGGGAATAGTACTCTCGAGTCAGTCCGACCCCAGGGTGAAAGACCGGGGATCTTGAACCTGGGCATAAAGATCTCCGAGAATCGTTCACCCGTATCTTGAGCTAATTGTATAAGAGCTTGATGGGGTTGGAAGAAGAGAGGATTGAAAGAAGAGCGGGCGGACTAATCGCTGTTCTTTATCGTCGGTTCTTACCTCATTTCCCGCAGAATTTTTTTTTTAATCTAGCTCTCCCGTCGAACTCGTCGCTGCCTTTGCATTCGATGTACTTGGTGTCCGGTATAGCAAACGTAGAAAAATAAACGAATCTTGATTATAATTTTGTGCTCCGAACTCGAGAGCCGTATAATCGCACGTTTTCTGCCCACTCAATTTTCAATCGGCTCTCTTCGCCTCAAAAATATAATTATCATAATAAACTCGTAGGTATTATAAGTATAATAATCTTAGGTATGAGCGAGGACTTATTTCATTAGTCATTACATGTATATAGTATAGTATAACTAACTATTTATATACTCGTGTATATATAAATATATAATATACATATATCGTAACGTTTCTGTTTCACGTCGTTCTCAACTTCTTTAGTCAGACGAGACTTTGGGACGTCGAATTTTATTCGACGAATGATAACGAGTAAAAAGATTCGTCTCACTGATATCTCTCATCCAGTCGTTCTCGCGAACTTGAGCTTGCCAGTACGATCCGGTCCTATAAGATAAAGGGGCAGAGTGATGGTAAACATTAAAAACTAGTGTCTAATTCATTGGGGTTAATTTAATTTTTTACTATGACCATACGCTGGTTCATCATATGAACTCAGCGGGTCGTAGCTTGACTCGAATAGAGGAATGATAGTATGTGTAAGAACGATGAAAACGGAGCGTACACAACCGAATAATGAAGCGATTCTTTTTTGTCTACTTGCTTAAATGTTACACCCTCCTCACTACGTGAGTCTCTGTCGCGTTGGCGGGACGTGGATAACATCGATGTTCCCGTTCTGTCACGAACCACGCAACGCTGTTTTGACGATTGTCGCAGACGACGCACTGATGCCGCTGATACTTCTCGTCACGAGAAAACTCGTGGAGAGCATAAACAACATCAGAAGCAGTTGATGAGACGGACCCTGGCAGATCCGTGACGAGCTGCCTCCACTGGCCTGCGGAAGCTTCACCTCAACTTCGGCCATCTTGAAGATCGACAGTAGCGGGTGCGTGTGGACCTCGTGGTGCTTGTTGTTGATTTTGTCACTCAACTCGCGAAGCATCTCAGCGCACTCATCCTGCCGGAATTTAAGAACACAGAGTCTTATACCAGACTCCATCGAGGAAATCCTCCCACGACTTACCCTGATCCGCATCAGCTGCTCCAAAGTCTGCGGCTGGGTTGGGGACTGGCTTCGAACCTGCCGTCTGCTCGAGTTGCTCATATTGTTTGTGATGTTGATGTCGGATCTCAGACGGGCAACTGCGATCACGTTTTCCTTGGTGACGTTGTACAACAGCAGCGTGCAGACAGTCTTCAAGGAAAAATGGTTCGCGTGTGATGATGGCGCAACTCTAACAGGGCCGATCGTAAAGAGCGAAAGTCCTCACTCACCTGGTTGTCGACTTCTTGTCGCATGAAATTGTCCAGGGACGAAACTGCATCGAGGACAGTCAGGCTGCTGTGAGGCTTCAGAAGGTTTTCGTCAGTTTCGCTGTATCCCAGGAACATGAAGACGCCATGAGGAATGGTGTAAGTATCTTGATCGCAAAAAAGTGGTCAAGGTCAGTTATATTCGTCTGGTCTGACTGTCAACGATGTTCAAAACTGACCTGGAAATGGTCGCATGCAGATGAAGCGTCCACTGTAGCAGAGACAACGACCCCGATAGGCTTGGTAGGCCGGTGCAGCGTGGTTGTAAAACGCGAAGTCAGTCTTGCAGGGCGAAGATTCCACGCAAATGGTATTGCAGACCAGCACCTCACCCTCGTTGCATTGGCAGAGCTCGGAACACTCGGGCTCGTCGTCTCTGTAGAGCTACGGATAAGAAATTGATGTTTAATTTTATTCCTGGAATTTAGGTAAACAGATCGCACTCTCTACTCACCCTCTTTCCCCGGCCTTCCCTGATGTACTGATGCGTCTGTTTCGGCCTCTGCACGACACAAAATCCTGAAACAATTGAAAAACCGGTGAGGCTTGATCGCCACTCTCGCTCTGTGAAGGACTTACGTGGTGGAATCGTGCTGCTGGTAGTGGTAGTGCTGGTCGTGGTTGGAATCGTAGTCATCATGGTGGTGGTCTCCACCGGTTCCGTGACTTCTAAAAGTGGCCTCTGGGTCTCTTCTGGCACCGGTACGATCACATCCGATTTTATCAGATCGTCAAAACTCTCGCCGACTTCTTCAGTTGGTGCAAGAACAGTCGTTGTCTGTTGACGATGTTGTTTTCGCCGCGCGTGAAAGTCCTTCTGCGACTCCACTGGAGAGTGAGAAACGATGGGAAATCAATCCTGGACTAATTAGCATATTTTCGTAACTGATGTGTAGATGGTAAATCTTGTTCTATACCGAATACGAAAAACTCTGTAAAACTCGTATTAAGTGAATTTAGAAATACGCTGACCCGCCAGATAGTCCACGGCTAACCGCGATGTAATCCAGGGTAGAGGGTGTTATCGCCATCCGCGATAATCTACTTGTGGATTGAATTAATTAACAATGGAAACGCGAATAGCGTTACGATAACGTTTGAATTGTGCTATATAAGCATGGTTACTGCTGTGGTAATTGGAGCTTTCATTGTGGCAAACTCTAACGTACAGTATACGTTAGAATTCATCGAGCTCACGTGACACGTATGTGTACGTTTTGAGGAGTAATAATCTCGGTGAAGTGTTCGAAGTTGCTTCCGTTCCGTTAACGTGATTGGATCTAGTGAATAGGCGACGAAGCAACCTTTGTAGTATACCTTCGGTCGTGTATCGACCAGAGAGTATAAATAGCGGCTGTCGTTTGTTCGGAATCGTACCTTAGGTAGGTACCCCCAGCAGCTTTGACTCGAGAACCAGACGCCGCGCCGCGAGGATACCTTTAATTAAACTGGTTCCCCCAGTCAATGAGGAGCTGCTCAAAGTTGCAAGTTGCGACACTTTGATAGCCAATTTACATTCTGCGCAGAGGCGCCAATCGCGTTTGCGAAAATGGATAACTGAACTGAACGTGACAGTGAGTATTAATAATCGGTCCACTCGTAGCAATCATGCACCGGTCGCGTATTCATATCCACAAAGTCAGCATTGGGATTAATTAAATTTCTATGCATCCGCATCCGCATATGCATGTGTGTAAGCTTCTGTTTGGAGAGCTGTGGTTAATCAAGAGGCATAACGCCGAGTGGCGTAGACGGTGGCGCTGGTTTCTATCCACTACCGAATTTGGGACAGCTCTTTTGACATAGAACTAGGACCAATCAATACGTTTGGATAAATCCTCAATACATACAAGTGTAGCACCGGTCTGTCTATTCGACCGCAGGCTCATAAGCCGGTGGAAGGAGCCACCGTTGGCTATCTATACGGTCGAAAACGTACAAAAGTTGCCATAATTTATACTCAGTGGCTAAGTTTGACAAGGCGAAAGCCTAACATAATAATAATACTCGAAAACGCCTTCAGCTATGAATTTAAATACTTCACACATAGCCTCTCCATTGAATAGTTGGGGTCAATCGAATCGATTACATTGAATATCCGAGTTTGCGGAACCACAAATTGATATATACTGAATAATGGATCGTGGACAATCAGCTCGTCGTCGTTTGCGGTTCTTGTTTGGCTACCAAACTCCCGGTACGGTTAGTCAAGGTATAAATTAGCCAGGGTTGAACTCACCTACGCACGGATTAACCCAAAGCAGCCTCTGCCAGCCTAGGCAATCGTAGAGTTGGGCCAAGTCCGTGCCTTTACAAGCACAGTTGGAGCGTAGCTCCGTTCCCAGAATGCCCATCATTGCTTTACGGCACTCGCTCGGTGCTCCAGCACATTTTTTCGTTACACTGTCCACCGCGCAACTCTGCTCGTAGTACTCGAGCCTCGCTCTTGAAATTAAACTCGCATTAGCATTCGAATTGTCGTTCGTAATGTCAACGACATTTAGTGAACGACACAAGCATCCTACCTGCAAGCTTTGTCCTCCCTGCAGACCTCGGCTAAGCTATGGCAGGTCGGCATTTCGATACCGTCGATCCTCTGAGCGCATATCGGATGCATTTTTTCTTGTGCAACGATGCACTCGTCCCTCCCGTTATCGGTTTTCCTTAAACGTTATCAGGAGGAGGTCGGTTATAGTTTACTGGAGAATTTTTTCGTCCGTGGTTGTTCGAACGACGAATTCCCGCCTCCCTACTATCCCGTTAAAATAAAGTTTTGGCATTGTTTCGTCCGAAGCGAACCCACTTAAAAGTTTTAAACCGCTTCATCGTTTAAAGGAAGACATCTCTCCTCTTATTCTGGGCGGACGAGTACCCCGGTGCCCGATTTCAATCGGATAAGTTTTTTCTCTCTGACGTCTCCGCTCGGTTCGGAGTCGCGGTTGACTCGCTTCGGTTGTTCAAATGAACGCAAACAACGGTGAAAAACAACTTCTAAAAACTGAAGAACCCCCCAGGCACGACGAGGTACGCCATTTATTGAAGTTTCAATGATACTGAAAATTGGCTGACTCACCTGCACAGGCAAAACGCGATCTCCATGGTGTAGACCTCTGCTGCTGTTCTGTAAAACTGCTGCAGGGCGTCCATGCAAGCGTTTCGAGCGCAGCTTCCAAGGTCACAGTGGTTCAGTACGGGCTGCAAGGCCGTCTTGCACTCTGGATCGTTCCTACGCACGGCGATAAATCAATTGCCTTACGGTCAACGTACTTAGAGAGTAGGATAAAGGATCTGGAATCTGTCGCACTCACCCGCATGAAGAATAGGCCTGGTGACAAGTGCTGGACAATGTCAGGGTCACTGAGGGTCGAACTGGGGTCCGATGACCGTCCGCTCCAGATACCGGCGACGGGACGATGACCGGCTGACCTGAATGGTAGAAGACGGTCTGGTAAAAGTCACGGTTTGTGAGATTCTTGAATCGGCCCAAAAGCTATGAACTGTAAGATTAGAGCGGCTCGTTTGTCCTGATCGAGCAGCCTGGCACCACGAAGGACTCACGGGCAGCCATCAGATAGGAGAAGACCTTTCCGTCCATATCGAGTCGAATCCATTTTTTTCTTTCAACCCTCATCCCTCCTGTCCCGTTTGCCGCGCGACCTATCCGGCCTCGGGGCTTGAAATTTAGCGGTTAAACTGCGAGCTGCCGGAGCAGTTTGTTCGCGTCACGCTTTGTCTCGGACGACGGAGGCCTTGGAACGCTCGGAGAATTCCGCAGGCTTGCACCCATCCCCTTTGACCCCCGCCGCAAAGAATGAGCAGCTCGCCTGGCTCTCTGGCGCTCTAGCCTCTTGCGGAATTTATCGCGGTCTGGAGGCGCGAAATTAAAAATTTAAAAAGACCGCCGGCGGAAGCGTTCAACGCCAACGTACCAGTAAATCGTCTGAGTCGTGAGGTTCCTTCGAAGTACCAAAGTGACGATTAAGGGCAACTCGACCGTCGGGGGTCAGGATCGATTACACACGGAAGAACCGACCGCGGTTTATACTTCGCTATCAAACTACCAATAAAACACCGCTTTTACTTTTCTTGTACCATTCGTCGGCAACCGGTTGAATGATTGAGATAGTGTATAAACTGCGAACTATCGGGTCCGAACCTACTTCCGAAGGACAAACCAGCCCCACACTTTACTTACTTTGTCAGTAACGCCGACTCCTTTTTTGCACGAATACCCGTCACGATATTTCATTTCGCATAGAAAAATGATCAGTGTCGCTACCACTTACCTCCCTCCGAGTATTCTTCGATGACGGTATGATTTTTCCCGTGATGAATCTTCCGCCGATGGATTCCTGGTATCGGTATTTGTTTGAGAGCGTCAAGGTCGTGGTGATCAGCGTCTATCAGTGGATTTTCCAGCTGAGATGCTATTACCTCGAAGCTCGTCGAGTTGTCGGGATGTGAAATGACCTTCACTGAAAATTCCGATTTAGTACTAATATTGGGAAGGACCCGGGGATGAGATGGACGAAGAGCGGGAAAGGGAGAAGATTATTCGTGTAGCGTTCGGTATTTTATAGCTCATTCATGTCACTTGCAGATCGCACCGAGTCTCTCCGCTCCCTGTTGGCCATTATCCAAGAGAAAGGGAGAGGGCCTCACCGTGCAAAGATCTAAGATTCTTAGTAGGCAAATACAATGATTGGATGGTTTTTTTGTTTATTGTGGTGCGCGCCCATTGTTTAGGCGAGCGAGCGAGCGAGACGAGAATCGAAGAGCGCGGAGGCTACATTTTGGCTGGTCTTTCGACCTCAATGTGGGTCTGTGACGACTGTGATGAGTGCATTGGTGCTGGTGCGGGACGCGTCGAGTCGCGAGTGTTACTACATTCTACCTACGAACCTTTGTCGACGAACCCTTCGAAGGCCTCGCTGAGGCTGAAGAGTCTGTCGATGGGCTGTCTTCCACCGAGCCGTAGCTCGTTGTCGTCTAGGTCGATCATCTCGTCCACGACACTCCGGTGCTCGTACGTGGGTCTGGGTGCAAATTTCTTTCCATGGTTGTGCTGATCGTGATCGTGATCGTGATCGTGATGATGGTGGTGGTGCTGATGGTGTTCGTGGTCCGGTGCTGGTGCCGGTGCCGGTGATGGTGCTTGGCTATTGCCGTGGTTGTGGTGCTGGTGCTGGTTAGGGTCATGATGACGGTGTTGTGTATGGGCGTTCGAGTGGTTAGAAGACGATGAAGAGGAGGAGGAGGAGTTTGATGATTGAGATGGCGTAAGGCCGTGCCGGTTGTTTTTGTGCTGATAGACTCTGTGGCCGCGATTCTGTTCATGCTGATCTTTGGAAAGGTGCTTTTGTTGGTGCTCGGTGATGGTGATGGTGCTCGAAGCGTAGTCATGCTCAGATAGTGGCGTTCGTCCCCCGACGGCGTTTAGATCGACGGAATTGTTCTCGTCGTAGGTGGGCGGTCGTCGGGGATGATCGGAGTCTGGGTCTGGGTCGGGGTCAGGGTCGAGATCGAGACCGTGGTGGTTGTGATGGTGATGGTGATGGTCAAGGATCGTACCGGGTTCATGGTGGCCCAGAGTCCCGTGACGCTGCTTAGGGACTTCGGGAGCCTCGGGTGGCAGCACTTCGTGGTAGTGGTACCGGGCCTCGATCTCATTGAATGTTCGCGTGGTTGCGGTGGCGGGGAAGAGAAAATATGGGTACATACTGGTCGGGGGGAACCAGAACTCTTTAAAGTTCTCCTGGTGGGGGTCGAACGGATAGAGCGCGGAGTCGGTCCCCGATAAGTCAACGGTCGCGGAGGGCAGAAACTCTGAAACACAGAAGAAGAGTCGCGGAGGGAGGGGGTCTTCTGCAGTTAAACTTGGACATTTTTTTTCTCTTTTTGTTTATTTTTCCTTTGGCAACGGGGTATCGAGAGAACGGCAAATGCCACACGGTGTGCTTGTGTACTCGAGACAAGCACACCCATACACAATACATGATTATATGCATATGAAACCCGGCGCACGTGCGATGCCCCACGAAATGGCTCACAATTTATCGTTTTTCCCTTACGTTATTCTTACCAACCCCTTCTTCCGCTCTCTCTATCGCTCTCTCTCTCTTTATCTTTCTCCTCGGTTCAAGAAATTTTCACGGAACTGTACGTAGAGAAGGAAAGAGAGATCGACGAGGAGGGCGAGGACGGGTCGAAAACGTAGCCACAGAAGAAGGAAAGATAGAGAGCGAGAAATAGACGAGAGAAAGACGGCGAGATGGTATTAATAAAGAGCGGTAGGAGGCAGACCGAGTCCCCGTAGCCATTTCAGTTGCAACGAGATATCGTACATCGGTTACGATTGGGTGAACGTAGAATGGAGGAATAAACCTTCCCCATTGGGCAGAGAGTAAAACAGATGCAGAAACACGGAGATAAACAGAGACAGATAGACAGACAGGGCAGACAAAGAGACAGAGAAATGGAGAATAGATAAATTAATGAATAGAACCAGAGTGTGAGAAGACTACATGCATGATACGAACGTGCGTCATATCCCAATGCTTCAGCGATGAAAGGTGATCCGGTACAGTATACGGTACAGTGATAAATAAAGATAGGAAAAAAAGATAAACGTCATGCGAGTGTGCAGAAACTGGTACCATGCGGTGCTTGCTTGCTGTGCTGCTGCGTGCAGCGCCTCGCCTTCGTCCTCGAAACGGGATGACTCCCTCGTCCTCTGCGGGCCTCGATGTTCGTTCGTTCGTTCGTCCCGGGTCCTCGGGTCCGCGTGAGCGCGTGCCCTCGCCAGCCGCAGATTGTGCTTCGTGGTCGAGCGCGGCGAGAGCACGCGTCAACGCTCGAACCGTAAGGTATCGCAGGGCTGCCGCGAGGCGTACCATCGTCATTACTAGCCAAGCCGCGGTCACTCAAGCGCAACGCTCGTCTCCCGCCTCCATTCCGTGTGCTCCCGCGCACCACTCCCGGGAAGGAGACCAAAGTCGAATCGTGTACCCGGGAGGGGCACGTTTTCCCGGTAATTAACGGACGTCACCGGAGCACCGGACCCAGCGCAGGGCACGGTACGTATATGTGGTATATGTGTACTCGTATAAACATACAACTACGGCGGACAGAAGAGCGCGTTCGGGAGCCAGGGTACAAACCTAGCCGTCGGATCCGGGTAGGACTAGCTTCGAAGGCTATCGATTTCGGCTCGTTTCTATTCGGTCGCTTTGTGATCTCTGGTCGAGGGTTCATAGCTTCATCGAAAGATCTGAATGAGCTATTCGCTCGTCAGCTCCTACCCGTGAACCGACTGCACGTAGGCGAATTCTTGAGTAATTCTTTTAGTATCTTTGTTCGTTTTCAAATTACACAGGAAGACACAGACAAAACTTTGGTCGAGTAATCTGGGTGTAATACTTGTGTATGTGTGTGTGTGTGCTTGTTTCGGTGTGACTATGTGAGGTTGTTTAGTAAACAGAACGAGTTCCACAACACCGACAGTCGCTCGAAAATGCTACTCAATTAGCACCAGCCTCGACCTACCCAACTAGAATGTGAACAGACGGTGGTATAAAATATTCAAAAATGAAAAAATAAAAATGGAATCTCACAAATACACTGAGAGATACGATAACGAATGTACATATACAATATGTACAGGTATATATAATATATATATATATCGTAAACAAGTATAATGACAGTAAGTAATAAATAACTTTATGTAACAAAACTGCGACAACAACCGGCCAGTCTCAAGTTGGAGATATAAACTACCATCTCTGCAGCAGACTTACCGACGCACGGGTTGTGGTTGACCATTGAGAATATCCTGTCGCAACGGCGTTTCATGTGATTGTTCGGGCAGATGCAACCGAACATCGGCGACAGTCGCAGCTGCGTCCAGGCCTCGTGACAGGCGTCCCTGGAAGAACACGAGGAAACTGAATATCCACGTAAAAATAATTTTTTTTCATCATTCCTATAATCAATATGCGAGACATCCGGATGCTGGTACCAAGGCTCTCGCGTCCAGAGTCTGATGGACAAGTTGTTACAACCGTTCCGGAAGCTCTGCGGGACAGCGGCTCGCGCACCAGCTGTCGCAGAATCGCCGTATATGTTTTCCGGCATAAATCAAACCTTCCGCAACTTTGCCATGCCCTTAGTTTCCCCGAGATCGCCGACAGGGGTTGGTTCGAAAGTGGACGTGTCGGTGCGCCACGTACCAACACGCGTCGGAATACCGGAGTGTAGAGTAGGGTGGCTACGCTGCGCCGACACCTTATGAATTTTAACTTTCCCCTAGACCAGGGGGAGCCTTCCTTACGACGTGCCGTCAAATAACCTTGCGTGTCACGCTACCAGGTGGGATACTTATTCCCCTTCATCCACTGATCATCCTGGGAGTGGAAAGTCTATTTTGCAACTTGAGGTGAAAGATAGGGAGTCTTCAGGCCGGAAGATTATCGGCAACTAATGAATCACAACCCGGCTGAAACGAAGGATTAATTTCGTATCTAATAACGAGTGAATCACGTGTGAAAATGAGGTTCCAGTTTCACCCGTGAAAAAGAACACCGCAGGATGTCCGGAGAACAAGAACGACCCCCGAACTATGAAGCGTTATTAATGGCGGCTAGAGGTTGATGCGACGTTTGATTGCGGGCGCCGATACGTAACCGTCATTAGCCAAACCCCTCGACCCACTTGGCGATGGGGAACAGATTAACGCTGCGGATGTGACGCGCACCCGACTCCTAAGCATCGCAAACTTGCGTCAAAAGTTACCATGTCAACCATGCTGCGGAGCACTTGCACCGTGTCAGTGTCGATGAAGGCCGAGACGGTATTTTCGCGATCCGCAGGTTCTCCACCTGCAGGATATCGCAGCCCAAAAAGTTTGGTGTTTGGGAGGTTGGATCTGCTGAGGTTGCAGATAACCTGCGATCTCCGCCGTCCGGAAGACTGGCAACTTCTCCAACGAATAAGATAAGCACTCGGGTGCAGAAGTTAGATTGCGCGACGGCCATAGCGCAGTCCAGGACGTAAAAGGGATAGTGCGAGAAGCCGCTGAACGAGTAGCGTCCTCGGAAAGTGTTTCCAAGAAATATTAGCAAGAGATGGAGATAAAGCAGGAAACAAAGCCGGAAGGTCTTTAACGAACGTCTGTAATTAAATTCCAAGTTAAATGAGGGAGATCCCTCCCGCCGGTCGATAATCCTGAGGGAATCGCAAAAATTATCAACGTCCGGTGCGACGTTGCGCATCGCGTCACAAACGTGCCGTATACCAATTTGCTATCCCTGGAGTTTGATAGCCTTCGAGTTCAAGCCCTTCGGAGATGGGTAACTGATCGGAGAATCGTGGAGTAATCGTTTGTTGGTTTAAACCGAATGGGAAATCGGAGACAATTGATCCGGTAAAGCCGTGGGGGTTGTTTACATTGTTTCCAGAGGTGGGCCGTGTCGGTCTTCTTGACTTCCAAATATCCTGCCTCCGGCGTCTTTGTAGGGAGTTGCGCTAACTGAATTATCGCGCACCGGGTCTCGGTGGCTGAGGTTCCGACCAATTTTCCGTCCCTCGTCTTCGGCCTGACTCCTGATCCTTTCTCAACGAGCACCCGGCTTCCTTCCTCTCTCGATTTCGTGGCGCGGAAGAAGCTGAATCCCACTCTGACGGAAAAAGGAGTTTCCGAAATATCGCAGAAACGCTATTCGGGCTACATTTTCAACAATGTCATCTCGTCGCTTGACCAATGTCCGCTTCTTTTTATTTTTATTTTATTGTCAACCCTGCGGGCCAGGATCCGGTACCCGACTTACGGATCGCATGAGTTACCGGAAACTTCGGACTATCAATTACAGAAATAGGTTTCGTCGGCGGAGCGTCGCTCCGGAATTTCGAGGATATGATGAGTTTCAGAAGCGCGGTTTGAGAGAGGGTCACTTCCATTAACGCAGTTTCTCGGGTGGCTTGAATTAATTCATAACGTTATTTATAGAAATGACACTAAAACGATGAATCGGATTTGACACTCTAACACCACGTACGGAATACCAGTCAAAGCGGTTTAGCTTTGGATCAAACCCTCCTGAAATATATCCGCTTATTGATTCCCGTCTGTTTTCTTCCGCAAAATTGACGGATCCAATTCCACAGAAAGCTTCGTCATTCGTGATAAAAATCCCTCAATTTGTTGTTGAATAAGAGAATTCATTGTCAGTTTGCAGTTAAATCGGGAGCAATAGTCACACCATGAAGCAGATAAGCCGATGTTATCAGCAATTCGCAGATTCACAGATTTAATATAGTCAATCGGTCGACGATTCTAGACCCTAACGCGGATCGTGGCCCGAAAGGATCCGGACGAAAACAGCCCACTTTACGGTTCATATTTCCACGATCGGGATCTTCGGTCAATACGGAAAAGAGACACAGAGCTGAATCATGCCCAGGAGAGAACCTGCTAGCTGCTTATCTCGAGGGTCCGGTGTAGAGTCGTGAGAAAACGAGGAGCCTGAACCGCTGAACGAGCGGGACGAGACCGCGAGGGCGAGGCAATCTCTGCCGGTCATTTCTTCTTTTTTTCTTATCCAATTCTTTTTGTATGGCTTCCATATCTCCCCCACCTCCAACTCACCGAGTCTATAGTCCATGATTCAGTTCCGAATGAAAGGATGAAATAATGGTACGGAACGAACTTCCATATCGTTTAACTTTACGCTCGTCATCAAGGCGCTAGCCATCAATCATTCACAACGTTACTGATCCTCTTTTGACCTGAGGTACGAGGCAACGTGAAATGTGCCCCGCACCCGAGCTGGAGGAAACCGCACAGTAAAACCTTGGGTCGGATGGCAGACATTTCTCTCTCTCTCTCTCTCTCTCTTGTTCTTCCTCCAGGAAAGGGTTGGGGTCGACCGGATTGCTGGTGTCAACCGCAAGCAACGGTCAAGACATACCACGGAAGACGCCGATTAATTCCCGTGTCCGGTGTGTGGTGGTGGTATTATATACGGATAGCAGAAATTTTGCACCAACTCTCTGGAGCTGGCCGGGATCGTACGTCACCACCGGGTCCCTCTACCTCCTGGAGAGTCTGTCGGACGATCGATGCCTGGCATAATGCAAACTAAATTACGCCACCAGCCGCGGGCCCTCGGTCGTTCAGAACGAAGCGGTTCCACGTCGTCCTCCCGACCCACGATTTGAACCTCGTTCCTGATTTCGTTCCATCCCATCCAACGTCAAAACTGTTTTCCCGTAACGCGATTCCTTTGTTCGGGGGCAGAGGACCACGCCACTTAACTAGTGCTGGGATATGACAGTAATCCTCGGTTTTATGGCCGAGGGTAGACGTAGGGATGGATGCTGCCGTGGCAAATCATCTCCAATGTTTTAAGGTCACGGCCGCATCAGTGTGAGGCAACTGATCATTCTTCAGTTAATACACGCCACCTGTCAAAGCGAGAGCTGACTCTATTTCTGTGCTTTAACGAAGGTGGAAATGTCAACGCGAATCGATAACTGCAGGCCGGGTCTGCAGTGCCGGGGAACCAAACGCCCGGCGCAAAACCGACGAAATAACCTCGTCCGTAATTCAAATCACAGCAGGCTAGTAAACCGTCACCACGCCGTCGACTCCCGTCGGGAATTGGACCGCAGTCGCGTCGAGCAAGTAACCGCAATCCGGTCGACCATGCATGGAAACGCCGACAGATTGTTCAGGTGAGCGAACACAGCGTAGAGTATGTGCCGAAAGACAACAGAACTGGCACGCGAACCGTACGTTATCTCAACATTGCTCGCTCTTTTGTAGATTTGATTAGAAGTGCCGAAAACGGAACCGCCTCTCCACGTCCATTAGAATACTTGCGTCATCGGGTTCCGAGTTTTAACCCACATCTATAATGGACAAGCTGTGACGACTGTCGGAACTCTTCGCCGTGAATTATTGGCTTGATTCGTTGACTCCGTTGGTCTATGGTTAATTCAGTGACCGCGGAGTTCGATGCAGTGATTCGGAGTTGAGGCCCGAGATCACGAGATACCGAATTACATCGGACTCTGTAAATACCCGCCGGCCAGTAGTAGCAGAATACCAAAAATAGTTCACACCGAGCCAACGGACCGTTCGATAATCCCATCGTTGATGATGCTGGGCAGTGGGAGTCGGTGGCCCGTAGCAAACGCGTGTATCAGCGCTGATGTGGAGGGGCAGATGGGGGAAGATAAAGCGCTCCGCGGTAATTATCCCGCGTCCGTGGCCGAATTCCGTGGCAACGTTTGTCATCCACCATCCCAGAGAGGGTGACGTATTCTCGATAGATTTTTAAGTATCGATGCGCCAACTTTCTGAACACTCAGCGCCAGCGTTCTTGCGGTTATACCGCAAATTATATCATCAGGCGAATCCCGCGCGACCCCAATTAGGCCGACGCAGTGAACTTGGAGCCGCCGTAAGTAATTGGTAATTAGTAGTTGACTCTCCCCCCGACTCAGTGGCGCCCCGGGGCCGCCCACCCTCGCCAGCTTCTCGATAATATGTGCCCGCGACCCATCAACCCAGTTTGGAATGATTACCGGCGAAAGAACCACCCCGGTGTCGGGTATCTCGCGAGGGATAAAAACATTGTCATCGATCTAGGCGAAATTTCATCGTTCAGTGGTCACTCTAACGAGCAAGTAAAGAGATCGGTTACACCCGCGTTGTCGGATGATCGGGGAATTATTTTCTCAGCCCCAGGGGTTCCCCTCGTCCGATATCCTCTCGACCCCTGATTGCCCTAATTCCCCAAGCATGAAAAAGCTCATCGATACTTTCGGCGCGGTCGCGGAGAATCGTCCGGTATTTCCTATTGACCTCAGCTTCGCCTGGACGTGAAACCCGGTTGAATTATGGGAGGGATGAAAAAAGAGGAGCTTGGAGTAAAGCTGCTACGCCCTACGGTACGTCTCGTAGTAAAAGTCGGGACGTTGGGCGACAATTAAACGCTGGTAAATGATTGATAATGCAGTTGGAATTGTTAGTTTTACAAATAACAGTTGACTGAATTTTCAGGAAAAGAACTACAGTGTCAAATGGGTCACGATTCCTCAAGACCGTCTCCAATTGCCGTCTGCCACTTTGTCAACGCAATATTGGCTCCTTCTTCCACACGTCGAACTTTCTGACTGAGTTTGTACGTTGGAAGTTAAGGCGAGCCTCCGACGTCACCTTCGATATTCTCGTCTCGACGGAAACCCCGGAAGATCTTGACCAATTTTCCCGCAATGCGATCACGTCCGTTTAAAAACGTAAAAATGTAAGAGCAGGTGACAGCAGGTGCTGTTTTATCACGTTACAATACACTTTCGCGATCTGGCTGCGCAGAAATTTAACGACTTTTTGATCCCAGGACGAGGAACGTCTTAAAATGATCAATTTTCGAAACGCCTTCATCGATCCGCAGACCTCAGGAAATTTTTACACCCGGTATTGTCTCCGCTTCATAAAAGAGTACGGCGAATTTCGCGGAGACAATATCCTGCCGTGAACGAGAAATAAAGGGATAATAAAAACGTTGATAGGATTCTCGGATACTTCATTACATCGACCTGCAGCACGTGCAGTTTGTGGAAGGAAACTGGATAGACAATAATTAGTTTTTGGATGACTGTCACAGTATTGGCAGCTACATACGAACGTCACCCTCACGAAACTGGGCTATGTGGCAGGGGTTAATTACTCCGAAAAATTATGTACAGGACTTTATTAGGGTTCGGCGGGATTTTACAGGATCAAATGGGACTTCTGAAATTCCGAAGATTTCAGGAAAGTTCAACAGCTACTCCACCCGATTCGATACTTCGGGTATCATCGGTAGCTCTTCGTGCGGTAAAAACATGTAGCCCTAATTTTCATCCATAAATTTTCCCGGAAAAAAAAAATTTCTGAAAAAAAAACCCGCTCAATAAGGCTTACGTGAAATTATTCGTTATAAATCACAGAACTTCCTCTGCAAAATGTCAAGTTGATCCGATGAATATTTCATCGCCTGCTTCTCCGTTTCGGAGTATAGAATTTATTCAAATATCGGCGATTCTAAGAGAAGTGATGTTCTGCAAAGATTGCGACAACCGTAGTAAAATTCAGCAGACTCCATGTTCGAAACGGGTCTCGTCTCCGGTCATGATTTGAGCATAAAACAAAGAATGTTGAATGTGAATGAGAATTCATTCACGTCTCAGAACGAGAAACACATGGCATTGAAAATGTTGCATCAAGATGAAATCAGTATGTTATTCGAAAGTTTGTGAAGGAGAATTTTGATTCTTAATCCAATTCCATTCTCTGGATCGCCCTCCACGTTCGCATTGTCATTGAACGGTCGATAAGCCACTCCAGAGTTCGCCGTTGACACGCGGAGTTGAATTCCGCTATCCCACCGCTGTCACCATGGTGCGATCGAATCGGTGTGCAGCTCAAAGCCGGGCCTGCGTCGGCAATGAGATGCACATGCACACAGCAATCGATACGAAGTCTGGTAAACATGGAATGTGCGCTCGCTCGACGAAGGGTTAATTATGACTGTCCGTTGATGTGTTGCGAGGTTGTGCCCCATTGTCACCGACTACTGTGCCCGGCCTCGCTATCAACAGCTTTGTTCCAAGATTCAATTCCCGTGCAGGTTTCATTCAGCCACTGAAACGGGCTGATGAAAACCGCGACGAATGGAAGATAACGACCCGTTTTTGAAAGCCTCTTATCGGTACCCAGCCGCCTCGACAATGTAATAATATCGACGAAGATACGGGAACCGATCCGAGACTTTGAAGAGAGGGAAGTTGGAGAGTTTGCATCAATCTTGCACGAGGCAAGCTACGCCTAGCGAACTGGAGTATAAACTCGGAAAACCAAGAATCAGAATTACACATCTTGCCCCCCTGCACTTCTGGAAGTGAAAACAGATTCTCTAATGATTCCTGAGAGGTTAAAAACTTGGAGATTTCAAACTTCCAACTGTTTGCCTTAAACTTAGCAGGAACTTTCGGAGTCATGAAAACTCAACAGACCCCAACGACGAAGGGTTACCCGCCGTTATTGCCCGCAAAACAATGATTGCCTCTATCGAACGACACTCAATCCGAGTACCTCTGGGTATTTTTCGGACTATCGACGAAACCCTCCACCCTTTACCACATCATCGACACCTACTATCGTTTGTTCGTTGTTGGTCACGCACTACGACTCGACGAGTTTACCAGCTTGCATTATACCCACAAATACGTCGTTTATTAGACACGAATGACACATTCGCAAGCTCACGCGAAAAAATCAAAGGCTACGCCTTTAGCTTTGGCTGGGAACTTTTCCGTAAATAGCACGTGAAGCGAGGCTCGAACCTAACGTTATTTTGTATCGTAAGTATCGAAGCCGCTTTGCCCGCCTCACAACCCCGCATATACAACGCGACAAGAAAACGACGCGATAAGGACTTTTGCCCCAAACTATCGCGCTCACTTTATAGGTTGGGGGAGGTCGCGCCCCTATCGGTTCTGTGTGTGCGAGTATAAACGTATGTCGGATGGATATAGTGGGCATGACGATAAGCGACCCAGGTCGTGATAATTGTTGGGAAATTTCAGACAAAAGTTACAGCTGTGGGAGAGTTGGCAAATTATTGAACCATAAAGGATGAAAAAAGCGAGCAAAAGAAAGCTCCTAAATTCTAGAAACTGACTGAGGTTCATGTGGCGCGTTATTTCCCGCTGAAAAGGAGGTCTCTTGCTCAGCCCATTTCAAACATTTTGTATTATATTTTCATTGCCTTTCTATCAAGCTTCTTCTGTTGGTTTCATTCATTCTTGTATTCATTGGGTCTGAAGAAAAAAAGATCCAATGAAAAGAAGAAGAAGAAAAAAAGAAAACGTTTGGAATTAATCGAGAAGGTAGATGTTGAAATATCCTCATACTTCGTCGGTGGAATTGTCTGCCAAGACCCGGAGGGGTTTTGGAACGTCGAAACGTCGTGAGAAAATAGCAAAGCCAAACGAATCGAGGAGCTCTAGATTTATCTGAATCGCGTCTTATCGCGAGGTGGCAGCGCGCAGCGCGGGTCACAAGCAACTCGAGGTTCGTCGCATTGCAGCGAACCAAATTCCGGTTACGGTATTACTTACGGTTCGTCGAGGCATGTGTAGTTCATACGTACTTCATCCACTCTACCTGACCTGTTTCATCTTTCAGCCAACAACAGCTGCGTACTGATTCAGTGAAAAGAAAAACAGGAGCAGAAACTCCCTCCGCTAACAGATCTAATCGCTTCCTATCTCTCACCGTGTATGTGCACTGTATGTACATACTTTATACGTACGTATAATTTTCACAGAGTAATACACGACCGCGACACCACCGCTGACTTTATCGTTAATTTTTCCGGTTCTGGGGCTAACCACTGGCAAACCCTCAATGCCCAACAAACAAAGAACTCTTTCATCTGCCCCCCTTTGTGCGAATACATAGCTATACACATACGCGTACAAAAAGGACGTTATTCCAACCCACGTAGTAAACATCTCGTCTAATAAAAAAAGTCACTCAATTTCATGAAGAATGAACAAAGACGTGTTGAACAAACAGGACAAAGTTACGACAGAATATGTCCAATAGTTTTCTAACGGTAGCGAGTTCAAGGCAGCCAATTAGAGCTCTGAAGCAGGGTAACGGTCACGTTGTGGTGCGAGACGCCACCGTTAGCTGGCGCGGCGGGCGGTTCGATCGGTGAAGCTTGTGAAAAACTACCGAAACCTCGATATTTTCGCTCATTCATCCTATTTCTAGTTTTTCGTGCGGGGGACACACCCAAAAAAGGTATATTTTTTAGCAGGTTTTCTGTGACGAGATGAATAAGGAGTTCGGGGCTGTACGATGATCGAAAGAAAAATTCTCGGTGCGGAACCACGGAGAAGATGCCCCAGTGGCACAAAGGTTAACCATCTTCAGATTCCGAGACGGTATTGTTATTGACAAAAGAAAGGTCATTTGAGTAATTTAGGATTTCCTTTTTCTCTCTACCTCTCTCGTGAGATATTGCGGACCACCCCCGGCTCGGCTCACCCCTCCGCTCCTTAAGGTTTACTCGAACAGACGTAGGCGAGGACACGCACGTGGTGCTGTAACCCCTCGACGCGCCCCCATTATGCGAGATAAGCCTCAGAGACGAGGCGAACGTCGAGGGTGGCCTTTGACGCGACAAATCGACGGACGCGACGCCTCCAACAACGAAAAACCATGAGAGAATCTGGAAACATGCGAGGGATGGAATCGCCAGATACTTAATATCGCCCCGGAAGACCTCGTCTATCTCGAATAAGACGCGAGCAGGTTTAAAGAAGATGGATATAAATGGTGCGAGCCGAATCTCGGGGGAGTCCCTCTCGCCAAATCTTTATTCTCCGTACATACACCCACGGTATAAGGCGTAGCGAACTATCTATGAGTGGTTATACCTCGAACACTTGCACACACTCGCGCAAAAGACCGAAAGGGTTCGATCCCCCGAACTAGTCTACATCGGGAGATGGAAAACTAAAGATTCCGAGGACGTTGACTGGTCAGTGGTGAGAATTTCTCTGCACCGCAAAGGGGGAATTTGATTCAGAAACACCCCGACAAATTTGCCGCAGCCTCGAATTTTGACCCCGACCCCGTTACTAAACCCTAGAAATTAGCCCCGCTGCGTCAGGGATTAAACTGAGTAGATGACGCGAGGGGATGAGGATGACTTGAGATAACGACAAATTCCGTAATCATTGGGCGATTAATAGATAGTAAAGAGTAAACGCGGTTGGCGTCGACCGTCATAACTCATTGGTCATACTATCTCGGTTCATAGAGTAGTTTTCCGACACTTTGGTGTCTAAGCAGTATCAAGTGAGAACCACAGTCGCGAAGAGGTTACCTTAACGAGGAGCCGTTCGGCGATAATCACGCTTCGCCGCTGGGTATCGATTCCCCGACTACAACCCTCTTATTTTTTATTTTCTTCTCCCACTCCCCATTTGTACTTCCGCAAGCTCACATCGGGATGTCCTCATGCCTGAGAAAATGTCCCAACATTTTCCATCGGGGGAATGATAAAGAAATCCTTTTGACGATTTGGAACGAGAAAGGCATACTTTTGGTTGTTCTGTCATGCCTTTACTCGAGGGGCATTTTCAGGACCAGCGGAGCATCAGAGTAGCTACAGAAATCCAAATTTCTAATCTTGATGGGAAGCGAGCTCGAATTCAATCGGTAGCCGCAAGTGATTGAATATCGAATTGCGGTATAACCGCATGAACGTTTGTTTTGATGGGCCGTCACAATAATTGCTGGGATTTATTGGAGTTTACAAAATTCTGTGGGTATAATAAACTGTAATCACTTCACCCTCGTCCCTCTCCATCTCGCTCTCTTCAGGAAAAATAAATCCGAACATAATAATTTATTTTAAAAGTGGCTGAAGAAAAGAATAGGGGGTAAGAAAAACATGGAAAACAGACGCACTCGCGTCGTTAGAGTCGCTCTTGACCCAGCTTCTGGCTCACAGCTCCACAGCCTCTGGCTGACGCGAGATCGGGATCCGATTCTTGCGGAAAAATAAAATGAGACACTCACGTTAGCGAGTATTGTGTGCATGTACGTTCGTTGTTACGCGCAACAACCACCGGGTGGGTGTATCTCTTCCGTCTGAATTCGACGATCTGACCTCTGCAGCCTCGGGGCGCCGTGTGATCGTTATGGTTCCGACTTCCCGAACTCCCTGTCAGATTCCATCAGAGATTGCTACGACCCGTTTCGTTTCATTCCATTACATTATCCATCCCCCTCTTCGCCTACCTGTTTGCTCTTTCAATACCAGCATTCTCGCTTGGCCACTAGCCTCCTCGAAAAATACGCCGTTGCAATTTGCGAATTGAGAGGATAAATTACTAGAGGGGCTCGTATGAATACACACTGACTCGAATCACTGCCGCACACTGTGTCTTCGACGAACCAGGCCGCTCCTCGCTGGTGCAACAGGCCCGTTTCGCCGGAAACTCACGGTGAATAACTCCGTACGGTTGAACAAAAGAATATCTTAGGTATATCTTGGTGTCTTCTGCACTTGGAACCTGTCCCCCGTAAAAATTGCAGACATTGCAAAAACATTGAACGAATTTATACACACATCGTCGGGTATTTGAGGAGTTACGTGTTTGCGGCAGCCATGATCGTGTTTACGAAAGTCATGAAAATGGCGGCAGATTCAGTTACAGTTTGTATAAATTTAGCTAATTACATCTTACAAACCCATCTCCCCCATCTACCCCTTTCCTCCCGCTCTCGCCACTCGCCCAGCCTCTACCCATCTGCTCACAGTCGCCGTTACCACGTAACTGGCATCGCGGACCGTCTAATTGCGTTTGTTAATTAAGATCGGGATCGCTACCGCGCGAACCTGGCCTTTGAATATCTCTCATCCGGCTCTCTGTCTTCAGCCAGATGCTGCTCTCTCGTCTAATGCTCGTTGTATGCGGAACAACTTTGCCCCGACAACGAATCGGTCGAATTAACACCGAGGCATACGGATCGGGTGACAGGCTACACCCCTCGACGTACGACTCGGAGACTGAGGGACGTACGTAAAAAATAAAAAAATATCACGGTGTAGGCAAATTGGCTGAAGAACCACTGCAGAAAATCTTTGGTGTAATGAAATTCATTTTTATTGCATCAGTGCAATTTATGAGATCTCAGAAATTGTTTACGTTAAGCCCTTTTGTACGTTATTAGAGCACTGAGTGGGAAATTAACGAGATCCGTATCTGTCGTTTGTAGAACTATGGAACTGGTAAACATGACGAGTGCCACGAGTATTGTTTCGTCTTGGGTGGATATGATTGAATATTTCCTCTGACGAAGAGCTTGGCAAATAGAATATTCGTACTCTGGCTTATAGTGGAGGGAAATAAATCATAAGCAAAGGTAGGGGGTTGAGTGTGTATGTACACAATCCAGCAGACAAGCTAGGTGCAAAAATGGGTCAATTGTTTCAATAAATATTCACATTCTACTTATATCTCGATGGGTATCATTCATATTACACTTCCAATTTGACCACCCCACGCTGAACAAACACCAATCCTAGGTGCCTGCTGGATTATTTATTCTTATTTTCATGAAGATGTGTAATGACCACTTTGGAGGATCAAAATTTAAGTGCGAGATTTAACGTAATCTCCTGCAGTAACAAGCGCCTCCTCCTCCTCCTCCTCCTCCTCCTCCTCCTCCTCCTCCTCCCAGTCTCCCTCTCTTTCTTCCTCGAGTATCTATTTATCCAACACAACCAACGCGAACGTTCCCCGGGGCGATATGAAAAGGAGCTTGGACGAGTGAAGTGAAGCGAAGGGAAGTGAAGTGAGGAAAGGAGAGACGGTGTTCCGTCCGAGCATGAGGCTGCAGTGGATTTGCATTTGTATCGTCGACCATTTTCAATTTTATAGGGATCGCGCGGTGGGATAATCGCCCGATGTCCGAACGTTGAAGAGAGAAAGATAGAGTAGTCTCCTGCGGATGTATGAGAGTCCGCATTGCAGTGACTCGTTGCCGTTCCCCGATGCACGGATTGGCCACGTACAACGAGCCGGAGCGTTAATTTCCTTCATCTTTCGGTTTCCCGCTCTCTTGCCGGAGCGTAGCGTCCATAACCTCAAACTGCAGCGCTGCAGGGATCGGGGAAGGGCGCCACGCAGTGCGGAAGTAGCGAGAAAGAGAAATGGCGAAAAGAGACGGTTGGTCGAGACTTGAATTATCGAACCGGCGCGCATAGCGCGTTGACGTCAGCCACCCCGCTGCCCCATCCAGACCGGTGAAACGGTGCAGTCGAATCTCACGCGCAGCCAACTTTTGATCATCATGACCAGCATGTGTGCTGCACGCCCGCCGATTCGGGAGAGGCTCCCTCGACCGGAAGGCAGCGAAGAAGAATGATTGAAATGACTCTCCGATCGGCACTGATTGTTCGTGTTTGACGGAACGGGTGGGGAGTGGAGGTGGACAAAACTAGAATCGGATGAAGGTTATTTCTGCGAAGACACGTAACCCTACGACAGGAAAAATTCGCTCTCTCTTTCCTCCGTCGACTCAGGGGAGGCCGAGAAAGCATCAAATTGACATTCGTCCCGACACGCGAATAAAGTAGGAAAACTCCCGCGAGTCCTCCATCGGCATGCCATCGGCTGAGTACCAGAGACTAGATCGACGCACAATACGAGCAAAGGGGGATGAACTTAGAGTCTTGATCCTCGAAGGGAAACACCTGGCACAGGATTCCTGGATGAAGCTGAAACTGCGCAATATGAATTCCCAACGATGATACAGTCTGAAGTTTGCTAGAATCAGTTTTCAGACCGTTCTGAACCAGTCCAACCAACTTCAGACTGTATCATCGTTGGGAATTTACCCTGTATGCGAAATATTGACGCATTTCTATTTTCCATCTTCGACGATACACGCGAGAGGGGAAAAACTCTGAAGATGGCGAAAAAATTAATATTAACTCTTCTATAAATATAAATTGCGAGGGACCGGTTTTCGGGAGAGTGTCAGGACGAGCCTCGCAAGAGGAAGATCCATCCATCCCGTCTTTCCTTCGCCGGGGGGTTGGAAATTGTCCTCCGAGCTCTGATCGAGAGAACTGACGGAAAGAAAGAAGTGAAAAAGCGCGTGACCCCGATAACCGGAGCATCCTCTGCCTGGTCCAGTTTCCCGTTCTACGACGATCTTTAATTTCTATCCCCCCCCTCCCCCTGTATTCTTGAATTGATTGAAACGATTCCGGGGCACCGAAGTCGACGATCGTTCGCGTTTAATTAAGCGAACGCTGTCGGTGTATCCCTGTGTAGACGTTCGACAGGTATCTCTAGCAGTACACAGATACATCGTTAACGATGTGTGTCAGGGACGCACACGCGGATCCGCCAGACCCTTGGAAATCCACTTCGATGTCTACACGTGCAATATAAAGGGGAGGGTGCGGGGCAGTATTTAATTTCGTCGAAGAACGACGCGAATACAAACCCGTAAAGCAACTTTGATTGAATCGGTACCATTACCGGCGAGATATAGGAACCTCTTGGAACTTTGATATTACCCGGCTTGTAGAAGACACACCTGAAACTTTTACAAGAAAACAGTGGCTTTAGAACCGTCTATTTACTTCATCACAAGCCTTCCAATAACCGATGGCTTTATAGTTCATATCGAGTCTAGGAATACCACTGAAACTAGTCTACTCATCTCTAAATAATGTCGGTAACGAACGAGCTAACTTATTTCCGCGGCAGTCGGGGAGAAGAATAGACCGTCAGTCAAATCCCAGTACCGCACCCTCGTTGCCCTAAACGGTTTAAAAAGTTAAGGGAACTCCGGCGGTAAGTTTTGCGCAAAGCTTCGGGGAACCCCGAGAATCACCGCAAGAACTCGGAGGGGGCGCCGTTTGTCGTCAACAAGCCCAAGTCGCCGGAGGGTTTAAACCGCGTGAAGAAAACAACCGGTAATTTATCTCACGGTGGAGTACACTCACCTGCTCTCCATCCGGCATTTACCGTCTCTCGCTTTGCAGTTGGCCTTGAAATCTTCGAACAATTTTACGCAGGCCTTTCCTCGCTGGCAGACACTGAGAGCGTGGTTACAGGTCGGCAGCGGTTCTACGGGGTAGGGATCTGCAACATAAATTAATTTTTTTGCAAAAGTTTCCAACACCCAATTAGGCGATTGATTAGGCAACGAAATCGTTCGAATCGAGCGAACCGTGAATGCGGATGCGGATGCGGATGCGGATGCGGATAGGATCATTTCTCAGTGGTTGAATCCCAGCGCGCGATATTTCCTTTGTTCATCGGAGGACTGACTGGCTCGGCGAAGTGGAAGAGGAAAAAGCGCATCGCGAATTATCCGCAATTGGGAATCGTTCGAACGTTCAAAAGCACTCTGAGCGAAATGCTCTACGCGATTCGAGTTCCTGCAGTCGAGGAAAAGAAACGATACCGACGATTCAAAGCCTATCGCATTGCGCTTCTTTTGTTTCCCACTCGATTCTAGGACGATCCTTTTTCCATTTTCATCTTCTCTTCTCATACCGCGGGTCTGGAGAGACGACTCAGCCGGTAATTCACCGATGCATCGGGGATCGATCGACGATACCTCGATCGTTCATCAAATTTCAACCGGAACTGGCTAGTCCGAAGGAGATTACGCGGAAGAGAAGAATGAGCGGGTGAAATGAAAACTATTTGGATTGGATCTTTGCAGGTATCGATAGGTGAATGTATTGAGTGAAGAAATCCGCTATAAAAAATTGCTTGAAAATCTAATGGCTTGCTCAAGCTCCACAGAGACTAATTTTCAGCGTTTTGTTTTCCACCACCCGGCTGAAAGTTTTTCTGCACTCACGTGTCGAGCGAATTGTAACAATTAGGAAGTCGTGCGCGCGCAGTTTGACGGTGTGTATGCAAAAATAATCGAATCGACGAACGAGCTACAGCTGCTTCGGTATTCGAAAAGGGATGATCGTATCCCGCTTCATTCACCCCTTCGACTCCTCATGTCTCTCTCACTCCCGACGAACTTTACCCTCTATTTCAGCAAGGCGTTCGATAGTATTAATCATTACCTCCTGCTAACTAAACTCAAACGTTATGGCATTTCTGCTGATGTAATCAAGTGGTTTCACTCTTATTTAACCGGCAGAACACAGGCAGTCCAAGGTCTCCAAGGAGCACACTCTAGTTTCATGCGGAATCTCTCTGGAGTCCCCCAAGGCTCCGTCCTTGGGCCGCTATTATTCCTTATCTTTATCAATGACATAGGTTTGAATCTGGAGTACACTAGTCATGTGACTTTTGCGGATGACCTTCAGATTTATCTACATGCCCCCCCTGAGGATATCCGTACAGCTATTGCCAGAGTCAATCTAGATGCTAAGGCGATCTCAAGCTGGGCCTTGACGAACGGTCTTAAGCTGAATGCCGGTAAAACTAAAGCAATGGTTCTGGGTAGTTCTGTGTTCATTGAACAGCTTCGCTTGAGGGGTTTACCTTCTATTGTCATCGACGGAGTAGTAGTACCTTATGTCGATTCAGTACGAAATCTTGGCGTCTTTATAACCAGTGATCTCTCCTGGAATGACCATGTAGCACAGGTATCAAGGAAGGTTTATGCCACCCTTCACAAATTGAAATATCGTCAAGACATCCTTTCCCCCGAGGTTAAATCAATGCTTGTTTCAGCCCTAATAAAACCTCATATTGATTATTGTAGCCTGGTGTATCATGGTCTAACGGACTATTTGAATCTTAAGCTTCAGAGGTTGGAGAACAGTGGAATGAGGTTTATTTTTAATCTCAGGAGAGACGTCCATATTACGCCGTATCGACAAAGGCTAAAATGGCTATCAGTTGCAGATCGGCGCCTCTATTATCTTGGTTCTACGCTATTCCAGGTCCTTTTAACGTCCTTGCCCCTCTATCTACGGGATCTTTTCCCTGAAGTGGATCCTGATATCCGACGCTCCTCCAGGATAGCAAGCGCAAATCTGACCTCGTCCCTCGCTATCCCTGCGCATAGAACCGCGACTTATCGTAACTCCTTCACTCTCTCAGCAGTTTATTTGTGGAATAGCTTGCCACCGGAAATTAGAGCAGCTTCGTCCTTAGACGTCTTTAAGACTAGATTGTACTCCCACCTCCTAAGCTCAGATTTGAATACTGGTGTTACTTGATAGCTTCCGTCCTCAAGCTGTACTTAGTACTAATTGTCTATATGTTTAATTTTTCATGAGCCTAAGTTGTAAGTTTACCTTTTAATTTGTTTTGGATTTTATGATTTATTTTAAAAATTTTGGTTTCAATTATATTTTAACTTACTAATTATTCATCTGCGTGGCGTCCCAGGTTAATCCTCAGTCAAGGAAGTAACTTTATGCTTAAGTTTAAATTTTAGCGCTGCATAACTTATTAATTATTTGCCGGCTCTATTGAGCGGAAAACTTTCGTTATTATTACATATTTATATTTACCGTTACTGTATTGTTATTTTGTGCTTTTTCCTTATCTTTTGTCACTACATTGTTGCCTCATCTCTGTATTACATATTACGCTTAATCTGTATTATTCTGTATCGCCTTCGTTGCCCTACGGTCCTTATGGACTACGGCAAAAATAAACTGATTTCTACTCTATCAAATAGGGATTGGGAAGGGCTTAACGAGGAACGATACGCAAAACAAAACGTACAAGAGTGACAGGCCCCCAGATTTTTCGGTGGGGAAAATGGGAAATTGATTTGGGAAATCCGGTCAGTAACCGCGCGAGCAGGATGCCGAGTTTCCCGAATGAAAATGAAAAATACACACGTTCGGAGTGAAAACTTACCCTTTTTGAGCACGTAGACACAGGGATGATCGAACAGGAAGTCACGAAAACTGTTGCATTCCGGATCGACGTGGGGCTCCCTGCAGAGGCAGGTTGGCTTGAAGAAAGGAAATGCTTGCAGCGTTATTAAAGCTGCTTGACACTTCGGCACCGTCACCGTCGAGCATGCGACTGAAACAGAACGTCATTCAAGTCGTGAAACTGCAGTCATTTTTGTCATACGTAGCATGAGAAAAGGGGCTGCGGCTCACTTTTTCCGAGTGCTTTCTCTGTATACAGAAAAGCGATTCAACCAGAATATAATTTTCCATAAAAATATAAATGCTATGCATGTTCGATAGCATTTTATCACTGCTATGCCTGCAGGATTTTACCGACTGGAAAATTCTTTATCAATTATTTAATTGCCGTTCGGATTCACCTGTTCAATACTATTCTCCCTCCTGCTAACAGGTTTTCAAACAATTCAAAAGCTTCTTCAATCCACAAACTGCAATTCAAATTCTATACTTCGATTCGCTTTGCAATAAATCAGTCTACGAATTTCCGTATATTTGCTCACAGAGAAAATAGTTTTGATATCTCGCAACCAAATAGAATGGCTTTTCGGGTTAGGATGAGCAGCAGGGCCGGTATTTTGTTTGTTTTTGAAGAGAAAAAAAGGAGGCATTTAAAATGCCTCCACTTTGCGTATAAAATGCATATAAAGTGTTGAGGGATGAACTCTGATCTCTATTATACAGTGGATAGGATGTACGCGGCTTTTTACACACAATACTAGCTGTGAGTAGTGAAAGCCATTTGTTTGAAGGTTGAATGAAGCTTTATGTCGACAAATGTCATTGTTTCGGGGGCCAGTTCGAGAAAAAAAAGAGGACAACATTCGTTATTTGTTAATTGACGATGTACTTTTCGTTGATTAACAATAGATTCATCTTCTATTGCTTGGTAAATAAATATGACGTCCAATTCATCTGTGGAATCGCGTGCTGACATCAAAATGATTTATTATCAGGTTTCGTTATCGTCATACAGGCGGTAAAGCGTCCAAATCGTATTTTTGGAGGTTCTTCCGAGTTATTTGAATATCTTAATGTCTTCACTCATTTTCGAGGAAAGATTGAAGGTCTCCCAAGATTTATGAATCATTTACATACGCAGTTCTGCTATTCTGTTTCAGATATTCGCCACCATTCCTGTCCATTCAGCAATTCGTGTCAAGTTTGAAAAATGATTTTTTCCTCGAGGATACTGTGCTGTACTTGTTGAGTCTCTCCGCAAATTTTTCATTCTTGAGCTATTTGACCATTGGGGGAAAATGTGTTCCAGACTCTTTCGAACTGAATGATGATTATTTAAACATCCGTTTATGTTTGAGGCTGAATATGTCAGCAAGAAGACATCATAGAACAAGTTTGAGAGAAAAGTTTCGAACGGGACGGTGTTTCTTTTCGAGATGGTGTCAGCGGGTTCCCCTGGCTCATCATTATTACACAGGCTGTGTCAAACTCGAAATTTCAAATAATATATTCACAGGGTCATCTCGAAACCGGACTCTAACTCAAACTTCCCAAAGCAATTGCGAGGGACGTTCGAGTTCTAATTTTGAAAGTCGAAGTTCGATGTTCAATGCTTTGCTCGTGTGGTGCATTTAGTAATACTTTTGGAGACGCAGTTTCCAATGATGGAAAAGTTGAGAGGCAATGTCGTAAAGAGACTCAAAAAATGTATTTGAGTCTCAAATTCGAGATAAATTGGTCTCAAGTGGCACGGCTTTAGAAAACAGAACTCTGTACCTCAATTTGTCTCAAAGTTGAAAAAAAACAACTTTAGAACGACCCATTTTTATGTGTCTTAGCAAAAATATGGCCAGATGGCCGAATAACCTTACTGTGATATAATCAGCGAGGATTCGCATAGAATTTTTCACTCGAATGCCTCGCGTTGTTTGAATAAACGAGGTTTCAGGTACCAGTTCCCTAGTCGGATTACATTTTCGGTATATTTTCTAGTTTTTAAAAAAGAATGTCCTCCATGAAATTTAGGTATCCAACCGACAGAGATCCGGGGGTCGGTATAAATTCATTTTAAATACTGTCCGGTATCTCGGCTCCGCAGTTTTTCACGTACAGGTTACACACGTTCGCGTTCGTCGTACGCATACACGCAGGTTCATGCATAAGGGATTTCGGGGCTTTTTTCAGTCCGAAGGTCTTCCGGCAGGGGCTTTAGCGCTCGGGTTATGCGAAGCTCGAAACTCTGCCAACATCTGGTCATACTTGATTACCATCCCAAACGTCGAATTCGTAATGACTCGCTTTGCATATACGCAACCGCGCATCCCTGCGACTTTCTTCTCGTTAAATTTTCCACCCCTCTCCAAAAAGAGGCCCCCAAACTCGAGGCACTCTCTCAATTTTTTCACCCCTCGAGGAGACCCCGGCAGTACGATAGCGCCGTGTAAACTTTGGCCATAAATCTAAACGCAGGTTCGCGAGGAAGGGTCGAGGAGGAGGAGGAGGAATCATCATCCAGTGCTAAATTACCGAGGAGATCATAAGACCACGAAACGATCTTTGTGCACTTTTTTTTTCCGAGTGTAGCCGCTTACCTCATCCAACGCGGTTATCGGCTTACCGGATTTCCGATTGCGCGACATTATGATAAGTAAACGATCGGGGATTTTCTCCGTACATGTACATCGATACAGATGCGGATACAGAGGCGGATAAAGCGAAAGAAAAGGAAAAAGGGGGGAAGGGGACAGGAAATATAGGAGAGCATGTATATAGAGAGAGCCCGCGCACGCCTGGCCGCGTCTATACGCTCCGTAGCAAATTGGATTGGATTCCGGCAAGCCAATTGCAGCGGTGGAAAGATACAAGTGGTACGTTATTGTTTATCGATTGGTCTTTTGGCCCGTTAACGGAGATTCGGGATGCGAGAAAAATTCCGGTGCAGAACCGGCGGCTAAGGAACGCAGACTCGAGAGGATCCCCGCCTCGACTAATTAGCAGGGGTCACGCGGAGCGAAAAGGTCGGTAGATTTTATGCAGAAATAGCGGAACCCGGCTGCAGTCGGTGCTCCAGCTCATTAGCAAGCCAAACTTGAAATCAGAGATTCGAAACTGTCGGAAAAAATGTTGCGTCTATTTATTCAAACTGATACGACCTCCCGTTGCTCGAGGGGCTGAAACGCGGATCGCCCACCGCAGCGAAATTCGTTCTCCGACTTACAGGTGATAATAGCGGCTTAACTCGCAGGCAGTGGAGAACGAACTAAGCACCCAGCCCCACACCCTGCGCCGCGGTAAAACTTTATTAAAAATCTACTCACCCAATTCCGGACCACAGACTCTCGGTATGATCTCGAGAATCGCGCTGCAGGACGGGTCTTCGAAGCACAGCTGCCTCGCGAACAAGCAATTCAGAATCGCAACAGCCGTTTTGATGTTGGGACCTGTAACACAAACGAGAAGGACGCCATTAGAGAAGGCGCAGAGGGCGCCACGCGAACGCAGATCGCGCATGCGCAGTGGTTTCTCGGTTTTCGTTACGAAAAAGTCGATTCCCGACCCCCTTCACTTCTTCCGGGCGAAAAGGTTCTTGATCTAAAGTCGACCGGTCCGAACAGGGAGTCTCTCAATAATTTCCCGTTTTTCGGAATCCCTTCTAGCCGCAAAGGCCCAGCGTATCGTCACGTCGCGGCCAGATTCCCGTTCCATTTTATCAATTTTATCCATTTCGATTCCGGGCTATTGAGAAACTTTTTCCTTACGCCAGGGAGATAATCCGCGCCCTCTATCGAACGGGCAAGTTTTTTCTAACCGAATACGGCGTAACCTCAACCTGATGTGTAATTAAATTTATCCGTCTGTATCGGGGGGGGGGGGGATACTAACTAGATTTATCGCGAACCTGAGACTATACGGATAAAGTCCGCGACCGGAAGAAGGAACAAATCAGTTTTTCGAGCACCTTTCTCCTCTGTTTATCGTCCCACCTGTCAAATTGTAGTAGAACTATTGTTTGTAGATAACAAGATGGCAAAAACCTCATTCATGTAACTATTTTCCTAGTCAATGTTGCATTTATAAAAAAAGTTCCCTTTTTCTGTTCCTCTGGATGTATAAAAAAAAAAAAAAAAAAAAACAAGCGGATTTGGGCTGACTATGAGCCAGCCTTCGAACTTCCCGTTATTTATTTTGTTCTCAGCTATTTTGAAATTTGCAAATATGACCTCAGGTTTTTGATCAGCGGTTCAAAAAACCTTCGAGTACAAATTTCCGTAAGATTTCGAATGTTTCTAGTGCTTCTCCCGGCAAACCGGACTCGCCATTTTGAATTTCGCTGATCTGACTTCAGATTCGTGATCGGTGACCCGAAAAACCTACGAGTACCAAGTTTCATCCAAATCCAAATGTTTTTAGTTTTTTTGCAGCATATCGAATACGCCAAATGAAAATTTTGCAAAACTGACTTCAGATTCGTGATCAGCGATCAAAAAAACCATATGGTACCAAATTTCATTGAAATCCGTTGATTCGTTCTCAAGATATCGTCATTTTTGTTGTGTTTTTTAGAATTTTGTTATTTGAATAGTTCAAAAAGTACTGATCCGATCGAAGCCAAAATCTAATCAGTTCTAAGTTATGAAAAGCCCCGTCGATTGAGCCCAAGTTGATCGAAATTCGACCCCGCGTTCTCGAGATATCGCGCGGACAAAAATGTGGTCACACACACACACACACACCCAGACGTCAAACTGAAAATAAACTGTTCATTTTCGGGGTGATCACAATAACTTCCTTTTTTCTCTGAAAACAGAGAAACGGGAAGTTAAAAAAAATTACATAATCGGGGGATGTGTTGGGTATGATATATGCATAAGCCGTGATCACTCTCTGTCACTGCATAATAACTTTTGCACCGACAACACCTAGACTGCAGGGTGCATCTCTGCAGCTAATCAATATAGTACCTACCAAGAAAGTAATAAGAAGTTTAAACTCGCTACAGTCCGTGCAGCGATTCGTGTCCCTCGGTGTTCTTGCAGCATAAATTTTAACGAAATCGATCTTTACTGTAGTACTATGGTAACATTTGTCTGGCTAGTATAATGCGGAATGGTTGCGCCAGCGCGTGTTGCACTATCAATCTCTCGTATTTGTCGCTTGAGAAATATTATCGAATTTGCTCAGTCGTCTGGTTGAATGAATGAT
The DNA here is from genome assembly GCA_018257835.1 of Euura lappo. Taxonomy (NCBI): domain Eukaryota; kingdom Metazoa; phylum Arthropoda; class Insecta; order Hymenoptera; family Tenthredinidae; genus Euura; species Euura lappo. The sequence goes on along the minus strand of JAEUYN010002107.1, from coordinate 356,215 downwards.
TACTGTTATGATTATGAAGGTGTTTTCATAGTACTCTGTAAATAATTGATGGAATAGTACGTTGTCATGTTGGATAAAACTGACACTACCGTGTTTGAACAGCGAAGGAAAATAGAAAACAACAAAAAAAAAAAAAGAACACTACCATCATTCATATGATGTCGTAGGTGCAGAGAGCGAGTTCAAACAGCAACGATTACGGTTTAAATTCGAGTAAATGTCATCAGCGGTATAAAAAAAACGCATATGATACTAAATTTCATGAAAATCCGTTGGCCCAGTCCCAAGATATCGTAATCTGTATTGTATCTTTTAGAATTTTGTTATTTAAATAATTCAAAAAGTACTGAACCCATTGAGCCCATTTCATTTTCAGGTTGATTACAATGGCTTCCTCTTTTTTCTATTTAAGGATGTACTGGCCGTTACTATAAAACCGAATATATGAGGGAAGGATGATGAAATACAGACCATTCGGGGTTAATACAGCGTCTAAACACGTCATTAAGCTTATAGGCAGGCACAGAAAAGGGGGAGGGAACCGAAGAGCCGGAGGCAATCTCGAATAGTCTGGTATGGATGGAACAAAGTTTCGATACTGTGCTTGTTCACGCGCTTTCGAAATTCAAAAAAAAAAAAAAAACAGGCAGTTCAATCAATTCGGCATTTTATACGTGCTCCGGGGGTGAGCTTCCAGAAACACCGGATCGAGCGAGGGGGCGCGAATAGAAAGGGTTGAAAGATGCATGGAAATTTACCCGAGGGACCCGTACGCGGGGAAAACTCCACCTCGACCATCTCAAAAGATTAAGAAAAAAGGTTTGAAGAAGAAGAACAAAGTCGAGGTGAGGAGAACGACCGACTATATCATAAACCCCATTTTTTACTCCATCAGAATAATTACGAACCACTTTTTTTCTATCCTGTCGTTAGAAATGAGACAGAGGAGAAAACTTTCCATCGTATCATGTGGTCATCAAGATCGAAGTAACAATTAATTGTCTGGGAAGTAGCCAATATCGTGTAGTATGCATGTCAAGTAAGCAGAACGTAAAGACTTGGGAACGTTCATGTTGAGTATCATTAAACTCATTTCATTCATTCGTGTAAAGAAAAGAGCCCCTAGGATGGAAAGTAGATCAGACGTGACGTGCGCATGCGCTAACTTTTGTTTTCCTCCACTGTCCCGATGTATAGTTAACGATGGCGAAGAGGTGAAAAGAAAATCGAAGAAAGTGACGTCTTCTCATTCCCCCAGTAACATAGGTACTTCCTGTCGAAAAAGAATTCCGAAATGACACTCTATCCCGTCGATGGGAGGCGAGGTGAGGTTAGGTCGCCGGTGCCGCGCCGGCGGGAACTGATAACGTTGACCCGGCAGCGTGAACCGAAGTGCGAATAAAACCACCCGACAGAGTAGCAGAGTTCGGATGAAGGGGGAGTCGAGGGAAGAGCAGAGAAGAGGATGGAATGGAATGAGACAGACGTCGAGCGAGCGGGATGGAAGTTGTCGGGTGTCACCGACAAGACCGATTAGGAATCCTCGAGCCACGCGACACCCTAATCGCCCTAATCGATAGGTTCCGTAACAAGCCTGTCTCTAGTCACTACGACGGCTTACTCGCAATCAGCTATATCTATGTACGCAGGGTTATACACGTAATTGAAGATAGGGAGTTATATGTGTACGACCCCGTCCTTCATATCCGATGTGGTTGATTAATCTGCTCGGAATTTCAATCGCACAGCTTCTGAGAGCGAGGTTAATGATTAAGGATGTACAGTCCAACCTCTCTATAGGGCCGCCCAGGCCCCCAAGGGGAAGAGTTTTTTCAGGAACTGAGGTACCCCCACTTTGCCATCTTCGCTAGTCGCACGACTCGTCTTTTGTCTCTTTCTCGAGCTCACGTTACATGGTAGAGTGGGGGAACTCTGCGAGCGAGAAATAGGGGAACCGGCTGTATTGGGAGGGGCCTTATAGAGAGGTCGGACTGTATTGGCCGTACAATCTGAACCAAAAATGATTCTCGTCCGCAAATTGAGTATTTTATGATAAGATAAAAATCTGAAAAAAAATCAACCGCAATCAAGACGCTCAAAGTATTCATTTCGAATAATAATAATGTCCGAAAGTTATCGATAAATTGTTCGAAAAAACATTGTTTAACAAATTCTCCGGTGACGTTATTTTTTCTTTATCTCAAATAAATGCCCTAATTTTTCTGAACACACATGCATTTTTTAAGAATTTCGTCACTCTTTTGAAATTTCCGTTTTGGAAAATTTGTAAAGGCTGTATTTACGAAACTATTTGTTCCACGCTCCGGAAACTTCGGAATTGTAATCTACATCGTTTCCACAAAAACATATCCAAAATTCAGTTTTTTTTCCACTTTTCAAAATTTGGAAATTTTCAAAAACAGCAATTGCACGGCCAATACATCCTTAAAATGAAATGATTAATCAGGCGATGCTGCACCAGGAATTAATCAAACCTTTCGATTGATCTTACTTAATTGATATTGGACCCAGAATCGAAAACTAGCATTGTATAATTATAAAAGATTATGTTAATCTTCATTAGTGATATTGTGTTTATTCGAGCTATTTCGAAGCTAAGCTTGGGGAACTGTTCATCGTTACGGGGGCTGTTAAAATATGAGAGGGATGGTTTTAAAGACCTGAAATTTTGTGGTGGATATTATTTGAATTACCGCTAATCGCATAAGCCCCACTTCGCACGCGTGTTATACTCGTGAATTATTCACCGCTATATCGTTATCGAATATGACGTAGTGACCTTAATGAGGGGTTTGATTTACCTTCCACGTCTTTTTATTTCATTCATTTATATTTTATTGACCTAATTTCTATTGAAGGATCGGAGAATAAGGAGAAAAAAAATATGTATACCAGTGTAAACAGCGAGAAGCTATGTGGCATGCTTCGTTACTTTAATTGGACACAAATAGAAGAAGAGGAAAAAAAAATAGAAAATAAAAACAACTATAGTCAACTGTTTATGTTTTTTTTTTTTTTATGAAAGTCAATAATTTTGGGATTATCTCATTGTCTCGTAAAGAATAGCCGTTTCCGAGAAATAAAACGGTCGAAGAGGTGCGTATGGAAAAAAAGGCAATGAGAAACGAAGGCTGAAAGAATCGGGTGAAAGGAGGGGGGCCGAGGAAGCCCAGCAAAGTAAGAAGAGGCACCAGATAAGATAGCAAAAAAAAAAAACAAAAAGATAAGGATTTGCCAGAGAAGAAGAAAAGGTAAAATTCTGGAATATGTTACCAACTTTTGGGTCCTCCCTCGCACCCGACCCTCACACGATTCATACAGTAACGAATTCCTCCCGCGAGATCCGCGGACCGTACGAAACGGTAAACTTGGTCGAAACTTTTGTCATGTTCGTCTCTTTTGGATTTTTTTGGTCTTTTGTCTGCTATTGGAACCAGAGATGATTCTACATGGTGGGTAACACTGGTCAGGGGAAACCAGGAAGTCATGGAAAAGTCAGGGAATCCAAAAAATGGTCAGGGAAAACTCAATGGAGATACGAAACAAGACGGAATAAAGATCTCCAGCCATTTTTGTTTTGTCTTCCTCGCGCGGAAATCTTAATCAATGAAAATAATAGCAAAACTTGTATGAATTTGAAGTAGAAAAGTATTCTAAAAAAACCATTTTCTTTCACCATTGATTCAGAATCTAATTTATTACGTACTTGAAAATTCACTAATTCAGTCAGGGAAAAATTATAATTTGGTCAGGAAAAGTTAGTCGACGATGGGTTTGGTTTTTTCGAAGTTTCTAAAAAACAGTCCAACACAGACCTCGGATCGAGCTCCGGCTATAATTAATCAAGCGAATGGTAGTTCTTCAAAGTCGTTTTATCTCCCGCTGGCAAAACATTTAAACACATTTTCTGGCGCTCGCTCGCGTCCGTCGTTCCCGTTGGAATAAAACCAGTTAAAAAACGTAGAAAGCAGAAAAAAGAAGAGGGTAAAAAATGAGGCCGATAGCTGCAAGAGCAAACAGAGTCGACTGGAAGATTTTCACGTCAACGTCGTTTACTCGTCGTTATTCGTTCGAAACCGTACGTTTCGAACTCGTTTGAAGTGTTACCCTCTAAAAAGTGTCAATTTAGAGAGTTTCCGAAAATGTTTTAATCGAATGAAAATCCACGAAAAGTGAAACACGGCGGGGATTCCCGCACCGCTGGGTACGCAGATTATGAAATTTTCAACCGAACCGTCAGCGATCGTCGACGGCGAATACGTCTGCTGCTATCGGTCATCGGATTAGCTACAAAGTTTAATTGATAAAGCGTGTACCGTTTGTCGTTGACACGAGCGCTAATTTGACAGATTTCCCTGCAGAGTCCGCCATTCCCCGTTTCAACCCTTTTAACCTCCTCTGTCTCTGTTCAAACCCTCCGCGCTTTCCAGCACCCACCGCGGTGTATTGCGGATTGAACGGGATAAGGGCGCTTTGAGGTGTGTTCTAAAAATACCCCACAAATAACCGCCCCGCCGAATGTCAAAACCAGAGAAAATCTAAAAAACTTTTTTGGAAATCCCTTTTCCGACGAAATACGGTTCCTAGAACCCCATAAGAGCCCTCGCTGCGGGGTAATTTCAATCAATCGATAGTCAATCGACTCTCACAACCGGCGGGGAATGACCGAATTGGCCCAGGTTTGGCTGTAAACCGTTTAAAACGGCGATAAAACCGGTAGTGGTTTTTTTTTCTGTCTCCTCTTGTATAAGAAGAGCTCCACGCCCGAGTGAGTTGAACGTTACGGCCATCCAAAGTCCGGACACGTCTTGAATATACGATAAAATTTTCCCCTAGATTTGGGCTCATCCCGTTCGGGAACCCCGGATACAGTTTTTCTCTGCAATCGTCGTGTGCGCCATACGGAAAAGTAGCCGACCCCCTGCGTTCTTTCTCTTTTTTCACTTCGTCCTTTCGTAATATTTATACGCCCGAGTGCTTCCCCCCTCAACCCACCCTCTCTCGCCCTTCGAGTTTATGGATTTATATGGATAGTGGAGATAGAGATGGGGGAGACGGAGGAGAGCCTCATCCGAACACCCCGCTTCTCTTTCTCGCGGTCAGATAACAATACGTCCCACGGTTGACACTCGATGTCGCTGTCAACTAAAGAGAAGATTTTTCGCCGGGTCCTCCCAGGCGAAAATTTCTGACATCTTTTTTACATACATAAACGGAAGGAATCAAAATATGTATTAACGTTGCGGAACAATCGCAAAAGTCCTTCGGCACCCACCCCGGGCGTATTGGCTACCATCGTTGTCGGGCCTTTGTGGAGGAAAAACTCTCCCGGCGGAGCCCGGTTAATTGGACGACAAGGTCGTTTTGATACAACCTCTGCCAGTGCTAAGCGACGTTCTCTCGGGAAAGGGTAAGCTCTCAGTCTGCGTGACGCAGAGGTCCCCCCCACTCCTGTGTTTGTAGCACCGCGTGCCCTCCACGCTCTGACCGCAGGGAGTGGGGGGAATACGCGACGTCAGACCGTTCGGTGGGCGCGGAAATTCAAAACGTAATGACGACTCTTCCTCTTACCGGAGGCTCGATTTCTTACTCTTCGGTTCTTAAGAATCCACTCCGTTTCAATTTGAGGACAGGGTTCAATAAAGACACACACACGTTAGGGTATGAAATGGGATACCACGCTGTAAATGTATTCCAATTTTCTCAGCCCCGCTCTGGGATATGGGGGGAATATATTATACCTACAAGTAGGTATAACCGATATTTCCAATAATTATTCAAAAGTTTGCCTGCCTCCGGTGGGGGAGGGGTCGCGGAAGAGGATCGAGGGTGGTTTCGGAGGAAGATGAAGGAGACGCCTTATCGGACATTTTTCACGCTAGAGCGGCCCAATTTTCCAAACCCCGACTATGAAACTAAAATTTCTCATCCTGTCGCCGTCGTCGTTCCCGCTCTCGTAACCCGCTCCTCCGGAACAGGCGAGGGACTCTCACATCGCCACAAAAATCTTCCCGTCCGCGTGGAGACTGACGCGCCACCTCAGACTCGCCTTCATCTCCCGGTTCCTTAACCCCCCGGCAAGATTTATCGTCGAGAAGTGGGTTTCCTCTTTTCTTTCAGAACCCGGTTTTTACCTTTCCTCATGTATGAAAAACTCCACACACACACACAGAGCCGGGATAAAACAAACGGAGGAAAATTTCACGCACACTATACCACCCTAAAAAATCTCGAGAAAAGTCAATAATTACTCTGCCGCGGTCACGGGGTCGAGGTCGTCCAGGAATCGACCTTTCAGGCACCCGGTGAGCCCGAATCTCCGTGCACTGGATTTTGAGCAGGGAAGCTTAGACCGAGGTACCGAGGGTCGTTGATGTGTACACTATGAAGGTATGCACGTCCACGATACTCGTCGTCCCAAGTATCACGCAAATCTCGCATCAGCGGAAAATCAGACGCTCCACACGTTCGTGTAATGCATATGAAGAGGTTAGTGTGTGAACGTGAGAGTAATAGCTCGCGAGTTATGATTGGTGGCTTTTACATTAATCCGTAAATCGCCGTAATGACAACCCATGTAAATCTATTCAGGAGTATAACTACACTTACACAAAACAACTCGCATGCTCTAACTTTCAATTATCAAACTCCGTAGTTCGGAGTCACACCGTTAGGCACATCCTTATGGAAACAATTCACCAAAGGATAATGGCAAACTGGCGCTTAAACGCCAACTCCGGTTACCCCATCATCATCCCGCTAACCGAGAACCTACAATCCTGATTAAACCCGATTAAAAGGAGAAAAAAAACGCACAGATTGAATCTCAATTTTCACGAATCTCCTTTTTGTGGAAGAGAGATCATCGAGCCAAGTACTACACCGCAATAAATATTGTGTACAATTGAATAACTCCGAGAATGATCGATAATTTTAGATTAGATTAGTCAAATATTGTTTTCCTGAGGTGGCCACAGGTCAGGGAAAACCGGGAGGTCAGGGAAAAGTCAAGGAATTTTGTGGCTCCTTATAGTGGCCACCATGGAACTTTAACGGAATACGAAAGATCAAACCAGAGTCTTAAAATTCACAAGAAATATAGTTTGAACTTGTTCAACATCAGTGGGGCGCAGTACGTGTTCAGAAGTTTCAAAATAGCGACAAAATTCTTAAAAAACGCATGTGTGCTCAGAAAAATTAGGCAATTAAACAAGTTTTGTTTAAACAATTCATCGATAACTTTCGGGCATTATGATTATTCAAAATGAATACTCTCATCATCTTTATCATGGCTGATTTTTTTCCGATTTTTATCTCATCATAAAGTACTCAATTTTCCGACGAGAATCATTTTTGTTTGAGATTGTACGGCCAGTACATCCTTAAAATGACGCGGTATGAGACTTGAGAAATATTACCGTTTCAGGTACATGTAGAGACTACAATTTCGAGTGAACTAAAGTTCAGTAACAAATATCTTTCGGGTAGTGGCTCCCAGGAGCATGCGGCTCTCTTCAGAGCCCTGTTCCAGCCAGCTAGCTTACGACCCGGTTTTACATCTCCTTAGCGACGTCGGATATCGCTGGCCGGGTCCATGATCAGACTTTTAAATGCGCAGGCACCCTGCTTGCGGGAATGAAGCGAGTATCTGTAGAATGAATCGGCGAGGGATCGGACTTGATCGAAAAAAAAGTCTATATCGCTACATTTATGGCACCAAAGATGCGTTCGAATTCCGTATTACTTTGGGGTAGAAAATTGACCTACGACTCCAGCGTTTCCAATACCCTGCGCACCCTACCTTCTCCGAGACGCCACCCCGTCCACCAAACCTCTCAATACATACGGATACACTAGTCGATTTCAAGCTACAGGCTCTTCCCGACCCTCGCCACGACTAACCCTACATCTTTTCATTACATGGCTCGTTCGTCTCAAACATGCGACACACTCTTCGAACTCTTCGACCCCGTTTCTTTTCTTTCTCTGCGTGTCTGAAAAAGGGAAAGCCTGAGTCTGTGAAAGCTGTGAGTAGTAACTCGAGTTATTGACTCTGGGCCTCAGGTCCCAATTTACATCGGATTGAGGTTAGTGAAGCTCGCAGGTGCTACCACTTTGGCGGAAGACGCAGTGTATCTCAGCGAAGAAAAATGTTAGAGCATTCGGACACGATTCATTTCAAAGCTCGTTCTGTTCCTCGTTAGATCAGGCATCAACTATTTTTGTGTGAAAATCGAAAACCAAGATTTTATTGATTGTACGTTGAAAAACGTTGATTTTAGTGTGCTTCCCTTCTTGGAAACAAACTAAATAACCGATAGTTCAAAGGCTGGCTCATAGTCAGCAAAAATCAGCTCGTCGGCGTGGGGCGAACAAAATCCTGGTGCAGGAACAGGCTTCGTTGGAACGGTGATGAGTTATTAGGCTCTGGTACGAGACTCGCTTAATAGGAGATTAACGAGGATTAGGTAGAACGCGGGGATGGGGGTCTGGGTCGGGTGGAAATTAGAAAATTAGCCAAGATCTGGCGGTGCCGTTGGTGCAGAGGATCGATCGATCGTTATCGCCGGACTACTGTACGCGCGGGTGTAGTGCGGGTGGAAATAGAGCCTCACTCCGGCGGCCGCGAGGAAAAGGGAGAGTGTCGGTGCGGCAAAGTTCGGTGCCTCACGCTCGGACGGATACTCGATCGTTCGAGACTCGAGTTGACTCCGCTACGGGGTTTTTGAGGGTCGAGACTCGCGCCGGAAGAAATGGCCCTCGATTACAGAGGAGGAGGCGATGGCTGGAGGGAAATTGTCGTCCCTCCGTCTCGAGTTTTATTCCGTCGGAGCCTCCACGCGCCGCCTCTTCCGCACATCCCCTGATATCGCGCGGAGATCCAGACCCCAGAGGACCTACGACTCGCGGAAATTCGATCGAGCAGATAAACAGTGCTAATCCGCGTCGAGCCAAATGCCAAAATGTATAGAATTTGCATTTCAAAGCCACTGCCTCGACTCCAGCCGCGGTTTTCCAACCCCCACGGTACCCAATGCGGGAATAAATACCCAGTGTTCGGGTCTCGACCCGAGCCCGCAACCGCCGTGACTTACTCGCGAGCATTATCAGCCAGCCTTTTCGTAGAACCTTTTTACCGGTACTCACGCGACCCACCTATCAATCAACTCGGCGAGTCGCCCAGCCGATAACCAGGTGGAGCATTATCGCGCACTCCCGACAACTTCTCCTCGATACAGTGATATCTGGGGGCGGAAATCGCGCCGCCCTTTGCCCTTTACCACTCTCTTTTGTAATCTGTGATTTCTGTCCAACCTGGAGTACGAGTAAATAGGAGTCGACCTCGCGAGGGCCGGGGTGAAGCCCCCTTCAAAATACACGTTCTCGTCGAACGATGACGACGATGATAATATTGCCGATGGTCCGACTGCACCGTGTGAGTGCAGTCGATCGATGCCCCACTGCAGACAAGAAGCTGATTCGCTGATAACGTGGCGTGCACGTTCATTCTGGGAAGTTGTAATAACAAGTGAACAGAAAGAACCTGCCAAACTATACCTACATCGAAATTTTACCTCGCTGCACCAGCCAGTAGCGGCAGACTACACCTGCATCGATAACGTGTTCGCAACGATGATGATCGCAATCAAAACGCCACTTTAAAATGTTCCCTGCTTCATTCGCGTGTCAGTTTCTCGGCGGGTATAACTTATCGGTCATTCAACCGATACGTGAGTATCAAAAAAGGAACGGGGGCGGCTTTTCACTCGGTTTCATAGCGATGATGGTAGGGCCTCTTTTTCCTTCTTACCATATTAAGGGGTGGCTTCACCGATCAACGCAACTACGAGAAGTATGGATTTTTCTGAATACGTTTTTGTGCACCTGACGTACACACCGGATTTCACTGACAAATATTAAAAATTTTATGAGTTATTGATTTTTATATCTTTGGGCGTATCACCTTGTAGCAATGCTGGAGGGGGCTCTGTCGTTTCGGTACTTTGACAATGATGAGGGGAAGATGGGCTGTTTTTATTCCTCACACACTTCCGGGGGGAAGGTCTCGAAAATGGTAGCGTGATCGATAAGAGAGGAGAATTCCTGTCAATACGGTTGAGCAACAAATATGGCCGTGTAGCGGAAAGGAAATGGGAGCGAGAAAGAGAGTTTAGAGATGCGGATCCGCAAGGCACGAGATTTCAAGATCCCTGGTGAAATCTACGTAGCTTGACTTTGGCGTCGAAGAAATGGGACTTGGTCAGTACTTGCGAGTTGATTGCCCGAGTTTGGCGAGCCCTTAATTTTCTGTAGAAGCTATTCTCGGGAAACACGCGGGTACTCCACGGTTCAGTTCACGGGGGTTCCGCCCCGAGAATTCGAAAGCGGAAGGCAGACGGTATCCCCCGTCGCAGCAGTCGTTTTAGACGATGCCGAGTCCCGACTTCCGTTCAACTTTCGACCAACTCGACGCGAGCCTAAGAGATTAACGAACGAGACGCGGCCCTCACGGTTTTATACGTCTTGCAACCGAAATCTGAGCGTCATTTGTCTTCCTACTACCTTATCCTCATCTCAGACTCCCAAGAAACCTTCCAAACTTTCCAATCCCATTTATCTCACGACGCTGTTTTTTCCTCTCCCAAATGTTGGCTGATTACAGAAAAAAATAAATTTAGCCAATCGAGCTGAGGGGGTTGCTCTCCGGATTTCTTTTCGTTGGTCACGTTGGAAAAAATTAATTCATTTTCATGGGATCTGGTGTGAGGAATCTCCGCTGGGAATATCCTCCAGACGGGACATTGTCGTTCAAATTGAAGTGGATAATGCTGACAGCGGTCGTACGGTTGTACGCCGTTCGCCTCTCTTCTTCTTTACTCTACTTTTTTACTTTCTATACTTTCCGCTCTATTCCCAGTCGAACCCCTTCGGCACGCTCGGTAATATCACGAAAACCCACCGACCAAGTACCCGGCAACTCTTGCCTGCCAAGAATATTTTTACAATGGCTCTGCGGCGGAGGCTGAAACGCGCGTTTCACACGCTACCCCCAAAACGACCGGGCACTATGGGCTCGAAAATTATGGCTACCCTCAAACCTAGCTGATAATTACAGTCCGATAGTGTGTAGGAATTATGCAAAATCACCCTGCGGCGTTGGTACAAACGAAAATAACGGGAGTCATCCACAATGGTATCAGGTAGAATTTTCGCAATTTCTGTGACGGGGGGGAGAGCGGGTCGTGCAAAATAAGGGAGAGGGTAACCCCTCGCGAGAATGAGTGACAGACACTCAAATTCCGGGAGTAGTCATCGGTACACGAAGACAACGGAGGAGGAAGGAACCGGGTAAAGTTCTGAAGTTGATTCGGGAATAGGGGAGCAGGTGTGTGTGTCAGTTTTGTAATATCCTTTCCGTCGGGGTCGTAACAGAGAACATTTTTCATCCCAACCATTCAGGCATTTTTAAACAAGACGTACACACGTCTCTGCTTCAGCTTCGGTGAAAGAAATAGCACCGTTTACACATCAGGTACACGTCTCAGACTCCGGGTTTCACAGTCTCAGCTGAGGTCGCTCGAGTGTTAAGAAGTCGTGGCGAGGATGACCTCAGTACCCAGCCTTGACCAGCCTTCGACACTTGTTGCGTCGGTGGACTTTGACACGAAATCAACCGAGTTTTATCAGCTTGTTTTGTCAACTCTTCTCTGATTCGGATATCGTGACATTTCGACCATGATGAACCGAGTCTGAGGCTCGTCGACTTCTGTTGTCTAAACAGACCAGCCTCATAGTCAACGGACAGAAGCTGCGGGGCATAGAACAGTATCTGGCCTCTGTTCATAACCAGCAACGGAATATCCAGCTCATTGTGTACCCGGTTATTCAAAGTTTGTTCTACAGTTTGAGATATCGACTACTGCTGAGTTTAGTACTATCTGATCCGTGTACACTGGAGAAAAACGTTTCACAAAATTGTGGTTTTGAAATTCAAGTACGCCCTTTCAACTGTCACCAGAGAACACTGTGGCTGTATCCAGTCGTCAAATGGTGGTAGTTGGTTGGGTAACATTTTTCTAAATTGAGGAAACTACTGCCGTAAACTGCGGCAGAGTGGCTCAACGTCTGAGTAGAAAAAAAAAAGAAATGGCATTTCTGCTCTTCGAGGATCTAAAAACTCTCTGGGAAACTTTTTCTCTTCCTTTTTCATGAGTCCGATAATTTTACCCCGCTCGTTTACAGAACTCTTCGTCAATGCTTGCTCTTACGTAACGCGTATAATTTCTAGCCCAATTTATTTTTAATCAGTAGGAGGTTTTTTTTCCTAAGAGTACACCGCTGCTCCACCTTTAGGCGTAGTGCAGTTCACCTCCCTGTACCTCTGGCTCCGGTTACGCTACACTCGTTCCGGGCAATTAAAATCTCTCTTTATTTTTCCCAACTTATTGTTACGCAAATTTCGAATCTTCTCAACCCCCGGGTCAAGCACAACCACTACCAAGGTGTGCATTAATGATCCAACTGCTGCAGCAACTTTACTGCATCGAGTTAGATTAAAAATGCTACCTTCAGTGCAGTGTTGAGAAAGTCTTCTTCGTTCTACTGTGCGAGATTAGAGAAAAAAAAAAACATTCAACCAATGGTGTGACCACAAAAATGCTCTAAAATTCTTCACATCGCCCTTTAACCAACATATGGAATGTAGAAGTATAAATCGATGCACGCACATCGTCGAGGCCCTGTACGCTCTATCCACGAGCTACAAAGTACAAGGCTCTCATGTGCAGCCTAGTAGGTACTCTTTGGCAGACACAGACGAGCGTGCTCGACGGCGGACAGGTCATTGTTGCGGTTAGAGTGCAGCGATATCGATTCCTGCCAGCACCCCACTGCGTCTTGAAGAGGTTTTTTCGCTTCCCCGGCCTCGCGGTCTTCCGGCCACTCCAGGTTCCCCGGCTTGCTGATACTCTCACATAGTGTTCCACGTAGCATGGACGTCCGCTTTTCTCACATCCCGGTCTTTTCACGGATCTGAGACAAGTGTCCACCGCGGAAGTGCACCAGACTCAACCAGCCAGTCCGGACACTCACCCCTCGCGTAGCTGTGTACGTTTTCAATCGCAGATCTCTCGACACGGACCCCGAAGATTGATGGAATTGTACGCACAAGTTGTTCCTGATCTTCACCCCTCGGTCGCACCCCTCGAAACTTACGTCGGGATTAACTGATTTAAATACCAAATTAACCCTCGTTCCATCGTTAAGACGAAAGTAAACCGCATCCGCGGTTCGATCAACCGAGTGAATTCGTTATCGTTTCCGAGTGGCGAAGTATGCCTCGTTAAATTCTTCGGTGGGTTTGAGCTTCAGGCCTCAGCCCCGATGTCCGACCCCTAACCAAGTACTGGATCTGGAAGTGTTTGCTACTTTGCGAATCAGCTTGCACAGTTGCGTGAATGCCTTTCATCCCCGTACCGCTAATATTTCTCGGTTGAGGGAACGTCCCACCGGGATCAAACAGCCGCAGGGGCGTCGAGACGCGAGAATTCCTTCTTCGGCTGCATACATTTTTTCGGTCACCGCAAAAATTCCACCAATGGGACCTCGACGCCGAGTCCGGTAAGGATTTAGAGTCCCACCGTCTCCTGGGTCGGGATAACTTTTTATATTATTCATAGATATCGACTCGCCCCTCCCGGGAGACGAGGGAGCACCACATGCACCTCGCTGATGCAAATATGAGCAGCAACGCTGCACGTGTTACCCTTGCTGATATAGGTGCACGCTTCCGCGTTAACTCGGAACAAGTTATCATCAGTATTTGCCTGAAAATTGCATCGCCAGATGCGGGAATGCTAATTGCGAACTCGACGCTGTCGTTTCTCGTGCGTGATACCGCACACTTTTCTTTCCCCTGTCTCGTGCATAACAGAGCATGCATGCCCTGTAATCATGTCCAATAGGGTTATTCCACTCTGCCCCATATATCTCGTGTCCATCTTAATTCCCGACAATTGTCTCGAGCACGTCGGGTATCTTGCGGCCCAGTTCACCTGGCAGAAAATCGAAGACCAATTCTGCTGCCGAGACATCCTCGGAAAAAGTTTCTATTCCCAGGGTGATCTTGAAGGTGACCTTAGTTCTGGGGTATGCCCGAGTTTTCTCCCCTTACCCCCCGAGTCGTGTACGTACTACGTGTGGTTCATTAGCGGCCTGGGATCGAGGTGTGTATGCACACGTCTCTTCGTTGGATTCCCTGGAAAGTTTGAACTCGGGACAGACTGCATTAGTACTACTCCCAGTACGTTAATTCCGTGTCCCTTATCCCGCCCGCCTCTTCAAGGTGGCGTAGGCCCGGGATTCCGCTCCTTTTCCAACCCGGTTGACTTAACCCCAAAAGCACCTATGAAATATGCATCGTGTCTGCGCCCCTACCAGCCCACGTCACTCTCGCATCCACTTGCGATCCTAGTCACATTAGCGACGCGGAACACGAAACAAAAGCACAAACAGCTGTACCGACTTGCGGATCCTGTTGTTTTAACTTCCCTAATGACCTGCCTAGTTCCACCAGCAATCCCTCTTATTCTCACGGTAACAGCTCGAAGAGTTTTAGGATCCAGCCATCTGGAGGTTTCAGAGCCATCATTACAACCCGGACGTCCACCGGGGTGAAGATTGTTCCAACGATAGCCCCTCGTATCGCTGTAACGCTGCGATAAGTTCAACCGGATCCACTGATCGCCCTGTGTGTAGACAGATTAGAAAGGATCCCCGAGGGGACAGTTCCCACGGTGGACAATGATTTAAGAATTTAACCAGGCTCCATTCTCCAAGTTCATGATAAATCGTCCCTTCCTTCGGCGTCGTTCTCGTCCGAGGACGCTCTGCTTTGAATTTGATTCGAATCCTTATTTCTTATACTAATTTTTATTACGTTTGTGGAGAGTCAATGATCCCTTAAATGAAGGAGGGTGCGCTCTTCCAACTTGGGGACAAGAATTGACGGTACGGTACGGGAAAGGGCGTGGGTCTAATCACACCCTTGTTTCAGAGTTTCCTCGAAAGATAGTCCTTTGATAAAACAAGCCTGCAGTTGTCTGCCACTGTATAAATCATGCAGAATCTATTCCCACCTTCCATTATACATCAGTTTTACCCACCCACTCCTACCACCTTGAAAAGACTGGGTGATTCGTTCACGGCTTTGATGCTCTTGATACTTACACGCAAGAATACACGCATCGAGATCTTCGATTCGGGGCTCAATTATATACCGACCCACCTTTCCCACAGTTACTCTAATTTACAAGTAAAACCGATTCGAACGATCAAAGTATTCGAAAGGTGTCCTCTTTCCGCTTCCTTGCTTCATTGTTTTACGCCGTATCTCATTTCAGTCTAGGTATCTGAGTTATCTGAATTCTGGTAAGCTCTGTTTCTCTTCACCCTCACCCACCAGCCGAATCCGTAGTGAATAACCGGAAGATGAATCCACGTCAGACCTTAAAAATTACACAAAACCGAAGAAGCATCAAATATTGATCGCGAAACGGGACCCACCCAATCGGTAGACGGATAAAATGTCAACAATGGCCGCGATATTTCGACCTCGAGCTTTCGATAAGACGTCTCAACATTGGTTCTCGAGAATCTGATCAATCGGGCGAAAGAGTTGATCGAGAACATTCGATAAACACGACTCGTGATTGGAGGAAGTCCTTCTCCCCATCCAATTCACGCGAAGAGGTTGCCGGACGCCAATTACAACCCGGCCTCGAGGTCTTCCGCAGGTTCGGCGACACATACGAGCATCTTGATTTCCCCGAATGAGAACCCCATAAATTTTTCGCTCGCGTGTAGCGCACTGGGTACTTTGCCGCCGTGTGGCACGCGCGAAAATAGCTGGTACCGCGAGTAAAACCTAACTACTAGATTAAATCGCATGAGTCCGAGGACTGTAGTGGCAGAGATAAGCGGACTGCCTTCCGTGGCGACCCAACACCGCCCACTACCAGCGGTCACTTTACAGCAACAACCGAATCTGAGAAACTCGGAGCTCGGAGACGCTCCGGACAGTCCGGCGTCAGTGTTCCAGTCGCTGCAGAGACTGAGACTATAGTGTGAATGTAAAAGAGCCTCATAAGTATCGCGTGCAGTAGATCGCCCCGGGGTGCGGGACAATCGTTTGCGATCGCGAAAAATAAGGCGACGCCGCCGTCGCATTCTCGAAGGGGCGCGGGCACCGAGAATCGATAATTGCCTCGAGGCGCAAAAAAAGACGGAGGATAAAAAAGGAAAAAACCCGAAGAAGGGGGATAGACAAAAAACGAGCTGAATGTGAGCCAGCCTTTGAACTTCCCGTTATTTATTTCGCTCGCAGCTTTTTGAATTCTGAAAATCCAAACAACCATGTGGTACCAAATCTCATTGAAATCTGTTGATCCGTTCTCAAGATATCCTCATTTTTACTGAACCAATCAAAGCCGAAATCTAATCAGTTCTGAGTTTGCAAAAACCGCGTGGATGGCTATGAGGCAACAGGGGGAAAATCGTCTGGCAAAAACGGCAAGTGGCACGGTGGAATATCGTGCCCAAGAACTCCCAGGCTCCATATGGTTTTCAATGTTTCATGACAAACATGAAGAGAAATCTCTTCCGGATTGGCACATGAATTTCTTAGTTTTCTCGGCGTAAGGACTCTCGTTCTTTATTTCTCCAACGACCTAGTACCCACTTGTAGTGTTCCCGTTGTCCCGGATGAGGAAACGGAAAACCCAGTCCGGAACGGTGTCGAGTGGAAACCCGTCCCTTTTGACTCAAGACTCCCGCCGCCGAGCCTATGCTATGCTCACCCTAAAATCAGCCTCTACAAATCCTCTCGCGGCGACGATAAATTTTACTCTTTCATCCACATGGTCGTCTGATGTTTTTCCGGCAGCACAGGACCGCGAACCGCATGATTTTCTCCTCTTTACGTTTTGTTTTGATACGAAATCTGCACTGAGGTAAACAATAACAAGGTAGCGAGGTGGATTTATTCGTCATGGACATAAAAAATTGACTTTTTAGTACGAGTCTACGAAATCAAAAGAAAAGTTTCACGTCCAGTGATTCTGGGGTCAAGCAGTACCGACGTAACAAGCGTGGATTCTAATACTCAAAGTGCAGCCTAGGCGCACCGCACAGGGTGAAATAGGATCTCACCGCTTCTTCCGGTCGGCGTTGGCGCCGAAGGAGCTCTGCTGGTCGGTTCCGGTATCGGGTAGACCGGATCGCAGCATTCTCTCTCTGGAAACTCGCTGGCCATCGCGTACGACGATAGAATAGCGACGGCGAGGAGCGCGGCGAGCGTCAACCTGACTTCGGCACGTGACATGTTGACGTTTTTCGTACGCCTCACGGTGTTTCTCTGTCGACTCGATTCCTCTCAGTCTTCTCCAGATCGATCGGACCGGCTCAAGGATTCATGATCGATGTTGGCGGCGACACCAACTTTTATTCTCTTCGATATGCAACCACCGGGTCCGTCGGTCTCGGATCCTCCGGCCACATCGTAGCCACGACCTTTCGAACTCTTGATTATCGCCTCTTCCGCCACTATTAATTTGAAATGAAAATCAAGAATGATAATCCACACAGAATACGCAATTATTTTGACAACAGTTATGACCGCGGAACACTTTTTCACGTCCGAAATGAAAATAAACCAACGGAATGGACCTCGAGTCCACGTATCGAGCGCGAAGCCGGTTCACGCTACCCCGTTCTTTGGTCTACTCGAGTACGTCGTGCGTGCACCCACCCGTCGTGGTGCAGCGGGTGCCACCTTCGGGTACGGTAGTCGGTACGCGGCGCGCCAAACTCTATGCACGGAGTTTTACTACGTGCTCTCGGCGTCTCGACGCCCAATAACGGCTGGCGTGAGGGTGCGCCGGCCGACGCAGCCAACGACGCAGCCCCTGACGCCGACGCCGACGCCGACGCCGTCGACCACGGTACCGCTGTCGAGGGGATGGCGAACTATCGCGACGGCATGTCTTTAAACGGGGCTTTAGCGTGAGTCGAGAATCGTTCGCGCACTTATCGACCGTAGGCTAGTGGATACGACAGTGCGAGGGATGGTAAGCTCGAGACGGCGGTCGCGAAAAATTGGAGCCTTTTCCGTATGGCGACAGAGGAGATGGTCTTGCAGAGAGCGAACCATGGACCTATGTGAAGTTGGTCCGCGACTTTCGAGTTTGCTAATGAGTTTGATGTCGAACAATTGCTCTTAATTGCTCTTAATTGCTCTGCTTCTTTTATATCCTTCCGGGCATAAAATCACGCATTTTGGTGCGCAAAAATTGAATCACGCGTCGAGAAGGAGCAGTTCCGTGCCCATAGATAGTCCAGCGTAGAGTGATAACGATGGACTCATCAGCCTGTGGTTCCAGCTTCAAATGCACCGTCTGACTCCGAGTTTAACTACTGAATGACTCGAAAATGTCAATTGTATGTAATGTAATTGTAATTGTAAATGTCAAATGTATATTAATTTTTTTTATATCAAATCTTTATGGGGAGTTGTGACGGGTTCTTCAACAGAAGCCAATCCACGGAATCTTCAGACTATTTACGACAGTAAATATCGAAAACTGGAAGACCAGGCATCGAGATCCTTTGAAAATTCTATTTTTCACCCTATAAACGTACATTAATTTTTTTATATTATTAGATTGAGATGAATCTTGTACATGAATCAAAGGATCAAAAAATTTCGACATACCTTTAAATGATTGAGGAAGTTAGTTGTGGCATCTATTCTTCGTTTTATTTTTCGTTCGCACTGGGTGCACTGCGCTTGAACATTGTCTTTGTCACGATGGATGATTTTGAAAAATTTACCATCCAGTATTAACGGGATCGTACGGTTCCTGTCAACAGAAGCGCTTTCGCGTTGTGGGTCGTCAACGCACTCTTCCATACTTGATTTTATATCGGACTCAATTTCCTTTTGTGAAAACAATGTTAATCAACAATCGCGGATAGACAATACGCAATCAACAAAATACATAGGTTATGTTAGTGCGTGCGTATGCCTGGCGAAATTGGCGGGAACAGCACTTAAGCTTTAGCTGCGTCACGTGATTCGACATTCGAGAGTTAGATAATGCGCAAGCGCAGTTTTTATTCGCAATATGAAACACGCAATTCCGACGATACAGAAGAAAAACCATTTAACCATTTAACCATTTAACAAATGGTTAAATGCATCCTTTTTTCCATATAAAATGTAAAATGGAAATGCTTTTGGAAAAACCATTTGAAATGACAAATGCAAAATGGCATTTTCATTTTAAATGCATATTTTAAATGGAACCATTTCAAATATTACCCAGCAGTGCTTGTAATGCTCGTAAGCTGTTAACCTGACGCCTTCGAAGCAGATTTTCAGTAGCAGCCACACGCTAACCCTGCTCGTAAACTGCTAGGCTCTAAAAAAAATAACATTAGTGTTCGATCCGCGTGCGAAAGGCGGAAATTCTGACCGCGTGATTGTGCAACGGGAGAGAAAAAGCGTATCCTAAACGGTATTTCCGCTTCCCTCGTGTCCAACTCGGGAGTCAACCTCACGCACGGTTTGGAATAGCCTATTTTTCCGTCATGGGTGCCACAGAACTGAATTTTCTCACACCCGGTCGCAAAATGCCACTTTTCATACCTCTTGAGCCAGCGCAAAACAGATCTTTTCGGCCCTCGGGCGGAAAAGTGCTTTGCGCCCGCCTAAAGCGGGCGCAAACGACTCTTTTCTTGCCCTCGGGCGCAAAGTTCCGTTTTGCGCCCGCTCACTCGGTCTGAAAAGAGGCATTTTTGCAGACCAGGTGTTGAGAAAAAAATCGTGTGCAACACGGGCGCAAGGCTATTTTGGCGAGTGTGATTGCAGTACACTCGCCTTCGGCTCGTACTGCAAATTTCACACTCGAAAAATAGTGTTTTGCGCCCTTGATACACAATGTACTATTTCTCACACCCGGTCGCAAAATGCCACTTTTCATACCTCTTGAGCCGGCGCAAAACAGATCTTTTCGGCCCTCGGGCGGAAAAGTGCTTTGCGCCCGCCTAAAGCGGGCGCAAACGAATCTTTTCTTGCCCTCGGGCGCAAAGTTCCGTTTTGCGCCCGCTCACTCGGTCTGAAAAGAGGCATTTTTGCAGACCAGGTGTTGAGAAAAAAGTCGTGTGCAACACGAGCGCAAGGCTATTTTGGCGAGTGTGATTGCAGTACACTCGCCTTCGGCTCGTACTGCAAATTTCACACTCGAAAAATAGTGTTTTGCGCCCTTGATACACAATGTACTATTTCGACGTTCGGTACAGGCGAAGGTACGAAATGTCGAACTTTCCGTGCAGACGCGGACGTGAATAACTATTGGTATTCGTCGACTACTTGTCTGTAGAAAGATATTGTCAATTCAAATGAAACATAATTACCTTTTTTCCAGTTGTATTTTGTTTGTCACTCAAAATACTCGATCAGGGCCCGGATTTTTTTGCATATTATTCGCAGCACAATTTTTTTTTTATTCTCTCGATCCAAGTTATTTGTGTCGCTTCTATGGTTATGTGCCACTTATGATAGTGACGTTGTTACGATCAACGTTTTTGACAGTTGAGAGTTCTAGTACGCCGACCAATTCTAAACCATGATCACTGTAAAATTCGCGGGCCGCCAGTCGTATTTTTCGCGCGCCCCAAGCACACTTCCGGCGAACAGCTTCAAACGGTGCGAAGTCAGACCCGAGCGGCGTCAACACCGTCCAATCGGCATCGCGGAAAGGCGGTGACGGAAATGCGATAAATAATCGTGACAACCAACTTTTTAATGAGGGAGAAAATAAAAAAAAAACGTAAAGGCAAAACGTCGTAAGCGCCATTTTTTTCACGACTTTTAATGATTTTTCCAAATAGTTGTAAAAACTCGTAAAACGCAAAGATAAATTGAAAGAACGACCATTTAAAAAAATTCGATAAAAAATATTGGTAGTTAAAAGCAGAAGGTCGTGAGCGCTATTTTGATTTTTTTCAATTTTTCATGATTTTTCCAAATACCTGTAAAAACTAGTAAAACGCAAAGAAAAATCAAAATCGACGTCGTTTCGAAAAATTCGATAAAAGAAATCGCAGTTAAAAGCAGAAGGTCGTGAGCGCCATTTTGATTTTTTTTATTTCTCACGATTTTTTGAAATAGCTGTAAAAACTCGTAAAACGCAAAGATAAATCGAAAGAACGACCATTTAAAAAAATTCGATAAAAAATATTGGTAGTTAAAAGCAGAAGGTCATAAGCGCCATTTTGATTTTTTTCAATTTTTCATGATTTTTCCAAATAGCTGTAAAAACTCGTAAATTTTTTGTTCATCGCCTACGTTAAGTTATCGACGTGGTAGGGGGTGTCCTGCTGTGTATAAATACGACGGATCGGACGAATTCTAACCAGAAACCTATTTCTAACGAAGTAAGTGGCTACCTTCAACATGAACAAGATCTTCTGTCTTCTTGTCGCCGCATTGGTGTGCGTCGGTGTTGCCAGCGGTAAGTTACAGACCAATAGCACATGCTCGAACGTTCCCTCACTTATACTTATTTCAATCGGGTACGCTAGAAAATACATACATATAAGTGAGAATAACGTAAAAAAAAAAACTAATTGAGAGTCAAGTGGTTCGATAGCTTCCACGTCAGCATTGCAATTATTCACACACATCATCAACAGGTGAAAAAAACCTGTTCTGTAGATAAACGTAGAAATATTTTTGCATCAAGGAGTAAAATATTCTCGATACAACAAGGATACAATATTCAAACTGAGAATATTTGAATTATTGATTTCAATTCCAACTGGACGTATATCGAAAGCAATCAATTTTTGAAGTGTTGTGTCACGAAATATCGCGTGTCTAATGACATAAGGACGTAAGCGCCATTATACGACGTTTTGCTGTTTATAATGGCATAAAGTCGTATAATTTTTTTTTCACGCCAATCGCTCTGAAAACGTTCGAAGCGTATAAATCAATTGAAATTACGAGATCGAAAAATGTAAGTGCAAAAGGTCGTAAGTTGAGCGGACACGACCTTCTGCTTTCAACTGCGATTTCTTTTATCGAATTTTTCGAAACGACGTCGATTTCGATTTTTCTTTGCGTTTCACGAGTTTTTACAGCTATTTGGAATAATCATGAAAAATTGAAGAAGAAAAAAATGGTGCATACGACCTTCTGCTTTTAACTACCAATATGTTTTATCGAATTTTTTTAAATGGTCTTTCTTTCAATTTATCTTTGCGTTTCACGAGTTTTTACAACTATTTGGAAAAATCATGAAAAATTGAAGAAAAAAAGGTGGATACGACCTTCTGCTTTTAACTGCGATTTTTTTTATCGAATTTTTCGAAACGACGTCGATTCCGATTTTTCGTTGCGTTTCACGAGTTTTTACAGCTATTTGGAAGAATCATGAAAAATTAAAGAAGAAAAAAATGGCGCTTACGACCTTCTGCTTTCAACTATCAATATTTTTTATCGAATTTTTTCTAAATGGTCGCTCTTTTAATTTATCTTTGCGTTTTACGAGGTTTTACAGCTATTTAAAAAAATCGTGAGAAATAAAAAAATCAAAATGGCGCTTACGACCTTCTGCTTTTAACTACCAATGTTTTTTATCGTTTTTTTTTTAAATGGTCGTTCTTTCAATTTATCTTTGCGTTTTACGAGTCTTTACAGCTATTTGAAAAAATCGTGAGAAATGAAAAAAATCAAAATGCCGCTTACGACCTTCTGCTTTCAACTACCAATATTTTTTATCGAATTTTTCGAAACGACGTCGATTTCGATTTTTCTTTGCGTTTTACGAGTTTTTACAACTATTTGGAAAAATCATTAAAAATCATTTAAAAAAATGGCGCTTACGACATTTTGCCTTTACGTTGTTCTATATTTTTCGTTAAAAATTGTAATGAAAGAACGACGTATCCGCCCAACTTACGACCTTTTGCACTTACATTTTTCGATCTCGTAATTTCAATTGATTTGTACTTTTTGAAAAAAACGGCGTGAAAAAATAGTATATTGTGTGATAAGTGCGGAAAGAAGGCGATATCCAATGAGTGTGAAGTTTGTAACACGAGCGAAGGCGAGCAGCCAGCATTCAGACGAGTCGAGTGTCGTTCATTCACGAGCCGCAGGCGAGTGCGGTCTGACATGAGACGAGTGTGAATGCTGTGCGAGCCGAGCGAGTGATTCAAACTTCACACGAGGCAGATGTCGCCTATCCGCACTTATCGCACACATTATTTTTTCTAACTCCTGCGGGAAAGCTTGATTTGAGATACAGACGAATAACATCTGACAGCTGAGCAAATGGCCGACCATAACCAACCCGAAGTTCGGCGATAATCTAGGTTGACACATCGCTGCCGCCTGAGGGCGCCACTTCGCGGATGCTTGGACGTTGCCACCGATCGATGGCGCTACTGAACGACTGACTTACTTCAAAGTGCGCATGCGTGATAGTGAAGAAATGTAGATTGCTTGAAGTGCGCATGCCTATTGGTGAAAAAATGATGATAATGACACGATGTGCGCCTGCGCGATAGTGAAGAAATATTACTTTTTTTCACTTCTGAAAAGGGGCCCTTTCCAAACCAAACACAGGCATAGAAAATCAAGCTTTCCACGCAGGTGTTATAAAAAAAATTATACGACCTTTTGCCACCAAAATCGCGTTTTTGGCGCTTACGACCTTATGCCATTAGACACGCGATATTTAAGTTTTAACAGCACACTTAACATTTTGTAGCACGTATGTTCTGCAGGTGGTAAGATTCATTGAAACGTTAAAAATAAAAACTATGCGTACGTCATCACGATATAGATAAAATGTGTTTTTTGAACGTTATGCTCTTTAGTAAATCTTCTTTTATTGACCTTATCTTCTTTCAATAAGTAGTACTTTCTTGGGTTTCTCAGGTCAATGAAACAACATCGTTTACGTTTCGACCCCGAAGAGGGCCCTCTTCAGAACTGTAAAGAATTTATTTTCTCTACTATAACATGTCATATAATGTAATTAACAATGTGTGAGATAATTGTTGTTTGAGGGTTATTTCCGTGTCTCGATGGTTGATGGTTGAATAAATTAGCGATATGGACTCAGAGTATTACAGCGTGGTTGCGGTATAATCAGACATATTTATTCAAGTGTGGAAAAGGAAGGGTCTTTGAGTTACACAAAATCTCATCGACCAATCACATGTGGTTTCTTAAATCTAAGATGGCTACTGGCGCCACATTCAAAACGGGTCATGGAATAACTGAATCGTATTTCTATAACACTCCCACTTTCCATGGACTCGTTTCAGTCTTTGGTACTTATTTCTTAGATCAAATTTACATTTCTTTCTTAATATTAAGTAAATCACGAAGATAGCAGAATTGCTCTCTTGCCAAAGGCTTAGTGAGTATATCTGCCTGTTGTTCTTTGGTTGGAATGTGCTCTACTTCAAAAAGTCCTGCTTCAATTTTCTCACGCGCAAAGTGGTATTTTACGTCTATATGCTTAGTACGTTTATGAAATTTAGCATTCTTTAGAAGTCCGATTGCACTTTGATTGTCAATGAATAGTTTTGGCTTAGGTACTTTCTGCTTGGTTATTTCATTGATTAAACGATGCAACCAAATCAGTTCCTTGATAGTTTCTGCTGCAGCTATGTATTCGGATTCTGTCGTAGACAAAGCGACTACCTTTTGTTTCTGCGAACACCAAGAAACTGTGTTGCCGCCTAACTTGAAAACACTACCTGACGTCGATCTGCGAGTTTCAATATCTCCTGCATAATCCGCGTCGCTAAAGGCTAACAAATTGAGATCAGTATTCGCTTTAAAGACTAAACCGTAATTTGCAGTCCCTTTCAAATATTTTAGAATTCTCTTTACAGCATTCCAATGAATCTTATCTGGTGACTCTACGTACTGACTCACGGTACTTAAGGCGAAGGCAATGTCCGGCCTTGTGCCGATCGCCAAATACATCAAGGATCCGACGGCCTCTCGGTACGGTGCTCGGACTCCTCCTGGCTCTTGTTTCCCATGCACGGAAACGCTCAACTCCTGGTGTTTGTCCATCGGAATGGCAACAGGGTTGGCATCAGTCATCTGAAAACGTTCCAGGACCCTCCTAGCGTATCCAGACTGGTGCAGAAGAATCGAGCCATCTGGGCTCCGTTCGATCTGGAAACCTAGAAACAGACTTAGGGTTCCCTCGGTTACCTCGAACTCTCTGCTCAGTTGAGTCAGCAGCGTGTCTGCGGCTGCCTGGTCCGACGCTGCTATCAGCCCGTCGTCAATGTATATTGCCAATATCAGCGTACTCTCTCGCTGATTGTTTGTGAAGACGCACGGGTCCGATCTGGTGGCCTCCAGGTTGAATTTCTTCAGGAATCGGGTGAAGCGCTCGTGCCAACATCTGGATGCCTGTTTCAGGCCGTAGAGACTTCTCTCCAGCTTGCAGACTTGGCTCGTTCCATTTCCATAGCCCTCTGGCTGCTGCATGTAGATAGTTTCTGTGAGTTTTCCATTAAGAAAAGCTGTCTTAATGTCGAACTGTTGTAGAACCAAATTTCTTGATGCTGCGAGGGCCAGTATTATGCGAATCGAATCGAACTTCACCACCGGACTGAATGTTTCATGGTAATCAATCCCGGGCTTCTGAGAGTAACCTTTGGCCACTAGCCTCGCCTTGTGTCTATCGATGCTTCCGTCAGGATTCCTTTTGAGCTTGTACACCCAACGGTTCTCGACTGGTTTCGCGCCATGCTGGCGACGTACAATACTCCACGTATTGTTCTTGTTCAGAGATTCGATTTCATCATCCATTGCGCGTTTCCACTGCGCAGCGTGCGGACTCGTGATTGCCTCCTGATAGTTACGCGGTTCTTCTCCTTCCGCGAGAAAAGCTGCCTCAGGATCAATCCCATCCTCATATCTGCTCGGTCTTCGAATCAAATTTCTGTTTCGTAAGACTCTCTCTTCCGGAAGTCTCACTCGTTCGGCTTCTTCTTCGCTTTCGCGATCTTCAAGGGGAAAAGGGTCGTCCGCTGAGTCCCACTCTTCGTCATCGTCAGACTCCTCTTCGATCACAGAGCCTTCCAACTCCTCAGCGATCTGTGGCTCCATCGCAGGTTCCTGCAGTTCAGCCACCGGTTCTTCAAGAAGCTCGAAAACTTGCTGCTCATCGTTTTCGCAGGCTTCGGTTGAAGGTGCTGAGTAGCGATGCTCCCTGAACGTGACGTCTCTTCTCGTATCGACTCTGTCGGTCTCGGGAAACCAAACTTTGAAGCCCTTGACGTCCTCGTTGTATCCCACGAAGTACCCCTTTTCGGCCTTCTTGTCGAGCTTCTTGCGTTTCTCCTTTGGAATATGCGAATAGGCAGTGACTCCAAAAGGAAGTAGCGTCCCCAGTTTAGGTTTTCGACCAAACCAGAGCTCGTACGGTGTCCTCGGATGCTGGGGGCTCGATCTCGTCCGATTGATTACATACGCTGCCGTGTTGACACCTTCAGCCCATAGTCTCAGCGGCAAGCCTTTAGCATGTATCATCGTCCTCGCTGCTTCGACGAGTGTCCGATTCTCCCTCTCAGCGACTCCGTTCTGCTGAGGGGTGTAGACCACTGTCCTTTGGTGCTGTATTCCGCTTCTCTTCAAGATTTCTGCTACTTCCGAATTCAGGAACTCCAATCCGTTATCCGTACGTAGGGTCCTTACTTTCCTTCCGACATGGTTCTGGGTCATGGCTAGGAAATCTCTGATTCGGTCCACAGTTTCATCCTTGGATCTGAGAAAGTAGAGTGTTCTGTATCGAGAGAAATCGTCTTTTAGAAGCAGGAAATAGCGCGATCCATTTATGGATTCTTCTTGGAAGTGTCCACACAGGTCTGCATGCACAAGCTCGCCTGGAGCTTGCGTCTTGTAATCCTCTGGCTTGCGTTTGGGAAATGGTAGTCGGTGTGACTTACCATAAACACATCCCTCACAGAAGAAATTTTCTTCATCGGCTACCTGAATTCCCTGTGTCTTCAGGTACTGCTTGACGTAAAGGGTATTCTGGTGTGCGAGCTTCTCGTGCCAGGATCGAAGATCTTCTTTGACTGCTAGAGCCACCTCCATCTTGTCGTGCTCTGGTACGAGGACCTTGAATTTCATCTCGCACAGCCTGTTGTTCCGTGCTCCCACTGCAACGATAATCCCATCTTTTTCGAAGCGGCATCCTTTTGCAGTCGAGATCTGGATTAAACCCTTGTCAAGAGCCGACCCGGCTGAAAACAGGTTGTATCGAAGGTTAGGTACATAAAGAACTTCTGAGAGATGTTTTTCTATCCATCGACTTCCGTCGAAAGCCAGAATGTTGATGTCTCCTCTTCCTAAAGCTGCTATCGACTGGTCCTTCTTACCGACGTTGACAGTCTGAGGTTCATCGAAGGGCTTCAGGTTGAGAAACCAGTGTCTTTGGTTCGACATGTGGTGCGTGGCACCGGAGTCCACGTACCAGACTTTTGAATTTCCGTGCGACTCGTCCAGGCATAAGGCTGCCTGCGCCACCATAGCTTGGCCTTTGGGTCTTCTGTCGTGACTGGATCCTCCAACCTTCTTCGCCCGACATTCGTTTGCCCAGTGACCAGGTTTTTGGCAATTGTAGCAAACTTCCTCGTCGCCGTTCTCTGTAGATTCTGCCTCGTTGGAAGAATTTGGGTGTTTCTTACCTCTCGGTTTCCCCTTTTTCTTCTTCTTCGACGACATCTTCATCGCAGCCAGAGCCTCCGTCAAGCCTTTCTCCTGGTGTGTGAATCTGGATTCCTCTGCAAGGAGCCTCTCGACGAGGTTCGATAGCGTGCGCTCTGGGCGGGGACTCGATTCCCATGCCGTTATGAAGTGGTTGTATGTCGCTGGTAAGGTCATCAAAATCTTAGTTACAATCATGGAGTCTGCTATTGGCTCACCCATCGTGTGTAGGCGATGCGCTAGGTCCTTCAGCTTCGCTATATGACACGCCATATCGTCCTTTGGTTCCTTCGTTATCTGGTACCACTTCTGTTGGAGCATATGGATACTCGTTTCCGATTTGTGTTCATAGAGGTTGTGAAGTGCCAGCCACATATCCCTCGCGCAACTGCAATTCATGATGTGTACTAATTGAGAATCAGCTACTCCTGTCCCGATGATCTTCTGAGCGGTCGTGTCTGCCTTCAACCAGCTGGTCAGCGCCTGGCGCTCTGCCGCTGTTGGTTCTTGGGCGGCTGGAGTAGGTCGCTGTAGAGCACCATTCACCACCCCCAGGGCATCCTTATCCCTCAGTAGAATCGAAACTTGGAATTTCCATTGAGCCCAATTTTCCGCTCCCTTCAACTTAGTTACTTTGGTAACTTCGGATTCCATTTTCAGCTATTTCCACTTTTGCACGTGGCCGGGTTAACCTCCAAATGAATCGCTTTTCAAGTTAAGGGTTTACGCACCGAAAACTCTTTCTTATCCAGAAATATTCTTCCACCTTACGAGATCTGGGCCCATAACCTGTTGTTTGAGGGTTATTTCCGTGTCTCGATGGTTGATGGTTGAATAAATTAGCGATATGGACTCAGAGTATTACAGCGTGGTTGCGGTATAATCAGACATATTTATTCAAGTGCAGAAAAGGAAGGGTCTTTGAGTTACACAAAATCTCATCGACCAATCACATATGGTTTCTTAAATCTAAGATGGCTACTGGCGCCACATTCAAAACGGGTCATGGAATAACTGAATCGTATTTCTATAACAATAATATACTTACAATTATGCATTCATTTATGTAATATAATTGTCGAAAATTGTTGGGTTAGAAAACTGGGCAGCCCCTATAATGGTATGATTGACATTATTTGAGGTTATGTAACATATTTCTAAATCAAGAAGTTCAAGATTTACTTTTTTGACTTACATTTTTTACTTATAATGTTTATACGTCCTCCATCTTGCCGTTTAGAATTGGAAATTGAAACATAATTATAATTGGATCTCCAATTCTAAACCTAATAGAGAATGATCGGTTGTAGCTTTAAAAATTATCGTCTTTTAACTTCTATCAACATGTCAGGTTCCACTCGATTGGTCAAGTATTGTCATGATATCCTGATTTTTGTTTCAGGGGTCGACGAAGCCGCGGCTACCAGAATCTACAGTAAGTTAAAGATACAGAGATTTTCGATAATGACAGATATTCACTTGTTGTTCGAATTTAGCTCAAGCGAGTCGAGCACCGCGGAATGACGACTTAATTACAGTCCTCTTTACTTAAATTTCAGATGACTTGAGAAATGTCAGAAGCCGACTGTCAGTCCTTGCGGCTGATGTTAGACCGATGTGCGCCAGTAAGTTCAAAACAATGTCATCCAATAAAGATATTCAAGTCATACCTACTAAGACATGCGTCAAATATTGACAAGGTACAATAGTGTCATGACGTACCTATTTTATTTTCAGTTCGCGGTTCCCAGCTGCGCCCCGCGGACGCTGGTAAGTGATGAGTGGATACACTTACTTGACCAATTTATACGTCTACCAAAACGCTCGAATTATCTTTGTCTCCGTATTCTGGAAAATCATTCCGTTTGATATTCAGGACCTCTCTATTTCTATTTCAGATACTTTGACGCATGCCGGAGAATATCTCATGAACGCTGTAGCTGATGTCCTAAGGGGTAACGGGGGTGAGTTGGAGACGATTTTTACCCTTTAAAAATGTTTTTGTCATCTACTGTTCGCTTCACATATCAGGGTGAACTTGACAAATTGTTTTAATTGACCGAGATTTTCTATTTTGATTCTTCATATTTCATTATTTTTTTTCACTTATTGCCATTATATCATGCGTCAATTGGTGAATTTCCACTCTGTCATGATACGCCTATTTTATTTTCAGAAACGAAAATACTGACTGCTGCCAGATTCTGGAGTAAGTGACACTCATTCGAAAAATACATCAAGCCTAGCTTGATTTTCATCCAGCTATTGTTAGAACTGAGTGAGAGTCGAAGACGACTTGATCATAACCTCTGTATTCCAATTTCAGATTTAGTCAATCCAGTAAAAGACAAAATGATAGCCTGTGCGAGTGGACCGACAGCCGGACGTGAGTTGAAGACGATTGTCCCCATCTAGAATATCGCGCCACAATTAGCACTTGAAAATTGTATAAATTATTGAGGTATCTTTTAATTTCCAGGTACCAGCAATCAGCTCGACCGTACTGTGTTCAGCTTAACTCATAAATTCGACTCAACGGCCGAGCTAATCGATGCGATTTTGGATGCTGCTTTGTTTGCCCTTAGTATGTTGGAAACAATCGTACCATTAGAAATATAATTGTCATACTGGGATCTATCGTTTGCTACAATCCAAATTCCAATGAGGCTTTCATAAATTGATCTATTTCCTTAGCCTCCAGTTAGGCACGTATTTGATACTCAACATTCGATCTCTGATTTCAATTGTACCACCTGTTCGAACGTTCTATTTTCCAATACAATGAAACCTCACTTATACTTATTTCAATCGGGTACGCTAGAAAATACATACATATAAGTGAACGTAAAAAAGAACTAATTGAGAGTCAAGTGGTTCGATTGCTTCCACGTCAGCATTGCAATTATTCACACACATCATCAACAGGTGAAAAAAACTTGTTCTGTAGATAAACGTAGAAATATTTTTGCATCATGGCGTAAAATATTCTCGATACGACAAGGATACAATATTCAAACTGAGAATATTTGAATTATTGATTGCAATTCCAACAGCCAAACTGGAACTCATGGACGTATATCAAGCGCAATCAACTCTTGAAGTGTTTCGTCACGAAATATTTAACAGCACACTTAACATTTTGTAGCACGTATGTTCTGCAGGTGGTAAGATTCATTGAATCGTTAAAAATAAAAACTATGCGTACGTCGTCACGATATAGATCAAATGTGTTTTTTGAACGTTATGCTCTTTATTTGGAACCATTTTATTCTCTACATTTTATGCTACACGGAATGTTCAAACCATTTTGAATATGTCAGGTTCCACTCGATTCGTCAAGTATTGTCATGATATCCTGATTTTTATTTCAGTAGTGAACCCATCCCCGTCTACTAGGATCAACCGTAAGTTAAAGATACAGAGATTTTCGATAATGACAGATATTCACTTGTTGTTCGAATTTAGCTCAAACGAGTCGAGCACCGCGAAATGACGACTTAATCACAGTCCTCTTTACTTAAATTTCAGATTACATGGCAAATGTCAAAAGCCGACTGTCAGTTCTTGCGCATGATGTTAGACAGATGTCGGCCAGTAAGTTCAAAACAATTTCACCCAATGAAGATATTCAAGTCATAGCTATTAAGACATGCGTCAAATATTGACAAAGTACAATAGTGTCATGATGTACTTATTTTAGTTTCAGATAGCGAGTCCCAGTTGACCACCGCACACGCTGGTAAGTGATGAGTGGATACACTTACTTGACCAATTTATACGTCTTATACCAAAACGCTCGAATTATCTTTGTCTCCGTATTCTGGAAAATCATTCTGTTTGATATTCAGGACCTCTCTATTTCTATTTCAGTTAGGTTCTATAGGGCCGCAGCCTATCTCGAAGAGTGTGTAGCTGATATGCTAGTGGATAAGAGGAGTGAGTTGAAGACGATTTTTCCCCTTTAAAAATGTTTTTGTGATCTACTGTTCGCTTCACATATCATCGTGAAGTCGAGAAATTGTTTTAATTGACAGAGATTTTCTATTTTGATTGTTCATATTTCATTATTATTTTCACTTATTGCCATTATATCATGCGTCAATTGGTGAATTTCCACTCTGTCATGATACGCCTATTTTATTTTCAGGAACCAAATCAGCAACTGCTCTCGGATTCTGGGGTAAGTGACACTCATTCGAAAAATACATCAAGCCTAGCTTGATTTTCATCCAGCTGTTGTTAGAACTGAGTGAGAGTCGAAGACGACTTGATCATAACCTCTGTATTCCAA
Organism: Euura lappo; assembly: GCA_018257835.1. Classification (NCBI taxonomy): domain Eukaryota; kingdom Metazoa; phylum Arthropoda; class Insecta; order Hymenoptera; family Tenthredinidae; genus Euura; species Euura lappo. Next base: position 324,089 of record JAEUYN010002107.1, on the reverse strand, counting down.
TTTCAGGTCTTGTCAACCCAGTAAAAGACAGAATGTTAGCCGCTTCGCAAAGAATTGGAAGGATAGGCCGACGTGAGTTGAAGAAGATTGTGCCCATCTAGAATATCGCGCCTCAATTAGCACTTGAAAATTGTCTAAATTATTGAGGTATCTTTCAATTTTCAGTTACCAGCGATCAGATTGAAGGTTCTGTGATGATATTTACTCATATATTTGACTCAATCACCCTCCTAGTCAATGCGGTTTTGGATGATGCTTTGTCTGCCCGTAGTAAGTTGAAAACAATCGTACCATTAGAAATATAATTGTCATACTGAGATCTATCGTTTGCTACAAACCAAATTCCAATGAGGCTTTCATACATTGATCTATTTCCTTAGCCTCCAGTTAGGCAAACGTATTTGATACTCAACACTCGATCCCTGATTTCAATTGTGCCACCAGTTTAGTACTGCTAAACTACGATCCTGAATATTTTGACTTTTCATATCATTTCCAACATCAACTAAAATATTATGATTTCTTAAATTATACTTTCAATGTTTTCTGGTAATTGCCATTGAATCGTAATTTCACTTTCTTAGAAAAACCTCCAAAATCATAAATCCCATGCCAGTCCAGCTGAACCGAAGCAGCGGAAGAGAATATTGGTGAGTGTCATCGACAGTATCTGCACCTGATACGAAGATGCTGAATATATTTATTCATTAATTTTTGTGAATCTATTCGCAGGCCACTTCTTAGCAGCTATCGCCGAGCGGAATATTCGGAACCGCTTGTGCTAATCTGAAGAACTTTTTGTGGAAGAACGTAAATCATCTGCTGGACGAGAGACTACCACTTTCTTCCGGCACGTCTTCCAATTGATTACTGAATATGTATATACCAGTGAGAATAATGTAAAGCTGCATAAGATTGTGAGCAATAAAAATCAATTTCGAAAATATTTGCATTCGCTGTATCGTATAAATTTTCCGTTTCCCAACACAGATTCCGAATACAAAAGAATAAAGACAATCAGAGGCCCTCATAAAAACGATTACTTTTTCCTTCCGAGTCACGTAACATTCATGTTTAAATACAAAATACCGTGAGGAATATCACGATACAAATAATTAGTCACTGATTATCCGACAATAGCGATTCAAAAACCGAAAGACGTTCAGAATGATATCCAAACGAGAAGAGTCGGTGCCTCCCCCGTGCACCCCTTCCATGGTTAAAGACATGACGTGATTTTGCCGCTCAAAATTAAGTCACCTTATGGCATCAACGGGCCTTCGATCATGATCGTCAGTCATTTCGTATCTAGATATGGTATAGAGGACATTTCAATGACGGGATTCGTTTACCCCGATTGTCGAGTCTGATATTGTATTCATTTGTATTGACGCAAGTACTTGAATCGTTAATTCGTCATCACTTCCGAATATTCAATAAAGTTTTATCATCACCTGGACGTTATTGATACAGTTGTGCATCGTGGACTACGAATACCTAAATTCAAATATTATTTTGTTCAGAGGTGGATGCCTAATTGGCGTTCACATCATCTGAATTTAACGAACTTTTCTTGACGTTCATCATTCTTTGTCACATTTTGTGCATTTTATTATTTTTTTTTTTTTCACTTGCATTCCCTCAAAATCCGAAGAGAGATTTCAAGAATTCAGGAAATCAATCGAATGACGCACATTATCTTGAAAATCGGAAAAACTCTGGTTCTGGAAGCCTCGAATTGAGACCAGGCATCGAGATCCTTTGAAAATTCAATTTTTCACCCTATAAACGTACATTAATTTTTTTTATATCAATTTTCTATGGGAAGATTTTACGGGTTCTCCAACAGAAGCCGATCCACGGAATATTCAGACTATTCACGACCGTAAGTATCGAAAACTGGAAGCCTCAGATTAAGACCAGGCATCCTTTCCTTATTAATTTTTTTTATATCAATTTCTTATGGGGAGTTTTGACGGTTTCATAAAAAGAAGTCGATCAATGAAGTATTGGGTCGATTTACGATCGGTAATATCGAAAACTGGAAGCCCAAACTTAAGACGAGGCCTCGATATCCTTTGAAAATTCAATTTTTTACCCGGTCAACGTACTCAGGTACAACGGTCTAACGTACTCAGATGACTTCCTTCTCTCGCCCTACACCCTTCTGGGCAATAAATCGCTGACTTCTGTCCGCAGAAATCGCATCACGCGTCCACAAACACGCGTTCAATTCCATCATTTATAATGCATCGGTTCAAATTTGCCGCCGGTCAACCTACCGTAGAAATGAAAAATTCTCACAATTTTCTCAGTTTTTTTAGAAATAATAAGTGAGCAATTCATATAAATCATGAAGCACTTACCAGCGATCAAGGAGCAATTTTCATTACGCCACAATCATTGTCCGTTCATTCGTAATCCCAAGTGAAATTTGGATTCACTTGAGCCCAGAGTAACGCGCGTACGGTTTTTTTTTTGATTTTCCGAATAACTATCAGACAGCAATCAATGAAAATTCGAGCGGAATTGGGAGAAATTTAATAGCAATTAGCAGCAATCCATCTGGACATCGCTTTTTCATCCTAATAATCGGAATAAGAATTTGCAATGGCGTCGCCCGTATCAAATAGGAATCAAAAACGTTCAAGGAGCAATCAATAGAGAACCGGATTAATTAGGAGCAATTACGGAGCAATTGTATGACATCGAAATCAGTGGGAAATTCGAAAGTCTCCGAGACAATTTTGTGCTCCCTAGGTACCGTGTAGGAAAGGAGTGTGAGTGACCGTTATCGGAAGACGATAATGAATGATTGTAGACTACATTTATTGTAATTAAATTATTTTTTGTTCTCCAATGGCAGCGTAGCACCAAACGTGCATCAATCCACCATATCGGACGTACGTTCCACGGCGATACGCATTCATAAATACACAGTCACACGATATAAGTATAATCTTATTCTAAAATAACGGTCATAAACAAGTAGAAAGAAAAAAAACAGTAAAGACATACTATTTCACGTCCTTGATAGTTTCCTACAGGATAAGAAAATTTCTCTCTGAAATAAACGACATGTGTAGAGGAAAGGGTTGCGATTGGACGATTCTAATTAATTCAGGCACTATTACTCACGACATGATTCATCGAAAATTTCACATAGTCAATAAACCATGGAATCTGCCACGAGATTCGTGATAAAAATGTGTCGTAGCGATGATGGGTTGTGGTCTCGATGAAGAGTGATCGACCATATGCAGCACAGGGATCGAGGCAACCTCAATTACGTTCAATGATTATTTCTTTTTGATTATCTCCCACTCTTTCCAGTTTCATTTTTCTCGTCAAACAACAAAGAGCGATCATCAATTAGGAATTAAAGTCAACCGGTCAGCTCTCGCATCCCGGAAAGCTGACCAACGATCTAACGATCTACCGATTCGCAGTCATCTTCCTAACTCACAAGCGATACGTCGTCAAGGGTACCGGGGGTCCGGCTGATACCTCGTCGGTGGGTAATGCAGGTTGTGCTGGGAGTGCGATCTACTGCGTCTCTTTTCCCGATGCGCCGGGTTCGCGAGCGCTCGAAGCGGTCGGTCAAGCGTGGCTCCCGGATAGTCCGGTGGTGGAGCCAGCGCCGCTCCCGGCGCCGGCTGGAACTGGGTCGGCGCGTTGAGCATCCCGACGGACCGTCGCCATCCGACGTAATGCCGCTCGGCCTCGACGTCCGGCTCCTTGGTCTGCTGCTGCTGCTTCCTGCGGCTCTGGGAGGAGCCGCTCTCCGTCGAGTTGCTGTCCTCGCTGGTACCCAGCCCGTGGTCCCGATCGTCAAACGCGGCGAGGCTGGTCGCGGGGCTGCTACCCTGCGCCGACTTCCGGGGCCCGGATGGGTAGAGGAGGGAAGGATGAGGAATGACGTACATGCGATGAGGTTTCCCCTCCGGGTCGCGGACCTCCTCGACGGGATCGGGCTCGTGAGTGCTGCAGGAACCGGGTCCAAAGATGGAGAGGAGCACGGGGAGTAGGAAGAGCCCGTGCATGGCGCCGATGAAGATTACGAGGAAGACCATCTTGAAGAAGACCAGGAATATGTACGTGTTGGCCAGGAGAAGCGCCCCCAGGCCCAAGATGGTCGAGGCGGCGCCCTGGACTATGGGCAGGCCGAGGGAGTAGAGACACTCCTTGACTCTGTCGTCGGGGTTCTTCTTCTTGGAGCTCATATACGCGTAGCATATGTGGGCGGTGAAGTCGACGCTGAACCCGATGCACATTATCAGGTTTATCATCGATATGCTGTCCAGGTTGACGTCCCACAGCGCCATGTAGCCAGCGACGCCGAGCTCGATCGAAACTATGCAGAAGGCGACCCACAGACAGCAGAGGACGTTCGGTATGAAGATGAACGAGATCAGCATCATGATCAGCGCTCCGAATACCATGCACTGGATGCTGGTGGGTCGGACGAGCTCGAACTGGTCGAAGAAGACGAAGTAGGGGTGGAAGACGCTCGCGTTCAGCGGGGAGTCGTGGCAGATCCGGCGCAGTTCTTTCACCATGGCCTTCTCCTCGTTCGTTCCGCTGATGTTTACCGCCTGGATGAGGAACCTGCTGGCCAGTATCTTCTCGCCCTTGTCGTCGAACTTGACGTCGAGGGAGAACGGGTTCGCGGGAAACAGCCAGATGTCCTTCAGCGTCTTTATGAAATCGGCCTCCGTGTCGATCGTCACGTTCAGGTAGTCCTGGTTCCGGGTGACGTAGCTCAGGAAACTACGGATCCAACTTTCCGTGTATATCGGTGTGCTGATGTACTGAGACGCCTCCAGGGTTCGGGTCAGGTTCTCGATCTGCTGGTGGATCACCGGGTCGCTGTAGTTCTTCTCGCCGCTCAGAATCACCTGGAACGAAATTACGTCACCGATATTGGCTGGCGGCTGATCACGTTACATAATTCGAGATCGATCCGGAAGCGGGAGCGAGCGATATCGGGGAATCGTGTCGGTGACGCTGCAGAGACAAGTGTGTCAGTGCACTGTGTGCGTTCGACTTGACGTAAGTTGTTTACAATTTTATCTGTCTTCTTTTTTATCCACCTCCAATCACGAGAGAAAGTGAATACATGACTTTCTGCGATTATTATTCATTACCGGTTGTTGTTTGGATACATTACGTCGCCTTAATATCCTCACAACAGTCAAGAGTCAAAGTTTTATCATGAAACTCAAATTGTTCATCGACTCACCTGAATTCTGTAGGGAAATTCCCTGAAGTAGAAATCCTCCCTGTCATAGAATGCGACAGAGTACGAGTCCTCCTTCGACAGCTTCCGCCTGTCCAGGCCCTCCTCTAGAGTGGTGAGTCCGTAAAGCGCGCCGGCCAAGTACAGGGCGAAAATAATTATGACCACAGCCTTCACGAGGCGGAAGTTCAAGGATACCGCCAAGTAGTCTCTGAACCACACCATGCATCCGTGCTCCGGATTGTCCAACGGATTGTCAGGGTCCGCGGGATCCACTCCTCCGGTACAGAACATTCGATACAACCAGGAACGGTGTGCTGAAAGGATAAACGTTCAGAGTATCGATCAGCAGACTCATCACGATAGTGTCTTGTGCGTGGTCACGTCTTCGCCGTTGGATGATGATTATTATTCATTCAGTCCGACCGTCCGCAGGTTGTGGTATTTGTTCGATTGTTTCGTTTCAGCTGACTCAGGATTCCCCGACAGAAGTGACGACCGGATTGGAAGTTTCGCGGTGACTAACGACAAGCCATGTTTGAGTGGTTCATCATTCCCATGGTGTCGATTGTGTTCCGACTGACGCATCGGCGTCCGACATTGACCCCCCCTTATCGTCGGTTGGCAGACGATACGTGAATGTATTTTAGCGATTAATTACGAGTACCCGCCCAATTGATAAGGTTATTATATCGCGTCTACGCAATTTGGAGAGACCGAGGTCTCCTCTCGTCCGAAATTGAAGCAACGTGCAATTGCAATATCGGAGACAAAGGGAGCCGGAGCTTTCTCGATGGAGAGGACGTGCACGACTCGATGAAAGCCTGATTGTCGGTAGAGAAGTATATGTCTTGAATGTTACGAAAGTGTGGAGAAAACGCGAGAACTTTCTTCGTTCATAATTATGATGAGAATTCAAGTAAGTGTAAATTTATTTAGATTAGAATTCGGGTTGTTTGAAGCTAACTAAGCATCGAGAAACCGGCCCATCGTCGAGGACTGTACGTAGCTTATACTCACACTGACGTAAGACGTGGAGAAAGTTATCATTTTGTTGCGTAATGATATAATTTGACGATTTTACGACATTCGAACCTGCTGTAGTAACAATCGAACGCGTAAGTGTACGCTTACGTTACTCGTGTAGTAATTACATTGCCAACATTTGTACCGAACTGGCTTCGAAATCTCTGCTGATGTTTTGCCATCCCGAAACTGAACGAAACAGGGTCCGTGATGTTGGGAATAATTCGTAACTTCCGGAAACAAACGGGTTCGGGCTGAATATGAGTCAGCCTTTGAACTTTCCGTTATTCATTTGTTTTCAGCTATTTTGAATTTTGCAAATCTGACCTCAGATTCTTGATCAGCGGTTCGAAAAACCTTAGAGTACCGACTTTTCATAAGATTTCGACTGTTTTTAGTGTTTTTTCCGAACAAATTGGATCCGCTTCCTGGGGGAGTTTAAAAAGCATCGCAACAATAGCGACTGAAAAGAAGGAATGATTCGTACTCATAGATACGTAGATTACAGTATTCACTCCCGCTATTGGCGAAAGCGGCTTGGGCAACTGGTACTACACATGGAAATAAGAGCCGCCAGTAATTTCAGCAGAGTCGAGACTCCGCAGTCGCTCATGCGTCCCATGCCATCCATACCGGAAATCGTAATTTACTTATAGTTATCAGTCATGGATAACAAGCGTATTTCTCGTTGCTACCCGTACCACGTTTCGCGACGCATTACGTATTCGTACGGCGACGTTAGACTGGCCCTGCTCCGTTTGTACTTCGACCAAATATTACGACTGACGTCTGTTTAATTTTTCCTCGTCATCCTTGATCTACTATGACCACAATGAGGCAATTCTGAACTCTGAAAAAATTATCACCGTCGTTTTTTTACTCACCCGATTTTGATACCGGTTCGACCTTGCAGCCGACGACACTGTGGAGATTCTTCTGCTCGCAGTAGCCGCTTATGGCCACACATCCGCTGAAGAACGTCAAGTGAAATAGGAAGGTGAAGATCACCGCAAAACCTGAACAAAAATCCTACGGTTAGCCGAACGAAATCCTCATCTTGACGATCAAACACGTACCTGAATAAATGCAGAATATTTGCACCGACGGAAATGGCGACATTATACCAATGAAGAACGAGATCATGTCGGTTAGCGAGGTTATCGTTATCGATACCGCCGCCTCGCTCAGGGTTGACGCCATCCGTTCGGGAACCGGCGCCAGGATGTTGGTCCTCCTCCAGGCGGCGAGCACGACGAAAGTGTCGTCGATCCCGATGCCTGCGGGACGATCGATTAGAATCTCCCTGCTAATTCGCGCAACACGAAATTTCGCGATCGCATAGTTTCCGAATTACGAAAGATAGAAATTCGGAGAAGCCACGATGTAGCAAAGGCTGAAACCACTGGCCGCTTTCACATGCGATCGGTTCAGTATGCATGAATGTACCTGCACGCTGATCACGATTCATATTACTCGATACGAAGAATCTTGAACGCGAATAGGACTTTCTATCGCGAGCTGGACCAAATGCACTGTGATCATCGTGTCTACACCGAGTCAGAGTCACCGATGGCGTACCAAAGTCCAAGTGACTGCAGCTCTTATTGGTCTCATATCGTTGTGGATCGATCGGTATGGACTATAAAAAATTGCAGTGGTTGGCCGGTGTGTTCTAGGCTGTTACTCAACCGTGGACAGGTTTCACCGTATTATTCCTTCGGAATCGCGTGCGCGTTACGGTACGCTCGTAACTTTTACACTTGTTAATACGTAGCCGGTGATGATATTGCAATGAAATACCGAGCATATACGTGTCGCTCCGGGTTATGCGCGATTCGCAGAGCCGTTGCATTATGCTTCTTGGGGACTCGATTACTGCACAGCCTTGATCACGTAGTATGTTAGTATTCACCGCTGCACCGGCTGCTCTGCCCCAATGACGTCGCGAATACGTTTAACCCGCATCGAGGGACCCGCGGTCTCACTTTCCACTCGGTGCTATTCACCTCGCCTACGACCAAAGAGCTAACAGGTGGACGACGCGGTCCTTACCGATCATCAGGAAGGGCGCGGCCAGGTTGATCCCGATGAACTCGATACCGAGGTACATGCAGAGGCCGAAGGCCGACACGGTCGCCATCGCGGCCGATACGTTTCCCAACAACCCGAGCCAAGGTTTACTCCGCACCCAGTCCGCCATCATGCACGTCACCACCGAGAAGATGCCCATGATTGCGAACGTGCTGGAGAAGTAAGGAACCACGGTTCGGGTGTTGGCCTCCAGCTCGAGTTCCAGGGTCCGGGAGGCGAATCGGGCGGTGCTGATGTGCCGGAAGACGCCATCCTCCTCGGCCTTGCCGATCACGTTGAGGAAGGCTTCTTCCCAGAGGGCTCCGCTAGAATCAGATTCGGTATTGTTCAGTATCGGCGTTCTGATCGGCGATTGTGACTCGCCCTTCGGAACACCACTCACATCACGTCCTGTCGTTTGCTGTCAGCGGCCACGAAATACGCCAACTGGACAGAAGGCACCGTCTCGATGGTAGAATCGTCGTTGATGACGCTACCGCCGAAGTAGACGGGAAACGCGTGGGCGTCCCACGTCACCGGGTTGAACATCACCGGAAACGTCAGGTTCAACTCTCGGCTCTCCACCTCGCTGGAAATTGGATAATGAGGCTTTTTAGGAACTCGCCTTGCGATTACGTAACTCCCGCGAATGGGAGAGGAAACAGGACATGAAATATGACAAAGTGTGCGAAGAAAAGCAAACAAACAACTTTTTTCCTCTAACTTTGGAGTCGGATGTTAGCCTACTTTCCACAAACAGTTTTAGCAGTCGTCAGTTTCCTGTGAAACATTACCGCGATCACTTACTCGATAACGTGGTGCAGGTTCAGGATGTCGTTGAGGAAACACTGGTCCAACCAACGCGCGCAGATCTTCTCGTACGACATGGTCTCTCCGTCGTACTCGAGCGTCGCGTTCCTGATCATGCCATCCAGGAGCAGGAGCTCGTCCCATATCACCGATCGCAGCATGTTGGGGTCTCCATCTTTGGGGACTACGATCACGTGTCCGAAACGACCTGGAGGAAAAGTAGCGGAATGAAGTCGACGGTCGATGGCTCGATGCGTTCGTTCGTGGCTGATTTACCTGCGCGAGTTATCCGACCGACGTTGAACCGGCTGCTGTAGTTGACTTTGAAGTAGTTCTCGACGATCACGCGTTCAGACTTCCCGGGTCCATTCAACGGCGAGAAGAGGTACTCCGGGTCGATTTCGTACTTTATCTGCTGATATCCGGTTATGCATATGCCGGCCAGGAGCACCGGGATTATAACGAAGTAGCCGGGATGTCGACCGACCACCAGACCCACGCGGTGAAACGCGCGGTTCAGGAAGTCGTCCACACAAGTCATACCGCAAGTCATCTGAAATGTGATATAATCGGATCTCATTACCACCGCCGAACGTGAAACGACACCGATCGTTTTTCGGAATACCGTTATCTGGTCGATGTCCGAGTCTATTTTATCTGACCGAAGGAGCCAATCGGATAACGATGTCAAAACTCAGTGTTAGACGAGGATGAAAGCTTGTGTCAGCTATTATTATTTGTAACTGCGTTGAAACCTGTACCAACTTCCGGTTAGGTAACCGTCCGATTTTCCCAACTTGATAACCGATAAAAACTGATGATTTGACAAAAGCCGTTGAATGTCTAATTGTACAGCCACACTCGATACTTCTCAGAGTTCTTCGTTTACAGTTCCCAACCGTAGAATGCTCGAGACTAGTGTTCATTCATGATCTGGCCACACGGCGAGGGACGATCTCAGATCAGCGAGGGCGAGGCGTAACCTTGGCCTTCTTTGCTCCAGCTAATTTCCAGGTTATGCACTGATCAGACGGCAAGACATGATGTTTACCGTTACCACCTATGGTTAAGTCTCTGAATCCTTCGGCGCAACCTGTCGCATGGAAGAATGGCTAATCCCGATGTTACAGTCCGGACATGTGTGTCCACTGGCTCACGATCAGCTAGCGAACATGACAAAGGAATGACTTTTTTCCTGCATCATTCGTGTTTTATCATTCCGACGCCATCCGATACTAGTCTTTTTCACACGACTATGTACCACCGTTGTTCGTCACTAGAGACAAAACATGCAAATATATTCTATGTCGAATTCTAGTCCCAATCAATATGCCGTCTATACAACAGTGGGCATTAACGATGTCGATTATAATTTTTTTTAGGGTTTTTTCGCATCCTCGTTGTCAATTACTTTATTAGTAACACACATATATAAATGATTACCGAATCTGGCGTAACCTCGCTGTTAGACTGATCGTTGTATAATCACGCGAGGTACGTGATATCCTTACCAGTGTGTAAACCCGCCGTTCCCCCCCGTACACGTGCGAGTGTAGGTACTGTCACGTAGGTAGTTAGACCGCTCAAATTATTCATCAGCCGAATCCCTGCCAGACTGTGACACTTTTTTTACGACAGTGACAAAGAGCCAACACTGGTATGGCGTCATTTTTGCACATCCATTCAACCAACGGTCTTGATCGAGCCGCTTTTCACTTCATTTTTGTATCTTGTTATCTATGATTGAAACCTGTTTCGAACGATTTTGAGCCATTTTTAACGTTTCATCTCTGTTCAAACTAGTTTCTACTGGTTCGATTTCGATTCTCTGGTCATGAATATGGAGTCAAACTGTCAGATGAAAAAATATCCAATCGATCTACAACATGTGAAAACCTCGTCCTATTGCAGTATCGCTAAAATCGTTGAAGACCACCTGAAATCGGCATCGCACTGAGGTTCAGCCTCTCTTCTTCCGTCCGCGTTTCATTCATCGCCAGTTCTTCCTAAATGATTCCGTAACAATTATCAAATCGTTACCGCCTCGACGCGATTATAGTCAGAGGTGTGAAATATTTCGAAACAAAAGGCGTGCAGTTATCATGGATTACGTGTCGGTTCCATTAACCATCGCCCAGTAACGGTCGACCTTGCGATTTCACCTGGTCACGAATCGACAGAAACGATTCTGTGGATTCTTTGTAACGAACATGCGATTAGAAATCGGATCACTTTACACAGACGCAGAGACAGGCACGGGCGAAACTCACGGTTTCGTAATCAATATTCAACTAACAATGCTGCAGTTCGAGAGGAACGTCATTGTCCTCGTATCCTCCGTAACCCGATACGTTTCCTTCCAGAATCCAACACCCACTTCTCTTCCGGCCTGGGAGGTCCAGCCGCATCACTTGACACGTACGAAAAAACCGACAATCGATCCTTGAGAGGCAAAAATTCTCGGGCATAATCATCAAGAATCTCTACATGCGTTACAGACTCGTGACTTTGTAAAAGTTAACAACAGCCGGACTTCGCAGCTCTGGAAAGTTGGCTGAATTGAACCAACTCGTAAAACTTTCACACTTTACGAAGTCCGATTCACGACCGTCGACGAGATGATCGAAAATGTGTGACTGGTGAAGTGCATTCGAACGTATGGAGTGAATTTTGATAGAAAAGGGCTTCACACTTCTCCGCAGCGAAGGAAATTTAAATCCTTCCAAAGGGCGAGGATGGCCGTACCTGATCCACCCCAACAGGTCCAGCTGACCATTAACTCTGGTATTTCTATTATACCTGGTATGCAGGCTATTCTACGGACTTTGGGCTCCAGGTTCTTATTTTTTTCCTCTCTCTTCTCGTCTAGTAACGAGGGTGAGCCGTGTATACCTGCCCAGTGAACTATTCGCTAAGGAGTAAAATTTTCTACGCCCAGTTCCAGGTACCAGGGATGTGTCACGATCCACATCTTATTTGTAACACTGCGTCAATTCGACTAAGAAACATTCGTCAATTTTATGAAAGAATAAAGAATGAAAAAAAGGTCGAGTGACACGTTTCTTCGAACCAGGTGTATAAAGTTTGCGAATGATTTCGCAGAGTGAGAGATAAAGAGAAAAGAATAAGGTATGCATTGCGGTTAGATGAACCGGTTTTCGTTAAGATTGACCTGGAAAGGCATATAGATATTCAGATTCCTAAGTTGTGAAGAAAAAATATGCAAAAAATCTATCACGATTGAAGAAAAATCATTATCCTGATGGCCTCGAAATGGATATAGAGAGTCGGCTTGATAGCAATAATAAATCCCGTGCTACTTTCATCCCGCGCGTATAGATCGATCGGTTATAGGTCCATTAGCCGCAGCGTCAAGGAATTATCTCAAGGCTGCTACAGGTGCGAAGTGCGATATTATAACGATTAATTACATTAAAGATACACAATTTTTATCATTTATCTTCGTCGTACAAGGTAAACTAAATCGGGGAAAATGACACGCAATCGGCAACGATGGGTTTCATTGGATGATCTTTTACTCGAGTCCAGTGCGGCTGACACTCAATAATTGCTGTACACTAGTTTCTGACCCCACTGCTACCCTGGTTTCTGACACTCGGCTTGCTACAGCTAGTTTAGTCTTCGGAATCGGTTCATTTCGATGATTATCAGATGATATCGCATAGTTCCTGTAAATGCAACAAATATTCACGTTCATCAAGTCGAATGTGTCTGTTTCAACAGAAGTGAACGCGTCCCTCGTAAATCTAGGGGTCAAAAACTAGCGCAACGATGAATAAACAGAAGACCGAGAAGATCCGCTATTTGAACAAAAAAAAAAAAAAAGGGCAAAGGGGTCAGGAACCGGGGCGATGTAATATGAAATTTGTAAAACCCAACAAGGAAGTGGATATAGAAACGAATAACGTAAGAGAAGTAGAAACAGGTCGAATTAAAAATTCTCTGCGTGATCTGCCGAAACAGGTTGCGAGGTCACCACATCGCAAACTCGATCCAGTTAGTTTTTACTTTCTGGATTTTCTGGAACCCCGGATGAACAGAAGAAAAATGAAAAATTTGGAAGCTGGAAGAAAGAAGAACAGCAAAATTTTCTCTCGAGGGGTCGTCAATCTCGCCTGGATTGGTAAGGCAAAACTTTGCAAATTTACTATTCGATCGGGCCGAAAACCCGTTTTTGCTAATCCTATAAACCCAATATACAAGTGGTACGCTAGAAAAAATACATTGTTGGGTTAACAAAGTCGAGTTTTCTGTCAAACCTACATAAAGTTCAGCGAGAGTTACAAGGCTCCTACTTGAAGCTGCCTTACTTTTTGTAAATTTTAACAGAAAATCGGACTTGTCCCCCATTTAGCACTGCACTTTGTTAACCCAACAATGTATTTTTCACCCACTGATCAGGTTCATGATGCATATCAAATAGCCAGCATATAAATCCACGTACACTTGTCTACCCTTTGCCTGTGTGTGTATTAGGGTGGTCCTTATTTGGGGTCAAAATTAATTTTACTCTTGCCGCCCCCTAAATCGGTTCAAAATACGTAAAAAGTAATGCTGTAATTTTTTCTGATTTTAAAAAAAATGCTTGACCCTTGACCACGGGGGTTGAAGTGTTCCATTTAAAATACATGGGATTTTTCCGCGTTTGCAGTCACTATTTTACTGTGGGCCTAAATATGCTTGTAAAATCTTGAAATTTTCACAAATTAGTTTACAAGCATGTTGCTACACGGGAAAAATTTCCGAAACTCCTACCCTCAAAATGTTGTATAACATCACCATGATAATTATGATTTTTTTTCCACTATTATTTCTTTCAAAATACTCTGAAATCATGTGAAACGCGAAGGAAAATGAAAATTTCCAACTTTTTTCAAAATTTAAAAAAAAAAAAACATATTTAGGCCCACAGTAAAATAGTGACTGCAAACGCGAAAAAATCCCATGTATTTTAAATGGAAAACTTCAACCCCCGTGGTCAAGGGTCAAGCATTTTTTTTTAAATCAGAAAAAATTACAGCATTACTTTTTACGTATTTTGAACCGATTTAGGGGGCGGCAAGGGTAAAATTAATTTTGACCCCAAATAAGGACCACCCTAGTGTGTATATATACAAATATTGGTTAGTTTTCTTGTAATAAAAGATTTGTTACTTTCATAGGAAGTCGGAACACTACAACTCTAGGAGACTTCTCAGCAACACGAATTCAGCTTTCTAAACGGGAACTTCGCTCGCTCGTTGATCACAATATATTATCTATAGAATTTGATCGCGAATATATTTTCAACGGCATAATCTTATTCCCTCTCCCCATTTTTTTTTTTTTTGCACTTAACAAAAAAAAACTTGACAATAATTCATTGATTGATCAAAATCAATTTAAAAAAAATTCGTTTCATCAAGTCACATTTTTTTTTTGTCCATTGATTTATAGTCAGGTTTTCTCCAATTTGAATAATCGCGTAACGATAGTCTTCCTCACCGCGCGGCGGTTCAGCGGAGATTACAGATTCTACGATCGATTTTTGAACACTATTTTGAATGGAGATGGACGTGACGATTAAGCCGATTCTTTTTTTTTTTTTTTTTTTACATACATCTTTTGTTTCTTCAACGGCTTAATCTTGTCTCCGATATATTGGTACACTGACTCACTCACCTTGTTCGGCGATTGAATTTCTCTCTGTGACTGGAGTTTATAAACAACTTTCTTTCTACGAGATCGAGTTGATTTGTATCCTTCGTCCTGACGATAATTTTAATTTTAGTGTATCACCAACTCGCTTTTTTTTTGGGATAGATAAAATTAACACGGTATAAAAAAAAACACACACACACACACGAAATACTGTCTTGATAATATATGTGTTTTTAAATAACGTGCCTGGATCACATCAGTGATCGATTAAACGTCACCTATCCGTCTTTCGATCCCACATGATCGTGTATTTAATATGAACACTTTAAACGATAATAACTTTACTGAATTATTGCAATATTTTTGTTTTTTGTTTTTGTTTGTTTTATGAAAGCTTATCGATTAAATTTGTTTTGTTAACAGGATTATAGTTGAACTTGAAAACGGGCCAGCGTTGATGGACGGTGGTAAGAGTAAGAGGCCTCCTCTCTGATCACGGTGGAGTGTTGTAGCGTACTGAGTACGCTCGTGACGACTATATGGCTTGCCTTCGAATGACCTACCGACTATAAACTCTCCTTAACGATTCCGGAGAGGGAGTCTATGGCTACTCCTGCAACAGCCTACGCGGTACGGAGGGGCGAGGGCGAGGGCGATGGCGATGTAGAGGAAAGGGGAGGACGCACTCGTCCAGTCGTCCAGTTTGCTATAATTAATAAACAACCATTGCCGATGTCGTGTACTCGGTTTAATTCCGGGTTATCACGGCAAATTGAGTACTTCATGATGAGATAGAAATCGGAAAAAAATCAGCCATGATAAAGATGATGAGAGTATTCATTTTGAATAATAACGATGCCCGAAAGGTATCGATAAATTGTTTAAACAAAATATTGTTTAACAAATTATCTTGTATCGTTATTTTTTTTCATATCAAATAAATGCCCCAATTTTTCTGAACACACGTGAATTTTTTCAGAATTTTGTCACCATTTTGAAATTTCCGTTTTCGAAAATTTGCAAAGGCTGTATTTACGAAACTATTTGTTCCACGCTACGGAAACTTCGGAATTGTAATCTACGTCGTTTTCACAAAAACATATCCAAAATTCAGATTTTGTTTTCCATTTTTAAAAATTTGGAAATTTTCGAGAACAGAAATTTCAAAATAGTGACAAAATTCTTAAAAAATTCATGTGTATTCAGAAAAATTAGGGCATTTATTTGAGATGAAAAAAATAACGTTACCATCAAATTTGTTAAACAATATTTTGTTTAAACAATTTATCGACAACTTTTGGGCATTATTATTATTCAAAGTTACACTGGAAAAAAAGTTTGCCGTTTCCAGCGGAATGAAGTTTCGCCGAGAACGATCAGCTACTGTAGCGACACGTTGGGCACTGACAGGAAACTTTCGGTCAGCATAGAGAACTATCCTTGGTTTAGCTGTGACACGTTTGTTTCTCGCTGAGGGAGCGATACACTCTGCCGAGAGCGCGATGATACGGCTACCGCAGCTATATTTCTCGCTGTATGCACGATACTTACTCTCGCGGCAGACACAGAATAGGGTTAGGTTGCCGTAGCTGGGAAGTGGCGCTGCTGTCCGCGCGAACCACGTGACAGCTAAGGCAACCAGAATTCTTGCTGTCGGAGACAGAATTTTTTTCAGTGTAGTACTTTGATCGTCTTGATTGTGGTTGATTTTTTCCCTATTTTTATCTTATCCCAAAGTACCTAATATCGTCGACGAGAATCACTTTTGGTTCAAATTGTACGGCCAATACATCCTTAATGCATTCACCGTTTGGTCATATCTGAGGACCAAGCTGTTGCACACGTTTAGTCGAATGTTTTCGGGGTTAAAACTGGATGGAATCGGTTCGAATAGGTTCAGAATTGCTTCAGATGTACATGAAATCGGTGAAAAATTACAATAAGTCTCGTTCAAATTTTTTCACGTTGAAATCAGCCAGAGCAAGATTCAACTTCTGGAAACAACTTAAAATCTCTATAAATGGTTGGAAATCGTTTCTTATTATGTGAAATTGCTTTCAATTGACTTCTTCAAATTACATTAACTATCATCGCATAAAATTTTCTAGAAATTACATGAAATTGCTGAATCACGTCAAATGACACAAAATCGGTTGCCACTCAATTCTTTTTCTATATTGTTTCGACCGATTTACGCCACTGCAGCATGATAGCAAATCAATTCAATGTCCGTTGTATTTGGTCATTTTTTTAGATTACAAAACGGTTGGTATCTGGCACCGGTGATGCACGCTGTCAAAGTCTAGAGTGAATAAAATACCCTGCGCATTGATAAAATTTCGTTCGGTACGCGATTGCCTCTCCACAATAGTGATAGTGGTATTTGCGGTCTCCCCGTTACGACGAGGATCGAGGAGTTAATTACTGCTTTCACATCGGATGAACACAGCTAACAGATAATGGATTCCAGGAACTAGTGAATGGAAAATAAACTAAAATATGATTTAAAAAAAAGACTATAATTGATCGAGGTTTTATTTGTTCAAAATGTTTGAAGTGCTGAAGTAAGAAGTAGAGAAGAAAAAAAATCAGCCAAACAGATTCTTAAAAAAGATCAATTCGAAATGCATGAGTTTGAATAATCATAAAAAATTGAAGGTCGACGGGATAAATCTGACAAACTTCAGCAGAGCTTTTTTGATATCGAAAATTAAAAATGATTAGGGAAAATCATCGGTCGAGTTGACATTGTAGAATGAAACCTTTGATTTTACCGATTTTTCATTCATTTTTACCGATATCTCGTCACCGGTTGTTCCTGGGTGAAAAATGATCTGAAACAATTTTGAAGCTTGTAAAATTTCTCACAAAAAAGGTTCCCACGTTTTTTTTCATGCGATTGAGCGTTCGGCAGCTACGCATCTACCAAACAAAAGAAACTAGCTATATATTCAAAGACTTAATCGTCACGAGTTTTACTTCATGTATTCGTCGATATCTCGGATCCGGTCACTCCCAGGTGAAAAAAGATAGGGAATGATTTTGAAGATTATGAAATTTTCTACAAAAAATATTCAGACAGTTTTTACCGTGCGATTGAACGTTCGAGAGATATACAGGCTCAAAAATGGAAGTTACAATTACTGCCATGAAAATTCGAATTCTCGTTGTGAATAATCTCAAAGTCGAAAATTTCTTTTGTGAACGTGATACAAGTGACGTTTGAACGTCGAAACCTAAAATCAAGGTCAAGTTAATCAAAAATTTGATGAACTTGACCTGAAGAAAGATTGCAGGTTGCTTACAATCGATTTGATTCGATTTCGTATCCAGAAATCACGATGATCAGAGGGTTTCGAAATGTTAAAAAATGCGAATCGATCTATTTAGATTTTTTCCCAGTCTCTGCGATAATCGCCAAGTCGTAACTAATGACGAGTTTTAATTAGCTACACCTGCGCACCTGTGTACGTATGTACAAGAGCTACAGCGGCAACGAGGAGAGTCCGGATTTGCGAGAAGTTCCGTTAGGAGTACCGCGGCTATCACCTGAATCCGCGCGCGCGCGCCTTCAAGGCGTTGAAACTGACCCACTTACCTGCACAGCTAGTGACCGTAAGCGCCCTTGCGACGGGTCCCGTGGTGGAACAGGTTTACCTCTTATCTCCTGTCATCTCGTGTCGCGCGATTGATATGAAAAAACTTAGAGGCATACGTAGACCGCGGATATTTATCTTCTTTCCAGATATTTTGAATTTTTTCTTGATCAGCGGTTCGAAAAACCTTCGAGTACCAATTTTCACGAGGTTTAGAACGTTTTTAGTGGTATTTTTTCCGGCAAATTAGATCCGCCATTTTGAATATTGCAACCTTCAAATTTGGGATCAGTGTTTTCGAAATATAATAAACTAGGGGCTACGCGCCTCAAAAATTGGTTCCACGGCTTCTCATTCCCTTAGGAGTCGAATTTGAAAAAATGCCTAAACTACTTTCTAGGTATTTCAATAAGCAATTTTTTGACGCAAAGACGAAGTCGATATCTTATCGGGCTGAGGAGATATCCATGGATACGCGAAAACACGTTTTGACCCCTTTTCATCCCCTTAGGGAACGAATTTCGAAAAATCGCTTCTTAGAGGGTGGTTACGTCGCAGAGGGAACATGTTGCTCAAATTTCAAGTTTCTAGGTCAAGGGGTTTGGCCTGGGCGTTGATGCCACTTGTTCCTTCATATAGGTATATAGATATAGATAACAATAGATAAAGATAATTGAATTAGAATGTTCATTGATGCTGTCATGTCGTGTGGCAGAATCGGTCACTCAATATAATGAGAGGAACACTTTTCGGAGGACTCGGTGTCAACGAACAGGTCCACAATGACCTAAAATACTTTCGGTCCACCGAGCCTAGCTATACTTGAAGGAGGGACAACTGGTTATGATAATAAAATTGAAATGAAATATAAAAAAATCTGCTACTATTCTACCTGCAATCCTATGATCCAGGTGTGAACAACTGGCCAAAACATCTATAACCTCGACCTCTGCTTTATTGTGAGTGCAGTCAGGTAGAAAAGGGTCTAAAAATGTGGAAGGTCGCATTCAGCTGCATTCTGGGCATCGAGTAGCCAGTGAGAGAAGATAATACGGTTGCAATTCTTGTGGGGAAAAGAGACACGACATTATAGAGATTCGCAATCTTACCGAACACATCGACGGCCGCTATTCATATTGTCTTATGTTGTCGTTTCCATTTGGAAAAGACCTATCTAAAAATGGCTCGGGGTAAAAGACTTAAGTCCTGTGTATAAGCATAGGAGATAAGTCTTTTACCCCGAGCCATTTTCAGATAGGTCTTTTCCAAATGGAAACGAAAACATAAGACAATATTAATAGCGGCCGTCGACATAGCATATGGAAGATTTTATGAAAAACAGTTGCTTTTGTTTCTTGATCGACATGACAATTTTTCTTCCATCTGTGATTCAGCGGTGTGAAGAAAAATAATTTTGCAATCATAGCAAAGGGAATGTTTTGATTGTTATTATGGGGTATTAAAGACCCATCACCGATGTGATACTAAAATAACAGTGATCATAGCTTGAAGCGGTGAGTCAAATTGAGGAGGACGAAATTTTCCTCCCAAGAATACAATACGTACAAATAATACCTTCGCTTCTACTCATCCGCGTCAATCAAAATAAACGTGAACCATGTGTTTTTGACCATTTTAATCAATAAAATTTTTTTTTTTTTCCAACAAGCTTATAGCTTTAGGCTAAAAATGTGGAAATTGGGATATCGAACTGTTTCTGATTCTTAAGTTTCTAGATTTTTGTTGTTGTTGTTGTGAAAATAGAATCCAAAATACCTGGGCAACTTTTTGAACAAAATCATGCTGTAGTCAAATCAAACGATACAAAATTCCTGACATACTGTCAACACACAGAAATTGAAAAAATTTGATCCAAAAACTCTGATCTTCTTTTGTCGATGAAAGTAATGATCAGAACTTCTCATCTTTTTAACTTCCCGTTTCTCTGTTTTCAGAGAAAAAAGGAAGTTATTGTGATCACCCCGAAAATGAAAAGTTGAGTTTTCATTAAATATTCACGTTTCGAGGTCCAAAGAATCACCTCCGACTATTTTCAGTTTGACGTCTGGGTGTGTGTGTGTGTATGTGCGTGACCACATTTTTGTCCGCGCGATATCTCGAGAACGCGTGGTCGGATTTCGATCAACTTGGGCTCAATCGACGGGGCTTTTCTTAACTTAGAACTGATTAGATTTTGGCTTCGATCGGATTAGTACTTTTTCAACTATTCAAATAACAAAATTCTAAAAAAAACGCAACAAAAATGACGATATCTTGAGAACGAATCAACGGATTTCAATGAAATTTGGTACCATATGGTTTTTTTGGATCGCTGATCACGAATCTGAAGTCAGTTTTGCAAAATTTTCATTTGGCGTATTCAATATGCTGCAAAAAAAAAAACTAAAAACATTTGGATTCGGATGAAACTTGGTACTCGTAGGTTTTTTGGGTCATTGATCACGAATCTGAAGTCAGATTAGCGAAATTCAAAATGGCGAGTCCGATTTGCTGGGAAAAATACTAAAAACATTCGAAATCTTACGGAAATTTGTACTCGAAGGTTTTTTGAACCGCTGATTAAGAATCTGAGGTCAGATTTACAAATTTCAAAATAGCTGAGAACAAAATAAATAACGGGAAGTTCGAAGGCTGGCTTATAGTCAGCCTAAACCCGCTTGTTTATCCTGGTTTTATTCTGTATACGTGCCACGTAGGAAACAGAAGATCATCACGCACGCAACGTACTCTATTTCACGAAGTACCTATGAAAGAAAAAAGAGAAACGAGAACGTAATTCCCATGATTATCCGGTCAGTTGTCACTTCGTCAGTCGGTTGTATCCGGCGTCTTGAGGCTAAGACCTCTGCAGGCAGCCTTGGGAACCGTACGAAGCACTGATCCTTAATTTTTTTCACCCATTTCCACAGGATGTATGAATCTCAAATTTTCTAACGATAAAATTATTGCTTTTCTTCTAGAATGAAAAAAAAAATCACGAGCGTTTATAAGTTATTGCAGTTTCACGTCAGTGAATTGTTATCGCGAGGTGAAATCAGATGGAGAGTTAAACCCGTTTAATTCGATGATTCGGTCAATTACTCTCGAATCCGTTTAGTCTAATAAATTGCTGCAGATAACCTCCGGTAATCTCGAGATTCTGTTGGAAATAATTATCAAAATTCAAGGTTCTTCGTGCGAATCGAGAAAACGAGTGGTTATTCCACCTTGGTCTGGAATTTGCGGAGAGAATTATATCCCATCAAAATTCCTCGATTCTGAGTCATATTCGACGTTCGTCAATTAGCCTATAATACCGCAACCCAAAAGTCCCGTAGTAACTCCTCATGGGGTTAATTTCCCCGGCCTAAATACATATTGCATATTTCATTATGTTTGCCCCACATATATCTGCACGTCGATACACATATCCCTCGTTTTGTCTCATATGCGGCGGGGAATTCGCGCCAAAGACGCCATTGGTCTCAAAAATCGAAAAATATTCTCGAAGGTGCCCATGCTCGATCTAATACCCGCGTCTTCCTATTCTCCGTTGATAAAGACTGTCAAGAGATTCGATGCTGACCTAGATATCGTGTACGAAGTGGACTCGCAAGGGGAGGGAAGGTGTTTTCTTTTGACACTGCAAATAGATAATCAAGACGATCAAAGTATTAACTTTGAACAATAATAATGCCCAAAAGTTGTCAATAAATTGTTTAAACAAAACATTGTTTAACAAATTTTCTGGTAACGTTATTTTTTTTCATCTCAAATAAATGCCCTAATTTTTCTGAACACAGATGCATTTTTAAAGAATTTTGTCACTATTTTGAAATTTCCGTTTTCGAAAATTTCCAAATTTTGAAAAATGGAAAAAAAAGTCTTTTGTGAAAACGATGTAGATTACAATTCCGAAGTTTCCGGATCGTGGAACAAATAGTTTCGTAAATACAGCCTTTACAAATTTTCGAAAAAGGAAATTTCAAAATAGTGACAAAATTCTTTAAAAATGCATCTGTGTTCAGAAAAATTAGGGCATTTATTTGAGATGAAAAAAAATAACGTTACAAGATAATTTGTTAAGCAATATTTTGTTTAAACAATTTATCGATAACTTTCGGGCATTATTAATATTCAAAATGAATCCTCTCATCATCTTTATCATGGTTGATTTTTTTCCGATTTTTATCTTATCATAAAGTACTAAATTTGCCGACGAGAATCATTTTTGGTTGAGATTGTACGGCCAAATACATCCTTAAAAATAATCCAAAATAGATCCAAACTAGATAATTTCTAGTTTGAGAAACTCGTACGGAGTATAAAAGAATCAATGGCGGACTTATTCTATCTAAATAGTCCTAAACACAGTCAATATTACTGTGAATTCGTTATGATTCTTGTATACCTCGACAGACATCCTCATCGTGATGCTAGACGTTATTTTCATTTTGCTACATAACATTTCGCTAAGATGTACTGTTGGAATTTTGTTTATTCATGGAATACGAGATTGTATAATAAACTTAACACTTTTGTACAACCAATTAACGAGTACGATAGATTTATTGTATATGCTTGGCTATTTTGATTAGTTTCTATGAGTTGGTGATATTTTTTATAGGTTAGAAGAACAAAATTGAGAAAACCAAAATCTTATTTAATCAATATAAATTAAGTATGTAGAATCTTTAAAATCAAAACAATAATACAGAAAAAAAAAGGATTTTTAGATTACACAATTTATTTGGTAAGTGACGAGTAGAAGTGAATTCTTTTTTCTCGTTTCTCGTGAAAGTTTAACTAATTGTAAAATGACAAAATGACAAGTGTTTAATAATTCGAAGAACATGTTTATAGTGATTCACTTGTTGCTACACCGCATATTTGTGATTGTGTAATCATTTTTTTTTTTTTTAATTTTGTTGTTATCGAAGTTGCTTTTCAACATTTTGTCTTACAATCAGTGGATCATGTTGGATATAATTCTAATATAATTTCAGTGTTATTGGAATCATTGTCTGTCTTTTGTCTTTCTTATTGACCCAGACACGCCAGCAGATGGTCTGAAAAATATTTGACAAATTTCAAAGCTTACCGCATCTGGTTTCGTAATGGGTAAATCTGTTTATTATTGACCGCCATTCATTTTTACATGTACGAAATTTACATGAACCAAAAAATAACTCATTTCAACTCATTTGTAAGAAAAAATATAATAACAATCTTACAATAATTTATGCGGTTGTCTGATACACAAATTAGCACGAAGAAAAATAAAATAGCAGAATTTCATTAGACTTGGTTGCTCAACTTATTTTTTGTTTACTCTTCAATCTTCGGACACAAGAAATATAAAAAAATGAACTAGCCTGGCGTATTTTTTCTCGTCTCATTTTAAAAAGAAATCGAAAACAATATAGACTTTTTTTCCTCTAATTTACGTTAAATAAAACTAGACGAGTTTCTCTTCATGACGCTTTGAGAATAAATTCACAAACAAGCGGTCGAAGAATGTCTCAGGTTGTTTTACGACATGTAATTGACAACGCGAGTATAGGTGCACTTAGTTTTATTCGTGCCTCCCAATTTTTAATGCGCTCATAACGTCGGTACAACAGTCGTAAATAGAGTTCAATCAAGGCTGACGCGGTGTGCGTAGACATCGTATCCGTGCGCGGTCGTTGTCCGTTGATAGTTGATAACAGATAGCTGAAGCTGATCCTCCCGGTTCGGTTGAACGACCATCCGCCGCATCGCGGCCAAATACCGTCTCCGAACAAATTGATATCATCCCCCCCCCCCTCCCCCACGCCGCCGCTGTCCGATTCTCGACTAGTAGTACTAGCACCGAGCCCCGCACCGCGCGTACTGCGCAGCCCCGAGATCCGATTGAGCGCCGGATTCATGCGCATGCGCACATGCGACGACCCCGTTGTAGCCCACGACCGTTGATCAAGCTCGTTTTGCGGGATCAGGATATGACCGTTTCCGTAGTGTAGTGGTTATCACGTGTGCTTCACACGCACAAGGTCCCCGGTTCGATCCCGGGCGGAAACATGATTTTTGTTTTTGTTTTTGCTAAATCTAGTGTTTTTTTTTTTTACTTTGTTACTTTGTTAGACCCCTATTTTGATTGTTTATGCTGAATTTGGTGTTTTTTTTTTTTTTACTTTGTTAGACCTCTATTTTTTGGTTTTGCTGACTACAGTGTCATTATTATTGTTTTTCACTTTGTTGAGCCTCTATTTTATTGTTTTTGCTGACTTTAGTGTTATTGTTATTTTTTTCACTTTGTTAGATCGTAATTTTTTTATTTCTGCTGACTTTGGTGTCCTTGTTTTTTTTTTTTTTTTTTTTTTTTTTTTTTGTTTTCACTTTGTTCGACTTTGTTAGACCTCTATTTCTATTTTGGTGAGACGTTTTTAGCGACTAGATTATTTCTCTCGTTTATCCTATGGGGCATTCATGTCAACTCGACTCGACGATGATTTTCCCTCGTGATTTTCCCTCATGATTTTTTATTCGCTTTACGATTTTCGATATGATTTTCTATGATTATTCCACCCCATTGACCCTGTTTAAAAATGTGAAAAAAAATCTCAAAAACGTCCCGTGTTTCATTCAACTGTAGAAAGAATAAAAAATACCAATAATTATGTGGTACATTCTGAAATTAATGGTAATTTTTTGATAATTTTCGTAACGTTGTAGCATATAGTTTTTTTTTTCTTGTTCAAAATGTTTTAAATGCTGAGAATTTTATTACATTTGAATTTAAAAGTAACACATTTTAGATCAGTTAGCTGCTGTTATATAATTCCTCATTTTGTACAATTATTTAATCGAACGGATCAACATTCATATAATTTAACATACGATTGGTTCAATTGCATATTCATAAAATCGCGGAAGACTCGGAGCGATTTTGCAACATACTTTTTTTTCGTGCTCATTCCCTGTACCCTAAACAGATTTCTGATTTCGGTTACTGTATTACTTACTTGATCAATAAAAAAAACGAAACGGTTCAGCGGATATGTTAACACACTTAATCCTCACATGTATTGCCTAGATTCTCAGAGTTATTGATATTCAATTTTTTTAAAATTTTTTTACCTGTATTCCTGTATATGGGGCATTCCATGCCAAATCGACCTGCCGGTGACCCTCAACCTCTCAGATCTGGTCCGTGATTTTTTGTCTCATTCTTCCGACTCTAAATAGCAACGAGATTTTTTTCCAGATTTTTAAAAAGAAATTTGAGCGCGTGGTGAATTTTCGAAGTTTATTTTTCAACATCTCGATGGCCGCAACCAAAAAATCTGGAAAAATTCTCAAAAAGCCTATGTCCAAAATGAAAATTTTTGACTCAAATTGCGTAATGTCCAAGCTCTTTCTTCGACCTGATTTTTTAGCGTTCATCCATTTTATTATTATTTTATTAATTTTTTTATTTTTATCTTACTTTTATCCATGATTTACTGTGATTCAATAAATTCACGGTGCATTGATCTCCACACCAATTATTTTTTCGTAATTTTTGCATCGATAAATCTAAAAATCAGGTTGAAGGAAAACTTTGGACATTATGCAATTTAGGTCAAAAATTTTCATTTTTGACGGAGGCTTTTTGAGAATTTTTCCAGATTTTTCGGTTACGGCCATCGAGATGTTGAAAAAAAAAAACTTCGAAAATTCACCACGCGCTCAAATTTATTTTGAAAAATCTGAAAAAAAATCTCGTTACTATTTAGACTCGGAAGAATGACGCAAAAAATCACGGACTAGATCTGAGAGGTCGAGGGTCACCGGCAGGTCGATTTGGCATGGAATACCCCATATGTAGAAGTAAAAAAAAAGTCTGACGTTCTACTTTGAACTCGGAATTTCGTCGGCCGCTATTAATATTGTCTTATGTTGTCGTTTCCATTTGGAAAAGACCTATCTGAAAATGGCTCGGGGTAAAAGACTTATCTCCTATGCTTATACACAGGACTTGAGTCTTTTACCCCGAGCCATTTTCAGATAGGTCTTTTCCAAATGGAAACGAAAACATAAGACATTATTAATAGCGGCCGTCGATTTGTATTGAAACGGACCCTCTGGCTCTAATAACTAGTCTATCGACCCTCCATCGGATCCGGATCCGAGGCCAGGGGGTCTAGAGCTCTAAAAAAAAGAAAACGGTTTCTCAAAATTTTGGAAAGCGGATATAAAATTACGGGTACAGTGAACACCTGGTGACGATAATTCGCACAATTGTGACGTTAATTCGATTGACCAATTCTCAGAATTCTCATCTGTATCCTAAGTCCAGTGATATAACATGGTCGAGTCCTCGCAATCATAGGCTGACGCTCTCAGACCAACGTAACATCCTCCACAGGTATCCGGCTCACAATAAAAACCCCAGAAGCCGCAACTTTCTTTCGATACCTATACTATCTCCGTTTCCAGCTACGGTTCATCTCTTGCCAACCAAATTTAGTGGGAAGTTGACTTTGTCCATCGGTCAATTGGGATTTTGCACGCATTTTTTAAAATTTCATACGTTAGCAGTTCCTAATCTCTTGGCCCAAACACGAAGTCATTACCCAGCGAATGTCCAGAGCGTGTATAATGTATATCCTGTAAACAAACAAAACAAAAATTTTATAGAGCGTATTATAAACTCATTTATTCACTTTCGGTTTCGTGACGCAAGAAAATATCTATGCCGGACTTAATTGGCGTTTGCTAAAAATGCTGCAACGCGTGATCCCCGCCATCTCGACTCGACTAGAATGTATACGTTCATATTTATTCATCGATTCAAATTCGCGTCATTAAATTTCTTTTCCAGATCTTTCGCCGAGTGAGCTTCCGAGTGCACATAACCTACGTGGGTACAATCGAGAGGGAATCGTAAATAGAAAGCGAGGAACCGGTGCGTCAGAGCAGAATGGCGCGCCGGTTAAGTTTTCCTGGTTTCGCCCGTTGTCGTTCCGTTGCTAAGTATTTGCTCGCTTCGTCCCTCGCGTGCCAAGCCCTAGCGGCGAAAAAGCACGAAAAATCGCACCGTGTGCTGCCTACACCCAGGGGATCCGCCTGCAGGTCATCAATCGACGCGGTTGATTCCGGGGACCGAGGCTTTCACCTTACGGGCATAACGTGAAAGTGAAAGATGTCAATCTCGCGTTGCAGTCTTTTGTTACTCTGCGATGAACCACAGATCTGGATCTAGAGATGAGCGTGAGCCTGCTGGCCGTTGACCAATACGCCGGGTTCGGGGATTCCGCGAATGATTTTTAGACGGGAACCGGGTGAAGCTATAATCGGAGAAAGTGGCGCCGCGACCGGACGATTTTTCTCTGTTACGCATGCGCGTGGTGGTCCGTTCTTATCTAACCGAGCGATTCGCTGACCGATCGGTGAACCGCGTATTTTTCTCGGCAGACATTCAGCCCGGATAATTTCTCCCGGATTGATTCGAAAGAGCTTGAGGCCCGCGCTGAAATTACGCGGTGAAACTTACCCGGATGACGTCGTTTGAGTTCGTTTAACGTCATCAGACTCTGACCGGCGCGTCACGCCCTCTGTCTCTGTACTCAGAGAGTTGTTGTTGCCTTTGTTTCTTTTCTTTTCAGCTCTGCTCTGTCGTCTTCTTTGTCAGATATTTTATCAGCGGTTCAGAAGAATTAGGATGAAGGACGTAGCGTGGAATGACAGGAAAATTGGCACAAACCACTGTTGGCACTTGATCATAATCAGTCAATCTATATCGTGCGACGTAGTAATGCTTCTGACGTCATTAGATCGAATTTCTATGGCACTCTTCGAGCTTCAACACATTGTGACGTTGATAACTCTTCAACATCTGGGGTAACACGTGGACTTTGAGTTACGCAAGGTGCTAAGAAACTGGTTTTACGAACTCGCTAGATTCGTGCGTTTATATAGTTCTCGGAAGCCAATGAATGTCTCACTCGTGAAACGAGAAGCCTAAACGACTTTCATTATTCTTTTTACAAACTTTTCGTTTCTCTTCTTTGACAGAAAACCGGAAGTTATTGTAATCACCACGAAGATTAATAATTGAGTTTTTACCAGACGTCCACGTTTTGAGGTTATCTCTTTCGCGCACACGCGGCGGTCCTCTGACATTGCAAAAAAGGTATCGGATTATACCGCGTTCAATCGAACACGCGGGGGTTGACGCATGATTAGTAATTCAATCAGCAACCTAAATACTGTTTTTAGATCGTCGACTCGTGTTATGCAAATTGATCCTGACCTTCGAGAGTCCATGAATATCACCTCGAAGTCGGTACCAGACGCAGATACATTGTTTCGAAATATCTTGCGCGGTTTATTGTACGACATTAGTCATTAGTGGCTCGACTCAGCTCAGCCCAATTTTGGCGAGCCGTCTCGTTCGACACTGGCTCGCCATCTCTTGTTCACAACAAAATAAGCGATTCTGCAATGCAGATGCGTGATAGTTAGACCCAGACATATTACATGCGTGCTTCGAAAACCAAACTTCAAAAGCCTCGCAGGACAATTGGACAATTTGTAGCGATCCGTTGTCGACGACTCCTTGCGATTCCCTGTGGTAAGAGCGACTTGAAAAATTGTCAACAAATGCCGGAAAAGTTGCCCGACGATTTCACCACGTCGTTTTACTCAATTTATGACGAATTGCTCAGTTCAGATGTTACAAAGCAAGCCAGTTAATCCTGTTCTGAATGTAATTCGAACCGATATACGGTGCAGTGAATAGCCGCGAGTAACGGTTAACGAACACGTTGTTTTCTCACTGAATCGTACTTTCCATTAACTATAATATGATAATAAACTGAATCAGATAACTTTTGACTATTATCTGTGTACAGAACTGTCGTCAAATTACAACGCGTTTTATCTATTCTCAGAATTGAACTCGAACACTTCCTCGGTCTATCGATAAGAAAACGTTGACTAGGTCGTCTGGAAAAAACAAGCGGGTTTGGGCTGACTATGAGCCAGCCTTCGAACTTCCCGTTATTTATTTTGTTCTCAGCTATTTTGAGGTTTGTAAATCTGACCTCAGATTCTTGATCAGCGGTTCAAAAAACCTTCGAGTACAAATTTCCGTAAGATTTCGAAGGTTTTTAGTATTTTTCCCAGCGAATCGGACTCGCCATTTTGAATTTCGCTAATCTGACTTCAGATTCGTGATCAGTGACCCAAAAAACCTAAGAGTACCAAGTTTCATCCAAATCCAAATGCTTTTAGTTTTTTTTTGCAGCATATCGAATACGCCAAATGGAAATTTGGCAAAACTGACTTCAGATTCGTGATCAGCGACGCAAAAAACCACATGGTACCAAATTTCATTAAAATCCGTTGATCCGTTCTCAAAATATCGTCATTTTTGTTGTATTTTTTAAGAATTTTGTTACTGTCCCGTTACCGAGTGACGAGTTACCTTCGACAGATGGCTGTTGCTGTCAGTAGATACATCGAGGAGATATTCTCTAGTCGGATACCAGCCGGAGATGAGATGCCGACTGCGCCGGTAAAACAGTTCCTAGAACGTCCCGAGGTCGGTGAAACAGGATTCGGTCGTTTTCGCTCGATTGTTTTCGTGCGTTACCGCAACGTGGCTGCGAAACCGCCTCACAGCATGCCCGCGGCCGGTTCCGTGGCCTTGGCACGGATGGGATGAAAGCAATCTCCGATTCCATGCGCAGTGCGCTATTCTCACGGCGGATAAGCTCTGAAAAGATTTTATTCGCTCCACCATTCCGCTGCAATGAAATTTTACAAGTTTCTCACGACCGAGAAGTGCCGATTAAACCCGAAGTCCCACCTCGGCTGAAACTGGACTCGGACTCGGAGAAAAATCCTTTCTCCATTTGAGAAAAGGAAAATCGCCAACCTGCCAGCCTCTTAACCTCTCATCTCTAGAGTCCCATGCAAGACTAGGCTTATGTAACTCGGGCATTAGTGGAAATGACGCGACGTCGCGTCGTCCCTTTCGGCCGCCCTTCGTCCCGCGGCGTGACGGTCGATGGTGCAGTCAACTGCTGCATTGTGATACACGGCCGCGTCTGCTCGCTCCGCGAGTGTGTGCTCGGTGTGGGACTTGAGGCCTTGAACCGCGGCCTGCCTATTGGCATTTGCCCACTTGCCTGGATTTTCCATCCAC
Source organism: Euura lappo (assembly GCA_018257835.1). Lineage (NCBI taxonomy): Eukaryota > Metazoa > Arthropoda > Insecta > Hymenoptera > Tenthredinidae > Euura > Euura lappo. The sequence continues at coordinate 293,509 of JAEUYN010002107.1, read as the reverse complement.
ATCGTTCGAGCGTTTTAGAACCGGTGCTGGTTCTTCGTTATCGTTTGACGAGTTCGTGATGCGTCGAACACGCTCTACGATTTCCGGTTTCGATAATCAACTCGAGATGAGGCTATCTCGGTACTCGGGTGAAAAAAAAAACACCAGACCCCAAATCTTTCACCGATACAGCTTTTTAGACACGGGAATAGTTATCGCGTATCTACACTTGGGACACGCCGATAACGAGGTATAATAAACTCGAAGATATTCTTCCATCAAGTTAACCTCTGGCGCTACTTAGCGCACCGTATGACGATACGCTATAAATACACAGATGGTTGCGAGATGCGAGTGTACAATCGCATATTTCACGCTGCAGATACAATTTTGAACGAGTATTCGGCCCGGTCCCGTAGATATTTACATCTTGGGTCGTTCATCCTGTGAAACTGCAGAGAAACGATAATTTTTCGCCCATGTTTATACCGAATGGTACGTAAACGCATCTTTTGACGCTAATGAAAATACCGAAGAGACGGTAAAGGCGGAAAGATGTAAGCAAACATAGCCGACAGTGATGATAATCCGCCACTGAAAACAGACATTGATCGTTGCACGCACATCTCAGTATCCTGAAACATGCGACAGATATTTATATAGCTACTAGCTCTAGCGAGCACCCGGTAATAGCTCATCTCATTGACATTCCGATACCATAGTTTGGCACTTTGAGACCTCACTTCTATTTCTATTACCACTACCGACTATACGTCGGACTGCAGTGATTCAGTGTCGAGACGACGTGCTTGACCAAAAGAGCTGCTGCATCGCATCCACACGCAGATTGATGATATCACGCGCGGTTATCGAGCTCGTCACTAACTGTTACAACCGCGACAACTTTGCCGGAGTGCACACAGCCGCATCTGAGACAACAAGTTGTGTGGATTGAAGTTTGGCAAAGTTTTCGGAGACGTGGGTTTATTAATCTCCGTGACATGATTGTCATACCACTGGTCGTCCCTGCTGAATCGCAGGACTGAGTATCAAACGATTTCAGATGATTTTTCTTCACAACTGTACGAGGTATATTCGATAAATCGGACATCGGTGAATCGTGAACGAGTTCGAACCACAGGGTATGAGGAACGGGGTCACTGCATACGTAATCTGTTGTGTCTGTGGCCGCCGGTAACCCCGAGCTTATAAATACCCTGGTGATTGACAATTCAAACGAAATACACTTTACATTTACGGCAGATTTTCAATTATTCCTCTTCCAGACGTCGATTATCGATGGTTGGTCTTGGTAGTAAATATACACCAGAGACGTTCGGTTAGCTTTCTGCCGCGATCCACGCTTCGGTGAAATGTATTCTCTTTCGAACGCTGTTAATTTAACAAAAACAGAAAAAAAAGAGTCAATATTATCATAATCGCAGGTTGTTTTTTCACCTCTCTCTGATTATTTATTCAACGAGGAGGGCACGGAACCCGGGACAACAAACGTGCACCGTTTGTCCGTGACCCTGAAACCGACTTGACCCGGTCAACATTTTGAGTCAACGATTCGACGCGCCGCGGCTGATCCCCCGGCTCTTTTGTGGTTTCATTCGAGCCAGACTTGTAGGAATCAAGGATTTTCCCCGATGCGTATGACCGACTGATACAATGCCACGCGAGAATACTCTCATACGTAACTAGATTACAGCGGCCACACACACACACGGTATACCTCTGATCAATAACAACGTCCGTTGCGAGAGAAGGTCTTTCAGGTCGTTTCGCGATCTCTCGAACAAACACTAATCACGAAAAATTGACTTTTTCAAAAACCACTTGTCGTAAGGTTTCAGGGACACGGTTGATCCGATTACGTCTATCGACGTCTCATTTTATTCGGAGAGCAATCTTTCATCGTGTAAATGAGGGAAATTGAGAAAACACATTTTTGCACCAAGTTATCAGCAAAAGAGTGACTGGATTGTCGCTAAATTTTGATAACTGACCATAACTTATAACAGGATTTTTTTTTCTCAGTTCCCCTCATTCATATGTTGAAGAATTGCTCTACAAAGTAAATGACACGTCTAGAGACATGATCATAATCGTCATAAAGGGCGCCAACAACGCGAAATTTTCTCTGTGACTCATCGGACCAAACTTTTTGAGACTTCCATTCGAATATCGGCTAGACCCTCGGTGTTTCGGGGGTGCAAAATCAACAAATTTGGGAAAGGTTAAAGTCCCCCGAGTTGCGGATTCTGGGTACAGCCCTGGCTCGTCGGGTGCCGCATGTCGACGGCCTAGGCACGGCCTAGCACATGCACGATTCGCGCGCATAGGTCAGGCATTTTATCTGATAAGATGGTTCGGCGCTCGTCCGGTACCCGAGGTTTCGACGTCCGTTTCGCGGTGGTTAGCCGTCGTCCTCCGTCTCGTTGCCGAGCACTACCACTGACTCGCGATTATTGTTATTTTCTAAACGAGACGCCAGCTGCCGCCAGACAATCTGCACGGGATTCGTTCAAGGTCGGCTGCACGGCGGTCGCACGACCCGAGGAAGATTATGCAGGGGAAATATTCGGACAAAGAAAGTCGGAACTTGGTGGATGATTAGCGAAAATCGCGTCTCCGCACCTACATGCGAGACTCCAGATAAGCGGGGCTTATTGACGGAGGAATTATCCCCGGCGTAGTCACAGTTGCATGCACACAACGCCTTGCAACTCCCGTCGTCGCCGACTCGCACACATAATCTTTCGACTATTTATAACCGGTACCCGCGGAGTCCCAGAGGTCATCCAATTCCCCGGTGCAGGTTTTTTTCCCACTTTTCCTTGTTCGCGTTCCTTGTTATTATTCCTTGGCGAGAATTTGTTTTCTGCATAGAGTATTTTTCTTTCTTTCTTTTTCTTCTTGTCGTACAGAAGGAGTCTGCGACAAAATATAATTTATGACACCACACAGAGAATAGACGCGACGAAATATCGCAGAGAGTCTTGGGTTTCTGGTCACGTCCAGGGTATCCAGATCGTGACAAGAAATCGAGATCGAGTTGGTGCAGTGTCATCAAAAGAAAGAAATAAAAAAAAAAAAACACACACAAATGTCACAATTTTTATCCACTAATCATTTCTTATCATCCGTATCGAATAACGTCGCTTCGACGATATACTTACCGCGGTGCACACAAATCTCGCACTTAACCTTGAAAGATATTTCAGCATCGGTCAGCAATAGATGGGATCCAAGATTGCCTTATCGAAACGATGTGTGATAAGCCATAAGCCAACGAAGATCACACATACCCTCACAGAGCCACAAACTGCAAGTGCAGAATGTAGAAAATATTTCATTATCAAATTCCATCCGAGAAGTGCGCAGCTTGAAATATCATTTTCAACCATATAACAAAGAAATAAAAATAAAATAGTCATTATTGCAAAACGCACGATTCCCGTCTGCACAATATTGCAACTCGGTGAAACTAACAATAAGTCGGTCGGACCAATAACCGCTGACTTGGCAATCTTCGTGACACTGTGTACACGTCATTATATTGGGCAACGTTATATATGCCCTCAAAATTAACAAATCATGCAATAAGTCGAGCTTGTTGATACGTCGCTGAGAAATAACCGAGCCAATTGTACGAAGTTTGAATAAACGGAGACAATCGTTCAATGCTTATCAATCGAGACTCTCTTGACCTTTCATTCATAGATTATAACCGAAGGATCATTACCTATATACCCGGTACGATGTACTGTATTCGATAACCGCAATAGCAGACTCCCAGACTCAGGGGAAAAGGCTGTTTAGCGAATATATAAATCCCTCGCGATTCAACGAGTCAACAATAACATGTTGAAAGTTTTATTCACATTATAGAGGAGTCGTGAAATCAATTTACATATCAGTGAAGCTGCATAAGGTGCCGATCAAGCGAGTATAAAACTGTTTTTCTGTGCACGCCCTCCTTCATGTATAGGTTAGGAACAACCCACGAGTGCGTTTATGCATCGGCACACATCTGACGCTACCAAGTGGTGCAAGAGATCTCCCTCTCCCCCTGTCACCGCCTCGATTAAGATATCGCGAAGCGAAATCGCAGCGTGACACATGCTGATTGTAAATGAATTACGTACTGCCTTTATCGAGCGGTCGAACCAGGCCGTTGTTATCTGTTTTTGACCCGGAATATGGTGTAATCCTGTGAAAAACTCTGGTATATGCACATAATAACGAACTTGGGCGAACGGACTCTTCATCCGGGGAGGGTTCGACGATCCTTATTATCGTCGACATTACCACTGGCGCTCGTTATCGAGGGATTCCAAAATTCGTGCCAACGTACGGGAGGTTACCGCAGGTCGTCTTCCAACGACTTCGGAGACCAGTGTACATACCTACACAGGAATTTCCAAGTTCGTAGCCCCTCGGGTCTAGCATTGGATGGTGGAAGGTATCGATGACGAGATGGGCTCCAGAGGTGCGGTTCTCGCATGTATCGACAAGTAGAACATGGACACGGGTCCGACTGGGAGAGTGAGCGTGACATTGACCCTGGCATTGATCCCCACACACGAAAGCACCGCTCGTCGTCGACATAATGTCAGAGGTGCTGCTACCGTTGGGCTGTGTAGGCATCGATGGTGTTGGCGGTGCCGTAGTTGCACGGTCGACGAGACGTCGTATCGCATCGCGGCATGGCATAGCGCGGTATGTCGGTGATGCGTACTCGTCCGGGGCCGGGGGAGCCGATGCCGAGGGGCGACCTTGGCGCGACCCCAGCCAAGGTCGCAGACGCAGACGCCCCCTGCCCCTCGCCCCCCTCGACGAGTCCCGGCGACGTCGCGAGCCGCGGGGGGATCCAGGGCTGACTCACTCCTCTATGTCGCGGGGCGCGACCATCGAGTCGCATTGGTACGTAGCTCGGATCATCGAATGCTGCAGCTTCCTAGACGGCGATGCCGAAAAGGCAGTCCGGGTCGATTCTGTTTTGACGTGAGTAGACGCGAATCCTTGTTTTTTTCGTCGATGATGATGATGATGCGGTCGATGTAAACAAGGTTGGGAACCGCGGACCATGATGACCGGCGAAAGGGGGAGCGCCGTTGCGTAGGCGAGTGCGTCGAGACGCCTCCTCGTTCCGTTGGACGCGACGACGCGACGCCCGCATCCCGGGTAACAACCCCGACCGGAGGAGGATTCGATACTCTCTCGCCTGGCGCATTACCTTTGTTCGACCATCCGAGGTACACGCTTTGAACAATCCACCAGAGATACGATGTTCACCAGGCGTTATAACCTAACCTCGTAAATATGATGTTTGGAAGGAAATCACCGTCCCGCTTCTCCCTGGTCAGACTTCGGTCTCCGATGAATCGAATGTTTTTAGGCACCCGACTCACGGTTCTTGCGTTATCGCTGACCCCCTGATGCAATGACGCAACACGGGTATCGAACTGATAACTGCACCACGGATCTCGGACATCACGGGCAACGATGATGTACCTGCGGTTAACAACCAGATTAATTTTCACATAAAAAAATAATTTTATATTTTTTCAAAACTCGAATCGTAAGGTTTTTTACGCGCAGTTTCACAACAAACAAACAAAAACTCAGAACCCACTCATTTCCATAGTAAGAATTAGTGTTTTTTTTTTTTTATGAAACCAAACGATACTAGTTTTCGTTTTTTTCACCTGCAATTTACTTGAGGGAAGATAGAAATTGATTTTGGTCGTGTATAATTTTTCACACAAACATGCTAATTATTGACTAGAATCTGAGGGAAGGGTCTAAATAAATCATGAGACACATTCAATTTCTTGTAATCTAAATTTTAGTTTAGATTCCATTCATAGTGTATAAGTGTAAACATTGAAAATAAAATGATTAAAATTATTGATTCGAATTAAAGTCGTCTTCTCGTTGATTCCTTGTTTCGTATTTAGTCTCGATACATGATTTTTGTGTCACCTGGATACATGGATTTTGCGGAACACAAAAGTTTGTTGAAGGAAATGGACGCCATTCGTGTCTATCGAGGTATGATTGCAGGATGCAATTCGAGTTAGAACCTACAGGTCAGCTAATCCCCGGACAGTTGAAAACTGAAAATGACTAAATGTTGTCTAATAGTCGTCGTGAAGATGAATCTTCGACGTCTTAATGTTGTCCAGCTCAAAATGACTTGGACAACGTTCAGCCAATTTCAGTCTTGTACTGCCTGGGTCGTGACTACTTTTTCTATCTTATTGTTGCTGCAGTTTGAATCACATACTGTTCAGGATCGAAGCCTGAATACTCAATAAATATTGTTCTCGACTGCCTGAACAATGACGTGAATCGAATGAGTGAGAATTTTTTAAATAAATCCTCATGTCTTGCAATTAAAAGTTGTCATTTTTATGTAACTTCTATGAACGGATTCGCTGCTTGCCCTGCAGTCTTCCCTGTCTCTGTCAACCGCAGTTTTTTTTTCTTTTTTTCTCATTCTCAAATCGCTGCCATCCGTTTTTGAGGTCATTCTTTAGTGCGCAGCGACGCACTGCGATGTCACATTGAAAAAAGGAGCTCAGATGCGAAGCGGATAGGCTTTACACGCTATCATCTCTGCCAAAAAATACAGACTTGCAGATGATAAAAATCGGTGGGGTAAATTTAACAATTTCGTAGAAAATATCCCGAGATCCTTCGATTTGACAAAAACTGTTTCGCCAACGCTGCAAAATTCAGGGGAAAAAATGATAAATGTGATAGTTGAAATTCCATTCTATACAGTAGCAGGAGTGTTGAGATATCTTCTATCACGTGTGCAAAGTGATTTGGGTCAAATGATCAATTAATTAGATCGCATAGCCACACCGAAATTAACGCCTCAATGGGATCTGATTGACCTCTAATTTCAGCCCAAATCACTTTGACACATAATACGCGTCTCTGATGCAGATTAGAATTCCAAGAAAATAATATTAAATTCAAGAGTGTCTCCGAAGTCAGCGCATTCCCTCGATCAAAACTTTGGTCAGACGGAATAAACGCCATCAGATCCGCCATGTTTGAATATATTCTGCCTCGAATGATCGAGCTTTATTAAAGCTAACCGAGATCGCGGTGAATTGCAACAATGCCGTAAATATCCCGGGCTAATAACGGCTGCACACGATGACGCAAGCTTTTCCTTTGAAAGCGACGTAAACGACCTGAATCAACGCGGTTCGCCGATGTACTCGCACGCGTGTGTACACTCCCCGATACACGAGCATGAGCGTGTACACAACACCGACGTATGCAAGTATAGACACGGCGTTTGTACGAGCCTGGGAGCACTACTGCGACAAATGACTCACGCGGTTAGTTTCCTACAAGACCGATTTACGGACATACCTACATGCCGACTCGAAAGTATATCGTGTTGTAGATACGTAGGTGCATAACCTGTCCATGAACATGTGTGCCGTGCTTTTCTTCACGGACCAAACGTCTTGCTCACTTGTTTTTCTATACCTCAGTGTTGGAAGACCCTCATACATGCGCCATTCCACCAAATCCTCTACGCAAATACGGTCTTAAATTTTTTTTTATTATTTTTTGGCGGTTAGGTTACGTTATTTAGGTGTCAGCGAAGAGATTTCTCGAGAGTCACGAAAACCCCTATTAACTTGAGTCGGGGATCTTTCATAAAGGAGAAATCTCTTCGTTGACACCTAAGTAACGTGGAAGAAACCATGAAAATAGACATACAAAATTTGAAAGCCGGATTAGCGTACAGGATTTGGTGGAATGTCCCATACATACCGTCACGGGTCACGACGGAGAAGAACCAACCCGCGCGATATAATCTGCAGGGAAATCCGATAGACCCGCGGGGTGCCTTGAACCAAACAACACGGGTGACGCACCGTCGCATCGGTTCTACCCGGTCGGATTTTTATCCTAAAAAACACGGTTTCCCTTGGGACGATCGAATTAACGACAGTATTTTTAGGTTATGATGCGCGAAAGACCCTTTTGTGTTCGTTTTCAGTAAATAGAAACCGCGGGGAGGATGACGACCGTTGCAGGGATCGGTTGAACACTTTACATAATTAATTGCGTGTCCAGCGTGTCTTACCGAGCGAGCGGTGGGCGTTGTGGTACGCGTACGCGTTTATCACCTGTTTGTTTTCGCAAAAGAGGCGGAGACACCTACGACGCATGCTGCACACCGTTGCGGTTCTGTACACAGTACGATAGTGCCACTAGTGCATGTACGTATCTCGGATATGGATATCTTGCGAAATGTTATCGGCCTTCGCCTGTCTGCCTCCTCCTTCCTACAGCTACGGCCCGTTCCCGTCCCGCGCTCCCGCCGCTCGCTTTTTCTCGCCCTCTACGTCTGTTTCTATAACTCAACTTTTTCATTCCTCCCTTCACCCCCTATCTGATACAGGATGCAGCCCCACCGCTGCCGAGGGACCGTCTGGAACCTCTTCGTCTGCGGATATTCTCTACAGCAACACAGACAAGCGATCATTTCACCGAAATATCATGAAGATTTAATTTCTACTGGCTGATTAACCATCCGAGTCTCATCTCTCAGACTCATCGTCTGGCGGAAAATATATACCAAACTGCCCCAGAATGTTTGATAATGTCCTAAAATACACCGTCAGCAGCTCATGACTGGAAGATTTAATTATTGTTGATGGATCCCTCGCGCGTCTGTCCCTGGATTATGAAAATCTCTAATGTAATAGACTGGGACTTTATCGTTCCCCCAGGTCGGTAGGGGTCAGCGGAGATTACCTCGTGGCCTCTGCTCCCTTCTCGACCACGTTGTAATCTAGTATTCGAGCCCCGTTGAACGTCTCTCAATGTGGCCAGTTCATTATCCCTCGGTCTTGTTTCGTCCATTTTGCGGAGGGGGCGTTGCGGGTCGATTCCGCACCTTGAAATCGTTCTCTTTTTCATTTTTCACACTTTACTCCGAATCTGCAGCACTGGTAGGGGAAAGGCCGGGTTGGCCTTGATCGATCCTGCAGGCGACTGCTTCGACCGCGTTCGACGTCGCGACCTCTCTCGACCTCCATACCTCCATCCCTCCTAGACAGAGTTACCGGCGCGTCGCCCCGCACCTCCGAAGTTCAATTCGATCCTCGACCTCGGTTCTCGGCTGGTCGAACCTCCGGCTTCGCACCGTCGCGATAACGCGTGACGTACGTACGTACCTACCTACCATTAAACCCAGCTGGACGTCGGAGTGGGGCCTGGGTGTTTACACCGGTGCAACGGCTCTGCAAGGTCATGAGTTCCAGAGAACCGACTACAACGATATAGAATTTGCGAGGTACTCAAGTTTCACCGTCCAAACAAACACGCGTTCAATATTCAAAAGGACGTCAACAAACTTTGACGCGATGCGGAGATAAGGTCCCACCGCCGGCGCAACGGCCGAGTCGAGTAACCACCCGGCGGAACTCCCGTGCTCCAGACCGCAGATGGCGCGTTAAAAGCAATCCATGAATATGGAGGATACGTGTTGCGGGTAGGTACGCCTATATTAGAGGCATGCAACCCGCGATCATCGCCCCATGCCTGATCCGATCAAAGCTCAGACGTGAGACGAGCTCGAGCCGCGACGAGACGACACAGTGGTCTGACCTTGGCCGGCTTACCTAAGCGGCCTCCTCCCTCAGCCGGTCATCATCGTCCTTATAAGACAACCGTCGACGGGTTCGCACTCGCACCCGGCTTTTTAGCCGATACGCAATGACGTATAATTACGTAAACAAGACGACGAGACGTCGATGGTTGTCTAATTTTTTCCTCGTCGTTGATTATACCCTCAGAGGGTGCATCGCTCTCAGCCGAAACGCCTATTCTAGGATTCGGCTGCGCGAGAGCGACCCAACCGTCTGGGGAATTTTCGGGTTTTACCCAGAGTATTGATTGTGCGTACATAGCCCCCTGCCTCCGTTCCGCAGTCGGCCCTCTCTCCCTTGGGCAGACGCGAACCACCCTCGTCGCAGGTACATACGTACATATGTACCACATCGTATATAGGCACTGACTGTGCTCACTCGGTTCTGGTCGTATAACTCGCTCGTACCGACGTTGATAGGGCTATATTTATCACTGACACGGAGCGCAGCGCGGTGTGTTTGTGCTACCTACACACCGCCTCGCTTCACCGTATAAGGAGAGCGAATTCGCAGGCATCATCGAGTAACAACTGCAACAATAACCAAGAATCATTGGCGCAACTAGGAATTTTCTCGTATAGCTACGCCAATGCCAAGAAATGCCAATTAGAGCATATTAGGCAATAAGCCGAGGACAATTGTGTTAAAACAGAAGATTTTTATTCCAGTAGACGTTGAGCAGGCCCGCTTACGTCCCGAGACAAAACGGGCTTTGTTTCGAGGGGTTCGGAAGTGCAGACCGCAGAACACGGAGGGGTTATGTTCCCTGCGCCGGAGGTATAGGAATTTTAGCAATCTGCACGGCTACGCAGCTTCGTTGCTGCGAATTAGACGCAGCAGATGTCGAATGCAGGAGCTTGCGTGGGCATATACAGGGTGGTGAGAACGATCGTTGTTTTTCTCTCGACGGTTTTAAACGCCGTTCATTCGTCGCGGTTTGATGATCATGAGACCAACGGAACCAGGAAAACTGATAGACAACAAGAAACATTGTGCACGTCATAAATTACCGAGATTACGTTGCGTCAGCAGCGAGCCGACATCCTCGTCTAACATTGTCTCAGGGTCATGTACTGTGCACTCTGCGGTCGATCCAGAATCTCGCTTCCATGAATGCATTTTAACAGGTAGTGATGCATAGGGTGTACACCGTTGGTGCATTTTACAAGTCATTTTACAAGTCATTGTAATAAACAGATCCTATCCGCAGTTGCAATAACATTTGAGCAAGCAGCATCAATTTCAGCGTCCAGTGGTTGAGTGAATCCGTGTTGAAAGAAAAAGTGTTGTTTGAGTAATCTCGAAGACCGAGAATGTTCAGCTACGACGAGAATGGAGGAACGATCGGTGGCATCGGCGAGGTAAAGTGCCTATATACGTCCCAAAGTTTGATCTCGGTTTTACAATATTATACGAACCCACACACCGCAGTAACCGACTACTGCACCGAGTGCAGTGGAGCAGGTTAGTTCTAGCCGGCCCACGAGCCCCAGTGTGTGTCCTCAGCGAGAAGGCAGTGGCGGCCTTGAGACACAGCGACGCTCAATGCAGCCGCAGTTGTTGCACTGCGTCGCGAATGACGCTATTATACTCTCAACGATAATACAATTATTCTCGTTGATAATTTATGCAGTCGGTACTAATTTATACCGCGAAGGCGGTGTTCCATTGCCGATCGATGAGTATAATAAACAGCAAGAAAATAAAACAACAACAAAAAAAACCACGTCATCCAAATTTTCGATCATCTTAATATCCCGAATCGCTGGCAAATTCCTCTGAGAAATTCACCGGTGCATCGTTCTCTCGTTCGCCGCGTGACTATTTACGTCTCGCTGGTGGATAAATTTAACCGTTCGATGAAGAAGAGAACACCAAACTCGAAACTCTGCAGACTTTATCTCCTCTTCGTTTTATTCAGTATTTTTAATCACTTCAAGTTATTAGTCAGGATGGCCGAGCGGTCTAAGGCGCTGCGTTCAGGTCGCAGTCCACTTCTGTGGGCGTGGGTTCGAATCCCACTTCTGACAAAATATTTTTTTTTTTTTCATTTTCGATTTTAATCACTGTTCTCTGACGGCTCAATCCACTCGTTGTAACGTACGACGGTCAGTGTTTACCCAATCTGTGTAAACATTGACTCAATTTTTTCCCCTCAGCTGAAGGAACAAAGATCCCAGATGTCTGTACGTACGAAAGAGAAAAAAAGGAGGAAAAGAGAATCGGGATATTAACTCGATCGTTTCAGGTTACATACATGCATGTAACACACTCCCAATGTACTGCAGCAGTCAGCGGTCAAACTCTACCATCGCTACTTGTGGGGCTATCACTTGACAACAGACTGCAGACGGGGTGTCGTCATCCTCGGGTCACCTAATCGTTATACTAGTCGGAGCTTATAAATTGTCATCATTCGCCTTCGGTGTAATTATGTACACGATATATATGTATATATATACCAATTCCCACGCACCAATGACCGTGGTTCTGGAATAGTATATACTATAGGTACTGTGCAGCAAGGAGGCATAATGACCATTACGTCTTTGTTGCACACGATTCTTCGTACAATACTAACAACAGGAGTACGATCTGCCGATTTTGGGGTTAGTGGAGTGAAATAATGAGCACTTTTAACTCGTAGGAGCGAAAAGTGTTCACTGTGCGAATTCGCAGAGTCACTTCCACCGTAGCAGAAATGGTTACTTTGTGTACCGCAGTGCAGTATGAAACAGTTTTCCTCCCTCTCTTTCTCTCTCTCTCAGTTACATTTTTATTTACCAAAACAATCGATGTACGTGTTTGTTTGGTTCCTTTGAACGGTAAACTCCCTTCGCACCCGAGGTTGCGTTTTCGTAACGGATTCTCACGAGATCAGAGTTTAGTGGGTCGAAAAATTGAGTTCCAAAGTTTATCCTCTCCGACTGTGGCCGGTGATGTAAATACCTGTACGGTATCAACCGTATTATTACACATTATTTCAAGTGTAGTGGTATTTTTCAAGTACCCCCCGCGCGCATTCCTTTCCGCTGTTTCTTTCGCGGACTGTACGCTCTCTCGCGTACACGGTACACATAGGAATACGACGGGTTGCGGGGGAGGAGAAGCTAAGGAGTAGAGGGAGGAGGTAACCTTGAGAGTCGGTGAGTCGACGGCCATCTTGCTGCGATGCACTTTTGTTTTTTCAATTCTCTTCCTCTTTTTTTTGCTCATTTTTATTCGTTTTTTCCTCCTCCTCTTCTTCTTCTTCTTCTTCTTCTGCTTCTGCTTCTCTTTCTCTCTGTTACACGCAGCGCCACCGCTCTCGGTCTAGGTCTCTCTACGTTCTTCCGTCTCTGTCTCTCCCCCTTTCCGTCTCCGTCTGACAGTGCAGTTCTCCATTCTCTCGTCCTACATGCCTCCTACCACAGATTCACGAATGCAACCGCAGCCTCTGTGTATCCCGTCGTCGAGCTCTTTAGAGGTTTGCAGGTGTTGACTATATGTATATGTTTTGTTGACTTGTTTTTCAAGATGAAAAGAATTAAAAATAAAGAAGAAATATACATGCATGTATGAGAAAAATAAATTACAACGATAACTCGGGATATTTTTCGAGCTGGAAGTTCAAAAATTATAATTACGGTAGAAAAACAATTCTTATAATATAAACTATGAATATGTGAAAGTAAACAATATTCGGAAGCTTTGGATTTAGGCGATAATTGTTGATCCGTAGGTTCCTTGGAACTCAGAAACCATGAACTTCAATTCGTTCGTAATTCGTCGACATTCCGTGTTTTCTTTTTTTTTTTTTTTCGCTTATCTCGCTAAATATAAAAATTGTATACACACGTATGGTAAATATTCCCAGCATCACACCACCCGAAGGTGATATAGAAATAAGAGAGTGCGAATTTCCCGTCTGGTGTGACTAGGTGAGGTTAGGGCATCGGATAAATACAAATTGATGTACGTAAAATGTAGGTCAACGAATGCTTAACAATAATATGCGATAAGATTTTGTCTCCGATAAGATTTCACCTCTAATCAGGCATCGCTCGCTCCACTCTCTCTCTCTCTTTCTCGCTCGTTCAGCCCACGGTTGCACGAGGCCCTCGTAGTCTCTGGCTAAGCCGAAAAGACTGTACCTAACCACCTAAGAAACGGTCGACGTAGTGTGAGTGGGGTGTCGGTGTAAAATGAAAACGCAGTCGCATCCAGAATGCTCTCAACCAGGCTCGTACGGTTTCCCGTTCCTAACCCTCGGCTCGATGCGCCTCATCAACATCACCAACATTCCCACAACGCGGTATATACACACACCGTAGATCCTCCCGTGGAGCCGTGGCGACTGGCGGGGTCCGAGGGGAAACATCAGGCTGGGAGCTGCGAAGAGCGTTATACGTAGAAGAGCGGCAGGGAGGGAGGGGGGGGGCCAAAGCCAGGCCGTTGATTCGTAGACCTCGGTTAGAGCTCTCCCCGTCGGGGTTATAATCGAGTGGCGACTACGGCGGCGCCTCACAGCGGCGTACAGCCGAGGCTCGGTATCCGCGGCGCAGAGTGATCGCCGCAGTCGCGCGCTTGCACTCTCGCCGGAGACATACCGTCGTCAGTAATAAAAATTCGTTTATTTGCCGTATGTATACCTCGTCCCATTGACCCCCCCTCCCCCAACATATCCCTGAAACAAAACATCCCCGTGCGTTGGCCCCGTCAAAAAGCTAATTAACGTGCAGTTTTTGTTTCCCATTAATTATTGAAAAAAGAAAGAAAAAAATACAATAAGAGAAAAAAAAAAAAAAACAAGAAACAAATATAAAAAAATAAATAAATAAATCCAAAAGTATCAGTCACGGAGAAATATCTCCGTTGCAGCTTATATCGTCTGGATGAACGTTGTTCGGGTTTGTTGGTGTTATTTATACTCAACGCAGTTTTGATCAGTGACGTGCACGTGTGTTCAGTGTCCAGTGTTTTTTAATTCAAAACCACTGCTCAACGGAACCCCCCATACATTACCCAATTGCAACTGCTCATCCCCCACCCCCTTCCCCTCCCCCAAAGTTAGGACTATAAAACGTGGACTGGAATATCGAGAAACTGTTATTATGTGAGTATCAATCACGCTGCTGCTCTAATATTACTGATGGTTTAGTTTTAGCTAGACACTTGCGTCATTATCACGTGTCGGTTTTAGTTTTTTCAGTTCATATAACGTCGATAATACACTACGCGGTGGAGCCAAGGGGACAGAAAAACTGTCTCCATGTTAGAACGTTCAAAAACGAGGACACACCACTGCCGATACTAACCGTTTGTTCGATTTCTCCCATTCACAGGTTAGGTTAGGTTCGTACCGCGTGTTAAAAACAACACGCTTTTCGGCCGCCGTTTAGATGTTGAGAAGACGGGGAAAAAAAAACTGTCTCCCTCGCTGTCGTTTTTCCCCGAGCGTTTTTAATATCGTAGATTAGTTTTTCTCGTGCGTGTCCTAGTTCCACGTTTAGTTTAGTGACGATAAAACACACAACATGCCGGTTGTTTTATTTTTAGCAAGTGCAGGTGCTGCACTGAGGCAACTTTTTTTTTTTAACGATGTTATCACTCTTCATGGTTGACGAAAGTTTTTTGTCTGCTACCTAAACGTTGCGAACCGGGCTTCTTGCGCAAGCTAATCCATTGCTCTCTCTCTTCTCTCTCTCTCTTTCTCGTTGTTTACGTAACCCTGGTACTTTTACTCGACTACATAATTCAGGTGTGTTGAATGGGAGATTCATTTATTGGCGGGAATGCGACGTGAAGATTCCAACGATGCGTACAATTAGATTAATTCGGTGAATAAATAACAAGATCAATAAGAAGAGAGTTTATTTTGCCTGCGTTGGAAATCTTGACCTCGAGAGAGCGAGAGACAACGATGGCAGCGGTCGACACTAGAAGAAACGTATCGTTGCCGACAGTGAGACGACGACGCGCTTGCGCGTGTGCGTGCAGTCCCCCTGCACTCGTGTGCACTTCCGAATGCCACATAACCCAGATATCGCTCTAGCACACAGCTCACTGTATATACCGTAGTCTGGGCTGCCTACACACGCGGAGCCAGAAAGAGACAGAGAGGCACGCGATGTTTTCGAACGGGCTAGTACCCCGAGACTTGCGACTACCGAAACGCATTCGTTTATCAGAACCTTCGGAGGGCGGTTTCAGGACGGAGACACCGTATCGGGTGTATATTTCGCGTACCCTGTACGAACCACGGAAGAAAAAAAATATGCGTGCGAGATCTGTGGCGGTTTCACGACTCGTGTGGTATACCAGCGTCCCGCTACCCCTCGCCAATTCGTTCTCTCTCTGTCTCTGTCTCTGTCTCTCTCACACTCGAGGCTTGTAAACCACGTTGGCCTCGATCGCGGCTGTGTGGTATATTTTGCGCAGGTCACGGCGGTGGACGCTCTCCATGCGGCTCGAGGATTCAGCCTCTACCCACCGTAGTATCTAATGCTTGAGGCATGCACCCAATCTCTGCGAGATTATTGATCAACGAGTGATTTATATCATCGACTCTGGTGTCTGGACGGAATATCCATTCATCGAATAAAAGAATACTATTCTTTTGTACATCACAAGTAAACAACAGCATAAAATAAACATAAATATTACAACGACTGTTATTATGATTTATTTATTTCTCTTGATATATGTAAATACAATTTCATCGTCGAATGTATGAATCCTTCTTATCCTGCCAGAGTGCGTGCGTCTACCTGTATCTGATGATCATTGATCAGTGAGTAGGTACGGTGTGGATAAGTTTAGTTGGGTTATCGTGCGATTACGCAATTGTGCATCGTTTTTAGTCCGTATAGACAAGAACGACGGGGGTCCGTCTGACTTTTGCCGTTGTTAGGGGGTCGACGTTTTTGACAATATCAGTACAAAGAGAGACCCAGGTCCTAGTTGCATCGCGCTTTCCCTGCGCCGCAACGAGACCCGGCTGCTTACGAGGTTATTACCAGTTCTGAAAACACGGCTCCTAAATGAATCCGGCGCCTTTCCCTCGCCCCACCGATCGACCGCCTTCGGCCAAGCTCGGGTACCCTCGGACTCGACGACGCACCTCGAGTCGAAAACGACGCGCCGGTATTGTCGTGTATAATACACACGACACAGGCAACGGCGCCGAAGCCAGACACACAGACGAGGCGGAGTGCCGTGCTCGAGAGCACACAGAGATACGGAGGACCACAACACTCTATGTATGTATCCGAATGCCGCGCGAGGGTCTGGAGAGATACACGAACGTCTATTCTACGTGCGCGCGGCCAGAATGTGACTGTGACTGTCTTCGGTCTCGAATGTTGAGAATAATAAGTAGAATGAGGTGGACGTGTGGGGGAGGACAATAGCCGAGGATGCATTTTCATTCCAGACTTCAGCCGCCTCGTAGCCGCCACGACGAACCCTTCATCGGGTGAATTTCTAATGCTGTGGGAGTGGCGTAACCGACTAGGTCCCCGCACGGTCGAATAGGACCGTCGACTTCCACGGCGCACCTGCAGCAGCACGGAAGAAAAATAATATATAACGTTGAATAACAGCGGTCATGACGACAATGCCATCTAGATTAAATAGTCGGAGACACCGCCGGAGGATCTGGGGGCACGTAGATGCTGCCTCTCGTATTCGGTATTCTATGCTCCGAAGATAGCTTAGCTAGAGTAAAGAGACGCCTCCTCGTGGTCAAGGTCGGATCTTTAGAGTACTGAACAGTCTCTTTTGTGACGATCGAAACCGAGACGGTGATGAAAAAAAAAGTCGTTCTAAAACCAATGCCTGGTTTATTTATGTTTCTCTTTTTATGATTATATTATTATACAAACACAAGATAGCCGATCGTCGATTGCGGAGGTGTTTAAAAAACGAAAATAATTCAGAATATTATCGCGATAAGTATGTAAGTATGTATGCTTGAGTGGCCGCTTCGTGAGTCAAGGACATTTTTAAAGTAGCTCAAGTTCAGCTAATGGTATCGTATTACAATACGCGTTTCTCGAGTCTTAATCGTAAGTGTCGGCGACTCTTGTCGCGGGCCACTGACTCCGCTACACCTCACTTCACCGACATTTCTAAGGACATAAAGAACAGATTATCAATTAGCCTCTAGCTTCTCAATTCGGCATAACGCGAGGCACGTGGACTCGGTAATTACCATCTCCATTACCGGCTATTCACAGTCTATTTCTGACTGAATAACCCGCCTAGAATCCCGAGAGGATGGATGAGGATGAAGCCATCTGTCCGGAAGTGACTTTGGAGAGAGTGAAAGAAAAAAAAAAAAAAATTGTAGGCCTTGCGCAACACAAACTCGCAGCCCCTTCGGTTTCAAGTTCGCCCTTGAAACAGGACGAAAGGGGCGAGTCGTGCGCCGTGCGGGCGAGACGCGTGAAACCCGGATGATGGGGGCACCCGGGTACGGGGTACGGGTACGAGTACTCGCGTCGAGGCTACGTTGGCGTAGGTCTTGTCCCGGGCCGAACGAACGACCGACCGACCGACAGACAGACTGTTACATACCCGTGCAAGTTCAGAGCACCCGTTTTCTCTCTTACTCTCGGAACTCGGTGTGTGCACTTGGTGCACCGAGCACTTCAGCCGTCTACCGAACCGGGGCGCAATGCAGCTACGCTAATAACCCGAGGGCGACGACACGTGGCGCCACGCCGTTCGATCCCCGGCTTTGTTTTTTTAAATTCATTTACGACTTTTTTTCTTTTATTTTCTGTTGTTTGATTACGGTCGCATGATCAACGGTTTGGAATTACTGACTCTACTGACTCACTGACTGACTGGATGGGGTTTACTTGACTTTATTTTAATTCTTTCGAATATCGCGTCGTTGGTCGGGTAATTATAGTATAGAAACATATGCGAACAGCACTGTTTGTGTGTACCAGGTCTAACTCGTAACGAACAAACGTCAATATTTAACATCAAACATAAATTTCTGTGAACGACTGGGAGCCCTCGTTTATTTAACAGATGGGGAATAGCTGTATACATATGTATATTGGTATTGCCAGAACCGAAACGGGGCCAGAGTGTGCCGGGTTCAGGGCTCGGGGAGTTCGATCTAATTGTAAGAAGAGGAAGAAACGAGCGGGTTTCCGCTGACTATAAGCCAGCCTTTGAACTTCCCACTATTTATCTTGCTTCCAGCAATTCAGAATTTTGCAAATCTGACCTCAGATACTTGATCAGCGGTTAGAAAAACCGTTGATCCGTTCTCAAGATATCCTCACTTTTATTGTATTTTTTAGAATTACATACGTTATTCATACTTGACCGATCGAAGCTAAAACCTGATCAGTTTTAAGTTTGGAATAACCGCGTCGATTGAGCCCAATATGATCGAAATCCGCGCCCTTGTTCTCGAGATATCGCCCGACAAAAATTTCATCACATACGTCCATAACCTCCAAAACGTTTAGATCCAGGGAAAACTTTTCTTCCTCTTGAAAAGTAACTCTATTTCACCATCGCAATTGATGATAATTATTTCTGTGTCATGTCGGCCTGCAGTTGCTGCTTGCTGATGAAAATTGTTTTTTTCCGGAAGTGTTGAACAGTTCACACCGGAATCGTGGGATAACGCAACGCGATGGCATGGTTACACTATATCCGTACTATATACGTTGATGTTCACGCATTGTTGATGATATTGTACAGACGTAGGGGGATTTGTACACCGAGGCAGACCAGAACGAAACCGTTAAGAGGAATATAACACAGTTTGTGTTATCACGATGACTCGTACCTGACTAGAGTAACGATAACGTGGGGAGAAAGTAGAGACGATGATAACAGATGGTATAATAATAGAAACACGCGAATTTATTGGGTACACGTGAAATTTAAAGAAAAAATAGCAAAAAAAATAATAATATTTGGAAAATTGATGACACTTACCGAGTCAATAATATTACATAACAAATACGTGTTTGCTATAGGATAAAATATATTCTGCCATTATTATATCGCAGATTTGATATCCAGGTAATTGTAATTAATTTTGTCACAGTCTCCCCCCCCCCCGTTTTTTGTTTCCTTACGGAAGTTTAATGACACGTTTGGGGTTTCTTCGTCCTGTTTATATACATATGTCCTAGTAATATTATCTAGAACCGGAAATAGGGGATGGATTGTGTATGGCGTACTGTATTTTTAACCGACTTCAAAAAAGGAGGAGGTTCTCTATTCGGCTGTATTTTTTTTTTATGTTTGTTACCTCATAACTCCGTCATTTATTATCCGATTTGGAAAATTTTTCGTTCATTCGGAAGGGTATACTTCCAGGTTGGTCCCATATAAATTTAATCAGAATCGGTTCATTAGTTTGGTTTTTGTTACGTAGTTTACTTATGAACGGCGCTTTCGCATAATATGGGCAGCGTGTTAGTAGGTATACCCATATCCGCTAGCGATAAATAAATTACGGAACGCAAGATTCACTAAAAAGCAAAAAATAAAAAACTTTTCAAAAAAAAATATAACCGACTTCAAAAAATCTGCTGTGAAAAAATGGAACTAAAAAGTGAAAAATAATTGTCTGATTGTGAATAATAAAGTATGAGGACAATAAGATACAATTATTGTTATTTTCGGAGTCGGTGCCAGTTGAATGTATACCTACTCGTACTTCGCTTCTTCGTTAATACACGTTTGTAAACCTTGGCTGGCACGGACTCCAAAAATAACAATAATTGTATCTTATTGTCCTCATACTTTATTATTCACAATCAGACAATTATTTTTCACTTTTTAGTTCCATTTTTTCACAGCAGATTTTTTGAAGTCGGTTATATTTTTTTTGAAAAGTTTTTTATAAACACTGGGAACACAGTCCATCACACCAGATAAACTATGGTCGCAATATTGAAATCGCTGAACACGCGTCCACTTGCACCTATATCAGTAGCTGTTGTGGTTAATTCTGATGAACTTGAACTTGGAAATGTTATTATGTGCGTATAATGGTACTCTTGAATAAAAATGTTCTAATGTTGACCTAATGAGAAAGAAAACAAATTAAAAAAAAAAGGCAAATAATTAATAAAATTAATTCGAATAAGTTAATTCATGATGAATTTAAAAAATTGTATAAAAATAATGCCTTCAATTTGGTATCGAATTTTAAGGAAGAATAAAAAAACCAAACCGAAACAAAAAAAAAAAATAGCAATTATTTAGACAAGTGAACTGAATTATTTTAGAACATTGCAGATATTATTAGTACTTTTGCCAATTGTATTTTTTATCTCATTTTGGCTACAAGAAAAAAAGAGATGCTCCTACATTTTCTTTAATACATAAAAAACGTAACATTTTCGGCAACTGCCCCCCCCCCCCCTGCTTGAGTGATGACGTAATTTATCATCTCTGAACCGTAAAATTGAAAATTATTGACTAAAATTTTGTTTCTTGTTTTTTTTTTGTTTTTTTTTTCTAATTCAAAATAATTCAAATTTTTTCTAAAATTTGGTTTCGAATCTTTTGGGTTTTCAGATGGTGGAGGTGAAAGCTGAGAAATTTAAGGAGAGCAGCAGCAGCTCTGCGTCTCGCGGCGATGTGGCTAAGTGGCGAGACGCGCGGAGGTGATAACAGCTTCTGACCTTACGTTGTCCGTCTGGAGTCTGTCCCCCCGTATTATTCCCTTTAATAAACAGAAAAACAGCAGCAGCAGTATCAGCGCGGTGCTCTGTTTACGATAATATATCAAAGAAATAATATCGTTATTTAAAAAAAAAAAATAATAATAAAAAAATAAAGGGATCGTGATTTTTCAATTTTTTTCCCCCTATAAGTTATAGAACCCGAAAAATTTACACTCTTCATTTGACAAAATAATCGTTTGTTTTGTTTTCATTCGCGCGGATCGATTTATTTATTTCCTCTATTATAACGTCTGTGTTATTGTTTTCTATTCTCTATTTTGATGTTTGTTTTCTTTCGATTGCGAAGAAATTCGTCTGAATTATTCGACTTGAAAACAACAACAACAACAAAAATAATATAATAATAATAATAATAATAATAATAATAATAATAACAATACCTCATCAAATATAATTGAAAATAAATAACAAACAAACTTAAATGTACCTTTCGTCGTCTGAACCTTAATGCGCAATAGTGCCTAGCCCGTAATGGATAACAAAAGAAGAATATAAAAAAAAAAGAAAAAAAACACGCAAAAGAAAGAAAAAGATATTTTAAAGAGAGAAGAGAAACAAAAAAAAAAAGAAGAAAAGAATTTCAGGGGATATAAGAAAATTACAAAATAAAACAAGGAAACATGAAACAGGAGAAACAAAAAACCTCAAAACTAGCTGTTTACGTTGTATGAACTATAATAAAAGTAAAATAAACGAAAAGTCTTTTAGATCGTTAAGAAAAATAAGGAAGTGATTGGAGTGGAGTTTATGAATTTTCTAATAAACATCGTGAAAATGAATGAATAAGTAATAATAATCATAATAATAATAATAATAATAATAAAAAGAAAACAGACAGTCAAGTACCTGCAAATATATTTGATGAAAGATCTTCTAGCTAAAGAAAAGAGATTTTTAATTATGGGTCAGAGTCGAATTTAGCGTTATTATTTTTAACTTGCATATATTAATTATAACAATGATAACAAAAAACAAACAACAGTGAATTAGTTATATATGAAGCGAAAAAGTTGTAATAATCATAATAATAACAGATATTCAGATCTATGAACTACGTTATATACTTAATCAATAACAGTCATTAAAATTCATTAAACATATATACGATAATAGTGATGGTAATTAAACAAATAAACAAACAAACAAAAAGTAATAATAAATCACGTTGATTAGTATGTTTTGATTACTCGCGAGGACCCGAAACCCACTGGAGACCATAAGCTACTTCATAATTAAGGTGAGTCGTAATTGTCAAATGAATAATCTACGAAATAATAGCTGATTTAGGCTTATAAAAAGTATTATTTTATTTGATTCGATTATTTTTTTTGAAAAATCAACGAAAAATTCGTAGCCAGGGAGCCCAAAAAACTGCTCGATGGTAAATCAAAATGAAATTTTTTTGGAAAAGACATCAGATTTCGTGATCAGAGACCCAAAATATATATTCGGTTTATAATTTTGATTGAAAATATTACACAAAAAAAAAAAATTTGTTGTGGTAACAGAATTAAATTCTTGTGAAAAATAATGAAAATAAATACAACGATATCGCATTATTATTATTATTATTATTATTATTATTTATTTGCATTTTTATTTTGTGAAGTGCAATTCTTCCAGTTTACAACGAATATAACATTTATTTTTTTTACATATGGGGGATTCCAGGTCAAATCGACCGGCTGATTTCCCTGACCCCTTTCGATCTGTTTGCCCTTTTACACAGTGAAAGTACACGTTGAAAGGATCAACTGTGAATTTTGTCAGATTTTTCTGACCAAGTATTTTTTCACTACAGCTGGTCAAATAATCAGCTTTTAGCGTTTTTTTGATTTTTCAAGCCAACATAGCTTGAAATCCAGATGAGCAATGAAAAAAGTTCTCATACAAAAGTTTCGCGTCTTTCTTTGAAATTTCTGAAAATAATTTTTTGCAATTTTTTGTGCCTCGCGAAACTGTAGTTTTGGTTAAAAATCTTCGAAAATCTTCAGTAACAAAAAAGTGCCCTGATCGAATTGGCTGAAATTTTTACACAGCATGTCTTTTTCAATGCCAAAGGTTGTCTGGAAATTTCAAAGTGGGCTAAGCAGTGGTTCAAAAGATACATCAACAAATATTCGCAAGGTGGCGATAATTCGGCGATTATGAGGTCGCCAAAAAGTTTTTTCGGCCGCAGTTCAAAAATTCAAGGGCGATCACCAGTAGGTAGACAAGAATAATGAATTTTAATGTTGAATTTTCGAATCGTGGCCAAAAAACTTTTTTTGCGACCTCATAATCGCCGAATTCTTGCCACTGTGCGAATATTTGTTGATGTATCTTTTGAATCACTGCTCGGCCCACTTTGAAATTTTCAGACAACCTTTGGCATTGTGAAAGACGGGCTGTGCATAAATTTCAGCCAATTCGATCAGGGCACTTTTGAGTTATCAATGATTTCCACTCATTTTGTATTAAAACTACACTTGAACGGGATATTAAAAATCTGATGAAAATACTCTCGAAAAGTTCACAAAAAGCCTCAAAATTTTGGTATTGGAACTTTTTTCATACATTGTTGACGTTTTGAGCTATGTAGGCGTGAAAAATTAAAAAAAATTGAAAATAAATTTATTCGATTATTTTTCGTGATAGAATGATGAGTCAAAAAAATCTGAAAAAAATCACAGTTCATCCTTTCAACATGTAGTTCGACTGTGCAAAAGGACAAGAAGATCGAAAGGGGTCAGGGAAAAAATCCCGTTTTTTCGGTCGATTTGACGTGGAATCCCCCATATATAATTTTATACATACATATATACATATATATATACATAATATCAATCAAAATTGATATTCTTCGTATATATTGAACTAGGGGCTCCGCCCCTGTGCGCTTCGCGAGTCAAAAATTGGTTTCACGGCTTCTCATTCCCTTAGGAGTCGAATTTGAAAAAATGCTCAAACTACGTTCTAGGTATTTCAATAAGCAATTGTTTGACGCAAAAACGAAGTCGATATCTTATCGGACTGAGGAGATATCCATGAATACGCATATGTCGTCTGGAACGTTTTTACCCCTTCTCATCCCCTTAGGGAACGAATTTCGAAAAATCGCTTCTTAGGGGGTGGTTACGAACGAAATCGAACATGTTGCCTAAATTTCAAGTTTCTAGGTCAAGGGGTTTGGCCTGGGCGTCGATGCCACTTGTTCCTTCATATACAGGGCGAGTTTCCTCCTGCTCCGAACGAGGGAGGGGCTTATTACAGAGCTCCTCCCTCTTTCCTATGGCATTAGCAGTGATAAGCCCCTCCCTCATTCGGACCCGGAGAAAAATCAGTCTGTATATAGATGAATGAATGAATTAAATTAATTTGAATTGTGTAGAAAAAAAAATAATAGCGCGGAAAATATCGCTTAAAAAAAAATAATAATAAGATTCTGGTCACCTTTTACATATATAGGTACCGAATTTAGATGCTACCTGCGCAGCGGGTAGGTATGACGAGGTCGTAGTCCTCGGCCGATGTGAATCGACACAGCTTGATACGTCACTCGAGAGACCGGCTGTGATTCGTATGCGCGCGATGCGAGCGCGAAAGCCAAAGCCAAAGAGGCAGAGAGCGACAGGGGCAATACAAGCGCGAATGTGTGATAGACAGGCGTAATAAACTCGGGTTGCCACATTTGTTTTCTGACCTGGATCGCCGCCACCGCCGCTACTACCTTCGACGACAACGAATCGTGCCTTTCGGTTTATTTCGCGAGGTTTCGTTTAGTTTCGTTTCGTTTCGGCAAACGGTCGAAGCGTGACGCCAGACACGTGCCCGAAACATCAACTCGTTCCGTCTGTGAGCCCCCATGGACGTTATTCCACTTTAAAATTACGGCGACTGGGTGCTTGGCCTCGATCGAACAGATCGAACCGATGCGATATCGATATCTAAACTGCCTGTAACTTTACCTGTGAAGAATTTATTTGGGACGTTGGTTGATTCCAAATACCTGCTGCAAAAAAAAAAAACACCTTACCTGTACTTACTGCATGCGTTTTTATACCGCTTCTCGCTTCGTTGTTCTTACAGCCTAATATCGACGATCGCGACACTATTAGCTATAGAAATCGATACACTAGAGTTGTTTACATGTTTTATGCATGTCCGAGACGACGGTGTATATAACGCTCTACCCACCGTCTACAGGGTCGTGTTTTTTTTTTCTTTTTTTTTCGGTCAAACGCGTTATCGTCTTGATTTCGTCTACATCAAAGGAGGACGAATTTTGTCGGTCTCTCAAAGGAAGAATATCAATTAGGTCTCTAACGATTGAATAGTCTGAAGTTGACTAGAATCCGAGAAACAAGCCTTTAAACAATCAAAAACTTTTGGATTTTGAGGAAAATTAGTACTCGAAGGTTTTTTTTAACCGCTGATCAAGAATCAGATTCGAAATAGCTGGAAACAATGCTAATAACTAAAAGTTCGAAGGCTGCCTCAATGGTAGCTTAAATCAGCTTTTTTGTGTCAGTTCAAAAGATTTGCTTGAATTTTCAATTGAATAATTCCCACAAATAAAACACGAATATTCTCTGTTTTGAAGAAATATACGTACGTTAACTTAGTTCAAAAGTGTTTCATAACATGAATATACAAGAGGTGGGGTGAACACCGAATTTCGTAAGTGAATTGACCCTTTGGAATGACCCACAGTCAAATTGAATTCAAATTTCCAAAAGTATTGCATAATTTGAAACAGTAGTTACAAAAAGTTGAAAATAAAACAAACATTCGCATTACTTTAAACAGTATAAACAATGACTCCTTAAAATCAATTGTATCGTTTCTTCCTAATGCATTAAACTAGAAAAAGAAAAGTATAGTCTCAACTGATCCTAGACAAGCTATGAATGAGATTTGAATCTCTGAAACACGATATGCGGTAAAAGATTAGATTAAAAATTTCACTGCAAGTGATCCTACGCTCTTTTAGCATCGGCGGTGGCTCACGATCAGTAAGAAAGTCGCATGCTGCAACACATATCTCTCTTCTATGCGGCGATGATCGTCAATCGCGTCATCTTACTTCGCAGCTGTTGGTCAATTAATCGGTCAATTTAAACGTCCAGGGTTGCTGATGGATGGAGTTACGTATCTGTATACATATATAACGTATTGTGGGCGAAGGAAAGTAACGGAGACTCACCACTGCCGAGTGCTTTGTGTGGTCTAATCTACTAGCACAATATTACTTCACGTTTCTATTTTCTATCAACGTATCAGAATAAAAAGATGAATTGATAAACGAAAGGAGATACAAGAGATCGAGCGGAAAACCGCAAGTCAATTCCGGAGCTCGGAAGAACCGGTGGCGATACGTAGACCACAATGTCGACGAAGCCAGCAAGCAACGTCTTGAATAATAGAGATTGCAGTCCGTTTACGACATGAAATCAATACGGACAGCACACAGTGGTGATTGTTTCATAACGGTATCGAAAAATGGATCCAAACTATCATCGAAACTCATTGTCAACAGGGAGGATCAACGATTGCGGAAATGACACCATGATTACGTGTGATTCTTTTCACACCGAGTTCGAGGAGTTCGACCCACCGCTCTCACGGTCCAAAGTCCTTGGATCACATACGCGTTCACCTCGATTCCGTGACCACGCGAGGACGCTCATTTTATTGCTCCTGTTATTTTGCCACCTCTCCGCAACTCGAGTTTGACCTTTACAGCTGCCGTGGGCTTTGACCATTATTTCCATCCAATCATCATGAGAATATGCATTTTCCTATCGACATCACGTAACCCAGCGTCGATGACGCCACGACGTTACGTGTCTCGTACGAAACAACCGTCTATGGAAGTAAAATGTTCCACTAAAAGCTGCACTTATTGATCGGTGGGCGAGGCGACGGTAGCGGTCACACGCGTGCGTCAACGCGTGCAGGACTAGGGACAGACGAGGTTATCATGAAGAAATGATAATTGGCTACGAAGCATAATCGATGATCGATGCAATGATACATTAACCGCGAAAATTCTTAACGTACGTGAACATAATAGTCGGTATTTATTCGGAGTACCTGACGACGCCACGTTATGTAGGACAGTTGCTTTCCTCTAGCTGCAGGATCAATAGCTGGCACACCGCGAGCCTGCAACCCTCGCTAGCCCGCTCTGGGAAATGCGGTCGTGTAATAAGCCGTCGCGACATCGACATCGAAATGGCGCCAATAGAAGCGAAGGTCATTCCCGCGTTCAGGAAGTCAATTTCCCAGTGCAGACTACCTCTTCGTAGTGGATAATGGTAAATGGAAAATAGTCGGTTGGAACGACGGTTGTTTATAGCACGTGTTATGCGTGTGGGTACGCGTCGTCGTTGATACCAATCGTCGTTCATTCGAGCGTATGTATCTCGGAGTCTGATCTTTAGCGTGAGACGCAGTTCTCTGCACCAGATATCCGATGGAATAAATCTGTTTCGGAAAGAACGCCACAAGGTCAAAAACCGATGTCATATAATAATGACCATTGTGCAACGTATATTGCGTAACCGATCCTCACAATCGGAGGAAAACACGGATGAGTTATGATCAGGAGATGAGCAACTGGGTCAGAGGAAGGTCTTCGAACACTTGGGGGGTGGTTCCCTCTCGTTTGACCCACTTACCCCGGGTCCCGGCTCCAGCTTCGTACGAACTACCCTCCGCAATGGAAACTGACTGATCTGCACCCCTCCCCATCGCGCGGGTCTCCTGATGGCTGGTGCGACACTGATGGTAAGATTCGCGTTGCCGGTAACTGGAAAGTAGGTTGAGGCCCCGCGGCACCACCGGATCCCTGGGACGGCCTCGTGCCAAATAACCGTCCGGGCGTGTGCCGCTCACGTGTTAAACTTGATGGAGGTGCAAGGGTGACTGGGATCTTATGAAACTGCAGGTTGCACCGTGTGTGATATCGCTGAAATTCCACGGGACGATTTTGGGCCCCAGATCTGGTATTTTTTGTCAAAGACTGGTATGGCAATGTCAA
This sequence comes from Euura lappo, assembly GCA_018257835.1. Taxonomy (NCBI): domain Eukaryota; kingdom Metazoa; phylum Arthropoda; class Insecta; order Hymenoptera; family Tenthredinidae; genus Euura; species Euura lappo. Next base: position 265,088 of record JAEUYN010002107.1, on the reverse strand, counting down.
GTTTCGATATCCTTCCCTTCGAGGGGTTAACCACTCGTCCGTCGACCGTACACCTGACTTCAAGATTTCAAGACTTCATGAAGTCAGCTGACTTCAACTGACTTTAACTGACTTCAAGTGACTTCAAGTGACTTCAACTGACTTCAACTGACTTTCAGCTGACTTCTGCTGCTTACTGACTCGTGACTTCAGCTGACTTCAACTGACTTCAACTGACTTCAAGTGACTTCAAGTGACTTCAACTCACTTTCAGCTGACTTCTGCTGCTTACTGACTCGTCTTCAGTTGACTTCAACTGACTTCGAGTGACTTCAGCTGACTTCAAGTGACTTCAAGTGACTTCAGCTGACTTCAACTGACTCACTGACTTCAACTGACTTCAACTGACTTTTCGGCAAGGTGTACACCTGACTTGAAGAGTGGTTAACCCCTCGCTTTTCCCGTTCTCTTATCTAATTTCGACGTGATATATCAAATATTCATTCCATTTCCCACGGTGTCGTTCGATCAAAGGATAAACGTATTCGATCATCGGACTGATATGGCAACACACGTTGCGAAAGGCTGTATAGTGTCAGTTTTCACACACGTGCTGGGATCCCCATGTCACGAGTATTGGGATCGTATTTCGTTCGGTATTTTATTGCGAGTAGGCTTTCAATCGGTTAATGAAACTCTGTCAAGGTCCGAAGACAGTTGAACGTTCTTATCGATATATATAGTATCAAAGGATACTTCAGAATCGCGAACCGCCATCTCACTCATATTATCACGAAATTATGGTAATTTGGGTTCCATCTTCTTTGAGGGGACGTCTCTGGTCGAGTGATAACATCACCTTGCGGTGTAGCACAGACGAGACGGAAATTCTTCTTGCCCCCAGCCCTCGACTCATGTCATCAGCTTCATAACCTAACCTAGTAAACATTGCCAGGGGATATCCTCCACCCGTTTAATGCCATCTGGGTCAATGTCTGCAGCGGCTTTCCGGGGAGCCGGAAATCCCGCAGGTTTGCTCATAGTGCCACCTAGCTGGAAATCCACCTAGGGTACGAACCACTCGACGTCGGAAGCCACGACCGCGATATTGCCCAACTGTGGTGGGCCGACTTGCCAGTTGTCAGGATCGATTCTACGGGTAGTTTTATAGAAAATAGTCTAGTGCATGCGCCGTGCAACTGGGACGTGACGACCTACTTGGTTCATAGTGCAAGGCTACCGCACGGACCGGAATCCCAACGGGTCATAACATGGGGTGGATGCATGGAAGAGGAAAGTCATTCTGTTTTGATGATACGAAGGAAGGAGAAAATTGGACTCTTTTCGCGCTGTTAACGGTTAACGGATGGCAAAAGAGGATTAAAAATAACTTTGTTTTTTTAAAAATAAACGAATGTCGTGCAATGTCAGCAAGGTCGAGTGCCTCTTGTAAATAACTCTGCGTCGAGTCAGTGGATTATTTTTATTGCGACAACGAGTGCATCACTCGGCCCAAACATTCATCGACTGCTAATTCGGTCGACCGTGCTATACAGCATAGACTCGTCGAGAGTAACACGGGTTCACGGTCAAGGCTGCATTCCATCTCTTGTTTCGGTTTAATCCACTATTCCGAGTGGCCACTTTCTAGCTATATCGCATGAGTAAAGAAACACGGTTATTGCGCTCGTTTCATTTGGCAAGCGACACCACGAAACAGGCCAAAATCCGTCAATTGAAATAGAAAGCTGAAACTGATATAATCGCGTTAGCCGACGATCAACCGACCCCTACGGAGTAATCCGAAAGTTGTGTCTGGTGTCTTTGCCTTCCCTCTTTCGTCACGAGTTTTGTCGCGAAATACGCCGGTCGGTGATCCTTCAAAGTGCGTAGGGTGGGTCAGGGCTCACGCGTTCGCTGGGCGGTCGATATTCGCCTCGGCCTGCAAGGACGCCGTGCGGACGGAGGCAGGCGGTCTGCTAGCGACGGGCCATTAATTAGAACGGGTGTATGACGTGCTCGCATGGAGGAGACCCGAGTCATAGCTGAACGGACCGACGGTATACGCTTACGTCCCGGCGTGCCGTGACTCTTGGCACGCGTCGTGGACGTCGGTTGGGAGTCTTGTACAACCCAAACCTGGCAACGATCCAAGGAGCGAACCACAAACCCCCCGAAGTAAGGGAGGATCGTCATCAGGAATGATGGACCAGTTGCAGTTCAACTTCTCGGGTCAGAAACCAGTCCATGGACTCACTGTGATGGTGTGTCTTAGCCTCCAGTCCAGTATAGAGTACACGCATTGCATATCGCACGGCATAGTGTCGCGTTGTTACGAGGTCGATGTTCGCCGAGTGTTTGCACAACCGCTGATAGTCATCGAGTGTCGTATACACAGACACTTGTGTGTTTAGGCACTGCGAGATCCTCGCTGATCGTTAATTGATTTTATTGGTCTTATTGGCCATTGTTGTACAGTTTTAGGCACGCAAAATCTCAGGGGCATTGACTCAACATTCGCGTCGTACTACGTGCCACGTTTTTGCCATCAAGGAAGCAGTCGCTAGGTGCTCGTTAAACTTTCAGTCGAATCCCAGCTCTTTCGTGAGAACGACATCCTACCAAATGTGCAAAAGCACTAGTAGCTCGGATGTCGAGTTTGTGTGCAACGGGGCGGTAAAAACTAGGCTTATTGCCAGAAGTAGCCGAGGTTCGCTCGCTCGTTGACGCTATTACCAAAAGGGCAAGGAAAGAGCGCCGATACGGGTCGTCGAAAGGACATCCAAAGGTCATACGAACCTTTCGAGCAGTCATTCGGGATCGAGTGAATTCCTCGACGAGCCTTAACCTGAAAAATTATCATCCCGCGCTTTCCCTCTCTCGCCTTTCTCGCATCACACGCCCGTGACTGTGTGTGTGTGTGTGTGTCTGTGTGTGTGTTTCGAAAAGTATCACGGACCACGGCGAGGGGGGGACCACTGGGGCACTGGCCCACGTCCCGAGATTCGTTCTTGAACGGATTTAACACGACGTTTCCGAGTGTCCGAGTCGAGCCCGGTCCCGGGTGGGTGGGGGGGGCCTGGGCCTCGTCGTTTTTTGGGGCCACTCCGCGAGGCCCATAGCTGCGTAGAAAGTTCGCCCAGTTGGAGGTGGGGGGCCCTGGTCCCACAGTTTTGGTAACTGCGTCACGGCGATACCTCGCGCGTTCAGAGTTCGCTACAGTTTAACCAATACGAATATTAACCCTATGTTATTAACGAGGATAATACCGTCTCGGTACCCTCGTTATAACACGACGTTACGTGCTCATTGTTGAGCTTGGTGAACTTCTTCCGTACTTCGGTCAAGGCGGTACTGACGCACGCACGGGCCACCGAGTACCATGCCATAAATTCTTTGACGTAGTTTTTCAGTGTGTGGTGCCCACATGTGTGAAACCTGCTCTGTGCGTTCTTTGGGAGATTCACTTTGGAGTGTCACGTCTTTTAGACACTCGACGCTTCGATATTTGGTCGAATACCGAACGACAATCGAGTCCAAGAAATATCAGAAATCTGTGTCGCTGATTATTCGGTACGAGCAACCATCCGCATTTTTGGATGCATTTTAAATTTATGCTTGTTTATGTTTGATCTGCGATTTGAGAGATCATTGGCATTAAGAACTGAAGCAAAGGCCTGCGGGCTTTTTAAAAGTCTAGCTAAATTTCTATTGGACCGTCAGGTTTTAGGCCACATCGATATGTTCACCCACATTTCGTAGATGAATATATAAAACGATCTAGGACACACAGAGTCTAATGGTTCATGTTTATAATTATGAAATAGTCACGGTGGAATTTTGAAAAGTCAAGCAGAATGTGTATCTACATATACCTACTGAATGTGCTAGAAATGATTGTGAAATTGTACGTATAATAAATCCGAATAAATTTTGGGTCACTTCGTTAGAATACCTTGAAAGTCGTTGAAAGAAACCTTCGACACCTTAGCAACCTTGGTCAAGGTTTCTGTATCTTATACTAAAAAAAATCATGCGATTTGAAGGATATTCACCACATTCAGTGAATTCAAATAGACCAAAAATCTAAGGTTTCCTAATCCATCAAATGTTATGGTTTTTTCAAATTGATATGCAACCGATGTTACACAGAGACTATGATTGATCTTCATTTTCCCCGCGTTCTTGACCTTCACGTACGTTTTGTCAACAGATTGTGATAACAATTCGACGAATCTCGTTTATAAAAACGTTGTTTTCTTTCTGTTACAGATATAACCAAACGCGGAATGTGTGAACAGAGATCATTATCTAACGCGAAGATGCGGTAAGAGTATCGAACTGAACGACAAAGTTTTTACAATCATTTAAGGATCTTCGTCCACTCGCTTGATTACGGGATGTAAGTCCCAGATGTTTATAGTTATCGCGGATATTACCGATATCAGACAAATACGTGACGCAGGATTCTAGACACGAGGTCATCCCCGAAAAAAAAGATACTGTTTCTCATCAAATTCCTCACGGATATCAAGCCACGTTACCCGTCAGTGCGGAATCACCGTACGTCAGGTGCGTCCCCTGGGCGCTGATCGGGCCGGTTAAACCGGAGTCACGGTGGCCAGCCTAGTGAGCGGCGGCGGCGTCGCGGTGCGGTACGATGAGGCGTCCGTGGTGGCGGGAGCTGGGGCCGTCGGTCTGGCTCCCGCTTCCCGGTTAGCACCCTCGAGCATGGACACCTCGGAGGGTCCGGGCCCCCGCGTAAAGGCGGAGACCCCAGATCACCTAGCCAGCACCTCGGTAGGTGGTGGTAACGCCGGTAGCGGAACCGGCGTCGTGAGCAGCGCCGGGTTGTTCGCCGGTATAGCGAGCAGCAACAAGCGGCCACGACCGGACGACTGGTTGGCGCCGCACAGTCCGATGTCGCCGGAAGTACCTCTCCCGACGCAACATCCCCTTTACGCAACGCCGCAGCAACAGCAGCAGCAACAGCAGCAGCACCACCATCCCCATCAGGGACCCCAGCAACAACCCCCGTTGGCACACTCGACGCCGCTGATACAGTCGCAATCCCAAACTGCAGCGCAGCAACAACCCCAAATACCACAGGCCTCGAACAACAACGGATACGCCAGTCCGTTGAGCTCGGGCAGCTACGACCCGTACAGTCCCAACGGGAAAATTGGTGAGTGTAGAATCCTTTTAATTCACGTTATCATTGTCGAGGGATGACGATGCAGAGGGTCGAGACGGTGATGGAGACCGAGGAAGTTCTCTTTAGTTCAATTTGACCCCGAAATTTGTGAAATCGACAAAATGGCAGCTGTTTAAAGACACGAGGAAAACGTTACTTTATGATTGATTGTGATGATGACATCTTTCGGTTCGAGCAATGATGAAGAAACGGACGAAATCGTGTGATAGTGTCATTTTTTTTTCAAATCCAATATGCTTTTTTATTCGAAATCGCATGTCGAAATGCGCTCTGGGTATTCGGAAATATTCGCGTTAACATACATTCGAGTGGAGCAGCTCCTCAAAATTACTTTCTCCAGATCTCTTTTGATGCCTTTGAGCCCCGCGTGTAAACAGTCAATCCACTCGCATGCTACATAAATGACTATTTTCATTAGAGGAAAAAAAAAATTCCTGAGATTTGCTCATGTTCCTACATCGACTCACGAGCACTTGATCGTTTGTCGATCGTTGTACTGTAAGGGTAGACACGGATAGCATAAATTGCAAAAGTGATATCGCGCGATCGAAGAAGTATCGAGACATCCTGCAGACGACAGCGAACCGTCCCTCTTCGTGCCGGTGGTGTTAAGACTCGTTTTGTATCGTCGGTGCCACCCGGGGTCTATTGAACTTATTGATAGAAGCTATTGTCAGCCGAGGACGAGGCCCAGTTGTGAAAAAACCGTGTCAGCTACTGTCAGGAAGTGAAATGATCGTCAAAAGTAGTATTTTTAACTTCCTTGCGAAACCCTGATTCTCGTGGCGATTCTTATCCAACGAAATATTGAACCGATGTTGTAATTTTGACGATTGAAAGAAATAGCCATGATCGAGCTGCAGTCGTAGCCGAGGTCTGTTTCGTTTTTTGGCAGGCAAGAAAAAACGTTTCAAACGCCGTTTTCAACTGTTGGCTAACCCCGTGGTCTCGCCGAACCCGCGTCAGTGTTACGTTACGATAAAGTCGCGACAGCACCCGGTACGCGAAATAAATCGCTCTGAGGCAGTAATTTTAAGACCTCATGCGGGTGCCTCGCGCTTTATAACGCCTACAAAAAGTCGTAAATAGCAACGTAGGTACTAATAACCGATGTACAGTTGCGGATTATCTATGCAAATGTAAAACACCCGTATACGCAACGATAGTACGAGAACAGGGCTCGACAACCTCTGGCTAGTTTATGTACGAACAAACAATGAATCGATGCTGATCTTCGTACTAGTTTTGCGCATCGGTATGGTAGTGACGAAGTATCTCGTTATAAACGCATTTCCGGTGAATCCAGTGACCTCCCGGCGTCCCGGGACGCCCTTGGGTTAAAAAAGAAGTTGAAACATGCGGTGGTTAGTAGCCAATGGTTCGTCACGCAACGAGGATGACCACCGAGCCTTCGCGTATATCGACGGTAGCGTAGGCGCAGCCGGCAGCAAACCAGATTGCCGTCTGATACAGCTAACCCAGTTTGCACCGCGGTACGAGCCTAGGACATATCCAGTTGTAAAGACGGCTGGGGCCAATGCTTAGCTTTTGCCAGGCTTCGTTGCAGAGAGAACGATAGAAACGGCGATACTAGCACGGTCCTTTGCTACACGCTCACGTAACGATGAGCGCTCGGCCGTGACGACGCGGGTATCAACCAGCACCGATGGTAGTTCCGCGATCTACGAGACTTGGCGTAAGGTCAGCTGGTCTCGTGTAACCAACGTCGATGTTCGATACTGGTCATTCTCAACACACTCGCATCGATCCTCGAACGGAAACCGGCGTCACGTAATACCAAAGTACATTATAATCCACGGTGGCTACACCCGACCGGGCAAAGTTACGTGGCTTCCCGTGCATACACGTTAACGTAGGTCGGGTTGTTTGCACTCGAGAATAGCCCGTGACCAAAAATTCGTTGATATTCACTGACGTAAACCTCGCTCGCGCGTGCATCAGGGTTTTAGGGAAAGCGCGTGGATCGATAAGGTTCGTTTTAGCTAGTCGTATCTGGGTCATCGCCGAGACACCAGCAGGGTAATAAACACGATCGTTAAGGTTTGTGTTCATGTAACGGAATTCGAAAAGAGAGAAACTGAACTGCTCAATTGTCACGGGGATGCGAATAATAAAAAAAAAAAAAAAAAAAACAACAATAAAATAAGAAAAAGTTATCAAGTTTAACCTGTGGGAGAATACCGCACCGCCACCTGTGAGCAGGCGCTGCCCACGCTGCACCGCGGTTGTCCGTTAGAGAGGACAGGTGGCGCCACTGATCGCGACGAAACGCCTCCATGAAATCTTCATTCCTCGTGCCGTTTTCATTCTAGTACAATTCCGCAGATTTATTTGCCGGGACCGGTTAGCGCGGACGACTAAGTTTGCGTCATCGACGTTCCGTCACGGTGCAGGGTCGAGGAATGATCAACGTAGAAACCAGCGAGTCCGTCGATAACACCGAATTTTTTTTATGAATCATCAGTCAAACGCGTTGCGATGCGCAACCTAAATTTTAGCATCGGGAGGACAGGCTGTACGATACAGCTTGCGCAACATCGAAACCGTGTTCGAAACTAGTATCTTGGATCATGGTGAATAAATAAAAATACGAAATACGGACGAGTTTCGCAACTATACGATACACGCTAGTTCAGGTTGTTGGATCGAGTTACGATAACGGTGGAGAAGAGGGGCTAGAAAGCGTCCGAAGGGAAGAGAAAGATTTTTAGATAATGGCCGAAAACTCGACCGGCTATCAACCAGTCCGGTTTACAGACTGTTAGGTTCGGTAACCGTAACGGTGCGCAAAGCACGTGGCAGGTCTTGGTATCCCTTGCTTAACAGTTAATCTCCGGGAGAAAGCGCAGGCATTTCGTAGGTCATTGGTGTGAGAACCGGGTTTAATGGATGAGAACAATTCTAAAAATCCCCGCGGCGACGGCAACCGTAGTAATGCATGGATGGTAATTGAGCTATCTATAGAATCTCGGGGTGAATACTTCCGCTCGGTAACGATAAAGAACGGGAAACACGAGGGACGAGGACATCTCGGAAAAAGTAGACCAATGTTACCGGGAGGCTATGAGCTAGGCGAGAAAGTTTGAGCCCGTCAGCAGGGCACACTCTCGCTTGTCGTCGTCGAGCTCGCCCTATGAATATTCTGCCTAATAAGGTCACGGGCCTGTCGGCGGTGTTCGGAAACGGTCGGGTTCGTAACTTTCGGCGTGAGTGCAGCCCCGGGGCTCTTTTTGTGGTTTGAGTATTGCGCTGCGCCGCTAGGAGCGCGCGCAGCTCGACTCGAAAGAGAAACAGTTGCCGCACGCTAGAATCCCACTCGAGTCGTGTGGGAAAGTGAGCGAGCGGGCAGGTTGGCCTCGAACTCAGACCTCAACCTTCTCTTCCCTTCCCCATGGACGATGAACGGACTGGTTTCTAGTACCTACGACGTGTACGTATCTTCTCACTTCGGCCCGGCTCCCAAGAACCAGGGCTTTGATATAACCAACGATCGCGAACGACCAAAGACGATGCGAACAGTCGTGAAAACCAGTTCGACGAATTGCCTCGCTTACAGAGCGCTGGATTCCTATCCCCAGGCTCCCGAGACGAGGGACTATAATAAGAGGATTGCATGCGCGTAATGAGATACGATGCAATTTTTATCAACCTGTTTGCAAGAGGGAACATTCCAGCTCCGTACGAGTATACGGAAAATGACCATGACTCCACCATCTTGGCTAGCACTGTGCTCTACGGCCTTTGAATCCGCGATTGCATAAGATTGCCCCCCTTTCCGGCTTCCCGTTTATCAGCGATTTTTTTTTCACCCCTCCTCGTCGAGGCGGTCAATGCCGGTGGTTCGGGTGGATGTTGCCGCGTCGATATCTAGCAGCGATGACCTAGTTTGCCTTGGTATCCCGGGAACCAGACTGAGAGCGAGAGGGGTGACCTGGCTGAAAACGAAGGGGGAAGAGGATTAAGCTGTGAGCGACCTTATGATTCCCTTAAATCACGTCCCGTCGGGCCCTCAGCTGGCGGGGATACCCGGCCACAATGGGCGTATGACGTGCACCTCGACCTGGTTTGAACTTCCCCGTGACCTCGGCGACCTCATTCAACTGGAACGCGGCCCTGACCCGGCGTGATCGACCGTTGCGCAGGTCAGCGCGACGCCGGGTCTTCTTATTCCGACCCCGGACGACCTGAACGTTCTAGATGCGAATTTGCATTCGATCTCATTCACATCCCTCAGTGTTCACTTCGTAAGTCATCCAGGGGGATTAAACGCCCGAGGGGGAACCTCACTCTCGCTTCCACCTGTTACCACGGTGGATCTGATTGTCCGACCTAATGCGACCGCATCGCTGAACCTTTTGGGGTTGGAGAGCTACCTCGAACACGGTGATCGATCGTACCGCGTCCCACCCCCGGGTCGGAATCTTACTGTTAATCTGGGTCACAGAACTCGATCACTCACGCTGAAGAATTAGGGAGAAAGTAACACGAAGGGGTACAAACATTTTGTACTTTTGATAGTTTTCCGAACTAGGGCGGATCTCGCAATTTTCGAATCGCGAATGTGTGACGCACACACACACGGGTATTGGGCCAGACCATCGGCCAGATAACAGAAATACTGAAATGAAAAAAATAGTAGGTGGCGAATGAGTCACGATCAGCCGAATCGAAGAGGCAGGCCAGCATTCCGAATATAAATCCCGTAAACTTTGGGGCTTGTCTTTGTGGTTGGATCCGATCCAGGTTCGTTCTCTGGGGCCGACCGTTACTTTCCCGGTTCGTCGGCCCAGGTATAATTCTTAACCCTTGGAAGAGTGTTTTTTTCATCCGGCTGATGACCTGGCGGACCCGAGTCCCCGTCCTTGCCGTGAATATTTGAGCTACGGATTGCGCTACCCCTGAATATCCGTTCACGAAACTTTACCACTGGCCTCGATGTGTCTCGTCCGGGTCCCTGGCCCTTGGAAGAAAGTTGTGTAACGTTGTGATGTGTCCGTCCTTTACCGATCCTCCGGGCGCCGAGTCGGCAAAGCTAAAGAGGACTTTTATACCTGATCTCCCTCCCGCTGACCCAAGGGTCTATTCTTGATGCGGCATGCCACGGGGTAGGTATAAGTGTCTGGGAAATTCTTTGGGAGATTAGCTTCGGTTGGGTTACTGCCCGATCATTGTCAGTCACATATTGTCTCCGCATGCGGCGCGTCCACGTGCCGTCACGATTTTTCCCAGTAAACTAAAACTAGTAGAAAAGAAGCGACGAACCGAGTTCACGGGTTTCGATTCAATTGCCTGATTTTCTAGTCGATAGTTTCGTAGATTGGTAAACAAATGCTATACGGACAATGGCCATGGGAGTGGATATAACTAGTTGGTGTTAGAACCGGGGCCTTGGTGCGTACAGGAAAGACCTCGCGTTATTCACTAGAGCCTGACGAGGCCCCGTAATCCCAGTAATCCTCGCATCCGGTCCGCTCCGGGAAGGATGACTCGTCTCTGCCTCTGCCTTCTCGAATAGGTGAGCGTTGGAATGATTTTCAGACCCTCGGAGCTGCAGGTGTTGTGCAGGAAACAGCATTTCTTCCAGTCCCCATAACGTGTAGCTGTCAGGAAAGAAGAGAAAAAAACATCTCATTTCCTACAACACCGAACAGCTTCTGCGGTTTGAGTGACATTCTATCAAGCGTTGTAATGGTAATTGGATTCAGGGTTTGGAACTGAAATATCGTGGTTCAACAATCCTTTCGCCAATGTTGTGAGTGGAAGGGACCAGGATATCATTCTCCCTCTTCCATTAATGAACGGTCTCGCCGTTTTGTTTTATTCCTTTTTTATTTCGGCCATATCGAAAGAGGTGAACGGTATGATGCAATGACGGAATGACAGAGTAATACGTGAACAGCGTACGCGGGACCAATTTGAGTGTGACATTGAGCCCGGTTGGGGTCAGGCACCTGACTGGCCTTGAGATCACGGTGCGTTTTAAGGCACTTCCGCGTATCTGCACAGTGTCCCGTGGAGGATGGAAGCAAGGCAGCTGATCCATCGGATATAACCTGGTACACGCGTCTAGTTATGGATAGATATGCAGAAGCTATGATGTCGCGCAGATTGGAGCCTCTGGTGCGCGAACTAATTCACTTGGCCCCGTTTCGGGCCGGGCGACAGCTACGGCCGTGACCCGGCGGGGTGTAACAGGTGGGTGACGTCATGACCGTATCGCGAGGGCGCTTCCCCACCATTCGCCATGACCTGCATCCTGACGCGACCGTTCAACGTCGTAGGGGGCTATCCCGGGGAAGATGGATTCCCGGGTCGACCAGGGTGGAAGAGGAATCAACCGAGAATAAGAGAAAATGTTACGACGATGATGGGCCAGAGGAACACCACCCGGACTTTAAGTCGGGGTGCGCGCGCCCGGAGTGAAAGTATCGGTGGTGCCGGGAGGCTGGTGGTTCGCGCGCTCCTCACCATCGGGGTCCTCGTGCCAACCGCTACCGCAGCGCGAACCTTCAGTCAATGACAGGCAGCCGGCGTGGTAGCTTCGCGTTACGAAACGCCTCCGCGCAACATCGCATTTACTCAAGAAACTGAGGTTCTCGGTAACGCGATACACATTCGTGAAATGAGTTTTCGATCGAAGATCGGCACGGGCTGACCGGAAGAGTGTCTCTGGGTTTTTTTTTCCCCGACCTGCTCCGGAATACTGTGTCGTGCTGTGGCTGTTGTCAGTTGTGGTTCGCGATAATCCACGTGGACAGGGCCACATGCTGGTCACCTGGCCCTCGGTAGGGTCGAGTCTGGTGCTCGTCGCCAACGACAATACCTGCGCCTTTGGCGTTTCGGGTTCCGACAGGACGAGCGAGAAGATAGGAGAGACCGCGGAGATGCTGGCCGTCCCGCGAGTACCAGTCGCCGGAGTAAAGCGTCGTTGGGGTGGCGGCGGATTCCAGGAGTCTAGCCCCGAGGTATCGAGCAGCGGGGTTCTTTCTCCGCCGCCAAATTTTCACCCATCGACACCCGAGTGCGCCGTTAACGCGGATGATCTACAACTATGGGATTTGGACCTGCAGAGAGATTCATCGCAACAATTGCGACGGGGGATCCCCGGCGAAACTACAATCATAAACAATCATGATACCGTATTCTCGTCAGATACTATGACGGAAGGTGATACAACCGATGATACGACCTCATTTTACATCCTCAATAACTTTAAGCCTCACAGTAGCTGCAGACGAACATTTCGGGAAACTGTTTGACCGCAGTCAGCGCGGTTCTCGGGAATTAAAAGTAGGTTACGCGATTGCGCAAATCGCGTTTATTATACAGGCCACCGGGAGTAGGAAGTTTCGCGCTGGCCTCGCGTCGTCTAAATCCTTCTTCTGAAACGACTCACTTCTTTGGGTTAGGGCTCCTAGCTAACGCGGAATTGGATTTCTGAAAATAACACGACGCCAATTTCAACCTGCCACATTTAACGTCAGCAAATTTTTTCCCCTCCTTCACGACGGGTGTCGCGTTCCTTTGCTATTCCCGTGGGTATTTTTTTTAACGCAGACCGTGACAGATGGATGAATTACTGACAAGTAACTGATAATTGTGCTATTCGCATGTTTGCAAACGGGTCTCCCTTCCTCTCAACGTCAACAACAACTGATTCGGGTCAGATTCTGTACTCTCTCGATTATAGATTCATCGACATTGACTGTAATTGATTATTATTATTATTTTCACTCTTGACGATTCGGCTGCACCTCTTTTTTCTTCACTTCAAAGTCCCGTTGTTCGCTAGAGCAGCGTATGTTCGGAGAAATAGTTTTGAAACTGGCCTACCAGCCATTGTTTCCCGTCTATTTCACCGCATACGGTGTAGACTGCTGAACTCGAAATCGTCAGACTCTGACGGGTATCGTAAACTCTTGTGTTGACACTAGCAGTGAAATGGTGAGTTTTTTCTTTCCGTTCAACAAAAACTGGATCACAAAATATGCCGAATAAAAGTTGTATCGTTGAATCCCAGACGGATCCCGTCTGCGTCTCGGGGTTCCTCCGTTCGTGTGTCGTCAGTGTATCGGTTAGGTCAGTAGGTCACACTCTTGCTGGCGGTCTGGTCGGCGTTGGGGCCGAGGTGGTACGGAGAGAGAGTGTGTCTGTGTGTCGTGGTGCCAATTTCGTGACAATTGGACTATAATTGGGACTCAATTCCGGCTCATTTTTTTCCTAACCTCAAACTCGAAGGGCTTGTCAACGACCTTTTCTCTCTCTCTCTCTCTCTCTCTCTCTTGACGTCAGTTGACAGTCCGACCGCACTCGGAGTCGTTTAGTGCGGTTGGCGTGACTCTACGCGCTTATCACTGGGGTACCATACACCAGTCGCACGTCCGTGACCCAGAAAAAAGTTGTACGATTGTGAGATCTTACCGCGTGCACGCGCCAAGATCTCAACCGTTTCGATAAGGAATGGAGAAAATCGAAAACTTAACGATGTCTGAAGGCTTAGAACTAGGTCTGCGCGGACTGCTTGCAGCGCGCGTTGCAAGCTACGGCCGGGTGACCGCCGTCCCGAGATGCAAGGCTAATAACCCCGCGAGTTGTTTATCCTTGAACTCTGCTAAGAAAACGGAGCGTTCATCGTCTTTGTTACCCGCACCACGTTTGTGGCCGGGAGAAACGGAGTGCCACAACTCGATCAACCCCGATGTGTCTAGTCCTGTTGACGAACGAGTGCGCTATCGCGGTCGAGACGCGAACCAAAAGAAGAAGTAATGACAAAAACACAGCGACTGCCAAGTATAGGTTGAAAGAACCTAAGGAGCACGGAGGATCGAAGGCTCGAGCGAATTACGCTGACAAGGCCAGGGCTGGCGTGGGGGCTTCTCGATTGTCGCGTCTTGCGCAACGCCGGACACGGTAACCCCGACTGAATTGGTTGTAAACACGACGCCTAGGCACGACTTGAACACTTCAAGTTTGTTGCGGCTTAAAATTTAACGACATATTACCGGGTTTTATCACGTCTGTCGCAGATAAGCAAAATGGCGACAAGCAGCAAGTCAAACTTTCTATGGAACGAATATAGTTGCGCAAAGATCATTTTAGTTCGTGCCGCTGCATCCAGCGTTGGAGTCTCCGAAGAAATATTGCGATCGAAGTCATATCGTGCAAGAGCACGGGGGCATGTCGGACGCCGTTGTGAGATCGATTGTAGTGATTCAACGGTACGCAATATGACGAAATCCGCAGAATACCGTCACCTGACCAGAACGAAGCCTGTTTTTATGCTTCACACAGTTTAGGAGTTCTTTAGGAGACGATCGTCGAAGATGGAACGAAGAGGAGATCCTAGGAACAACCCTGGGGAAATGATACTGATGGTATTAATCCTACATCGGAATGTCGATAAACAAGATCGCAAAATGGTGGCGTGACGAAGCGGTATCGGAAAAATGAACCTCTAGCCGGTGTGATTTCGATGCCATAATAATGCCTGTAGACTACGTGCGAGAAAAGCACTGCTGACCGCGAAGCCGATCTCTGAGGCAAGTTAGGTTAGTTTCAACTCTCGGCGGCGGCCCCCTTTTAATACCGATCCCATCTGAGGAGAGTCGAAGGCTGTGTGCTTCTCTCACGTTTGTAACTTGCGGTTAAGCTAGGTTGCACAAGTAACAAAGATGGTGGTACCAGAGTCAAGGCCGCTCACTGCTCCGCAACGCGCTACTAACCAGCGCTCGGGAACCTGCCAGGCGAATCTTGGTACAGTCTACATAGCAGTAAACGACTCCTTTGGGCATTGGGGTTCATTGCTGATCGAGAAAATGCGAAATCGTTCGAATCATTCCTTTCGACGTCATAGGGAATCCGAAGAATGGTCGGCGATTTTTTGATCCTCCTCACGCGGAAATATTGAGCAATTGAAATAGTAGCAAGACTCGTATGAATTTTTTCTACTCCTTACAATGGCGACCATGTGGGATCCAATTTATGAATCCGTGTTTCGAGAGCGGATTACTGCGGTTGAACAGATATGTGGGTGCTGAAATTGGCAAATGAAATTCATCATTACGGCTACCACCTAGTGTCCAGCTTTTTATGACTCATTCGTGTCCTCCTTCAACGCGGTGCGACATACATATAATTACACTTAAGATATCAGTCATCGTTGTATCGCAATGTGTCCACCTAGTTTTACTGCCATTTTGTAATAAATTACCGCTTTGGTGGACAGTTCAAGAGAACGGAATACCTTAAGGAAGCATTTGAAATACGTCACGTACCAGACAGTATCATCAATTATCAGGGGAAAGTATTCCTAGCGAAAACGCACGTGTTGCGTATGACGCGCATACATTTCCAACTTTTGAATCCTCAACGTTTGGCAATAATTACTGCAGCTCCGACCGGTGGAAGCTCTGGGTCTAGTTCTAGGCCGCTTATTAACTACGTGGCGGAACGTTCTCATGTACATTGTACACCCAGGTATCCATTATTCCCTTATCGCGTTATAGTGCCGGGAGAATTCATCGCGTGGAACGACGTGTGGATTTCACGGTTGGTGAAAGTCCGTCTATGTGATAACACGTCCATGTCTCCCATATACACTGTTAAATCTCCACGTAACCTGTACACATTATCGTGATGTGAACAGGAACTGGTACTAGTACACCAGTGTCTCCCAACCTCTGACAAAACTAGCTGTCGCGATGTTGATGACGCCAAGACGTTGACCGTTCGTTTGTTTTCGTATTTTTTTCAGGAAGGGACGATCTGTCACCGCCAAGTTCGTTGAACGGGTACAGCGCCGACAGTTGCGACGCGAAAAAGAAGAAGGGACCGACTCCGAGGCAGCAGGAAGAGCTGTGTCTCGTCTGCGGCGACCGGGCGTCGGGCTACCACTACAACGCGCTGACGTGCGAAGGCTGCAAGGGATTCTTCAGGCGGAGTATAACGAAGAACGCGGTTTATCAGTGCAAATATGGCAATAACTGCGAGATTGACATGTACATGCGGCGAAAGTGCCAGGAGTGTCGTCTCAAAAAGTGTCTCACGGTCGGTATGCGGCCGGAGTGCGTCGTTCCGGAATACCAATGTGCCGTCAAACGGAAGGAGAAGAAGGCCCAGAAGGTAGGGGTAAGGAAACTTCGATATTCTTACCTAACGATCCCGTGACCGGTGAAATATTCCAAATACACTGACGATATTCCTGTTTAATTTTGCCAGGAGAAGGACAAGCCCAACAGCACGACGATGAACGGTTCTCCAGGAAGTCTCAGCGGACTTGGGGCCGATCCGCAGATGGGCGTGAAGCTGGAACCTACCGAGACTGATTCGCACTCGATGCTAGGAAGCAGCAGCAGCAGTACGAGCCTCGTTTGCCACAACGGAATAAAACCCGTGAGTCCCGAACAAGAGGAACTCATACACAGGCTCGTGTACTTCCAGACAGAGTACGAGCAGCCAAGTGGCGAGGATCTCAAACGGATCAAGGTGAGACGTCGCTGTGGTATTCCGGGTGGACGTGTGTCGTAACGTGCGGTTCTCTTCAATTTCAGAATGACCCCTCCGACGGAGAAGACCCCAGTGATTTGAGGTTCAGGCACATAACAGAGATCACGATACTCACGGTACAGCTAATCGTCGAATTCGCAAAGAGGTTGCCAGGTTTTGACAAACTATTGCGCGAGGATCAGATAGCCCTTCTCAAAGCATGCTCCAGCGAAGTCATGATGCTCAGGATGGCGAGGAAGTACGATTTCCAGTCGGACAGCATCGTGTTCGCGAACAATCAACCATACTCCAGGGATAGCTACAGTCTTGCAGGGATGGGCGATACCGTTGACGATCTTCTCAGATTTTGTAGACAAATGTATGGCATGAAGGTCGACAACGCGGAATACGCTCTTCTCACGGCCATAGTTATTTTTGCTGGTAAGTAGCATAGAGCTGATCGACGATTATGGTTGGGCTTTTCCCACAATTCCACATTTCTATGATCAAGCATTTTCTCACTACAAGCTGGTCCAACAGTCTGCTTTTAACGCGGTTTTTCGATTCTTCAAATCAACATGTCATCGTGAAATCCAGATGACATATGAGAAAAGTTTTACCGCCTCGCTAAACTCTAGTTTTGCAGTCCCCTCATAGAATTTGCTCAAATTTGTACACAACATGTCTTTTTTTAATGCCAAAAGTTGTCTGAAAACTCATTTACATGCTCCAACATACATTTCTTGAATACCGAAAAAGTAACTTTGACATTGTTTTGGGATTTTGTGTATAATAGAATTGTGTTTTTTTTTTCTTCAAATTTCCAGAGAGGCCGTCGTTGGTGGAAGGCTGGAAGGTTGAAAAGATCCAGGAGATATACCTAGAGGCGTTGAAAGCGTACGTGGACAACAGGCGAAAACCAAAATCTGGGATGATATTCGCAAAGCTGTTATCAGTGCTTACAGAATTGAGGACTCTTGGCAATCAAAACAGCGAGATGTGTACAAGCCTGAAATTAAAGAACAAAAAGTTGCCTCCTTTCCTAGCCGAGATATGGGACGTGGTACCCTAGTTTTTTTTTTTCTCATTTGTTTATTTTCGACGGGAAAAAAAAACAAAACAAATAACAGAACAATAATAAAAAAACAAAAAAAAAAAACAAAAAACGTTTTACTGTGTGCGTCCCACGGCGCCGTGGACTTTTATACTAGTGCACCGCTATGCCGCCGTTTTTAAACGCGATTATATATTATTATATATATATATAAAAAAAAAAACATATTTATGTTCTTACACAGAGTACATATGATATTTATTTGATAATAATAATAATAATAATAATAATAATAATAATTAATAACAAACAAATAAACAAGAAAAGAAAATATGTACATATACATATATACATATAGCAAAAGACGGCGGCGAGGCACGCAGGCTGTGATACGTAGAGACAGTACCCCCGAGACTATAAGGAGCTACATACACTTATTTAGTATACTATATTACTAAAAAAAAAAAAAAAAAAAAAACAACTAATACTAATACTAATACTAAAACTAAAACAAAACACATACACGTTACACACATGTACATTGTATAACACCCCCAACTTTACCCCGTACAGACCCCCCTACGGACTACTCCCTGTAACTAGAAGAAAAAAAAAAAAATGTAAATCATCAATATGTAAAACGTGCATCATATGAAGAGCCGGCGTCGTACTATAGGCGTTTTAGATACGGTATGATAAGAAGAGAGGAAATAAAGATGGATTGGTATGTATGTATGTACCTGGTGTATGGCAACTGTTGAGCAGTTGACCTGCGCCGGTAAGACATATGTATAGTAGATTAAAAAAAGAAAGAGAAGATTAAAGAAGAGAAAATTGAAAAAAAATAAATAAAAATAAATAAATAAAAAAATGAGCGTGAATATGATTAATACATAAGTAAAATGAGAATAGAGTCTATATAACACACATAGCATAATAATATATTGCTAGTATGTATGGTTTTTTTTTTTTTTTATATTAAAGAAAAGAGAAGAGAAAGAAGAGAAAAAAAGGGAGAGAAATTATTATTTTTAAACGGTAACGAATTTCGAAAGTATATGAGATAAAATTTTACTGACAAAAAAAAAAGATATGAAGGAAGAGGAAGAAGAAGAAAAAAATTTATGTAACGATAACACAACTATATTATGTTACGTATATATACATATATATTATGTATATATATGTATATAAAGAAGTAAAATATTGATTAATTAATTGATTAAGTGATTGAAGTAAATTAAAGTAATCGAGTATACATATATATATGTCTCTATATATTTATATACACAATTTATGTATGTATATATAAATATGTATAAATATATATATATATATATAGAATATTTACAAATGGTTAAGTAATTATTAAGCAAGGCTAGGGAGGTAGTGAGTTTTTAGTCAGTCAGCTATAGGCTATAGGTGACCCGAGTCAAGTGCAAAGCCCTGTGCCTTCAGCAGCGGACATCGGCTCACCGACAAACGAAAACGAAAACAAAAAAAAAAAAATGAAAAAAAAACATGAAATTTAACCGTCCGTTTTAATTTTTTAATAAACAATGAAAAAAAAAAATGAAAAAAAAACGAAAAACAAAAAAATAAAAATAAAAATAAATGATTCCAAAAAGTTATGACAAAAGAAAAGAAAAAAAATGAAAACAAAAAACACACACATCCGATGAATTTATTGAATAAATATTACAAAAAAAAAAACATTATTATTATTAGAGAATTATTGATGATGATGGAAGTATTAGGAAATATATAGAAACGGGAAAGAGCTAATAAAGGGGAGAACGAATAATACGATGAGAAAAAAGGTGGCTTTATGGTATAGAAGAAAGAAAAAAAATAAAAGAAAAAAGAACGATTTCAAACACCCGGTCATTTACATAAAAAACAAACAAACAAACAAACAAACAAAAGTCAACACAAATTTCGTTTAAAAAGATTCTCGATGTTGTAAAACTGTATAACTTACTACTACTACTACTACTACTACTACTATCCATATGCTATATATCGACAAGAATTTAAAAGCGAAAAAATAAAAAATAAATAAATAACTGTATGCAGATATAATAATGTATTCTATATGTAGTAATATACTAACGTCTCTCAGTATATAATGTAATATATATATATATATATATAAAAAATGAAACAAACAGAAAAGAAAAATCATCGGCGAGTTGAAAATAATAATAATAATAATAATAATGATACGGCATAATAATTATGATCGTATAAAAAAAAAAAAATCGAACAAGCGAAACGTTGTCAATGTGAAAAAAAAAATGACAGACAAGAAAAGATGAAAAAAAAAAAAAAAATTGAGAATGAAATAAAATGTTCTAATATCGAGGCTCTTACGATAATATAGACCTCCTCGTGCAATCATAAAACACGTTCGTATAATGTATTTAAACGTGGATATTATAATACATATATACTATAATATATATTGTATACTTGTAAGTGCGGCATGTCATTTAACGTTGATAAGAAGAAAAAAACAGAAATAATTATATATTATTAGATATAAGGGGGTTGATCATCGGAACGTCTTGTACCACGGTCAAGAATATACACGCCATGTTCGATATATCCTACTCCACCTTGTTCAAAATTCGTCTCTTTATTACCGAACGGTTAAGATTTCGATGATCATAAACATTGGATATGAGACATAAAAATTTGAATTTTGAAATTATATAAATAAATGCCACTGGGGCAGACCACTGCCACACGATTAAAACGTGAACGACACGAGAACACCATCAATATCATGATACCACCGTTATTAGAACTCAAAACATAAACAAGAAAAAAACAACAGCGTCAAGTAATATCAACCAATCAATCATACCTCATAATAATTACATCATACGTGCAGCAGCAAAAAACGAAAAAAAAAAACAATAAAGCAGCAAAACGAAAATATAAATTAGATTTAGATCGCTCTAGTGTGTGTGTGTGTGTGTGTGTGTGTGTAGAGCCACACGACATATAGTAAAAAAAAAATAAATAAATAAATAACAACACATCGCATTACATTTACATTAGGTTAGATTAATGTCGCCTAGATTGGGTATAGTTTAAAAAGACAAAAACAAAAGACAGACACAGAAAGAGAGAAAGATATAGAAGACCTTACAGGTACCTTGGACTCCAATTTTATCAATATATTTGGAGTTATGTTCATAAATAGTTGTTATTTTATTATTATTATTATCATTTTATACTGATTTGCTTGAGATCTGAATATCGAACTGCTGGATCGACAAAAAAAAAAAAAAAAAATTGATAAAGATTAATATAACATTTCACTAATCACTACTCTCCTCTAAAGTTATATCGTTTTTTTTCTTCTTCTTCTTCTTCTTCTTCGTTTTTCAACACATCATTTGGCAATATGATGGCGGGCCGATTTCGCGTATCCTTAACCCATTCAAAAAATGAAATTAAAAAAAAAAAAAAACTCGACTATTATAAGAATACCCCATCTATTGGAATAATTCTACTATCACTGCCAACGCGTTTAATTTTTTCACGTCTTGTTTTTTTTTTTTTTTCCGTCGTCTAAATGTTGTTGTTGTTGTTGTTGTCGTTGTTCTTGTATGATTATTATTATTATTACATATTGTATATCGTTGTCGCTAAAAGCGGTTTTCACAATACATTTTTAATAAATACTGCCAGTTAGAGTCACGCGCGAGTTTCTCTGTGTTGTTTAATAAATATAATACTCGTGGATAACAAACAAACAAACAAAAAGAAATTCATTCTTCATCATATCGTATACATGCATAATAATGATCATAATTTTCAAAAAACAAAAAAAGAAAACGAACTATAAGTTGCAACGATTATTCTAAAGCATAAAAAAAACAGAAATTAATGATTGAAAAAAGGCTGCTAATATTTCTTACTAAAAGAAAAAAAAAAAAAAAATAGAAACAATCAACAATCTGTTTGCAATAATTCAATATCACATTGGCCTGCCATCAAACTACATCTGCGTTAGGTATAGGGTTGATGAACGAAATTAATGAAATTATATTAAAATTAAAACCATACACAATACAAAAACACACACACACACACACACACACGGCACAGCGGGCTCTTTTCTCAATAAGTGCGTCTTGTCTGTATAATAAATATTAAATAATCATAATAATAATAATAATAATAATGAATAATAATGATGATAATTTACTTAATATACTACGATTTTATCAATAATTGAATAATGAAAAAAAGACAAGAAAAAATGAAATCAAGTAAATAAAGTAGAAAAAAAAAAAAATCGAAATTACAAAAATTAAACGATGGAATAAGAAAAGAAATGAGAAAATGAAGAAAAAAAAAGGAATGTAATGGAAATATTTATAGAATATTAACGCGCGAAATGAGGGGGGTTTGGGGGTGCGGAGCAATTATATGTATTGAGAGCTCTCTGATTTTGGTATCTTCCCGCCACTGTCATCCGCCCACAATATGAATTGGCTGGGATAACGAATTGGTGCTTTTGAATATTAGACTGAATTTGTTGTACGTTTAAAAAAAGAAGAAGAAGAAGAAGAAGAGAAAAAAGAAAAAAAAATTTAATAAATTATTCATAATAATAAAACACGGAGTCTTCTCCGTCTAATTGGTATATTAGAAAGAGACGAAATAAAAAATTGAATTAATTGAAAAAAAGTAAAAAAAAAAAAAATCAATTATTTCTATTGGTAATGTTTTATAAAAAAAAATATAAATTAAAATTAATAGATTGATAAAAATTTGAGAAAAACGAGAAAAAAAAATTTGAATACTTGCTCTTAGAGGAAGGAGGACGTTTTTTTGTTTTTTTTTGTAACGTAAGGAGCGACGCTGTGCAGCACATAAAATATCTTGTCTACTTGTCTGGATATTATATACTATGAAATATATATTTTTTTCTTTAATTTCTCTCTTTCGGGGATATTCGTGTGTATACATCAATATTATATATATTATAATATTATTATTATAAAAAAAAAAAACAACAACATAATAATATACTATAAACGATGTAATTCATTATAAACAATATATACAATAATTTTAACGAAGTGAAAAAAAAATAATAATAATAATTGATGAACAAAAGAATAAAAATGATAAACGAGCAGTGAAGCTCTTGCGATGTAGGGTATATATAATTGTCATTTGATATGAAGAAAGAAAGAAATTAAAAAAAATTTAATAATAATGACAATGAAGACGATGAGAATATAGCCTCGAGGCAATGCGAGGCGAGGTATAGACTGACTGAGTAGTAAAGACACACTTGATGGTGCACCGTAGTGCTATTTTGTGTATTGTATTCACTACGCAAGGACCACTGCTCTTCTCGGCTCGTTATGAAAATTTTGAAAAAAAAAACAACAAAAAACTAATATGTCGACGTACCAAAATTATAATCCTTTTTTTCGTTTCAAATTGACTGTCTATATTAATAAATAGCATCGTTGCGGTTGAGAGTAAGAATGTAAACGAAAAGTTTTATACAATGTGAATGTGGCGAGCGAAGATGCGCAGCGATAAGCCGAAGGGAGCAGTGGCAAGCACAATATTGAATAAAATATTATACTGAGTAATATTATACTATACTGAGAGCGAGAGAGAGCGAGAGAGAGAGAGAGAGAGAAATTGTAAAAGAGAATCAATTATTATCTCTGAACGATTATGTGTGATAAGGACCACTAGATGACTGAGAGGTGACGGCGGTGTTTAGAAAAGAGGAATAAAAATTTAAACAGAGAGCGGGAGAAAAATAGAGAAATCAATGATTAATGGATATTGTAAATAGAGAAAAGCGGATTGAAATATATAGGGTATTGAAAGCTTTGTAAATTGGCTTTGACTCTACCTTATTTTACATGTAAACCAAGAGAAAAAAAAAAAATCAAGAAACAGTCACAGCGTTGTCGTGCGTAACGAATTTCTGTTCCCAACGATGGATCATCCTCCGCACTTCCTCACATAAATATTTTGTTTTATCCTACTATTTTATTTAATTTTTTCTCATCTTATATCCAGAAAAAAGAGTCAAGGATCTGTATCTAGACCCTTACCTCTAGACTCATTCTTTATTTTCTCTTAAACTTTGATTCTGATCTATCGTCAACGATAAACTTTTCCTCTCTTCGACGTCGTATACTTTTTTTTTCTACTCTTAATGTTACTAAGCGGAGTATGTCGAAGAAACAAACAAAAAAGGCCAGCGCTATCATCCAATGCTGCAGAGATAGTCGCCGCCTATCGCTAACATGCAAGAGCGAAGGAGTATGACGAGCCTGTTTCCTCTCCCAATTGTATTATTATTCATAATCATCTAAACCCTACTATTATTCATTTGTGCATGACGAAGACACATAATATTATTATTATTATTATTATTATCATTATTATTATTAGTTTATGTAATTATATTTGAACGACGTTATACATAATAGTAGCAGTTAACCAAGTTTCTCAGCTCCTAATGTTATTATTATTAATTATTATTAGTTATTAATATCATTGAATAATCTTAATATTGTTATCAATTTAATTAGTTATCTTATTGGACCGTGCAATATGTACAAATTTCTACTAAATTACAGTTTTTTACATGCGAATATATATATATTATATTATATATGTGTGTATATATATATATATATATATATTTGAAAAAGAAAATATTGAATAAATAAATAAATATATATATATATATATATATAGATATATAATATAACTAATAGAACGTAGGTGGCATAGCGCGTGAAATGAAGTGAATTAAATAATGGAAATGCGATGATAATGATGATTAAGAATTTTAGCATCAAGTTTAAAATAAGGTTTAAAGAAAGGAAAAAAAAAGTTAATGATAAGTTATACATAGTACGTTATTTAAATATAAAAACTTACGTAACAATACACGTATATGTATAATAGGTGAACTATAACCCCCCCCTTCCCCCTTTCCCCCGCCCCCCTACTTCACTCGCCCACATCTCTGTTGTACATTATTTTTATTTCCACTATAAATCCCAAACCCCCCCCCCACACACACACTCGATAAACCCTTTTTTACATAAAGAAAAAAAAATGAATAAAAATAAAAAAAAAAATATATATATATATATAAACGCGAGATCGGCATTGCAAACCACAATTGCCCTCTATGTATGGATGATATGTTCCAATATATTAGATATACATATATATATTAAATAATTTCAACACAATTTTTCATGCCCACTATTATTATTATTATTATTATTATACATATATACATATTGATTATTGAATGTAGTATAATTTCTTAAAATTATGATTATGATATAATCGGGGATCACGTACATACCTTCCAGCAGGTAAGTATCGATGATTCTGATTTTCTGCTAAAAACTCACTATCATATTATATAGACAAACATTTTTTTTTCAAACCAATTGGAAAAAATATATATATATATATTTTTGTTAAAGACTTGATGAAAATTTTGGAAAAATTATTGCCAAAAAAGAAAAAAGGAATTGATGGAAGTGTCTTGTCAAATCATTTTTGTCAGGATTCAGGTAAATACAAAAAAAAAAAAAAACCTTCCGGATAAGAATAGAAAACGTCTCTATGCACAGAATGCAGTATTTTTATACTCATTATTTTGAGGTCATAGGTCATTATTTATAACGGTCGGAAAAAATTAATTGATTTCATGGCATTTTGTATGTCGTTATAGTGGATTTGTATTCACGAGGAATCATATTTTCTATCTTTGGGAGAAAAGGTGTAAAGGAACGGTTATTTACTGCATAACGAATTCATGTAATCGATTGTAGATGATTCTTTCTTTCTTTTTTTCTTTTTTTTTCTTTTTTTTTTTGGTTTTTTTCTTTGCGTACATTATACATGAATATTTTTTATATTAATATAATTTAGACAGGATGTAGTCCTTTCTCTTCCGGAACATTGAAAGTTGAAGAAACAAAAACAAAAACGCCACTTTTAAGACGGAAAGTAGTGATAAGGTGTTCAATCAGACCCATTATAATTATAAAAAAAAAAAAAGAAAACAGATATGCTGAAATTAGTCGATCAAAGTAGGTAGCGGTACATCAATGTAGAAAATTTGATCGCAATGATCCTATTCCTTCTTATTTCATCGTTCCTTAGATAATCTCCCTAATTACGACGACTTGAAAAATAATCAAACAAAGGTGTAGATCGATTGCAGTTAATGACTTTTTTTTTTTTTTTCGTCGCGTTTTGGTGGCACGTCGTTCCTCATCACCCCGATCGTGTTGAATACCTTCAGCGAAGATGATCGCTGAACCGTTTTATGGTTGGTATCGACGGGAATGGAAAAGGGATCGCGATATGTTGATGCGATCAAGCGTTGAAAATATTTTTTTATACCATGTTCCCCTGTGCGTAGGCAGACCTACAGCTCGTTGCTCACCACACGCTGCATTTTTTTGTCGGGTTCATGGGCGAACCAGGTGGGCAATTGAACGCACGAGCAAAATCATGGCTGTTAGAAAGTGGTCCCAGAACCCTGACCGGACCCGGGGAATGGACGCTGCTGCGTATCTTCGTTAGGGCGTCTTCCGGACGCATCGAACCGCACCATATCTGGGCGTAGTTCAAAAAGAAGAGCTGATCGTGGGTCAGGTTGACACCCGGCAACAGGGGCTCTTCTCCGTGAATCGATACCCACTTTTTGTAAGCCTGAAATATTACGCAGTTCCAATTGTGTTCCAATCTGAATTAAGTACTCTAGGAGACTTTTACCAGGGTACAAGTATTCAGCATGAAGATGATCAGCAGAAATCATCCATGAAATGATATGAAATCACGGAATCACTTGTACACCTGAAGTTTGAGTGAATGGCCCCTCCGATCAGTGCCGGTGGTCACAGTGTTTTTGGGAGTGTAGTATGTGAGGCTTGAGATTCACCCGAAATGATTGTTTGAGGCCACCGTTGTCCGCGATGTTCTCGCCCTGGGTCATCCTGCCGTTTACGTACAGGTCGATTTCCTGGAGCCTGTAGCGTGAGTACTGGTCGACTATGCACTGGGCCCGATCTCGGAAGGCTCTGATGGTCGAGTTGTTCCACCATTGCATCATGTTACCGTCCTTGTCGAATTGTCTGCCCTTGTCGTCGAAGCCATGGGTGATTTCGTGGCCGATGACCACACCGATGCCGCCGTAATTTAGAGACTTTGGAAAATGCTGAGAGTAGAAGAGAGGCTGAAGAATACCGGCGGGAAACACTGCAACGAAAAGATTCATCAATCATCATTCAGAATCCACGTTTCTATTCTCAGCTGACCGATCAACAAACACACCAATGTCGTTCTTGTTGGGATTGTAAAAAGCGTTGACAACCGCCGGCTCGGTCGACCACTTGTCCTTGTCGACGGGTTGTCTCAGTTTCTGGAGATTGTGGTAAGCGTCGTACTTCAGAACCGATAGAATATTCTCCAGGAATCGATTGTCCGTTATGTTTAACTGGAAAGTAAGAGAGGGAGTAATGCTCACGATGTCATTCGATCACGTCTGCTGTCTCACCATGATATATTCCTTCGAGAGTTCGACGGGGTCCTTGAGGAACTCTGGGTACCCGATTCTCTCGTTCATCGAGTCGGCTTTGCTTTTGGCCACGGCGCGAGTCTCGTCGTCCATCCAGTGGTTTTCCGCGAGCAGCTCGTTGAAGGCTTCTCGGATGGTGTGGATCATCTCCAAGGCGGTTTCCTGCGAAATAGTTACCGGTCACTCCTCCACCGTCTCTAAATTACACCGAGGTCTCATTCAACCCAGCACCTTGCTATCGTGGTTGAAATTGTCCCTGATGAAGAGGGCGCCCACGGCCATTCCCAATTTCTTGTTCGTCCATTCGACGCACTGTGACCATCGGTTTCGATCGCTGAGGATCCCGAGCAGTATCTTTCTGAACTCGACGCGTTTTTGTTGGTAGTCGTCGATCATGTGGGGCATTATGGACATTACCAAACGCCATAATACGTAGTTGTGCAGAGTTCTGCGAGGGACGAGGGACAAGAGCGTGGTTTAAAAAATGCAGAGGTCAAACGCAGCTGTACGCACCTTCTGTCAGTGTTCTCGAGGATACGACCCATCTGGATAAAGTACGGCATAGCGTAGGCTACCACCGGTTCATCCTCGGTGATCGGAGCGGTCAGGAAGGCCTTGAGATAGACGTACCAGTTGAGCTGAGGCACCTCTTGCTGAAGCTGGCGCAACGTCAGCTTCCGGTATATCGCGGAAGTGTCGTGTCTATCAGCTTCCGGCAACGAGGCCTGTGAACGTGAGGAATAGGACCGATGACGATATCAGTTTTTTAGTGCATCGGAGGCTCACGTACGTTGGCTAACTGCTTTTCGAGGAGAATAACGCGATCGAATTCTTCCGCGGCCGTTTGCGGGTCGGCCCCAAGCTGGATGGCCACGTTAGTCATGTACCGATGGTAGGCCTTCAGCTCGGCCTGGCTGCTGGTCTTCAGATAATAGTCGCGGCTTGGTAGGGCGAGCTGCATCTGATCCAGCTGTAAAAATCGCTCTAATGTCTACTCAGTACGGTTGTATAATTTCCCAAGCAGTCGCAACCGGTCGACGTTGCGCCTGCCCAGATTTATATTCAGAGGCCAGTTCAGTCCAAAGTGTGACGGTCACTCAATCGCCACTCGTTATTCCAACGTGAATAATTCCCTACGTAAAAAATGGCCTCTGCACGGGTCTCGAAGATATCCAAAGTAGCAAAAGAAGGAGCGCGAGATGAAACCTTTGGTCATCGACTAAGGTCTTACTTTGGCGGCGCACCTGGAGGATGTTGGCTGATGAGTTCTTGTCGTCCGGTCCAACCCACTGCTCGAGGAGAACCCCCTCGTTGTACTCCCCGCGGAGTCTGCCCAGGAGGACCTCGACAGGGTAAGACGGCGGTGTCCAAGATGTTCCCTCGACCGCTGGCCACCCTCCGAGCCCGCGGAGGGTCGTCCTGAGCGGACCGTCTCCGATCTCTCGAATGCGTGCTGGAATCAGGAAACGAGGTCAAGTCACACTCTCGCGGAAGGACTCTGCGCACGTACGGATATCGACGCAGGATTTGTAGAACATTTTGGCCTTCAGGGTGGCGGCGTTGTCGTCCTCGTTCGGAGGCTCCTCGAGGACTCGCTTGAGGATGACCTGAAGCTGGTCCGCGAGGACCTCGAAGGTGCTTATGGAGCTGCGGTCCTCAGGAATCACGTGGAGTCGGTTCCAAGTGCCGCAGGCGTACTGGAAGAAGTCCTTGCAGGGCGCTGCGGTCTGATCCATCGCCGAAAGGAGGCTGGCGGCTGGCAAAAGACTCGAAATGCTCAACGACCCAAGGCGGAACACGGGGAAATTGACTTTTAGAGTAATCTAGGGGTGACTTGAAGCCGCACCCCACAGCGTTACGACCAGTTCGCGTAATTGAAAACGTATTTTAGTCGCCGGCGTATTAACCCAATTTAATAATCTCCCTAACGGCTCGTTGAGGGGTGAAAATGAGTTGTGCATCAAGACGCGTCCAGATACGATTACCCGACCTGTTTTCGCAAAATTTTCAAGACTCCATCTTCGCCGCTAATCTAATCGCAAAGTCATCAAGCCAAAAGCCCTTGAAGACCTTCTGCGGAACTTGGGATTACCTTATCATTCTACGGAGAAAATAATTGGTTAGACGGATGGAATAAAAAAGAAAAAAATACATTC
Source organism: Euura lappo (assembly GCA_018257835.1). Taxonomy (NCBI): domain Eukaryota; kingdom Metazoa; phylum Arthropoda; class Insecta; order Hymenoptera; family Tenthredinidae; genus Euura; species Euura lappo. The sequence continues at coordinate 235,566 of JAEUYN010002107.1, read as the reverse complement.
GTTGCACTTTTCGACGAAACAAACAGAAAATGAATTGGCTCTTATTGATATCGAAATATTGTAATCGGCTTACCTGTTCGCACGCACTCCTCCGTCATGCAGACCTTGGGCACTAGAAAGGAAAGCGAACGTTATGGTGTTGGTCGCGTGGACATTGTGTCAAATGAAATCGACGGTGGAATGGAGATCTGCTCGAAGGCTGAATGACAATCTCTAGATTTGAAACTGTTTTTTTTTTTCGAGTGGCCGAATGTCACGTGACCTTATCAAGTCCGCACTGTGCGACCCAGGCCAGGGGGAGTATGAATAATAGCCTAATATGTAAATGTGATAACGAGCATGCTCGGAACATACGGATAATGATACTCGTGACCACCCAGTTAACGAACTCCTCGGAACTTTGTCAAGTACGTATATTTCCTTTTTTTACATCTACTCCACCCTCAGCTCATTAGGCACTGAGTATACTTATCAAATTGAATAACCTGGCATGTGATACGATAAAGCGAAAGACCGGGAGTGAAGAGAGGCATGACCCTTTTTTTTCCGTCCCTTTTGTGCGAACTATGGAAAATCAAATTTTAGCGAGCTTTGTAAAATTCTATTCCTGTCCACTGTGAATATTCATGCTGGGGCTATTCACTCGCGAAATCGTATGTGAATTCTACAGACGTACTCAAGATTGCAAAAACACAAATTACATCGTGAAATCGTTGAAAATTGTTCGCAAGCGGTGAATATAGCTCAAAATCGCGCAAAATTTCATCTGCAATAGCTTGAAATCAGGTCTCGAATGTCCAGCATTCTGTTTCCGTACGTAAAATAGTTGTCATCTCTGCGAATTGCGATAACAAACTATGTACTCTGTCCGTATAGGGTACGTTTTAGCGGTGAGCGCGCGATAACTTTTGTCAAGTTTTGAACGAGTAAAGTTAGTCGACCGCTAGCTGGCCCTCGGGTATACCCTATACCTGTCCACGATGAAACTTGACGCAAACTTTTGAGTGGTTGACTGGTTGTAAAGGGAACCGGGTGTAAATAACTCGGGCAAAAGTTTTCCTTTGTTACCAAATTTCCCGTGAAATAACTCCGCGGTGTGTTGAATAAAAATCTACCGGCACCCTCGTCTCCACCATCTCTTTGGGGCTTCCGTTCTCCCCTATTTTTGTGTAATTTTGTTATACGAAGCATGAATAATTCGTCGACGCGGTACAGTGGGCCGAAAACATTCCTCCATTCCTCCGTTTCTACTCACATATCTCATGATCGCATTCTCGCGATGTGTTCAGAGCCAGCAGAAGCAGAGTGAACATGCAACTCGCAACCAGAGTGAATGCCAGCACTCCGATGAGACGCTGCCTGTTGGAGGTCACGTGGCTCCTTCCTCGCAGGGCTCCGCCGCCACCGATCGAACCCTGAAGAGCACTTCCGGCGTGATTCGGTATGCTCGTGGCCGCGGTACCTCGTGGCCCGATCGTCACCTGGGACAAATGTCATCGAAATTTCTTGACGTTGGGATCGAGATGATGAATACGAACCTGGAGCGGCGCTCCGGCGGCGGTTCCCTGCTGCCCAACGGACGGGAGGAGTTCACTGTCCTCCGGACGAGCGGCGGCCCTGAGGTACCCGTTGTTGGTGTCAGTCTTCATGTCTGGTTCCGCGATGCCGATGAATTTGGCTGTTCTTGGCTCGCCGCGGAAAAGTTATATCGCCAACGGTGGGGGGGACACGCCGTCGCACCTCGTCCGTCGATCACCCCACCCTCTGAAAAGCGTCCCTCTTTCTCTCGAAATTATTTTCCTCGCAACTAGTGCTGGCCGCACAACACGCTCGGATGGGCTGATCCGAGAGGGGAAGGACTATCGCGTTAAAACATCGCGTGTTTGTCCCTCATTCCGAGAACCATACCGCGCGATAAGGAAAATTGAAGCAAGAAGATGACCGGAAATGATCCGCACAGTTGGTTATCAATAGCACTGACCACTTCCCATGGGTACTGTGGTCATATTTATTGAATTATCACCACGTTGGTCACCAGAAGGTCGGTCTCATTTTTCCCGCCATTTCATCAAGCTTCCGTCGCAGACGCCGTAGGTGGCCTTGACCCGTTTACCACGGCACACAAACGTCACGGGTATATCTCGGAGTCGGGTTCAAGGATCGGTCCCATTATCGGGGGACCGAGGTGGGACCTCCGTCCCCCGTGCGCTATCGGCAACTTTCGTAAATCTGTTTTACCGGTCTGGCTCTTGGCTCGAAATTCCTGCGACGAAGACGGCGTGAGGACTAGCGACGGTATCGAGGGTGGCTTGTGGCCCGTTCGGATCCCATGTGCTCGTGCAATATCGCTTCTTCGCTATCTTGTTGTTGTTTTTCCTTCTTCCTTGCTCTCGTTTCCTCTATCCTCTATCCTTCGTTATTCTCCCTCCTGTTGCTCCTCGGGCTTCGGTTTCGGGGATCGAAGAGGGTAGCCGTCGACGTCGACGGGTGTCGGGGCCAGACTGACGATCAGGCGAGATGACAAGACGCGGTGGGCACTTGATCGTTCGGACGGGCTGCTTGTTGCGCGTTTGGCGTTCCGCATCACGCGTGCCCTCGCCCCGTCTTGCCTCGCCTCGCCCTCGCCGCGCGGCGTTAACCCTCCACGACGGCAACCCCCTCGCCCTCGTCGTGCGGCACGACGGTAACCAGCTCCGAGCTATTCGCTGGCCCCAGTAATCCAGTGTCCATCTAGGCAGGTCGATAACGCGCCTGCGCCCTGCACTCTCAGCCTCTCAGCCTTTTCGCTACTAAACGCACTTCGCGGATCAACATCGTTGGAACAAACGACGCTCATCCTCGTTGCCTCGGAACCTGCGATGAACACTCTTCAAGGACGCTCTTTTTCGAAACTGCGTCTGTTCGCATGCATGTGCTGCGACCGTTTCAATTTATGATTCGAAACCACTTTGTTTGATGAATATTACATTCGATTTATAGCCGCGGCGGGGGAATTCAATATTGCGAATACATCAGGAGTTGAATTCAACGCAGTATCTCCTGATTAAAACAGTTATGCTAATCACAGAGGTGTACAACGTGGCTATAGATTGTGGCAGGCAGATAGGTTTCAGTCCTCATCCACACGCCACGCGAACCTGAAACGAAACCGATAATCGATATTCGATTTCAATTTTCCTCGCTGAAGGTTGACAACACGGGGATATTTATGTAGGCCAACACGTTATCCACGATTTTCAGTAAAAATTACGTCACCAGGTGTTAAAAAATCGTTCAACGACCCACATGGGATTCGAAAACTGAACCAGGCCGTTTTGAAACTTCTATTTTTAAGTGGACCATTTTCTTTACGACTCTCGCAAGTCTGCAGTGTTTTTAGACTCTATCCAGAATTCAGAAATATAGTTGGAAATGTCTCAGAGTGGCTTATCGATACTCAGGATGTCTCATTAGCGTTTCCCGAAGTCCTCAGAGCTTCGAAATTTGAACGACTGCGCGGAAGACCTGTGCGCAGCTTTTGTACGTCTGGTTGCCATTCGGCAGGCGGTACGATGAGCTTTCGAGTCTGATAACAAGGACGAAGATTATGAAAATATATCACTTCTTGGCATACGGATGGCTTCTTTCGGATACAATTTGGCGAGTGATTGATAATCGAACTGTCCAAACGATTTTTTTGCACGATTATAACGTCGTTGTCGCACAGTTACGAACTTTGCGTCTTCTGCGCAGGCGCAGTCGGTCGTTTTACGGTAAATAACAGTTGTCATAGATAACTATATGTTTCCATTAAACAGTCCTGTTCGGCCGCAAGCCTTCGACCCTCCGTTTTCACCGATCAATTCAATGTGCCGCGGATAGCCGCAGCGCGAGGACCCTCTGCCAGTAAGCAATTGTCTCGAGACAGTAGACGAACCGCGCTGTGTACAGTGCCTCTGTGTGTAGAAAAATAAAAAGAAAAAAATGGAAAAACTGAAAATGAGAATAAAAATTGAGACCCATCCCGCGGCAACGAGATGAAATGGACTACAAAACCGCATCTAGTATCGAAACACTAAAAGCCACGATCAAAGTGAGTAGTTTCACTACTGCAGTGGTTTTCTCGATTATCACCCCGATGTCTATATGTATTTTGCAGCATGGATGTGGGATCCTTGATCCCAGCGGGTCTGCAACCGAGTCGATTGAAACTCACCACAGTACCGGCCGGGTACAACAAACTTTCCGAAAATTTGCGCAAGCTCACACCCTCGGGTATGCAATGCGCTTTCTTCTGCGGCGGGTCCAGGTGCAAGTACGAAAACCCAAAGGCATGGCCACCCGTCCACATGGCTATACAAGACGTATTCTCACACTGGTAAGACTTTCGGTCTCAGGCGAGTTACCGACGTTGTCGGTAAAACAGAACGATTATCAGTCCGGCTCGCAGCGTGTGTCTGTATGACGTTTTTACGCATCAGATTGAATGCTGGAATATGAATATCGATTGTTTCGCAGTACGTACGGGCCGGATGGGGAAATAACTCAATAACTTCATTCAATTCGTGTCGATTCGTCAAAATAATTTCCGTTAATTTGGCCTGATCCAAATTATTTTGATTTTTTTTTTTTTTGCAGTTCTTTTCAATTTGAAATAATTATACCGAGGATGTTTATAGCCGGGTCGTCCCGGCTGTCGTCCCGTTACGTATCGTGTTGTCAATTATTCATCACCCCGAATTATTAATCGATAGACTATGGCGACCCCCCGTTAATTTTTTCTCGTCGTCCACTGTCCCAAGGGTGAATAATAAATTTGTCCCACATTCGCTCCTGCGAAATGCAGTGTCGACGATGGTTCGATTTATTCACCCCCCTCGATCGATATATCGAAATGACCCCACAGCAATGCTGGAAAAAATTGCATAGAAAATAATAAAGCATCCAAAATACAAGTAATCATGGATCACAGATAGAAAGAATAAATAATTAGAGTAACAAATGTAAGGTGGGCAAGGAAATGAGAATAAAAATTGATCAAATCCTCAAGGAATTGAAGACGGTTTATAATTCGATTCGAATTCCGAGCAGGGTCACGGAGGACGTTTTGGCGATGGCACGACCGAACACAGAGCAAATAGTCAAAAGAAAAATAGTCGCGCAGTTTCAGGCGTGGGGTATCAGGACTATCGTCAATCTTCAGACCCCGGGGGAACACGCGAGCTGCGGGGGTTCCCTCGAGGACAGCGGGTTCACGTACGACCCCAACGTCTTCATGACAAACGAGAGTGAGCGATCCACGTCATTTTTTATCTTTGTTCACGTGCATACTATGCAAAAATCTGACTGTTGGTGGTTTTTTTTTTTTTTGCAGTTTACTATTACAATTTTGCTTGGAAGGATTACGGCGATGCGACCCTGGAAAAACTTCTGGATATGGTTAAGGTCGTGGCATTTGCTGTTCAGGAAGGTCGAGTAGCGATACATTGTCACGCGGGTGAGTTTGAAATTTCTTAACGAGTATTTGAAAATGATTCTTCTTTAATTATGTCATTTTTCGTTTTCGAAAATGTTCAAATTTTGAAAAATGGAAAAAAAAATCTGAATTTCGGATATGTTTTTGTGAAAACGATGTAGATTACAATTCCGAAGTTTCCGGAGCGTGGAACAAATAGTTTCGTAAATACAGGCTTTACAAATTTTCGAAAACGGAAGTTTCAAAATAGTGACAAAATTCTTAAAAAATTCATGTGTGTTCAGAAAATTAGGGCATTTATTTGAGACGAACAAAAAATAACGGTACCAGAGAATTTGTTAAACAATGTCTTGTTCAAACAATTTATCGATAACTTTCGGGCATTATTATTATTCAAAATGAATACTCTTATCATCTTTATCATGGTTGATTTTTTTCCGATTTTTATCTTATCATAAAGTACTCAATTTGCCGACGAGAATCATTTTTGGTTGAGATTGTACAGTCAATACATTTAGATCCTTGGAAGGGAAAGGGAAGGTAAATTTGGGGGATTTTTTTTCCGGCTGTTGGACTATTGGAATGATCGAATCGGTTCTTTTTCTAGTTAAAAATTTGCACTTTTAATGATATTTTACAAAAAAAAATTTCTTATTATTCTAGAATATTGCAAAATTACAAAACACTTGATTTGAAATCAGAATCAACGATATATGTATGTGACTATAGATATGGCAACGAAGGGCACTCAAAATTGGTTAAAAAAAGACTCTGAAATTGATTGAGATATCTGAAATACCAAATTTGAATTCCCTAAAATGACTTTTGTGATTTTTTGATCGATCAAAATGAAAATTAAAAAAAAAAAAGATGGAGGGAACAGGTAAAACGTGTCTCATAATCAATATCTTTCCAACACGATAGAAAATGAAAGAGCATTAAAGTTATACCTGTATACTAATCGATTAATAGTCTGATGATGTTCTTAGATATGCAAACACAATGTCAAAATAAATGAGGGGGGAGTATATGGAGTAATTTTTGCCAATTTCACATTATCATGTATTGAATAAAATGATTGACTTTTTTTTATGCGGACGTCGAATGATAAATTTCATCAATTTTTTAGTTAATTTTTGTATGAATCAAAACTTGACTGACTTTTGGTGATATCAAATGTTTTTGTCTCTTTGTATAATTTTGGGAATTAGCTTATGGATCTTCCTTATCGTCAGGTCTCGGTCGAACGGGTGTCCTCATAGCGTGTTATCTGGTCTACAGTCTCCGCGTAAGAGCGAACGACGCGATAAGATTCGTGAGACTGAAAAGACCGAACGCGGTTCAAACCAGAGGTCAGATAGTGTGCGTTCAGGAATTCGAGCATTTCGTGCTTCCGCAGATGATAGTATTCGCACCCAGAGACAACACGTCGAGTTCTAGACCATCGTCGAAAGCTTGCGGACTACGATCTTATCTCAAGAGGCAGAGGAATATTTTCCACGGATGTGAACAACGAGCCTTCAAACATATTCCAAAAGTATGTAACATTTTTCTGACACTTGATTTGATTTTTTTGATTTTTCGTCAACTTTAGTTTCAAATTTCAGATAGTTTTTGTAATATGCGAGAGGATACTTCAGCTGTGCGATTGTCAGAGCGACAATTCACCCTCCGAGATAGAATTCGTCGTCTCGAATTCACCGTTTGCTAAAAAATTTCTATCCGCAAGAATCGAAAGAACTCGTGAGGAGGGAATTTCTGGGGTACAGCACTTGTGTTCCTGGGCAGACTCTCTGGCCGATACTTCGTTCGACGGTTCTAGTAAGCGCCTGAATCCTCTGTTAATCAGTAATCAGTAATTGCACAGCACCTCTTGAATAATGAATCTCTAAAATTAACAAGGTTCTTCGACTATATGCGGCGAAGATTCCAATCGAGACACGTCAGAGGATGTTTCAGGGATTTCTTGCTCTTCTCCGGACGCTCCTTCCTACGCGTCTGAATACTCTGGTAGGATTCGTATCTCAGATTAATTAATTGCAATGCGATGCGATTTCTTTGTTTGTTTGTCTTTTTCTAGTTCTGGACGATAATTACATCGACGATGTCTTGGGCGACGGTATTCGCGACCAGGATCTATACGAGAACGGCTGTTACAAGGAGCTCCAGTCTCAGCTGGACTTGAGGGCGGCCGTGATGAGCGAGGTACCCGAGTTTGTTCAGGCTGACCAAGCAGCAAAGGCCCTGCTTTTCGACTATCAACTTTTACCCGAAACTAGGCAAGCCAGGGTTCGCGAGTATCAGGTAATTTCGCAGAGGATCGAGATACTCGGTAGAGTCGCGCGCCAAGTACATTAAAAACAATTATTCAATTCATTTCAGCATAATTTTTCGTCATTAATTTTTATCTCATTATTTCATTCATCTCCTCGGTTATTTCTTATCATTTCATCTATTTTCTTAGTTATTTCTCATCATTTCATCTATTTCTTTAGTTATTTACAAGCAGCCAACGCCCGGCTTTTCGACTATCAACTTTTACCCGAAACTAGGCAAGCCAGGGTTCGCGAGTATCAGGTGATTTCGCAGAGGATCGAGATACTCGGTAGAGTCGCGCGCCAAGTACATTAAAAACAAATTATTCAATTCATTTCAGCGTAATTTTTCTTCATTAATTTTTATCTCATTATTTCATTCATCTCCTCGGTTATTTCTTATCATTTCATCTATTTTCTTAGTTATTTCTCATCATTTCATCTATTTCTTTAGTTATTTATTTACAAGCAGCCAAGGCCCGGCTTTTCGACTATCAACTTTTCCCCGAAACTAGGCAAGCCAGGGTTCGCGAGTATCAGGTGATTTCGCAGAGGATCGAGATACTCGGTAGAGTCGCGCGCCAAGTACATTAAAAACAATTATTCAATCCATTTCAGCATAATTTTTCTTCATTAATTTTTTTCTCATCATTTCATTCATTTCCTCGGTTATTTCTTATCATTTCATCTATTTTCTTAGTTATTTCTCATCATTTCATCTATTTATTTAGTTATTTACAAGCAGCCAAGGCCCGGCTTGTCGACTATCAACTTTTACCCGAAACTAGACAAGGGTACTCGGTAGAGTCGCGCGCCAAGTACATTAAAAACAATTATTCAATTCATTTCAGCATAATTTTTCTTCATTAATTTTTTTTCTCATTGTTTCATTCATTTCCTGCCAATTAACGAACTTACAGATAGATCTGAACAACAGAGAGACAGCTTGGCAGAGACTGAAGCTGGAAACGGACCTCCACGTGCTTTCGAGTCTCCTCTACGATTGGCTCGAGAGTCTGAAATACCCGGTATTGAATACGGACGATCTGAGTTTGATAGTCGTGTGGAGTTCAAATATCGAAAAGTGTTTCGGAAAGCTAGAAATATGCGATGGTTACTTGATCGAGTATTTATTGAGATTCGTATTGAGGTTGCGACCGCTGGCGTCGGACGCTCAATCTCTTCTGATAAGAAGACTGATGGCCGCTTTGACGCAGCAGACCATCTCTATCGACGATCATTTACTGCCGTCAGGTAATACTCGAAACTAATGATTCGGTATCACTCTATTAACTCCGTCATTCGAACAGGAAAATCTTTTGGCAAATTGCGCGGAGGAACTTGCGGAAAATTGAACGAATTCCTTATCGGACTCATGAGCTTCATAATGGAGATAAATACTCTGGACTTGGAACGTTCCTCGACGTCTTTTAGGTGGGCTACGACGAACCATTCGCAGATGGACGACGAAGACGACGATGACCAAGTCGTATATCCTTCCTAATAATTTGAAAATTAATCATTTTTGCATTGAAATATTCCATCATTATCACCGTTTATAGTACAAATTACGGTATGTTAAATAAATGTAATTATTTAATTATAAACTATTTTTTTTTAATGAACATTAGTACAACACCAATGAATCATTGAATGAAGAATCATTAAAGACACACGAAACTCATATAAGTAGACGTAATAATTTATTATTATAATATGATTATTGTAATCATTGTATATTTCGAGTTACAAATTTTTCAATTACTTATTTCACGTTTCACTGATTTATATAATACATTACATAAATAATCGTAATTTTTTTCTTCTGTTCAATTTATTTATTTATTTATTTACTGTTTTTTTTTTTTGTACAATATTGTTAATTATTATTAATATTATTATTATTATTACATAATAATGCTTCCAATTTTCAGACTTAAATATTTTATTTATATTCATTTTTTACTGTATGTCTAGGTGTGTGTGTTTTTTTTTTCTTCTTTGTATGTGGTTACTATAGGATTCATAGTGATTAAAGGAAAAAAAAGAGAGAGAGAGTAGAAATCGATCTTCATATTTGTAATTTATTCAAAGAATTACTATACACCTAATTTGATTACAATTTTGGGAATAAGAAAAAAAAAACAACGAATCTTCCGTTTCATTGCATGCATGCATAAAATTTCGAAAAAATTATATTATATTTTCCCTATAATTTTTTTTTTTTTTTTTCTTCACGTAACCTACTTGAAAATATTATCACAGAATTTTGAAAAATGTTCAGTCTAAATATGTAGAGAAATGAGATACGATATTTTTGCCACAAGAAAAATTGAGAAAAAAAAAAGAAGGGAAATAATAATAAGATTCTTGAAATTTTTGTACCACAAAAATTGATCAAAAGTTTCATCAATTTCTGAAATGTTTTTAAAATTGATGAAAAAAAAAAAGATCGATTTTTTTTTTTTTTCAAAAATTCTGATCACTCCCTTTAATTATGTGTACATGTGTGTATATATAGCTACCATATATCACAACGTTTGGTAGCATTGAACAAATGAGACAAAGAAAAATATTGTATTTGTGTCTGTGTCTGTTTTCGCTATTATAAACTACATACCAAGATATTATAATTTCTTTTTTGTGTGGGTGTGTATTAATTTAATTCAACATTTAATTATAATAGTCAATTATATATTTATATCATAATTATTAATCATACTTATTCTAATATATCTGGTTGCCTTATAGAATAAGGCTGTCGTAGTTGGTTATCGATACCTTATGTATATATATTAATAATGAATTACACACACAACACTTTTTTTCACTATAGGTACTATAAGGGTACTTTTGTTTTACTATTGATTCACAACCAAAGGTGATGTATAAATGTTTTGTATCATATTCTTAGATTTTTTATTTTATTTTTTTCTTCTTTTGTCAATGAAGAAAACAAAATAAAAACCAAGTATTCAATAATAATCGAATAATAAATACAATTTTCAAGATAAGATAGACGATCGAATTTGAACCCCAAAAGTTTTTGTTTTATTCTCTCTGATAAGGCTTCCTTCGGGTACATTTTCAGACGACGAAGGCCAAAATTCAACCAAAAGTGAGAATCAGAGCATTGAGAAGGGCCAGCGGTTGAAATTTTTCAAAAGTACGATCGAGTCGAATGAAATGAAAAAAATTTCCTCACTCTGGCAGATCCTTGACCTCAAGTTTCTCATACATCCACAAAATTGGCGAATGAAAATTTTGGCCACCCTGTGTATGTACATAGCTGTCTATATAAGACCCGAGTCTATATACAATAATGTATATTTTAATTATTTATATATAGAGAGAGAGAGATTTTTATTATATTAATATAATATACGTATAATCCTAAGGCTAGATATCCAATCACAAGAGTTTGGCAGTCGTGAAATCAGATTCTGATAACACACATGTAACTTCCGTATTATATATACGTATATATATATAACGACAAATTATATGGCTGAGAGTATAAATATATATATAATAGTGTAAATGATAATTAGCCAAGATAATGTAAAGAAAATGCGAAAGTTCATATGTTCTCAGATTACAGATTAAGGTGAAATGAAAGTCACGTGACCTCGATATGAGGCTGATGATTTACACTTGGAATTTTCAAACGCTATTTTCTCAGCCAAAACACATTCGATTGATGTGAAATTGATATCAGTGACGTAGAAAAACTGAATGAAGGGCCTGTCAATCGTGGATTTTCGAAAATCGAAAGACATAATCAGAATTATGTGTAACAATGTTGTTCCGTAACCCAAGGAGGTGCTGCCCCTCGTGGGGAGAGGCAGCACTTCCTTGGATTACAGAACAGTATTGTGAAAAAACTGTTATTACGTCTCGATTTTCGAAAATCCACGATTATCAAGCCCTTCGTTCAGTTTTTCTACGTCACTGATATCAATTTCACATCAATCGAATGTGTTTTGGCTGAGAAAATAGCGTTTGAAAATTCCAAGTGTAAATCATCAGCCTCATATCGAGGTCACGTGACTTTCATTTCATCTTAACATAGTTGATTAATTTACATTCAACGTATGTTAGTAAAATGCTTTGTTTCATTTCAAATATAAAGAAAATTTAGTTTTATCTTCTTTCTTATTACTTTTGATTGCCACTGATTTGATGTAGAGTAATTTTTGTAACTATATCCCTATTTATAAAATATTGAGGATAGAATGAAAATGAATAGCTTCCTGTCGAGACGATGTTTCGTATAATCAGACTAATTGTAAGAGTACAAGAATATCAGATATTTATTTGTCAGAACACTAACGATACGTAATATGCAATTTCATAGATATGGCGACTAAATATACTTTGTTGAAAAAATCTTTCTAGTCAGTCTGTATTGTTTTGTTGTAGAAAAATGTGAAATTTAAAGTCATATGGTCCATTGATAATTGTATAAGTATTTTTTTTCTTATAGCAATACCGCTCGGGTATAGAAAAGATGAATGAGAGAGATATTGCTTCGAGCTATCGATCAGATTTTATATTCACCGATGATAATATACTCAACATATATACGTATATTTTCGACCATAGGTGTATGTACGGTAAATATTCTAGAAGAAAAAGAAGATTTTTGTTGAATATACAAAAATTGATGACGGAAAAGCAAAGACAGCGCGCCAAGTACATTAAAAGAAAGTCTAAACGCGCGACGTCGATTGAAATACACTGAAAATGAGAGTAACAAACAATAAAAAAAATAGGCGGATACGATAGAACTTAAAAAATTATTGAGCAAAAGTTATACGAGCATAACTACAAAAACTAACAAGAAAAAAAAAACTATATGATCGTCTTCATTATTCTCATCAAGCTGACTGAAACCTAACTTGATAGAATTATTTTTTCATTATTTTAAAAGTTAGTTTGATAATTAGATTTTTTTTCTTTAAAAGTACGGCACATAGAAGAATATTTTTTTTGTTTTTTTTTTCACATATATACTATAATATATATTTTTTATATCCTCTATTTCTCGAAGACGGTATATATAGCTACTCTATATATCGTATAGTAATTATTTATTTATGTATAAATTTGTTATCTTGTGTATACGATTATGCATTAGATAAATACTTATTATTCATCCTCTTGCCAACAGATAATTGGCATATAAATTATTACAGTGGCACATCATTATCTAATTATGCGAATCTAGTCAACGAGAACAGCTCTATAATAGACTAAAGTATGTTTGTATCCAATCATCTTTTTTTTCTAAGTTTGATAATAACGCGACTCATTTACCGATGAGTGTAATCAATGCGCGTTAATTATTATTACTATTATTACTTTTTTATACAACAAACAACAAAGAGAAATTTTTTTTTATAATTATTTAACACGCAAAACGACGGATGAATTATTGTTGAGATTTAGAGGTGTTTTTTTTATAACTATAATAATTGTTGTGCAAAAAATCGTTCTCAAACGATAATCAGAAGACGAATATGTGCGTTTTGTGTACATAAAGTTTACACACCGTGCAGCGTAAACAATAATAAATATATAATATAGATGCCTGTATGATTAAAGTGTAACAACGTAACGCTACTCAGTCTATGCGATGAAGATCCGATCACTCCTCGAATAATCTCTTATATTTATGTATGCATGTATGTAGAGTTTTTTTCAAGGTGTAATATAAAATATTTCTAACGAGCAATAGAGGGAGAAACTTCATTGATGCCTGCTAATCATCATGGAAACAACGGGGTTCGTGGCTCTGAGAACGGACACAGCTCTGTCGTGGTCCATTTTAGTAAAATCAACTCCGTCTACTTCCAGGATTTTATCACCCGGACGAAGCGTGCCTTGAGCTGGACCGTCAGGATTTACTTTTGTCACTATAATACCCTGGAGTTAAAATTTATGCACAATAAAATACACCCGCTTAATCGATAGCATATTCTCGTCACATCCGTCAACGGAAACGGAAACACTCACCGTTTCAGCTCCGGCAACTCCTCCCGCTATGCTGAATCCGAGACCAGGGTTCTTTCTCACTTGAACTGGGAACTGAAACAGTAATTTGCAAATACGAATTGAAAATTGGTTTGTAATTTCGATGTCGTAGCCGGGCTGCGGACCACCAGCGACGAGCCAGTTGGCGCACGGAGAAGGGCTACTCACGACATTGGCGTTTTTGTGCGGTCCGAACATCCATTTTAGTCGAGGTTTTCTCTCTGGACTAGGTGAGTTTGCGATTGTTGGAATTCTCGACTTGACGTTAATTGACATATTCAAAGTCGAGACCGGGGTGCTCCGGCCCGATACGTCGTTCTTATTTTCGGCTCCGTACCGATCCCCGAAGGAGTTTCCGTTGGCTTCGGGCTCGTTTCCGTTCTCCGATGTTCCGTTGTCCAATTTCTTAACGCGATCCGTAGACTTGGATCGTGCGCACAGAGGCGCTCTGTACTTTTTTCCAGTTATCGGCGACGTGGGTGTCGAGGACAAGCTCAAAGACTTGAAGCTGTCGTTCGTCTCGACCGAGTTCGTGAATCTGTTCATCGAATCGTCGTCCATATACTTTTGCTTGAACACCGGGATCCTGCTCGGTCTCAGACTCTGATCTTCCTCGGAGACTAGCTCGGAACTGTTCAGCACTTCCTCCATGCCGTCGGCTACTCTGTCATTATCGTATTTTCTCTTCTCGTCGTCGTCAATTTCTTGACCGATCACTCCTCGACCACTGTCCACGTTGTCGACTGGGCTCAAAGGCTGACCAAACTTCATTAGATTCAAGGAAGACAGTTTCAAAGGCAGGATTTGAGTCTCTGGGGAAGCTGGAAGAGAAAATAATCATAAGACTTTGGGCCTTTTGACATCGGATCAACCCACCGTTATTGATCTGTTGAAAAAGTACAGCTTTTTTTGAGAACGCTGCCGCGATGTGATAAGGCGGTGGCAGCGGGGGAACGTCGTTTACTTTGAACCCTTCGATCCCCAGGTGGTTGATTCCCTTGTCCCCGTTTATCGGAGTGCTTCTGTAGGGTTCGGCGAACTTATCAGACTCGATAATTTTCGCGGTATTTGCTTTCGAATACTCGTCCGGTTTCCAAGTTGAATTAACGTAATCGGCGACGGTCGGTTGCTTCGTGATCTGATAATCGGCCGTCGGATTTCTCACGCACTTCGCTTCCCTTATGTCAGGACTTATCTCCTCTGCTAAAACGGTCTTGTTTGCCTCGTCGGAGGACTCCTCCGAGTAGAGACGGTCCGCTTCGTCGGTGTTCGAAAACGAATTCTAGAAAACACAATATTCGCGTTCATTTCAACTTCAGGCCCGAATTTTTCCTACTCACCTTCCCAGAGGCAGAAATTTTCTGAGGCGGAGAACCGCTGTTTGATAAAATGCTCAGAGACGCCGTCGCCTTTGTGACGATCGCTTCCCGGATCGTGGTATCCGGCTCCAAATGAGACTGCTGAAAGATTTGCCAATCGTTATCAACTGTTCGACTGTAAGTTCAAGCAAATGTGATTCACCCTTGGGTCCAAGTTCGACTGATGGTGAAGGTTTCTAGCGTGTCGTGCCAAGTTTCGAAGTTCTTTCGGATAGGGAGTAGGAGCGCGATGGAGCTGCCTAGGACCTTCGGACTCGACTTCTGCGGCGAAGCAAATTCTCCGTCCAGAGCCGGGAAGCGGTCCCGCGAGCGGCCCGACCGGTTGTTCCATTTCTGTAGGGAAAATTATATCGCAGAGTCAGAGACAAGCTTGGCGCGAAAAAGATGTTTGTTTTCACCATTTCATTCTTTCTCCTCCTCCTCGTCATCCGCTGGCCGCACAACAAATACGGATAAAGACGATAGAAATATGTTTCATTTTGACAAAAGTTAGTATGTAAGGTGAAATGGAAGTCACGTGACCTCGATATGAGGCTGATGTTTTACACTTGGAATTTTCAAACGCTATTTTCTCAGCCAAAACACATTCGATTGATGTGAAATTGATATCAGTGACGTAGGAAAACTTAACGAAGGGCTTGATAATCGTGGATTTTCGAAAATCGAGACGTAATAACAGTTTTTTCACAATATTGTTCTGTAATCCAAGGAAGTGCTGCCTCTCCCCACGAGGGGCAGCACCTCCTTGGGTTACGGAACAATATTGTTACACAAAATTCTGATTATGTCTTTCGATTTTCGAAAATCCACGATTGGCAGGCCCTTCGTTCAGTTTTTCTACGTCACTGATATCAATTTCACACCAATCGAAGGTGTTTTGGCTGAGAAAATAGCGTTTGAAAATTCCAAGTGTAAATCATATCGAGGTCACGTGACTTCCATTTCAGCTTAATTCCTTATTGCTTACGTTCGATATCCTGTCGCGGTTTCTGCGGCAGCATAAAACAGCTCAGAACCATGATGTCCTCCTCGCAGTTAAACTCTTGTTGGAGGGGAACGAGGGGCTGGCTCTGATTATCGCTGAGCCATAGGGCCTTCAGGGAGTTTAGATTCAGCATAGAAACGGGTAAGAAGTTGATGCAATTGTTTACAAGATTCAAAACTCTCAACGAAGCTAGGTGTCCGAGCTCGGGCGGCACTCTAGCGAGATTATTAGAGCGCAGAGAGAGCAGAGACAGCGACGTGCAGCTACCAATTTCTGGCGGCAGACATCTGAGGTAATTATTGTCGGCGTTCAAGCAGTGCAGTTTCCTCAAGAGGCCTATAGACGGCGGTAAATACTCGAGAAAATTTTTAGTAACTATCAACTCCTCCAGGCTCGACATGTGCCCGATGTCGTCCGGGAGGGCGTTGAGCTGATTATCGTCAATTTTCAGGGTGACGACGGTCTGGAGGTAGCAGAGGGTGTCGGGTAGCTGGTATATCTCATTGGACGAAAAATTCATTATCGATATATCGCGCCATCCCTGAATCTCAGAGGGGACGAGGTGCACCGCGTTCATTGTGCAGTCGAAATGATTCAGTCTAACCAGCTGCTCGATGTTTGTCGGTATCCGACGTATGTCGTTGCCGTCTATCCACAGCTCCGTCAGGTTTGTCAAGTCCCCAACGACCTCCGGCTGGAAGGATCAAAAGATTTTTAGCCAGGCTCCGGCTACCGGGACGGGGGATATCGGGGTTTTTACCAGTTCCGTGAAGTCATTGTTCCCTATATCGAGTCTCTGCAGGTTCACGAGCCGACTCATGCTCTTGGGTAACGTCATCATGTTGTTTTCCCTGAGCTCGAGGGTCTTGAGCGACGAGAGTCTGCCAAAATTAGCCGGCAGGTATTCTATGTACGCGTCGTTCAAGTACAGCTCCTTAAGGCCCACGATATGCGTTATGGAATCTGGAAACCTCTCGAACGGGTTCACACTGATGTCGATAGACCTCAAATTCTTGCACTCTTTGATGCTGTCGGGTAGCTCCTTGATCGCTGTAAGAATAATTTGAGAATAACTCCGTCCGACTTGGGCGGCGGGTAACGTTAACAATGCTGGGAGACTGACTGTTCTTGCTGAGGTCCAGGTACTCCAAATTTATCAGAGAGGCGATTGCGGGGGGTAGGGTACCGACCTCGTTGTCGCTGAGGGATAAAACCCTGAGTTCGTGACATTGGAACAAAGGTCGTGGAAGATCTTTGATCTGAAATGACGATAATTAGAGAAACCCAGTTTGATCGGAGGCGCTTCACCGAGAGCTTGACTGGCATAATTACTCTATTGGCATCTAGGAAGAGCTTTTCCAACGTTCTTTCGTATATGAATACGTCAGGCGGTACGTCATATAGATTGCAGTGATTCAGTTGCAATTCGCAAACGTCTTCCTCCTGGGTTCTTAAACAAGCGGCGCACTGCCACCAAGCGCTACCCATTTCTTTTTGACAAATTTGATTAATCGCATAACTCGATTTCTTTCTACTTCTGTTGTTTCACCATCAATTCTCTAGTGATTTTTCTTATTCCTCACAGTATTTGAATTTTCTTCAATCTTGGACAAGTGTTTTAACGTTAGCTGCAACAGTTTCCTCTCCCTGTTATAGACTGGGAAAAAAGAAACATGATTTGTACAATAATTAGAGTAAATTATGTCTTTTGTAGAAAAGAAAAGAACAATAATAGTCTAATTGATTACCTCAGAATGAATCGGGACAATTTTCAGTATGTCATACATTCACGCACTCACTTGTTACATCGATATTGATTTACGCCATAACCGAGGGTCGGAGTTTAACCAGCGACCAAAAAACGGCTTTGCTAAAAATTGTTTGGTCAACTCGAACGATTGACAATTATAACTATACCTATATGTATAAATTGCATATATCAATAATTATTACGGTATATCGTGAAAACGAATTGCTTCTTTTTCAAAATTTGTTTATACGTCAATGAGGCGGATTTTTGAAAATTATTTTCAATTGTTGTTTTATCATTCGTTCTACTGTACAACGTGCTTTAAAATAATTAAAATGTATTATTATTTTTATAATATCGAATGAAATGATAATTTGTTTTATACAGTTTTGTTACTTTATCCGTGTTCCTTAAAATTCCCACTTTACTTACTACGTTTAGTGTTAAATATTTAGAATAATATTTCCTCTTTATTGTTTAATTTGTTGTTGTTATTGTTATTTATAATAAGTATTTTTCTATTGGCTACAAAGAATTTAATATATTAAAGATTAAAACTGGTCCGTTTTATGAACGCGGCCATGTTGCGTCGAAACAACTCTAGCACCGCTTCGCGCCCACGGAACACACAGTCTCGTAGACAGCCGAGACGCCGGGAATTCCCCAAACTTGTCCAATCGCAATGAAAACCGAGAATCCACTACCTACAGGCGGGAATTCGAATTAAATCGAAAAAATTCTAGACAACGTATTTCCTTCTTTACCGACAGTCGCCTAGCGCTGTAGTCATTCATACGGCCTGTAAGATGGCGCTGCGAGCGAACTCACAACTATCGCCATCCCGGTGAATTAATAGGAACTATTTTCGCCGGTAGATATTGGCGGCAATCGTTGCAAATTCCATATACACAGTATCACTATTTGCTATTGTGTTAAAATATCACGACAAAAAAAAAATAGTTTATTGTCATTATCATAGATTGTTTGAAATAAAACTGTCCAAATATGAAATATTCATATACTGAAAATTATTTCCAAAGCGTTCGCGCCGCGCCCTAACTTTCGACGCCGGTGACCGTCTTTGACACGGCCTTGCGTGGGCGTGTGTTTACAACGAGTAAACGAAGGAATTCCTTTTTCAAAGCTTACGAAATAAAATGAGAAATAGATCCTTGAGTCGGTATCTGTGATGCTGAAAAGTTGAATGACTTTTTTATAGCCACTATGCCTCAATATTTTACAATATTTTGTCTCTCTCTCTCTCTCTCTCTTTTGAAACTCGATAAACTCGACGGGGTTTCTGTTTGAATATTAAAAGGTTTACGATGACCTACAATTATGATTACTTCCAATACCATGCGACCAACATTTATACGCACGGGTGTCTGTACCGCGTTGAGTCACCGCAGTCAACAGTCTGTCATGTGTATTATTCGCTGGGACTCGATCGTGCCGTCTGTGCCTGGCACAAACTATATTCACCCAGCAGATACTGTGCCTTTACTCGTTTCGTACATAAGACATATACCCGCGTACCTCGCCGCGATTGCACAATCTATTGTCAGAAAATTATTGTACGGGTACAATGTGCTTGTATAGAGCGAACCGTGCAGCCAATACACATCCGCCTGTATTATAAATTTTCATCTACAATTTTGTCCGATCGATCCTGTTGTTGCTATAGCTATCGATGTGCACTGGTACCACCCGAATCAGAACCCATTACGAGGTGTAATGATCTCGATATCCTCTCCACCATGTCTTAGACACTGTCAAGGTCGTAGTTTTCACAAATTAAATTGTCCAAGTTTCACCATTATTCCTCGCTTTCGCGAATTCTCCATCACCGTATCATGGCTGTTCCGCCCGTCGCGACAGTGACAAATTAATGAGAATCAGGGAGATATGACTGACAAATTGTTCCTTTTACTTCAATTTTTTCTTCTTCTTTTTTGATCCAAATTAATTTTTTTCCTCGATTTACAAGTAAAAAAGATAACCGCGGGTGAATCATCGAACGAATCTCTTGAACGAAAAAATGTAGAATAAAAGAAGCGATATACCCAACCGGCTGGAATGCTCGAGGGATAAATAGTTACAAGACTGCATAGCGTGGGCAAAGGGCGACCCAAAGAATGCGACAGGAATCTCAGGTATTCTATAATGAATACCCATGCAACCGCTCCCGCAGTGATTTCCAGTTCGGAAAAAAGTTGCTATTCTATACTTAGGCTGACCACGCTACCATTATCCCAAGGGCTGAGGGAACAAGACCGCGTGATGAACTGGCTGGGAAGCTGCGTCTCACCAACCGTAGGAATATTGTATTCGCAATACGTTGGTAAGCTAGTCCGTGACCTCCGAACGCGGTGCATGAGAAGATTAATAAATTTTGGCGGGAAATAGGAGGTTATGGATCCCCCGCTGCACCGCCTTCTTTTATTTTCGATTTTTTTTTTTTTTTTTTGTGGAATGTGAGAGAATCGCCGATGCATAAAAGGGGTAAATTTCCCCTACCCATGGTCGATGCACGGATGTAATGTGCGTTGAGGTTGTCCGTCGTCGTACGGCATAGCGCCCCCAGGTATAAAAAGAACTCACCTGAATCCCTCCCACTCCGTGGTTAACCGAACCGTTTCTCGCGGTGAGACTGTAGACTCTGTCGCGCGCGTTGCTGCACGCATTCGACAAACATGAAACACCGGTGGAAGTCTGAGACAACCTCGTGCCCGTGAACACTCTTATATACATAACTACGCTATATAGCATCGTGAAACAGAGAAGATTCTTGATTCTACTACCTCTCTGCTAACTACCACGCGGGACTTCCACTTAGTTAGAACTTCTTCATTCGACGCGCACCAGTATCATCGAGTTCGTTGAGTCAGTCGGAGACTCTCTCTGGTAGCCCAAGTACACGCGCTGCGACCAAGTACTGTTCGAAAAGGGGCTGAAGGCTGAGGCTCGTCAATATTTGATAAAAAGGAACTCTATTTCAAACAAGGTCGAATTTTATCAATTTATATTACAAAAAAACAGTGTTAAGTTATCGTTACAATCGTTGTCACATGGTTCGAGGAGGGGAAGTAAACTGAAATAAAGTAGTACCGTGGTCAATGTTTGCATCGATGCAACCGATCCTGCTCTGCAACGACGAGTCACTCGAAAATAATGATCGGCCTTGACTTTTGACACGTAATTTTTGTAACGTGTTGGTGTATGCTTGTTCGGTGCGGTCGATCAAAAGAACGAAAATCACAGACAATCAACAACGATGTTCGAAATAAGAATATCGAACGCTTCTAACACCTCAAACAAAATGTATTTACTCGTCGTCATCGTGGCTTTGATATTCCTGGCGAACTTCTCTTCCGGTGAGTCTATCATGCAACATTTTTGAAATTTTTTATACCATTTACAGACGGAAATTTGAAGCGGCGGAGGTATCGATTTTAACGATGTTACACAGAAGCTATCCATCCGCGTTGCGGTATGACGCATTTCGATAACAGTTATTATCCCAATCGCTAAGCGTGTACAGCGATCGCGTACAGTTAGAGTTAGCATTGCAGTAGAACTGCAGTGACTTTGACGCGTTGAAGGGTAATTAAAATCCGAATGAATAAACTAGCGTAACGTTTTTGTCACGAATCAACTATCTATAGATAGACCGAACAACAGTTTTCTTCGCTAAATAATCTTACGAGTGCTAACATCGTCGTATTTTTCAAACTCCGTGTCTAAACATTCGTGCATTATTCTATCTTGGCGATGGTAAATAATACATAACGATCATACAGCACATGACCGCGTGCAGAAATAATTCTTCTTACGTAATTACTGTTTTGTTCGCGAATGACTAATTGATATTGTAACTTTACAGCATATAATGCCACATACTGTAACGGATCTTACGTAAACACGCCCAGGATAAAGGATGCACGGTTTAAAATACGTCGATATAGAGATTCGCTAGAGTTGCGCGCCAAGTACATTAAATTATTTTTTTACGCTTTTGGACTGCTTTTTCGATCCATTCGATCGGGCCGCAATAGCTTCGATTATTGTTTCATGCAACCTTGCGTACGCGTGTGATTATTGGGACAGTAACGGTAACCTCGACCTTGGGAAGGGCCCGTGACGAAAAATACTAGCTGTGTGACAATGGTGACCATCATAACCTCAACCTGGTTCAGATCGCGTGTATACTTGATTATGAAGTAAAAACACGTATTGAATGATATTTTCGCGGCATTTTTATCAAACAGATGCCGGATCTGCTCAACCCTAATTTCTTGTGTTCTGAATGTCCTGTATGTCTACGTAACTGAATTTAATCTGGTCACAGCTTTCTCGACCTGTACCTCTGTATGGATGAGCCGATGAATATATTTGAATATATATATATATTCTCTATTGAGAATTATAGGCGCGTTTTATAACCTATATTCGAAACACCGAAGACAGACCGCGGTGGCGGCGCTGCGAGCGTTTCATCATGGCTGCAGGCGAAACGCCGCACGAATCTTCAGCTGCAGAAATCGAATGATATAGTAAATGATCGAGATTTTCACCGCTTCAATCTAGGAAATGAATAATCGGGATATTGATTGAATTTATCGTAGATTTATTTATATAGCAATTCAAACTTTCGCAGGTATAATAAGGTTATGGCTCTCTGATTTTGGCGCGATTTGCAATACCGCTAATATATTTCAGCTGCAGTTACGAACATTGTGTAATTAATTAACGCTGATCTGATCACCTTTTACTTTATGATTATCGTTTATAAAGCAGTAAAAGGAACAAGTTTCATTTTACACTCTCCAGTTCATCGGCTGCTTTGAAAAGACGGTATTAATCAACCAGATACCGGAAGTAGACTCGGACTCGGACAAGACTAAGGAAAAAAAAGAGGTAGTTGATGGAATAAAAAAAATTATACAAATTGCACTCGCGGCAATTGGTCTCGAAACTGCATATCATGAACACGAATTAAACTACAAGTCTAAGAGTATTTAACTAGGAGGTAGACCCCGTGGCAGACGTTGCAGGAAGACGCGGTTTATTGCCTCTACTAAATTTATGTTAATCACCAATTCACTTTCATCCGAAATGCCGGTAGAATATCAAGCGAGAGAATCTAATTTCGCTTCGCACAGCCGTGCACGAGGCACTCGAATAGTATATTTAAATGGGTCTATACGTAAAACATCAAGACATGCTGAAAACGATACCCTCTTGTGTCTCGGGGGACATAAACATATTTTTTATTCTTTGTTATCGACAATGATCAAAAGTGACGGATGCTTTTTTCCGAATCGACGCAATCTTTGCGGTGGTCGTCGGTGAGGAAAGAAATCAAATTTCTATTCTATTAGATAAAATCTGAAATACCAAGATCATAAAATACGTCACAAAGATTGATTATCCTTTGAACCGGTTTGTATACCTAAGTGAGTCACAAAAGTCGAGGTATAACCAGTTGCGTCATCGTCGCGGTACACCAAAATCTGCAGAAGCTACCCGGATATCTGGAATTATCCTTTATTATTCCCTGGGCAAAAGCTATTTGTGATTGGTCGTGACGTGAAGATTCACTATTCTTCATCCTCCATGATATCCGAAAAAGAAGCAAGTGAAAACTCTACTTTCCATTTTCGGGACGATCAAAATAATTACCTCTTTCCTCTGAAAACAGAGAAACTGGAATTTAAAAAATTGGCTTTGTGTCCTCACGGTAGGAGTTAATTTTATCTGGATCCATTGATTCGGACGTTGACCAGTTCCAACGTTCCCGTTGGCTGCAATGGTCGATGGATTGCAAAGAGAGTATAACGAATTGCGTTTATTCTAATCATGCGTGTTTGATGTAGCCAAAACGTATCACGTATAGTGTGGACGTGAAGAGCGCGGGACGGTTCGGTAAAACGGAAGTGCGGTGGTTCCGTCGCGTCGGCGTTCCTCAACTCGTAGAACCGCAATTGGAATGCTAATGTAAATTTCCGCACAATATTTATTATATCCTGCTGCAGTATTCCGCGCGTAACAACCCGGCTAGACTAGACGAACCAGACTCTGTATAGAAAGCGGATCAGAAAAATGGATAATTTTAACAATATGTACCGTGTCTACCTCCGGAAGTGGGAAACGAAAAATGAACACAATCCACTTTCGTCAAAGACGAGTTGGAGGTGTATTATCTTCGAGCAGGAACCACGCGGGACATTGAATTCATGTACTTGATCATTCCCGACGTGTTCCGGCATTGAGAATCATCAGCGAGTTCGAACCTCGAAAATTGTTCCGAATTAGTATGTTGGAGGTAACTGCCTGCGTAGACGTACGGTTCACATGCCGGACGGTCCTCGCCTGTGAATCATAACGCGTTTCCGGAAGAACGCGTTTTGTAACTCGCCTTAGCCAAGGACCCTTCCTTCGGACTGACCGGAGGACCGTGTGTTGTAATAGCGTGAAAAGCGAATGAAATTCTCGTCAAGACTTCGCTCTCGTTCTAACAATGCACTTGATATTGTAATAAAAAAGAAACCTGAATGACGTAGATACGTATTGTCGCCACCGTTACACACTGTATAAGTGGAACAAAACTCAACGAATGACGTGCCTACAGTCGTGTTCGCAGTTAACGACAATATTGTTGTTGCTGAATCTACTTTATTACCATTGTTATCATTATTATTCCAAGATTCTTTTTCTTCCTCGACCTTGTCTATACAGCAGTACAGAACAAATATCGTGATAGATTCTTTGAAGGATCGATAACTTCTTGGTACATTACCTGTACCCATCGGCCTATTTAGTACTACCTACCTACCAACCTGGATTCACGAAATGACTCCTCAAATACATGTTTCTGACAAATATACGACGTTGATATTTTCCGGGAACAGATTGGGTCGAGGTTTCAAATAATTTCGCTGGAAATTGTTCAATGATGCCAGCACATACGTCGAATACAGTGTTTGTACAGTGATTACTGTGTTGGATCGCAGAAAGTGCAGATTTTTCCTCTATGTTTGAATACACGAAATGATCAAAAGACGTGGTGAACTGTGTACAATTCACTTTCTTGTCGTACACTTGAAATAATATGTACAGGTGACGTGTGTATAGCTAGGTGTGCCTGAATCATGCATAGGTACACACAGCTACAGAGCTCGTAAAGCTAGGCGGCCACAAGAATGGATTTCTTAATGAGATGATGAGAAGTGAGAACGACCTTACGATGTCACCGACTGCAACAAAACCCAGTCACATAACGAGCTAAGGACAATGTCTTGTGCTATACTATAATCGGTTTTACAGCTTTGACACCTTTGTCGCGGAGTTTATATGAACCCAAATGGTGCGTTTCACACGGATCGACGCTTCTGTGGAGGCCGGGTCGAATTCCAGTAACGGTGACCACTCACCAAGGAAATTTAATGGACAATTATTATGGAATAAATGCTGCGACACCAAATTACAACTTGAGATGTGCTCATTGGCAACACTCATGTTACATCGCTACCGCGTTATAAATCGCGTAACTAGAACCCTGCCTACCTCAACGCTAACCATGCTGTTATGAATATTATATCGACAAACATACCGAAGAGTATAATATATCGCGCGTAATTTTTTTTTCTTCTTTTTCATGTACTTGGCGCGCGACTAGCTCCACAGAGTATCTTGATCGATTGGGAGGCGCGCGCACCGATTTTTTCCCGCCAAAAATGGTTCCTAGCCTCGAATAAAAAACCATTCGCGTATATTCTACTGATATTTAACGAATATGTGAAATATAATAATAATAATAAATTATAAAAATTATGTGCATTCTATTTGAAGAAGATTATACGAAAAACAGACCGTAAAATTCAAGGGGTAAGAAGAAATTCTGAGAAATTAGAAGAAGAAAAAAACGCCCACCGCAGCAAACAATTGCAGTCCGTGAAGTTGCAAGGCTTTTCCCTTGACCCGAAGTGTGTTAATTACATATTGGCACTGCTGTTACACTGCATCAGACATGAAATAATACCGAACAAAGAACGATTTACGGAGTACTTATAAAGAGCGTCGCTGCAAGATCGAGTTCTTCCCAAAATTCACTTTTTATACAAACAGAAGACCCCTTCAAAATTCTCAGTTATCGTCTAACTTTCTATCTTGATAATTATTTTTCATATCTTGTGGAATAAAGGGTAAAAAAAAGGCAAAGAGGTCAGAACTCGTACTGTTTTTTATATATAAAATTTCGCGGAAAGTGTATGTTTCATTTTATTTTCAGGACACCCGATGCCCGCGGAGGAGGAAGAGGCTGCTTCTAACACATCAACTACTGTAATCGAAGAACTGTCGGAGACGACGACGACGACGACGGCTACGCCGTTTGCGGTCGTAGGAACAGAATTGGCGGCCAGTATCATGGACGACGTTAGACCCGCTACAGAGACGAATTCATTGGCACCGATAGACTTCTTAGACGTACCTGTACACACGGAATGTGAAATTGGAACGTCCGTACTTCTTCCTTGCAGAACTGTTAATCCTGTTGCCGAATGTCAATGGTCGTGGCAGCCCCTGCCCCCTCGACATTTACCGTTGCCTGACATAAGCGATATCCCAACGATATCGACCAGTAAGACTTATATACGTTATTTAGAATTTTTTTACAAACGTCACGATGAGATGCATATTTTTCAACGCATTCTTCGTAATCGTTGTACCGTTTCTGACCAGTTGATGCACCGCGGTATGTCTTGTGTCTCTAGACCGGCAACCAGTGTGACGACTACCTCTAGCTATTTATATACCACGGAGTGACCTTGATTTGGTCCTTAAACGATCGGTCGAGTTGTCAACGACCCATTTCAGGATATTCGATGCGACGGTGCAACGAACTGCTAACGAGTTTCACACACACGCAGAGTGATAAATATGGGGAATACCTGTAGCGTGGTGATATTTGTTACAGTAACTCCGGATGATCAAATTTCCACGAATGCGTCACAACCGATCGCGCAATCGCTGCCTGTACGTCAGTTTCCCGCATTTGGGAATAACAGTAACGATTGTTCCGTCAGATTCTCAAGCGCGAAGCATGAACAAGCCGGATACTGGACTTGCGCAGTCAGACAATCCACCGAAACGGTGTTTACCGGTACGAAACCGGCTAAATTAACGATCATCGACGCCGATCATGGTACGAAAGTCAATAACAAATCGTCACAATCTCGGATTTTTCATTCTTCTAAAATTTCCACAGAGTCGCCGATCCGTTTCGTGAGCCGTCCGGCGATCGTCGAAGCCGCGGTTGGTTCGTCGACTCAGATAACCTGCAGGACCGAGGTTCCTGTCAAGGAATGCCAGTGGTCGTGGCGTCAGCTGAATCAATCACAGCCCTGGAATTTGGAGGTGAAAAGGTTTCCGGCGTTCGGCGACGACGGCAGGGACTGCAGCATCAAGTTCAAGAACGTCTTGGCGGAACAGGAGGGCTACTGGACCTGCGGGGCCCGGAATCGTCCGAACTCGACCTTCGCGCAATCGGATTCGGTCCGATTTCTCATTGCTGCAGGTATTTGGCGAGATTTTCTGCCACCGATTGGCTCGATTAGAGCCCATTCTCCAACCCGATACACACTCTTGTTGCAGTCGAATTCGTTCAGCTTTCTCGCGGAATTCAAATAGCAGCCGGTGAAACGGTCCTGTTGAGGTGCTCGATAAACAAGCCGGTCGTCGACTGCGAGTGGTCTTGGAGTCCGTTGAATTCGAGCCAGAGTCCAACGACGGTTAAAAAATTCTCGCCCAACGAGGACTCGGATCACGACTGTTCCGTCAGGTTCAAGAACATCCTGTACGAAGAAGAGGGCCTCTGGACCTGCGGGGTTCGTTTGACACCAGACGGTGTTTTGCACGAGGCTCCATCCGCCGTGATAACGCTTCTTCCTCCAGGTTGGCATCCGTCGTGGATACGACGATCGATCGGATATTAATAATTTGCGTTTCCCCAGCCAAAGTGAGCTTCGTCGAAGCACCCGAGGACGCGTCGGTGCCCATCGGTACCGCGGCAACCCTGAGGTGCGTGGCCAACGCGAGAGTCGAAAGGTGCGCGTGGACTTGGAAGCCTTTCGATGGTAACGACGCCGCTGTTGTGGTCAAGGAATTTCCTAGCAAAGGCGATTTGGGAAGGGACTGCAGCCTCTCCTTGCCCCAGGTCTTCGAGGAACAGCAAGGTCTGTGGGGCTGTCAGGTTTGGCTACCGTCACAAAACGTAATGCAGCCTGCTCCCGTTGCCAGACTCGCCATCTTCGAATTGGGTAAGATTGAACATTGTTTTATATCTACAGATAATGAGATAAGGTCGAAATATCGCAAGAGAAAATAGATAAAAAATTATCGAAATACGTTGTAGATAATTTCTCGCAAAAAATATCTAGATAATGTTAAGATGACGGAATTTACTCCATTCGCATAGATACGAGATAACAGATGAAATTAAACCGATGAGATAAGATAAGAGGAAATTATCTCAGATGGTTATCTGAGATCATATGAATTTATCTAGGACAGTTTAGAATGTGTTTATTTTTTCTGAATTTATCAGTGGAAGATGAAATTCTGTAATTCTACTTTTTTAAATTCCACTCATCAAAGATCATAATCTGAGATAATATCATATCAGATAGTTATCTGGAGTTATCTCGAGTTATCTTAGCAATCTAGAATGTATTGTTTTTTTGTTGAATCTATCAATAGATAAGATGAAATTAGCTAATTCAATTTTTTTTTAATTTCAATCCTCATAGATGATTATCTGAGATAGAATGATATCAGATAGTTATCTAAAATCACTAGCAATCTAGTGAATTGCTGTTTTTCTTTATAAACTATGCTACTAAATGACGTTAAATTATCTGAGATCATTACCTAAATCTAAATTATCTTGTCAATTATCATGGC
The DNA here is from genome assembly GCA_018257835.1 of Euura lappo. Taxonomy (NCBI): domain Eukaryota; kingdom Metazoa; phylum Arthropoda; class Insecta; order Hymenoptera; family Tenthredinidae; genus Euura; species Euura lappo. Next base: position 206,684 of record JAEUYN010002107.1, on the reverse strand, counting down.
GTTATTAGACGATTTGTTATTCTCTATAAAATTATCTGATATCAGCATCTCCCCAAAGTTATCTGAGATCGTTATCCAGAGTAAAATTATCTGAAGAGTCTGAAACATTCCCAATTTTTCAAATCTCGTTATTTCTCGTGAAATATGTGTAACTTGATTATATTAAGATGGTTATCTGATCTTGTTATCAGAGATTATTATCTGAGACAAAATTTTATCTTGATAAGATAAATTTTCGCCTTTCGTTCATCAATTCTGTGAAATATGTGTAACTTGATTATAGTATGGAGACAGTTATTTACTCTGGTTATCTGGGATGCTTATCTGAGATGAAATTGTGTCTAGATAAGATAAATTTTCGCCTTTTGTTTATCAATTCTGTGAAATATGTGTAACTTGATTATAGTATTGAGACAGTTATCCACTCTGGTCATCTGAGATGATTATCTGAGATAAAATTTTATCTAGATAAGATAAATTTTCGCCTTTTGTTCATAAATTCTGTGGAATATGTTTAACTTGATTATCGTATGAAAAAAGTTATCTGAGATGATTGTCTGAGATACAATTTTATCTAGATAAGATAAATTTTCGCCTTTTGTTCATAAATTCTGTGGAATATGTTTAACTTGATTATCGTATGAAAAAAGTTATCTGAGATGATTATCTGAGATACAATTTTATCTAGATAAGATAAATTTTCTCCTTTCGTTTAAAAATTTAATTTCAAGTGTTGACGTATGATTATCTTGTTTCAGATGAAGTAAAGTTTTCGGAATTATCCCAAGACATACAAATATCATCGGGGGGTAGCGTGCTGCTGCGTTGCGTGACGTCATCGTCTGTGGAACAATGCCGATGGTCACTTACGCCCGAAAATTCCAACACAACTGTCGTAGTCAAACAATTTCCTGCGGCAGGTGTCGAAAGCAGAGATTGCAGCGTTCGCTTGAGTCACGCATTGGCCGAACAGGAGGGACTTTGGACTTGCGGTGCCAGGATAAGAGGACGTCAAAATTATACCGATGCACCACCCGCAAAGCTCAGCCTACTTCAACCAGGTATCATTGAATCATAGAAAATAATACATATTTCACCCGATATATATATATATATATATATATATATATAGTACCCGAATCATAGTGTGTTTATTGGGTTAATTAGAGACGCAAAATTACCCTGCTGTAACATTCATCACTTTGCTAAATTGGGGGAATAATCACGCGTTTAACATAATTAAGCACATATATATATATAAATACACCATAAAGAAATAATTGGATGGACGAAACTGCGGAACATAAAAAAAGAGGAATTTTTTTATTTCCTCTTTCACCTTCATTTTTTTGTTCTCTTTGTCTCTCAGCCCTTTATTATAGGGTCGTTGATAAACGTCCGTGGTATTATAATAATATGTTTTAATAACGCCAAAAGTAAGCTTCCTAGAGTATAAATGATAATTGCCATAAATTATTGCATTTATTATTATTATTATTATTATTATTATTATTATTATGTATAATTTATTGATATTATTGTCATTATTGCCCACGATGCGTTTCAACGACCTCATATATTCACTTGTATGTGTATCATCATAATAGTTAATTAGTTATAGTCATACGTGATTACATATGAATATAAAATGAATTTTTGAAAAAAAAAAGAAAGGTAAATAATTTTTCACTCGTTTTTGAAATAATATATTATACTCACGTGTATCATTACTATATACACACAATCAAATCTTGCCCTATTAGACAAAACAAAAAAACGAGATTAAATTGAACGTTATATTATATACATAGATTGAGTAGAAACATAGAAATATTGATTATCGATACTCCGACACTGTACATGAAGTTTTGGAATCATTTTGGACAACAATTTAAGTACGATTAGTTTTTAGTTGTTTTTTTTTAGATGATCAATAATATCATTATTATTCTTTATCGAACGGCAAGGGGTTCCTAGTCTGAATATACAATAATAATATTATATAATATCATATATATATATGTATATATTATATAATATGATTCATTTTGGCGAATCATGAAAACCAAATTATTTAAGTTCTAAGTATTCCTTATATTTATACTTATCGTTGCAATATTACAATTGTATTATTATTAGTATTTAAAAATTAAGTTTCATTATCATTTATTATTAATCAACTATACTTACGTTATTGAACTGTTGATGAAAATATTCAGTGTATAGTCAGTGCAGTGATGAGCTCAATTAGTGCTTTTGTATATTTATAATTTATGAATTTACTATAAAAAAAAAATTGTTAAATCATCATCAATCATGAAAGTATAGTTTTGGTAATTATTATTATTATTATTTTTACTATTCAATCAATTATTTATATTATATAGTATCAGCTAAATTTAATATCTGTTCATAAATTAATTTCGTTATTTATGTCATTTTGTGATATATAATTGCTGCTGCTTAATAATTGTTTCAATTTTAGTGAATATTTAATTAAAAACTATTATAATCTAGGTATATTTATCATTATAGAAGAACACCAGGCAATTTACCTATATAAGTATTATAATTGCCAACATATTTTTATGTCTAATTTTTTTTTTCAATTTTTTTTTTTTTAAATACAATCATTATTGTACACTTTGTGCATCATATATCATCGGTGTATTGGGCGATTATCAACACTATCGACACTATTCAATCAATGCCACTGCGTCACTGTTGCCATTTCTCTCTTTCTCTCTCTCTCTCTCTTTGATCACAGAAAGTACTTATGCGAATAGACATCAATAATAATTAGCAGTTCTTCGTACTGATATGTTCATCGTATATTTTTAAATAAAACAAAATAATGATATTAGTTTGAATATTAATTTAGGTACGGAGAGTGATATAAAGATGTATTAATGTAGAAAAATTTAATTATATACAATATAAGTTTAATGATAAATGAATAAACAATTAATGTGGAAACGTTCTTTGACTATACATAATATAACTGTTCATTGTCATTTTGTACATTATTATATAGAAACATTAAATAAGTGTATATGTATTTTTCTTTTTATTCTTAATTTTTTATTCATGTTTTTGTTTTTATATATAATTACCGTTTCACGTAAAGGCACAGCGTCTCACATATCCCCATATATACAGGTTTTTGGGAACACGTATAATATACATATTTGCATTTTATTTATATTAAAATCCACGAAGGAGTGAGAGATATTCAATAGGCTTTATTATTGGTGACTGGGAATCTTGAATAAGATAAGTACATACGATAATATTTGTTCATTATATAATACAAAACGCTATTCGAAATATATCGCAATATCATTTGATGTGATCTCTTTTTTTTTGTTTCTAGAACCAGTGATGGTAGCCACGTGGACAACGACTCAACAAAAGATCAGTCTAGCTTGCAGATTACGACCGATTTTACCGAAAGCTCAATGCCACTGGTTACACTCGCCAAATATCCACCTGAGACAGACTAATTCCTCAAGAAGATCCAGGTGAGCTAAATATTCGATTATTCAACATGGCGTCGTTATTCTAATGCTAGAATAATTCGCGGTCTTGTGGCATGATAATGATCTAGAATTAAAAAAATTTCCAATTTATAATCGTTCCGATGCCACGGACACACAGAGATAAAAATTTATCGAAAATTCGAACCCAGTCGATAGATCGAGAACTCTGAAGTCTTGAGGTGATGGTCATGGCGGCCATTGCCATGCAGCTATCTACGCACATAAACTAAATACAATCAATCTAATAATTATTCCAGGTACTCAGTGCAGATGAATTACTCAAGCGGTGTTTGCGTCCTGCAATTTAAAGGGAATGAAAACGATCTGGGAGAATGGACCTGCAGGTTTACGGGTACCGATGGCATCCACGGTAACACAGAGCTGGGATCAGCCTCGGTGGTGCTCTTGGGCAATTCGGCGGGTAGTTATCAAGCGTCGAACCCACTTCGCGATATCTGAATCGATAACATGACCGACACGTTTATTTCAGACACAAAACTCGGTTGGATCGTCGGAGCACTGACAACCCTGATATTGTTCCTGATGATAATCGTGGTGGTTCTGGTCGTCTGTAGAACGCACATATTCATACAGCGAACCCCGAAGAGTTTGGAGACTGTCTCTTCGTCTGACAGGAAGAGAAACCGGAGGGACTCGGTGGATCGGTACACCGAAGGACCAAACAGGATAAACTTCCAATTCCAAGATCAGAGATTACAGAATATTCAGACTCCCAGCGGCGCTAGGGGCACTTCGGCTGATCAACCTAAGAAAGGGAACGAGATATACGAAAATATCGTCGAGACTCCTCGATGAATAATATTACAGAGACTTATGTTTGTTGTTAAGAATCGTTACTTTATGACGCAATTTTTTGTTTTCTTTTCTTTTGTTTCTTTAGACACTTTGTGTGATTACAATAATTATAAGTACAGTTTTAATCCAGTCTAATTTATGAACGAATTACAATCGTTAGTATTATTGTTCAGCGATAAATGTATAATTAAATATCTATCAACGTGTCTAATTATAATATTATTGATAAAAAATATAATTATTTGTTATACTCTATTTTATTATTTTATTCACCATACTTTGTCATACCTAAGGCACTTTTTTTATTATATCTCCCTCTCTCTCTTCAATTAATATCTCTTTGGGGGGCGGGGGTACGGAGAGAGAGAGAAGACGAAAGAATATCTTTGACGTGGACGGAGGTACAAAAGCCTTGTCGCGTTAAATGAATTCATAATTAGTAATACGTGGCATCAGGAAGACGTGAAGTGACGAAAAATAAAATAAATCCAACTCCGCACAGCGAGACGTTGATAAAAGTATATTTTTAAATGATAAAATCAACCGTGCGCCAGGCTCTCTTCTTCGAGTACGTGAAACGCAAGTGAGATTAAACGCAGATCACAAACCAGTCGAGTGATAAAACGTAAAGTTTCGCCCGCCGAGGGAAGAAATTTTGATGCGAAGCGTTTAAGCGAAAGGGGAAAAAAAATAAATACCTAGAAAATTACGAGTACATTATATAAATAAAGCAGGAAGTATGTTACTGGTGACCGGGAGAGGAGAGACGCCTCTGTGAAATCTGATAAGGATTCTGCAGCAGTCGGGGAGAGCTTTCGATCACTCGCAGCAGCAGGGAGTCTATGTAATCCTCAAGATCTCCGAGCCGCTTTTTCTTGTCCGCAACCTCTCGTTGCAGCTGTAGCGTCAGCTCGATCAAATCCTGCGGAAGAATAAAGTTTCGATATAGCGCCGCAGACTCGTATTTCAATTTTGAATATCAAAAATTCTCACCTCTCTAGATTTTCCGTCAAACTGGGTCAACACTTCGTTCGACAATCTGCTCTTGGAGGATGAATTCCTCGCCGAATCTTCACCGCCGATTATGATTCTCTCAGAGGCTGGATTACTCTCGTTCGATTCTTTGTTCTTCTTCTTGTCTTTCTTGGACGGTTTTTCATCCTTCGGACTGCGAAGCGGGGCCTTATCCTCCTTCGCGGCCTTATTATTAGCCAGCAGCTTCTCATCTTTGACAGTCTTAACGGCTGGCTGCGGTTTTTCCTCCTTCACGATCTTATTGGTCAGCAAAATTTCTCTCGGCGCTGGAGAAGGCGGCTCTGTGAACTCCTTCGGCTTCAAAACACTCGCGGAAAAATCTTCCCTCTCTTCTCTCGGCTCGTCAACTTGAATCTTTGGCTTCGACTTGTCGTCCCATCTGCCAGAAAGAAGAAAATGAATCAGAAAACCGCCCCGCTCAACCCCCCGGTCCTCCTCACCTCTTCAATGTGCTGCTTCCGTGTTTTCCCAACAGCTTCTGACCCCATTCGTCCTCGTCGTTCACCACCGTATTCTGCGGAAGTGGAGAAGGCAGAGTTTGCGTGGAGTAACGAGGCGGTTTGTTGGGTACGGCTACGGTAGAAATTGGAGACGATTGGGGCTCCGTCGGAGCAACTGTCGTCGCTACGTTGAGGGAAGAGGCGGAGCTTTTGTGAGACAAGTCGTCGAACTGAAAGCGAGAAAGGAGTTTAACGTTAATTTGTTGCGAACAAGATCAATGGAGTAAAAAAATTCACCGTGAACTCGTCCTCGTCTTCGCTGATGACGCCGGGGTCAGCCTCTCCGGGTTCTTGTTGCGACGGTAGTATCTCGTGTTCCTCTCTCTCGTCGAGTCCGTTCTTGTCCAACTTGGTCTTGCTCTTCCCCTTGACCTTGTTGCCGATGGATTTTGCAAGCTTCTTCAGACCCTTACGTTTCTCAAGGCTTCCTATGCTCAGCAAACTTCCGCCGATGGAGTGAGCCGCGGACGACAACTGGCCCAGAGAACTCTTGTGTCTCTCTTTCTTGCTCAGATCCGTAAGACTTCCAGCTTTTACTATGAAACCGATTTTCACCTCGAGTTCTCCTCGGTTCTTGGTGTTCTCTTTACCAGGTTTCGTGTTCAGAGTGTACCTGAGGATTGAGATAGTGATAAAGGGACTCCGAAGCGCGATAAAGAGGGAATTGAAAAGGGCAAGCGCACCATCTATTCTTCGGCCTCTCGTACACGTCAAACGAGGAGAGTGGCACATTGATCATGCCAAGGAATTCATCGACGCCTAAGAAATTCCTGTGGAAGGCTGTGAGTATAACTTCGGCGGTATTTCCCTGCTGCGGTATTTGCAGTTCGCATTCTTCGTGCCACTCGACATTGTCGGGTACCTTTTCCTTGACGGAAGTCTGATACTTCTCCTTTCCAAGCGCTATCGTTACGAAGCAGTCGTTCGTCTCTGCACAATGAAACGAGATACATTGGATTACAGAGGGGCTAATTGAAAGGTCAGACTCGATCCGCGCCACGACCACCGGCCAAGTCAAGCGTCAATCAAATCATGATGAGTGAATGTGTGCGACGCGTGCATTTGTTCAGAGAGCTTGTGATCTTTAGCCTCTGGGAGTATATTAAGACAAAAATTGACCTTTTATAAACCTTCCGACATTCAATAGTCGATTTTCGGACCGACTCCGCACGTTTTTTGTTCTCCGATTGACGGAACAACGTCAAATCCAAGATTATTTCCGGTACAATTTGTACCTCATGGTAGTAGGTGTCTTTTAAAGAAAAATTACCAAGTTATACGATCAAAGTGTTATACAGAAATTTTCTGTTGGATTTTTTTTTTTCGGTCATCCAAAACTTGTTCTTGTCATTTCTTTCCCTGATTGATATTTAGATATTCCATACGGTATTTTGCATCTCACACACATCTTGATAATCACCGACGTAGTGCGGTGAGTTATATTATTGCGTACGCGTCTTATCAGTGTCTGAGCTGATAGTCGGCGTTAAATTGGCATCCGGTGAATCAAAGACTGGAATACTTTTGCAGCGAGACTAATCGTAGTATTTTATACATTTTTCCCCCATCTTGTTGTTTATGGTGAAATATTATTGCAAAAATATAAAAATTCCACCGTACTTACTGTTTTTTCCTTTAGTAAGCAGTCCTTTCGCTCTTTGAACTGTAAAATGAAAAATAAAATATTGTTTACAAATATTAAGCGATTTTCGCTTACCTATATACTATTTACGTACGTATACACCGTATGTTATAACAAGGTATTCAAAATACATAACACGATCGAATAACAGAATATCTTCGTTCGAAATGAATTTGAATTCAAAAGTACGAAACAATCGAGGTTTCATATAGTCCGTTACGAACGATTCCATGCATTGTTTTCAAAATTCCCGGTTGCATTATGTCGCATGTGGTACGATGTGCAGCTGCGATGTTATAAATACTCAAGATTCTCCCTATTCTTCGTCCAAATTTACATAACGCGGAGGGCACAGCCAGCGAGAGAGCGAGACAGAGCGCGTCGAGACGAATGAGCGAGAGAGAGACGGCAACGACGGAGCGAAAATTGTTGATGAACGGTAAATATATACATAAAAACCGTGTTTGACCTGACCTACCTACCTGTCACTTGAACATGCGTCGGACTCCACATATTGACGACGAATTTTCAACGACGATGATATTCGCTTTTCAAACTCCTCGATAATCATTCGTCGCTTTATAATCTTTCGATACTCGTGTAATGTTTCAAATAAATAAGACAAGAACCGAGGGATTTAACGGCATCGCACTGGCTCTAACTCGAAGACGGCAACTGTTCGACGCGATATCGCGCACACAACTCTCCTCACAAAAGTTGTACGTGCATACCGCGGTACTTGGCGATCGCTGGTGGTTGGCCCCCACACACAGACTTAGCTTGTGCACGTATACGCTCGATATGGCTACGAAGTGGCTAAAATTCAGTCGAGTCTGCCGTCTAGTATCCTCGCGATCATCGGACGTTGGCAAACTGGAGAAACCATTACACCGTAATCGTCATTCGTCGCCGCAAAAAAAGATAACAATTTTATTCTTGAACCGTTTTCAGCGTTCAAACCCGCTGTTACTCAACGCTTCTGTAAATTATTCATCATCATCGCGAACTCATTCGGTCTCGTATGGTAAAACAGTCGATATTATAGGTTAGGATTTAATTACCAACGGTTTAATATTGATTTTCTATACGTATTGAAGACGAGGTGTGGACGATTCATCACGGTTTACTATCGATGGATAAGAACCAAGGTTCGGTGTGGTCATGTACTTGGCCGTAAGATGGCGGCAGCTTGTTCACATTTGAATTCAAACTTAGATAACTGAAGCCTAGCGAGACTGCTTCAAGAGTCTGTTGACATTTTTCGATGCAAGAATACTTCCCGTCTTGAATGGTTGCGATGTTCAACCGACGATGGGTGGTTAGATCACGTTCATATGCATCCTGCAGGTTTACGTCCGTGATATAATTACGGATGCCGCGGGTCTCGGACAGCGTGGGATCGTTTCAATTGTGTTTTTCAACGGGACGTTACGTATCGCATGTAACATAATGAAAATAAAGGGTACTTAATCAGACATTGCTACGTAACGTATGTTTGAATACCCTACGTCACGAGGGCTGAGACGCAATGAATAAACTAATATGTTACAACTATAAACAATATTAGCGCATTGCGCAACTGAATTTCGTTTTTCCAAGTCTTCAACCTCCGAAAGTGTAACATTTGTCGTCCGTGCGACGATTTTCAGTAAAATATTGGCCTTTTGGCCTCGACGTGTCTCCAGCTGTACAATGAAGCAGACACTATAGACTCCACGTAAGAGTTCCGCGATCATGTGTGATGAAATGAGATTCGTAATATACGTATGTACCCAACGCCTATGTACATACACAGACATGCGAAGAATTCTGGTCAGGTGAATCGCGTAGCGGTTGAATCATCCTTCGGCACGACCTTCTGAGTCAGGAACGCTTTTATTGAGAATAATAAAGAAGATAATAACAATGATAAAAAAAGGTGCGATACAGAGATAAAACAGAAGCAAATATGTTCGTTCTAAAGATACGACTTCGATGTCAGCCACATGTTGTACATTAATAATTCATGTTCAATAAATGTGGAATAAAAGATACTTTATTGCAGAATAAGAGAAAAGGCTTTTGATATATACTCCTGACCCATATTCGAAAATACTCTTTTACCGTTCAGGTACGCCCTCGCTCACAATCCGTCAGAGCTGGCTTATCAAAGCTGTACTACTAACAAACGAACTAAAGATAAGCCAGGAATTCAGGTGGAGAAATTCCAGGCTTTGATTGTGGACTGAGAGTTACACCTGCCATCGACAAGCACAGAAAAATTTTCACACTCTTCAACGAAACCCCATCATCTCTACCTCTAAAAATCACCAAATCTTGTCCAAGTCTCAAAGCCGACTATTAGACAACATTTGGTCATTTTCAGTCCTGTGCCGTCTGGCTATGTGTATCTACACCGCGTCATGCAGGATGTTGACGTTGAGTCGACCGATGGCCTCGCCAGTTTCCTTCCACACGTTGTGACTCGACGTCGACACCGACGTCCAATATATACATGATTTTCGCCAACTTCCGCGTGAAATTTTGTCCGTCAGGCTGTGATCGTCGTCGTTTCGGAATTTCGGTTATTCCACTCTCCGCGTGGTGGGATTATTCCACAGGTTGTGGTTCGGTCACCTGGCGTCAGATGGCGGTTCACAGAATCGAGTCCGCTGCACGCTCACGCACACACCGAAACGTCGCGAGCCTGGCAAACAAAACTCCGTGCATACTTGAGTCGAGTCAACCTCCCACCAACCGGTTACTCGACTCGTGACGACAACGGCGATCCCAGAAGGGTGGGGGCGGGCTTCGAGCCGGGCCCAGGCACCGTGAACGGGAACGAGAAAATATGCTTCTAGATTCGTGAGGCAGTTTCGAGCACCTGTTTGCATCTTCACTTTCCGATCTCCGAGGTTCGATACGCACCACAGTTTGATGTCGCGTAGTCGATTCTGTAACGGTCCGATCGCACGTTCGCTGGAATTATCGTTGTTGTTGTTTGTTCTTCATTCTCATTATTGTTCAAACACAAGTTGTTGAATTATGTCGTAACGAGGCGTAAAAGTGAAACACATTCGATATAAATAATAAAAAAAAAAAATACGCGCGGTGTCTAGACGGTGAGGTGCGGAAGGAGGATAAAGAAAAAAACAGTCAACCGCATACACGATTGTAATAATAACAATAATAAGAACGATTCAATAGGAGTAGGATAAGAGTCAAGGTTGAGTGAAGAATACGTTGTAATATTACATTTTTACATAATCCACGCGTCACATGCGTGTCTTATTCGATTCGTTCAAGGTGTGAATTGAAACGCAGTGAACCGTTGTTTGATAATTAGACAATTAATTTTTCCTTTCTGTTCATAACGATAAATAAATAATGTCGCTGCTTAGAGGCGACAACAAAGCGCCCCAAGCGCGTCTCTGCCACGTTGTTAAATGGGACGATTTTGACGGTTACGGGTTCAACCTGCACGCCGAAAAGGGTAAAAGCGGTCAGTACATCGGCAAAGTCGACGAAGGTTCGCCGAGTGAGGCCGCTGGTCTTAAGCAAGGTGACAGAATCGTCGAAGTAAACGAGATAAACATATCGAACGAGACCCACAAACAGGTGGTGGAACGTATAAAGGCATTTCCAAACGAGACTAAGCTATTGGTCGTCGATCAAGAGGCCGACGACTATTTTCAATCCAACAATATCGTCATTAAGGGTACCCTACCCAATATCAAGGTCATAAAGACACCCGAAAAAGACGTCACCGCCGCTACAATCTCTACGGTTCCTCCTACAGCCGCAGCACCTCAAGAGGATTGCGAAGAATCTAGCAATAATTACGCCAGGTCCGTTGGCAGCAACAGCAGCATCGACGAGGTGAAGAGAAATAACAGATTCCTTTTTTTTTTTTTGCTTTCTATTACCTAGTCAATGATTTTTACCTCCCCCAAAAAAAAAAATTTGTTATCGAAAGATTACCGATAGTCTTATTAAGATTCTATCTATTTCGGAGAAATTGATTATATTGATAATATTTGCGATGATGTTTATAGAAGAAGAAGAAAAAAAAAGTTGTATATATCGACTTTACAGACTGATGCCCCCCACAAATTTAGTAATTTAGTCCCTAAATAAAATCTGAACACGTTGACTGATATTGAAAATAATTTTCTTCATCAATTGACTATAATTATATTGAAAAACAGGTTTTTTTTCATTTAATTATTATTTTTTTTCTTTTATACATATATTGAGTTTTGAAGTCAATTTAGATGAAATATTTCGATCCAGTAATACGAGTTTCTCAATAAAATGCAAAATAAGAAAATTTGTAATCCATTTCGAAATATAAAGTTTCGCGAAGAATTTGGAATTATCGCGATTTTTTTATTAATTTTTTTAAATGGCTTCTGATCGACAATTTTGAAAGTCCTTTAATAATTGTGATGATATATATATTTTTTTTTCGTGTAGTACAAATTGGATGAAATTTAAAGACGATAAATTGCAGACATAGAAGAATCTGACAAATATGGAGGAAGATATTATAGTTGAGATTTTTTTTTTTTTTTTAGTTAGTATATTGCATTATCGATTACCCTCCGTGTATTGTTTGTTATCTATTGTATCTCTAATGTGATAATGATGTTTTGTGATAGCAAATTTTTATACGTTGTATATGTATATACTATAGGCATATATTTTTTTGTTTCATCTCTTGCCTCTTTTCCGTCTTGTCGATCGATGGATAACAGATACATTTTTCCACACATCGTTTCGTTTACGCGTTTCAACTGATAATTATAACAAAACCGTTAACAATTATATATATATATATATATGTACATAAATCGAGGTAATTCTGATAATGAAAGTACAGATAAATTGTTCCAATACGTTTAGTAATCGTCAAACACGTTTTTTCAAATTTCCTCATCACATGTTGTCGATAACTTCGCGATTATTAAAAACTGAAATTAAATGAGTGCATCGAGAGTCTTCAATAATTTTTTTCTTACGATTGGTCCGAGGTAATCCATATACTATGTCCTGGCGTAGCGTAATTTTAATCGTAGCGTAATTTTAATGTACTTGGCGCGCGACTCTGCCGAGTATTTATTTATTTTTTTTTTTGTAATAGATGTTGCCCGACGTTAAGACATTTGAAAAAAAAGAAAGAAAGAAAATTCGTCTCTTTTTTAGAACACAAAAAAAAATAGATAAAAAATTATCGTTCACTATAAAATCTGCATATAACCTAATTCATGTATGATAAATAATTGCCGCAAGAATGTTGAAAAAAAGAAAGAAAAAAATAGAATTCACACAGGGTGTCCAGTTATCTGTCAGAATGAAATTCCATGATAATTCCAGGTTTTCCAGCCAAGATCTATGATTTTCCCAGGTCCATTATGGTAGACGATAAATAAAAATACAACAGGAGTATAACCCTCAAGACTTTTGCACCTGCAAAAATGAACTTCAGCAAGCTGTAGCTTTTAAAGGTTCACTGTCAGAGCAAAGGCGCATGAGAATTTTTTTTTTTTTGAACTGATGATGGCGCCACTTTTCCGTTTATTAGTACTTTAGCACGACGTAACTTCGAAACGCTCATTTTTAGAGCAAAATTCTATTCGGCTTTTCTCTTTCTCTTTCAATCATCTAATGGTGATATCAGTCAGTTTGGAAATAAAGAAATAAAAAAGAATAAAATGAAAAATATATCGTATGAAAACTAGAAAAATCCTCTTCAAATTATATTCCATGGCCGTATTTGTGGTAAAAAAATATTAGATAATTAAAAATTGGGAGATAAAATTCTCATGCAACTGTGCTCTCAACCTGTGAACCTTTGAAAGCAACGGCTTGCTTAACAATAAGTTCATTCTTGCAGATGCAGAAGTCTTCAGGGTCATAACAGAAATATAAACGAGAATAGTTCATTTTTTACTAGAACACACGTCAGAAGAAGAATTTTGCCTCTCTAATACAAGTAGGAACTCAAAATAGTATATTGGAACTTCATTCTATAATTTTATATTTTTGTAGAGAATTAACCAAGGAATACGTTCATTTTTTAGCTATTTTCAAAGCAACGTGATCTCGCCTTGAAAACCACGTTTCAATGGTATAATTGTTTATAGCAAATTGAATCTTTCGTTATTGTGGAATGAAATGAGAATGTTATGAAAGTGATATTCAAGAGCTCTAACATGCATTTTTGACAAAGTCTATAGCGCGAATTGAACCGCAGATATAAGTAGTTGAAAAAAAGCGTTTTCGATTTTGGTCGTTTTTCAGAAATTCCAACCCTGTGTTACCCTGTATTGTTCCAAAGAACCTGTGAAAAAAATTATCCGGAAATCGGAAAACTAGAGGTCAGAAAGCTGTCCTGCTTGACTTGAATGACTCAAACACACGATTCCTAAAATTATTCGGAAAATTTCAGAGCTGATATGAAATTCCATGATATTTCCAGGTTTTTTCCAGGGTATGTCAAATTCCATGATATTTCCATGATTCCAGAAATTCCATGATAACTGGACACCCTGTCACAGTTATTGCTGCAGAATTTTTTTATGAGTGTTGTTTTCAATTTATAAAATGATCATTTTCTGTCAAATAATAATCGCTAAATTTTACAGTAGAACATATATATATATATTTTTTTTTAATAATAACTGTACGAGAAATTTTTTTACAGTCGAGAGAAAGTTTCTCGAAGTATCTGCAGATACTGTATATAGTCAATCATGCGGAATTCTCATGCGCGCTGTTTTGAGGCCGATTTTTAGTCAGCCGCTTGAGACGCAACTGCACCTTGCGGTTATTATTCCGTCACGATAAGTAATACATGTACACAACAATTAGTACAACGGCATTGAGATTCAGTGGAAAACAAAAAACAAACGGGTTTGGGCTGACTGTGACTATATTTGCATATTTCGTTTCCAGTTACTTTGAATTTCCCAAATCTGACCTCACATTCTTGATCAGCGGTTCAAAAAACTTTCGAGTACCAATTTCCACGAGGTTTAGAACGTTTTCAGTGGTTCTTCGTAGCGAATTTGATCCGCCATTTTGAATTTTTACAAAACTGACTTCAAATAACGTTCGGGATGATTGAAAGACATAAATCAGACATTCGTCACAAACTGAAGTGGAACAATGACAAATATTACACTCTCTCTTCAGCTTCGACGTGATTCAATCCAACTCTAATTACATCGTCAAATACGATGGAAGTAAGGTAAAATATAAAACGTCCAAAGTTTTCCGTTCGTTACGATAATGACTCGAATACGTGGAATTCAGTGATCATAAAAGTATTGTTCTTTTATTTTCCTACATACTAATTGTTTAGTCAGTTATGACCGTCTATAGCAACGACCTTGAGTATCTTTCAGAGCCGCGTACGATAATCCGGGGAATTCTTATGCAATTGATCCTTTTCTTCCTTTTATTTTCTGTCTATAAGGAAGACGTGAGACTTTCAGAAACAATGATTGTATCGTCGATGATCAGTTCCATTCGTCAATTAACTCCGGTGGATTGGTTTTAGAAAATTCAATCTCATCGATGCAAAAATGTTAAAAAAAAAAAAAAAAAAAAACGTAAGAAAATGGGTGACTAACAGAAAACGTTAGAGGAGAGGCGAAATACAAATAAGATAACGATAGTGAACCACCTTGAGCTGGAAACACGCGGTACCAACCTATTATATACCACTAGCTATGTACACACAATTATACTAGATGAGAATAGCTATATATATATTTTCTTTTCCTTTTTCTAATTTCTTATACAACTAATTACACATTGTTAATTACCGTACCGTTTGTGGTACCGTAGTAATATCCACTGCAATTATACGAAACAACACGACAGACATAAACCGCAACTAAACTGTCTGGCGATGATCACTATATTTTCGCAATACATAGTCGAACCCCACGAGTTATATCTCATATTGTACAATTAGGACCAAGAATAGAATTTGCTAGACGTCCATAGTAGCTGCGAGAAAAAATCTCTCACATATTTCAGTTTCATATTAAAAAACATGTCGTGAACCTCACAATTTTTCTTCCTCTAATATTAAAGTCCTTCAATTTATTATTATTTTTTTGTCATGTTTCTTCTAGTGCAAGAAAAAAAAGTATTGAACAGAATCTAGAACCCATACCGGCAACATGGATTATTCTTTTAACCGTTTAGAGTCTTAATCATCAGACTGCTTTCAGTTTCGTATGATTCAGGTCGAGCCCCATGCGTCAGATTTCATATCGTGAGTCTCTATAGCAGCGAAAGAATGAAGAAAAAAAAGTTGTCTGAATCATTGAATCAACCCGGTGACCTTGAAAAAGGTTTGAAACACGAATTGAAAGAAGAGAAACGAGGACTTTTTGCACCAACGATGACGGAATCGCGATCGGCCCGATGTCTTCTCTTTTTTACACATAAAGTTTTATTATTTAGTTCCGTGAGCAGTTTGCAACACGCACGGTAAACGATAATAAGAGCTGTTTAAAAGTGCAGCTCACGTGAGAATGAATCTCTAAAATGAATATTACACGCAGATCACGACGATTTAACTGTTACAACTTGGCAACGGTTATAAGAATGTAGGAAAAGAAGAGGAATGAGAAACCTACATTTCGAAAAGTAGAACGTTGTACATCCTTTTTTTTAACTCCCCTTTTCGCTGGCTGGCTCATCCTGCTTGTTTTTTACGTTCTTGTAACAACATTTTTGCCAATGTACACTTATCATTATTATGAGAAATGTAAAAATCGTTTAAGCATAGACCGAAATAATTGACACCGGTGGAGCCGGTGGAGCGACTCTTGTACTCTGGTAATTAATTTAATAACCAAGGACTTTAGGTCATGCGTGACAATTATTACAACACCGCACGGTATCACTGTGACATTCTACAGTCGTGTCAGCTTCACCTGCAGGCGTAAGGAGATTCTTAGAGATCTGAGACACCGCTGTCCTAATCGTCTCACAGTGTTGGATCAATCCGTTCATCAGTTCTTGTCCATTCTGATATCCAACGTGAGGATTATAGATGATGATAGACAATGATTCACGGTCTAGGGATCTCAAAAGCGAAAAAAATTACGTCAGCGCTATTCTACGTTCAATTTCGCACAAAAAATAGTGGCGAAGATTTTTGATTCAATTGAAAAAGAAGAATTTGTATACAAAAAATGTCTTTGGGACTTTTTTTTGTTTGAAATTGTATACAGTAAAAAAGTAGGTTCTGGTTTCAGGTTCCGAAATCGATCCGAGCGATCCTAGCGGGCGAGTCTCTAGCCTTACACGAAACATAACCCATAAAAATTCAGTAATAATACCTTTTTACGTACAAAATTATGTCCGGTTGGTAGTATTGATTTTTCTGATTGCAAAAATTACTCTATAATTGTCACATTACATCGATATATAACTTCCCTTCGTTTTTAACTCAATAATTTTTTTCGGTCTCTAGAATCGTCCGTCAGAGGCGCTCGGATCGTATTTGAAAAAGTTTCGGAAGGTCGGAGTGCCTTATATCACTTCTTGAGAACATCCTCAATAATATTTCATTCGTGTTTACAATGTTATATATAGATAGTAAAAATTAACACTGTACATGGAGCGTGTCCACAAGGTCGAGATAGTTTAACACTTTTGCGATAATAGAAATCAGCCATCGCGCTCACCGATCAACTAATCATTCCTGATTTGATTTCAGTCTGAAATTTGACGATAGCTTTTAAGTTTTTTTTTACAAATTTGTTAACAATGTGATCGTGGGCCGCATGGAGTCGTCCAGTAGTCTGCATCTCTGCATGGTACACTGCCTGTATAGCTACGCTCGTTTACCTGTAAATTAACTCAAACAATATTGCGTAATATGATTCAAGGTAGGCAACAACACGCCCGTATCGATGGTATGTACGAATACGTACAACACTAGCGCATTACACGTGGTGAACCTACTTCTCGATACTGTCTTTTCACAGTTGCGATTGCGTCCGAAGCCTTGAGCCAATGAGGCTAAGCATCTGCCCGATCGCATGTTAATGCTAATCGCGATGTCGCGAAAATGTTAAAACTTACTTTTTTAGGGTATACATGAATTTAATTTAATTTTCTTCTTTTCACACTCTTTCTCATCATGTGGTCGTTAATTAGACCCTGCGTTTGGTAACTGGAGGCAACCAATTCCCACGAGACAGACGTGTTAGTGTAATTCACTTCTTGATACAGGTCGGATGTAATTTCGTAAACCCGCAACGGCTGCTCTATATGGAAGAGACAAAAATTTATACAGCTGTATTCATAATTTTATATTTTATTAATATATGACGTAGCATATTAGTTTGCACAGGTGTGATACATGTGTATTGCTGCGAATTCAATTGTTTAATCGTCAAACAACTCCGCAACATCAACCAATTTGAACATTTTCCAGTACGTGTAGTAGAATTTCAGTCTATCCTCAGAGCCATAGGCCCTACCAGTGATTCGGATTCTGTTATCAACCCATTATTTATATCATTTTGTCCTAAGAACTATGATAAATGCTTTGAATATACACTTTGATGTGTTACATAATCGCGAAACAGTCGTGTGATCCTTTTGTATGGATACCTGGGGATGGATATGATGTCTGTTTGTAAAGAGCTCAAACATGACGCAACGCGATACCGTTTTAAAATAGAATAAATATGTCATCAAATGTTTCCACGTCCAAGTAGAGAAAAATCTAAGACGATTTTGTCTTTGTCAAAAAATCCTGGCTCTCACTGTTTCGCAATGGTAGCGATTTCAATTTCTATACGCAGCGCCGCCTTGCGGTGGCGTCAGTAAACCGTGCGAATCGGCTAGCTCGAATTCGTTCTCATTCGAAAACCACGAGACCCTTGAGATTTTCGTCGAGGCAACATCTGTCTGGTTTATTGCAAAGAATAACCTTGTGTACGATTGAATATATTTTTTATTGTTTCAGGTCGCCCAAAAGTCTATCAGCTCGACGGACAGCGGCAGCACAACGCCGACGGTGGTGAATAATAACTCTGGAGAGAACGGTAACAGAATAGGAGAGGAGAGCTCGGAGAACAACGGCGCTACCAGCAACGGAAATGGAAACGCAAAGATTAGCGGATCCGAGCAGAAGAGTTTGAATTTGAAAATGAGCGCGAAAGAACTGCGCGCGCAGCTTGCGGCCCGGAAGAAATTTGACCCTAAGAAAGAGTCGATGGATTTCAAACTTAAATTTGATATTGTTCAAAAATTGTAATAACCAAGCCGTTTTGTTAAGTTACTATATAAAATTGTTATATCTTTTATTTTATATCTAGTTTATCACTGATAATAAAATCGTGACGAGTTGAAGTTTGTCAATTTTATCATCATCAAAGCACAAAGAAAAATAAATTCCAGTTAAATTCGTTCTCATTATTTTTATCAGGATCGAATAATAATCAAAATAAATTATATATGTCCTTCTTATAATTCATATTATTATTATTATTATATTCAACAATATGTCTATATATTTTCGAACAATTATTAAAAACGCTAGAATACTCGGAATAATTATTTCTGTAACTGTTTGAGATTCATCGTGAAAAATATACAACAAAATAACGAACCGAATTATTACTTCAATATTATAATCACTTATTATGTGTGAACTTCTGATGACTTCGGGGAATTATATTTCTTTTCAACGTTATTTAATACGGCGATGATATACTATATGAATAAAATATATTCGTGCCATAAGACAGAAAAAAAATGATCTTTTAAATTTGTATGATAAAAAAAAATAATTAACTACGTCGATCACACACTAATATTGTAATTCTAGTGCCTTACAGAGATGAAAAAATATATATATAAGAGAAAAAGGTAATGAATGAAGAAATAGTTTGAAATTAAATATAGTATATCTAATCGATTTGTGTCATCGAAAAAAATGCGAACGATTGAATACCAAGATTTTTTTTTCTAATTATTGTACTTAATTGAAATTAAAAAAAAAAATACTGTACTTATGATATATAGGTATATATAAATCAGATTTCTCTTGTCTTCCTTTATCCAAAAAATCATGTTTTGTCACTGCATAAAAACCTCGGGCTAATTTTCATATTAGATTAGGTATCTATAACTTAGTGATAACTCGTATAAATATATACATATTCAATGAGTTTAACTATATTTTGGTTTTTTGTTTCTTGTACTTGAAAAAACTCGATGTTTCAAATTTGTTTTTCTCCTCTCGCTATATTCTGAAATGAATATAATATATCAATAATAATTTGCATTATTAGATAAAAATTGATATGAATGATAAAGACAATAAATAGCAAGAAAACTTTACAGCTTTAAAAAAAAAAAAAAATGTATCGCTGTTATGTTGAAGATGTTGGTCGGTTTTTTTTTTTTTTGCTTTGTTTAATTTACTTCCGTCGAATGATTATAATTTGTTTTAATAAAAAAAAAATAAAAAAAAAATAAAAAATAAAAATGTAAATATATTATGTAATAATAAATATGACTTATTGTAAATTGTTATTTACACTTACCTACAACATCAGACCTGGCCCCGTTGCCAACATCAGAACACGGGCCCATGAAATCCAAGGGCCCACGCTCCAGAGGAAGAAACAAATGGTTTTTGCAAAATGTGCATCCGGGGAGGCAGAATGCGCGGGAATGGCACATCCCTGTCCACCGGAAACTCTGGACTCGCAAATTTCAAATGAACAAACGAACGAATGACTGTCGGTGGTTATTTTCAGCTGAAACTGCTTTTTGAATAGATCAAAGTCTCGTGGAAGAATGTTGAATATTTTCTGTTTTATAACTGGAAATCGAAAAATGTTCAGAGGTACAACAGTTTTCCCTACCAGGGGCCAGATTGAATCATTGCACACGGGCCCATGGAGACGTAGTTACGTCACTGGGAAGATTAGTGGCTAGCCTAACTTCTTCTAACCTGTCCACAGTTACACTTTGAAAATTTGGTGTCCAATCGGAACGTGTCCAATCATTAAGTGTCCAATAAAAAAAATTATTGAACAGGCGTCCGATGCGGCTCGTGTCCAATCGGGAAGTGACCATACGCGCCATTCCCCAACCTCATACGTACCGGATGATTCGTAATGAATGCAGCGGTATGTTGGGTTGCCTAACGTTCGGCGCACTATCTATAAAGGTAGTGGGGAATGGCCCGTATGGACACTTCCCGATTGGAAACCTGTCCAATAATTTTTTTTATAGGACACTTAATTATTGGACACGTTCCGATTTGACAACAAATTTTTGGGACTCCAGCCTACTTCGGACGCGAGATATTTCGGACACGAGCTTTTTCCGATGGTAGCACGTTCAAACATCCCGATACTGCATTGTCACAACAAAAAACGATGGTCACAATCACCCCGGGGCAGCTTGGGCGCCTTTTGAAAGTGTTATAATCGGACCGGGGGCGTTTGAGCGCATCTTGGAAGTGTTACAATCGGACCGGGGGCGTTTGAGCGCATCTTGGTGGTGTTACAATCGTACCGGGGGCGTTTCAGCGCATCTTGGAAGTGTTACAATCGGACCGGGGGCGTTTGAGCGCATCTTGGAAGTGTTACACAATCGGACCGGGGGCGTTTGAGCGCATTTTGGAAGAGTTACAATCGGACCGGGGGCGTTTGAGCGCATCTTGGTGGTGTTACAATCGTACCGGGGGCGTTTGAGCGCATCTTGGAAGTGTTACAATCGGACCGGGGGCGTTTGAGCGCATATTGGAAGAGTTACAATCGGAACGGGGGCGTTTGAGCGCATCTTGGAAGTGTTACAATCGGACCGGGGGCGTTTGAGCGCATTTTGGAAGAGTTACAATCGGAACGGGGGCGTTTGAGCGCATCTTGGTGGTGTTACAATCGTACCGGGGGCGTTTGAGCGCATCTTGGTGGTGTTACAATCGTACCGGGGGCGTTTGAGCGCATCTTGGAAGTGTTACAATCGGACCGGGGGCGTTTGAGCGCATCTTGGAAGTGTTACAATCGGACCGGGGGCGTTTGAGCGCATTTTGGAAGAGTTACAATCGGAACGGGGGCGTTTGAGCGCATCTTGGAAGTGTTACAATCGGACCGGGGCGTTTGAGCGCATTTTGGAAGAGTTACAATCGGAACGGGGGCGTTTAAGCGCATTTTGGAGGTGTTACAATCGTACCGGGGGCGTTTGAGCGCATCTTGGAAGTGTTACAATCGGACCGGGGGCGTTTGAGCGCATTTTGGAAGAGTTATAATCGGACCGGGGGCGTTCAAGCGCATTTTGGAGGTGTTACAATCGTACCGGGGGCGTTTGAGCGCATCTTGGTGGTGTTACAATCGTACCGGGGGCGTTTGAGCGCATCTTGGAAGTGTTACAATCGGACCGGGGGCGTTTGAGCGCATCTTGGAAGTGTTACAATCGGACCGGGGGCGTTTGAGCGCATTTTGGAGGTGTTACAATCGGACCGGGGGCGTTTGAGCGCATTTTGGAGGTGTTACAATCGGACCGGGGGCGTTTGAGCGCATTTTGGAGGTGTTACAATCGTACCGGGGGCGTTTGAGCGCATCTTGGAAGTGTTACAATCGGACCGGGGGCGTTTGAGCGCATTTTGGAGGTGTAACAATCGGACCAGAGGAGTTTGAGCGCATTTTGGAAATGTAGCAATCGGCCCGGGGGCGCTTCAACGCATTTTGGAAGTGCAACAATCACCCGAAAATGTAACAAGTGTTACACTCCGGAGCAAGCTACACCTTTTCCTCATCTTGAAATGACGAAATTCCTGCCCTCCAACGGTATAGCGCGATGAAAGAGGGTCATATTGACTCCGACGGTGTTCCGCCCCCTCCGTGGACAGGATAGAAGAAGTTAGGCTAGCCACTCTTCTATTTTCCACGCATTACCCAGAACACGGTCTGTGTACTATACACAGACCATGTTCTGTAGTATGGAAGAGCAACACTTCTTCTGCGTATCAAAAATTCATACTTTGCATACGAGATCTTTTCGTGGTCTAACTTCATAGTGCTTGATGACATGGATCTGCTGGGTCACTTTACAGACCACCTCGTTTTGTGAAAATACACTTGTCCGTAAAATCTCGCGTCCAACCGCAACGTGTCCGAAAAATTTGGTCTCCAATAGGGACGTGTCTAATAAAATAAATTATTGGACACGTCTCCAATGCGACTCGTGTCCAATCGGAAAGCGTCCATCAGGGGCCAGGTCGAATAGTGCATATAATTCATCATAAATGGTCAAATAATGAATAATATCCGTTTCCATTATATACGCCACTGGCATTCAATATTGGAATTTATAGTGAAAAATATAAAATAAATAGCAATAAATGAGTAATTTGACGAGTATTTTCTCATATCATCCATCATTATCACTATTTCCGAATATCTTCTCTTTTTTTTTTCTCTTTCTCTCAAATTATTAATAATTATCATATAATTGATGAATAATAATGTTTGATTAAAACGGATGTATGTATAGGAGCGAAGCAGTCTTCAAACGGGTATATTATACATAATAAATATATCGTATAATATGCAAATTACGATAACATTTTTTGAATCATAAAATACATTTATAATGTAATATTATCAATATTCTATCTTAAATAAATAAATAAGAAAGAATCGAGTGTCTAAATATAAAAAACGAAAAGAAACCGTACACCGAGGTCTGATTGATGTTCATTTGTTTTTTCAAATTGAGGATGCTGGATAGACTCGATGCTGATCTTGAGACGTGTCAATTACATTCTTTATATCACGACACTCGTCATCTTTCGCACATTGGTACATAGGTAGATTGCGTTTTAAGTATGCATGTATATATATATGTAATAATCATTAACATGGTATTAATTTAAATAAATTATAATACGTTATTCATTAACGCTTTTAGTCTGTATAATGATAATGCAGTTATGACAAAACACACAGCACAAAAGAAAAGAAAAAAAAAACTTTTGATTCTTCTTTTTTCTCATAACAATAATGATAATAATAATATTAATAATAATTTATACAGAAATGATAATGATACATTGATGAATATGTTTTAGACTTCTTCTTCTTTTCATATAGTTTTATACATTATTACTAGATTACTAGATTTATTCAAGCTGTTTTTATATAATCTAATTTTACCTTTTTTCACGTTTAATTTTATTTTTTTTTCATATAATTTTAATTACACTTCGTTTTATTCTCGTATTATTTCTCCTTCGTCTTCTTCTCTTTTATTCGTTTTCTCACACAGACTCTAGAACACAGTGAAGATGTAAATTAGATATAAATTTTGAGAACAATAAAGAATGAAAATTGTGATTCGTGTGGTAGATAATCATGGCTCACCTTACATTAGCAATAATCATCGTCTAAGGTATAATAAATATATGTATTTTTGATTTTTTAAAGATCACCAGGGTTGGTGACGTTGAGGGCAAATGCTGAGGTTGTTTCACCCTTCTTGCCGATAGCCTTGGCCGTGTATTGACCAACGTCACCGTGTGTACACGATTTTATTTGAACTGTGAACGACTTGTCACCGTCCGAACTGAATAGATACTTGCTGCTCGTTTCGTCGATTGGTTTTCCATCCTTCACCCACGTTACTAAAAAAAATTAACAACAAAAAATCACGTTAATTACCGCTTCAAAAAATATTTTATTTTATCGAAACGATATTGAGAGCAAGAGCAAAAAATTATACCTTTTAGGGGTGCGGTTTCAGTCTGACACGTAAAGCTCGCGCTTTCTCCTTCGCTCACAGTTGCTGACTGCGGGAATGTCGTGAACACTGGGCTTTTTGGTTCCTCGTTAGGTACTGAAACACAATATACCAAATTTAAATCACAAAGACAAAATATCGATACTGATCGGTAGATTCTTCGATATTTGATACTTATCTCCAGTACAGTTGGACCCGCTGCTTCACTTATATCAAGATTCACGTCCGTGCAATGTCATGCGCAGTGAGCTGCGCGAAAACTGTGCGCGGACACGTGAAGCACAGAATTTGATATAAGTGAAGCTGATGGGTCTCTCTATGTATCTGGATAATTATGACGAGGTTTCAGAGTCGAGTAACTCACCGAGTACGTTAAGAGTACAAGAGGAGAAGCTCTCTCCCGCGTCGTTGAAAGTCTCGCATGTATATGTGCCTGAGTCTTCAGGGAATATTTCAGCGATGTTTAATTTGTATATATTCGCTTCGTTCGAGTATTGGAAATCTTTGCTAGGTTTTATTTCCTTGTTATTGTGTAGCCATACTACGTCGAATTTCTTGGCTCCGATAATGCGGCAGCTCAGGACCACCGGTTCTCCATCCTTAACGAATTTACTCTCCAAATGGTCGACTATCTTCGGTGGCTTGTCTCCGGCGATCTTCTTTTTACTTCCGCCATTCTCCATCGCTGTAAAGCGACAATGAATTGTGGAAAAGAAGAATAAAATACGCTCACACCTATTTCCCTCCTTCGTCAATACTCACGCTTCACGCTCAGTTTACAAGAGGTGGTTGCGGTGCCGATACTGTTGGTTGCCTTGCACGTGAACTCTCCCTCGTCTTCGGGGAAGACTTCGTTTATCGTCAACGTCGCTACGCCACCTCTGTATTTCAGGTCTAGGATCTCGGAGGAACTCAATGGCTATAAAGTACGTAATCGTTAACTATAGTCAACCGAAAGACTCGAAATGTCAGTTTCCTTTCCTACCTTTCCATTCTTGGACCACGTCACTTGGGGCTCTGGATCGCCCCTAATTTTGACGGACAGTTCAAGCTGTTCTCCATCGTTTACGGTCAGGTCGTTCAATTTCTTGATGAACTCTGGGCCGCACATTGAATCGTCTGGCGGGACTGGATGGACGTTGAATAAACGATATCACAATACTGAACTTTCAATCCGAGGATTATTATATTCGGGTCATTTATACTCACGGATAAGTTCCTTGGTTGCGCTTCGGGATCTCGAGGGACTTCCGGTCGTGTCGAGTCTACTTCCGTACTTTTTGATCGTCCTCTTGTCAGCCGATGCAGTTTCGTTCCTGCTCAGGCTGCTCGTTTCGAGATTTGACTGGAGTAGATAAAGATTGACGATTAGTTGAATCCCTTTGACTTGATATTTGATCAAGATCATTCTTAAATCTGTTACCTTCAAAGATGACGAGTTTTGCCTAATACTGCTCGAACTCGTTCCATTGTTGTGGTTTGACGAGCGCGAAGTAGAGCTGTAGTTTGCTGAGCTCTGTCGGGCGGTCGATGATTGGTTTATGCTCGAACTGCTGTAGCTCGACTTGCGGACAATCACCACCGGTGGTGGTGCCGGTTTTATCGGCTGTTCGATGAACTTTCGGTCTGTGATTGAAACAGTCATTGTTGTCAATAATACAATTAATTCGTCAATATCGAAGCTGCCAGTAAAATCCTGGTGACAACTGACAATGAAATTCAAAAAGTTCGAACATCCCACAGATTTTTCTCGCAAATGATTCTTACTTGTTAGTATTAAATCAAAGGCAATAGAAGTTCAACCAAAACGGACATTAATCAGCATTCACAAGACACAAAAATTGTAAGTACCTCCGGAGTATAGGAGGTCGTGTGCTAGTTTAGCTTGCTGCTCGGTCTCGCCGGTTCCTATAATAATAAAAGCACCAAAAAGCTAATGATCATCATCTGACATGTATCTGCGTTTGTATTTGTTTAATTAAAAGGTTTATCGCAGTGTAGGCGCGTATAGCTGCTTGTCTTAAGCATCTGTAGACAGTTAGACTCTGTCTGACTCGAGTTCGCGGATCTCTGGACTCACCTTCGACGATAACGACGCAGCTGGTTTCATCGGTTCCATGACAGTTGGTTGCGATGCATCGGTACTTGCCACTGTCCTCCGGCTTGCAGTCAACGATCTCCATCGTCACAACACCGTCGCTGTGCGTCATGGTGTACTCATACTTGGAAAGCTCGTGCTTGTCCTTGTACCATTTGACAGTCGGCGATGGATTACCACTCACACAACACAATAGTTTGCAAGTGTCTCTGCTCTGCATGACACGAGGTCTGAGAAGGAAGGTGAAGCTTGGTGCGCTCTCGCTAACTTCCTGCCAGAAGGTCCACCGGAATGGCTCTCGCGTACGGACCGGGGCGATCTCGGGCCTGTATACCGGAGTCTCCTTGGGCAGGGCTGATGGGAACAAGAAGGTTGATCATTAGGACCGGAGGTTGGTGGACGAGTGAGAGTCACTAGCAATGCGCCACTTACGCTGGACGTTCAAGAAGACTACTTCTTCCCTGAAACCGTAGTGATTCTCCGCACGGATGATGTACTCTCCTCTGTCCTCCAGCTTCACTCTGTTTATGACGAAGGTGTAATCATCGCCGGCGTAACGCTTCATGAACTTCACCGACTGGCGGAGTTCCTGGTTGTTGTGGGACCAGGTCAGGGTTGGCGTTGCTACGCCGATGACGCGGCAGTAGAACTTCACGCTCTGGCCCTCGTAGGTGAACGCGCTTTGTGGTTTGATGACGAATCTTGGTGCAGCTTGCCTGCGGTCTGCACAAGGAGGAGAGAAAGGGTCAGTAACTGATCATCGTCACCCCGATCTTGCGAAGCCGAGTTACTCACCGAAGGATGAATCGTATATCCTGTACTTTTCGATGAGGAGTTTTCTGAGCGCAGAGTATTCCGCGAGCCGGCCAATCGGCAGGACGTACTTAGACCAGTTGTCGTATTTCGCGCGAAGCTTGTCTCTGAAGCTGACGTAGCGGCTGCTGGCAATCGGGTTGGTACGGTTGCTGTGGTCTCCGGTGAGCCATGGGTGCAAGAGACACTCATGGGCAGTCATACGCTTCCTATGGATCACAGGAACGTCGAGTTAGAAACCGCCTCTTTTCTCTGCATCACAGTTTATCAATTCAAACCACAACTCACTCTTTGTTCTTGACGAGCAATCTCTTGATGAAGTCTCTCCCCTCTTCCGAAACTTCGCGGAAGGATTCTTCGTCAAAGTCCCAGTCACAGGCCTTGACGTTCTTCAAGGTCTCGATGTCGTTGTCGCCAGCGAATGGAGACAGACCGCTCAAACTGTGCGAAGCATAGGCGATTGTGAGTAAGGGTTGTCGACAGAATTGGTAATCGTATTATGGATACTCACAGAACGTATGCGAGGACACCACAGGCCCACATGTCTGTGTAGAAACCGACTGGTTCCCTTTCGACGATCTCAGGAGCGGCGAACTCGGCGGTGCCTGTGCTGATTTTGACTACTTCGTTGGGGTCCAGTTTAGTAGCCAATCCAAAGTCGATGAGCTTGACGTTGGTGCTGTTGCGTGTTTGGCACATTATGTTCTCTGGCTTGATGTCTGGGGAAAGAAGAACGCGAAAATGACACTCTGAAATATCCCCCTTGTTTCGATCAAGAAGAAGAAACACTTACCAAGATGAATGATGTTCTTCTCGTGCATGTGTTTAACGGCCTCGCATATCTGGCGCATGTAGTTTATCACTTCAGCCTCGGACATGGTGTATCCTTCGGATGTGATCCTCTCGAAGAGTTCGCCACCCGACAAGCTGTAAAACGGGATGAGATTAGTTTCGCTCGTTTGTTGGAGCCTCGATTACTTACAATTCGAAGATGAGGACCATCTCGTCGTCGTCCTCGAAGGCATCGTGGAGATTGATGAGCTTGTGATGATGGAGTTGGTTCATGATGTCGATCTCCTTCCTGATCAATTCCTTCTCCATAACGTGAGAAACGGGTATGAACTTGGCGGCAAAAATGTTGCCAGTTGATCTCTCGCGGCAACGATGCACAACCCCGAAAGCACCGGTGCCAATTTCCTCGAGGATGTCGTACTTGTCGTACACGGAAGTGTTCTTGATTTCGACCGGCTGAGGAACGTACTTGCTGTAAATGTCAAAGACGTACTGATCGTAGTCCTTGACCTTCTCGTCGCTGCGGCCGCGGATCTTCTTGCCGGTTTCGTCGACCTCGTATTCCTTCTTCTTGAACTGTTTCTTTCCTGAGTCCTTGGTGGTAATGAGTCCGGTTACCTCGCTGGGGTCGCTACGGCCGTAAACATTCTCCGCAGAGACACGGAACTCGTACTGATGTCCCGCACTCAACGCGGTCACAGCCATCGTGCAGAACCTCGTGCTTCCAACTCTGATCCAGCTGGTCATCGGATGTTCCCGTTTCTCGACGAGGTAGTTCGTGATGTTGCTTCCACCGTCCCATAATGGTGGCTTCCAGGTGAGTGCCAGAGAATCGTGGCCGATGTTCTCGACTTGCGGGAACCGCGGGGGGTCCGGGCGGTCGCTGATCTGGATTTTGATGATGGCTGAATCCTGGCCGAGGTCGTTCTCCGCAGTGATACGGTACGGTCCAGAATCGATCTTGCTGCCATCCCTGATGGTGAGGACCGCGTGTCTCTCCTTGACCTCGACGGCGTAATGGCCTCCGGCCTCGATCGTTTCTCCCTCTCTCACCCAGGTGATCTTGGGCTTTGGGTAACCGGTGAATGGAATCTTGATGACGACGTTCTCGCCCTTGTCGAAGAAGGCGGTGTCCCTGAACCTCGGTGGTACGTTGAGCTTGGGCGGAGTCATGATAAATAGTTCACCCTTGGTGGATTTGATTCCTCCCTTGTTAGCCGCGCGGCAAATGTACTCGTCGGCATCCTCGCCGAAGACGTCGTTGATGACCAGATTGCAGACCTCTCCTTCGGTGTAGATGCGGTAACGGCAACCGTTTCCGATCTCACGAGCGCCCTTGAACCATGTGATGGTCGGCTTCGGGGAGCCGCTGATGCTGCACTGGAAGTGAGCGTTGTGGTTCTGTATGCAGTTCTGGTTTCTGAGGGGCTTGATGATCTCCGGGGGTGTGGCCGCCTGCGGGTCCTTGATCTTGACCGACGTCGACGCACTCGACTCGGGGCTGAGGCCAGCCTCGTTCTGTGCGAATACTCTGAACTCGTACTGCCTTCCTTCGATGAGGTTTGTGATGTTTACCTGGTTGGTAAGGCTGATGACAACATTGACGCGCTGCCATGTCTGTCCTCCAACTTCGCGCTTGTCTATCCAGTAACCTTGGATACGAGCACCACCGTCGCTCTCTGGTTTCTCCCAAGACAGATTGACGAAGTCACCGCCGATCTCAACGACCTTTGGTGTTCCGGGTGCGGAGGGTGGATCGAAGGGAGCCTTGGCCTTGATCGGGTTGGTTCCCTCGAGTGGTGGTCCCATACCGTTATCGTTAACGGCCATCACGCGGAAGAGGTACTCCTGGCCCTCTGTCAGTCCCTGGACGGTGAAGGTAGTGTCCTTACAGAAGGACGACACGATGATCCAGTGCGAGTGGCTGATGTCACGACGCTCCACGACGTAGTGCGTGATCTTGAGACTGCCGTCGTACTTCGGTGGATGCCAATTCAGCGTGCACGTGTGTTTGCTGATGTCGGAAACCTCGAGAGGTCCGATTGGCGGTCCAGGAAGACCGGTGATGTAGACTGTGAAGGCAGCACTGACACTTCCGCTGTCGTTTTTGATGGTGAGGTTGTACACCCCTCCGTCATCTTTCTTGATATCCTTAATGAAGATAATTAGGTACTCGTCGAAGACGGTGTACTTAACGTGTACGGATTCGTCGATCTTCTGACCGTCCTTCGTGAGGGAGACTTCCATGGGCTGATCGCCGCTGTAGAAAATCTTGATCTTGGTGTTGTCTCCCTCGGGGAGGTACTGGTCACCCGGCATGCGCTCGATCCTGGGTGGAGTTCCGATTTTCAGCCGGGCCGAAGTTGTCGAAATTCCAAGAGGATTCGAGGCCTGGCAGGCGTAGTCGCCGTCGTCGGCTTCCATGACCTCGGATATAACGAGTCTGAAGATGCCGTCGAAGGACTCGGTCCTGAATCTTCCACCCTGGGGAATTTCGCGACCGTTCCTCAGCCACCTGGCAACCGGCATAGGTTTTCCAGTGGCCTGGCACTCAAAGACGTGTGTCTTTCCGAGTGCCACGATCTGGTTGGTCAATGATCGTAGGAACTCGGGTTTCTCTCCGCCTTCGACCTCGCAGATCTTCACTGGCATGGTGCAAGAGCTTGGCTCCGACTTTCCGGCTGCGTTCACGGCAAAGACTCTGAACTCGTAGTCGCCACGTTCGATCAAGTGAAGCACGGTGTATTCCGTGTCCATGACGTTGTAGTCGTTGCACTTTATCCATTGGGCACTTCCGCATTCCCGCTTCTCTACTATGTAGCCGGTGATGCGGCTTCCGCCGTCCGTTAGCGGTGGCTCCCACTTGAGGTCCACGTAGTTCTTACCGACCTTGGTAACCTGGGGTGTTCCAGGAGATGATGGTACGTTGAATTTGCTCTTTAGCTTGAAGGCGGACGAAGGTATGCTCGGCTTGCTCCATCCAGCAGCATTCTTTGCACGCACGCGGAACTCGTATTCGTGACCGCTTGCAAGGTTGTAGCAAACGAAAGTGTTGTCCTTGACGAGATAATCGTTCGCAATTCGCCACGCCATGTCGTCGGCTGGGTCTCTGAACTCGATCTTGTATCCCTGGATTCGAGATCCTCCGTCTGACCTGGGGCGGTCCCAGTGGAGGGTAACGTTCGTCGTGTCCCAGTCGCTGATTCTCGGTGTACCTGGAGGATCCGGTACAGTGAAGGGGAACTTGGCCATGATGGGTTCTTCGGCTTCCAGTGGGTCCGAGACTCCGTACTGGTTCTCAGCCCGAATCCTAAAGTTGTACTTCCTGTTCGGCTCAAGACCGATCACGTCGTAATGCGTGCTTCGGACAAAGCTGCTGATCTTAGACCAAATACCGGCTGGATCCAGCTTCTCCACGATGTAGTTGGTGATCGGTGATCCACCATCGTCGAACGGTGGTCTCCAAGACAGTGTGCAGGTCTCTGGTGTGATGTCAGATACATCGAGAGGACCTTGAGGAGGTGACGGTTTGTCGACAACCAGTACTTTGCACGATGCCGAGTCCGATCCGACCTTGTTAGTGAGCTGGATGGTGTAGTTTCCGGTGTCACTTCTCTTGGCCTTCTTGTTGATGAACTGGGAAGAAACGTTCGAAGTATCGAACTTAATCCTGTCCCCGGTGAGCACCTCCTCTCCGTTGATCGTCCAGCTTGGTTTAGGTTTCGGGTTACCAGTGTAAGGCACCGTGATGGTGAACTGTTCGCCAGCGATAACGGTCATATCGCGAATACTGAGGTCGCTCGTTATCTTGGGAGCAGACGAAGGAGCACTGGCTCTGATAGCGTCGGAACCTGAGCTCCATGGTCCTTGACCAGCGGCGTTGACTGCCGCGACGCGGAACTCGTAGTCGTGGTTTTCGATGAGATTCAAGACCTTGTACGTTGTGTCTGGAATGTGAGCCTGAGTCGCTTTAACCCACTTGTCCTCGCCGACGAGGCGTCTCTCAATGACGTAGCCGGTGATCGGTGATCCTCCATCGTGTCTGGGTCTGGCCCATGTGATGGTGATGCTGTCTTCGGTCGAATCGACGCCGTTCGGTGTTCCAGGCGCTGCTGGAGGATCGAACGGATGTCTAGCACGGATCGGATCGATGGTCATGGCCGGATCAGAAGTGCCGTACTGGTTCTCAGCCATGACACGGAACTCGTATTCGTGTCCGATTATGAGGTTCCTAACGCGCACGAAAGGTGTGGTAACGTAGCTGCTGACCTTGGACCACGTTGGCGATCTAGGTTCACGTTTTTCGATTACGTAATTCGTGATGTCAGCGCCTCCGTTATCCTTAGGCGGACTCCAGTAGAGAGTGAGAGCGTCGCCGGCGAATTCATCGGCGCGTAGATTCTGTGGTGGTGATGGTCTATCGAGGACCTTAACGTTGATGGTCGCGGTGTCAAATCCGGACGGATTACGTAACTGCAATCTGTACTGTCCGCAGTCCGAGCGTTTCGAGTTCTTGACGACAAAGCTGGCGTAGTCGTCGGCCAGTTGTTGGTGGACACGTGGGTCCGACTCGTCCTTGATGTTATCATTGGCAAACCAGGTGGCTGTTGGCTTGGGGAATCCAATGTACGGCACGTGGATGCAGAAGTCCTCTCCAGCGCGAACCGTGATGTCTCTAACGGCTCCCAAGTCCATGACAGGCTTGTTGGGCTGCTCCTCCATCAAAATGCTGTTGCTAGGACGGCTGGGCTCGCTGTTGCCAACGTCGTTCACTGCTACGATCCTGAACTGGTATTCCTCACCCTCGGTGAGTTTCGGCACGGTGTAAACGGTCGACGAAATCGGTGCTCCGTTGACATCCGACCAATCATCGTCGCCCTTAGCCTTCTTCTGGACGATGTAGCCTCTGATCTTAGCTCCGCCATCGCTTCTCGGTGGTCTCCACGACAGTGTTACAGAGTCCTTTGTCACTCTATCCGGCTTTGGAGGCTCGGGAGCGTCTGGCCTTCTGCGTTGATGACCAGCAGTGATAGGCTCAGTCGGTCTGCTCGGCTCTCCAGGTCCGGCTTCGTTCACGGCTATAACCCTGAACTCATAACGTCCTCCCTCGCGAAGGTCTTGAACAGTGAATGACGTGTTCGGGGTCGGGTAGTTGTTGCACTTGAGCCATTCTCCGCCACGTTCACGTTTCTCAACGTAATATCCGGTGATCGGTTTACCGCCTGTGTTTGCTGGTGGTTCCCAAGCAAGGCTGCAGGTGTTTGGCGTGTAGCCAGTAACCTCGGGCTGGTTCGGCGCGTCTGGTGGATCGAACGGACTCTTGGCAACGACCGGTTTTCCGTCAAGAGGCTCAGAGACTCCGTACATGTTCTCCGCGCGAACTCTGAACACGTAGCGTTTTCCCTCGCTGAGTCCTTTAGCGGTGAAATGTGTAGTGACGCAATAGCCAGGAACCTGTCTCCAGTTCTCCGCACCATAGTCAGACATCTCGACGATGTATCCGGTGATCTCGGAACCTCCGTTGTCGGTGGGTGGAGACCAGGACAGAGAAACAGTTTCGTGAGTTGTTGCGGTGTACTGAAGTGGTCCCTTCGGTACTCCAGGCTTGTCGACAACAATAACCTCGATGTCAGCAGAGTCCTTGCCGTGTTCGTTCTCCGCCGTTACCGTGTACTTTCCTGCGTCATCCCTCACGGATTTCTCGACGAGAAGATGTGTCTTGTCGCTCTTTGTCTCCACGGATATACGGTAATTCTCGGGGAGGCTGGAACCATTCTTGGCCCAGGTGATCTTCGGCGTTGGTACACCAGACAATGGGATGGTAACGTTTATCGGCTCTCCAGCGCGGACCTTAATCTTGCGTCCGATAAGAGCGTCCAAGTGAAGCTTGGGCTTCTCCTTCATCGGCCTGGCAGTGATCACCGACGAGGTATCGCTGGGCTTTCCAGAGCCCGCGGCATTCACTGCTGATACTCTATACTCGTACTGGTGTCCTTCCGTCACGTGATCGTCATCGTACTCGTTCCCTCTCAGAGGCTCCTTGTTGACCTTGATCCATCTTCCGGTGGCTCGGTCACGACGCTCGATGTCATACCCGATAATGGGTGATCCTCCGTTGCTGATGGGCGATGACCACTTGATCTTGATGTGGTCCTTGTCGGCATCAACGAGCTCCGGCGTTCCAGGTTGTCCAGGAACGACGAATTGGTTCTTAGCGACAACTGGGCGCTCTGTGGTCAGCGGATCACTCCTTCCCTGAAGGTTCTCCGCGCATACTCTAAACTCATACTTGGTTCCTTCGAGAAGTCTTGGAACGGTGGCGTGGGTGTTTCTTGGGTTGATGTAGTTAACCGCAGGCACCCATCCTCCGCCATGGGTAAGATCGCGCTTCTCAATTACGTACCCGGTGATCTCACTGCCCCCATTGTCTTTGGGGGGTTTCCACGAGAGCGTTACCGACTGGTTGGTGATCTCCTCGTACTCCAGAGGTCCCTCTGGCGGCGATGGTCTCTCGAGAACATTGATCTCGAAGCTTCCCTCGTCCGTTCCGCTGTCGTTCTTCAAATGAAGATGATAGGTTCCAGCGTCCGATCGTTTGGCGTCTACTGTGTGAACGATTGTGTGGTAACCAATCGACGTCACAGTCGTGCGTTCGGTAGTGTTCAACGGCTTGCCATTGACGGTCCATGTGACCTCGGGCGCTGGCTCTCCAACGAAGTCGATGTCCACATGGAAGATAAGTCCAGCCTTGATGCGGATGTCTTGAAGCGGCGTTTTGATCTTCGGTGCCAAGAATCTCGCCTTCGCAATAACTGCGTCGCTCGGTTCCGAGGGCTCTGATTGACCAGCAGTGTTCGACGCAATCACTCTGAACTCGTACTCCTGACCTTCGGTCAGTTCCGGTACGGTGGCTTCGGTCTGGTTCGCCGGTACGTGGACCGCGTTGACCCAGTACGGGCTGCCCTTCTCCTTCTTCTGGACTATGTATCCAGTCACTGGCGACCCACCGTCGTTCTTTGGCGCAGCCCATTTGAGGTCCACGTGGTCTTTGTCCCAGTCATGGACCTCCGGTTTTCCTGGAGCATCGGGTTCGTCAAATTCGTTTTTGGCGATGATGCTCTTATTAGTTTCGAGCGGTTCGGATTCTCCGATGGCGTTGACGGCCCTCACTCTGAACAGATATTCCTTTCTATGTACGAGCCTTGACACATCGTGATTGAGGTTCGTGCTCATGCCAGCATCGGACCAAGTTCCACGTGACAGGTCCATTTTCTCAACAACGTAATGGAGGATGGGGCTGCCACCATCATCGGCGGGGTGTCTCCAAGAAAGTCGACAACTCTCCTTAGTCACGCCGTCAACGACCAGTGGTTTCTCCGGTGGTGATGGTTTGTCGAGAACCGTGACGTGCGCACCAGCGCTGAAGGTGCCAAGGTCGTTCTTCAGGGTCAGGACGTACCTTCCTCCATCCGACCGAACGGCGAACGGTATTTCGAACGATGTTACAGTGTTCGTGGTGAAAATGTCGTGGCGAGCATCAGCCTCGACGGGCTGCCCGTTGATGGTCCACGTCGCGGTTGGTCTCGGCGATGCTTCTATCGGTATGTTGTACAAGATCTTCTGTCCAGCCTTGACGATAAGGTCACCAAGCAGAGTCTTGTCGAACGTCGGTGCCAGGAAACGTGGCTTGGCCGTAACTGGGAGAGACGCCTCAGACGGCTCACCCTGGCCTCCCTTGTTCACGGCAATGACGCGGAACTCGTACTCCTGTCCCTCGACTAGGTCAGGAACAGTTCCGGTAGTCTTATTTCCGGGAATCTCCACGGCCTTCTCCCACTGTCCGAAGCGCGGGCGTTTCTCGATGATGTAGCCCGTAATCGGAGAGCCTCCGTCCTTCTTCGGCGGAGCCCATTCAAGGTCGACATGATCCTTGTCCCAATCTGTGGCGACTGGCGCACCAGGTTTGTCCGGTTTGCCGTACGGATCCTTGGCGGTGACTGCCTCCTGGCCGAGTAGTGGCTGGGATTCTCCCTGCTTGTTAACCGCGCGTACGCGGAAGTGGTAGTCGTGTCCTTCGATCAGATGGTCGACATGGATGCTAGGGGTTGGGGCGTCGCCAACCGGGACCCACCGCATGGACTCAGCGTCCATCTTCTCGACCGCGTAGTACTGGATCTCTGATCCACCGTCGTCCTTGGGCGGCCTCCACTTGAGGTCGCAGCCATTCTTGGTCACGTTATCGACCTTAAGCGGGCCTTCCGGTGGTAGCGGAATATCGAGGACAGTCACGTTCACGGTGGCTACGTCCTTTCCGTTTATGTTCTTCGCGGTCAGGGTGTAAACGCCGGAGTCCGAGCGCTTGGCATCGGTCAAACGCAGCTTGGTGTTATAATCTTCGTTTACGATCTTCACGAAGATGTTCGACTTGAGAGAATCGCCTCTCAAAGTCCATTCCTTCGTTGGAGGTGGCTCGCCGATGACCGGAACGTCAAAGTCAAACAGTGCTCCTGCTCTGACCTTGATGTCGTGAAGGGCGGTCCTGTCGATCTTTGGCGCCACTGAAATCGGAATGAATAAGGTCAGTCGATGAAACAGATCAACACAAACCACGTTCTCGATTCTACTCACGGTTCTTCGGGCGTGCGATGTGCGGCTTGGTAGCGTCCGACGGCTCTCCAGGTCCTGCTTTGTTCACTGCACGAATGCGGAATTCGTACGGTTGTCCCTCGATCAGGTCGTTCACTCTGCCACGGTTTACGTCACCGTCAACCTCGGCGCATTTCTCCCAGTTTGGACTGAACTTGTCACGTTTTTCGATCACGTATCCTGTTATCGGAGACCCGCCATCTGCTTCTGGTCTGGCCCATTGCAGTTCGACAAAGTCCGTGTCGTAGTCGCTGATGACTGGAGTTCCTGGCTTGCCCGGTTCGTCTGAGGAATTGAATAAGACAAGTGTTAAAAGCGTGTAGTTTAGAGAAACGAAACCCACACTTGGGTGATGAGATTGATTCTTACCGAACGGATTCTTGGCTTCGATGCTCTGCGCCGCGGTGAGGGGTTCGGATTTTCCTTGCTTGTTGACTGCGCGTACCCTGAACTTGTATTTGTGTCCGGGAATGAGTCCGTCGATATCAAGAGCGGTCTCTGGTCCGTCAGTTTCCCCAGCTGGTACCCAGCGTCCGGTAGCTTCGTCCATCTTCTCCACGACGTACTTGTCGATTGGTTGGCCACCATCATCTTCTGGTGGTTTCCAAGAGAGCTTGCATCCCTCTGCGTGGACATCGGAGACCTTAAGAGGACCTTGAGGTTCGCTGGGTTTGTCGAGCACTATGACGTCCACGTAGGCGATGTCTTTGCCGTTTATGTTCTCCGCCGTGATGGTGTACTTTCCAGATTCGGCTCTGGTCGCCATCCTCACGTTCAGACCCGTCGCGTACTCTACGTTCTTGACCTTGACGCGATCCGTCGCCCTGACGTCCTTTCCGTGAAGTATCCATCTGGTGGTCGGCGCTGGTTCTCCCGTGACTTTGGCGTCATACGAGAAGTTCTGACCAGCCTTAATCTTGATGTCTTCAAGATAAGTTCTGTCGATCTTCGGCGCAAGGTTACGCGGCTTGGCAATGATCGTTGGTGTCGCGTCTGACGCTTCTCCAGGTCCAGCTTTGTTCACAGCACGGACACGGAACTCGTACGGTTGACCCTCGATCAGGTCTGGCACTGTGGCCTTCGTTTGGTCAGCTGGTACTTCCAGTGCCTTCTCCCATTCACCGTACTTGTCCTTCTTCTCCACTATGTAACCTGTGATCGGTGATCCACCATCATCCGATGGTGGCTGCCACTTCAGGTCGACGTGGTCCTTGTCCCAGTCTGTGGCCTGAAGGTTTCCTGGTTTACCGGGTTCGTCTGTAAACAAATGTACCAATGAATGAATGAATGAATGAACGGTTTTTCTCTAGATTATCGACACTGTACAGCTACACGAGTGACAAAATTTGTACACAGAAAATGGGAATCGTATTCTTCAATTTGAGTTGGAACCTTACCGAATGGATTCTTGGCGACGATTGTTTGCTCAGTTTCAAGCGGTTGGGATTCTCCCTCGGCGTTGACAGCGGCGACACGGAATTTGTATTCCTTGCCAGGTGTTAGCCCAGCGACGTCAAACGCTGTAATGAAGAATAACGTTATAAGTTTCAGAGTCAATATTTTTCAGTCTTGGACAAGAAAATACTGACCAGGCTCGGTCGAGCGTCCACACGGGATCCAGCATCCGGTTTCAGGGTCCATTTTATCGACTTGGTAGTATTGTATGGGAGTACCACCGTCGTCTTCGGGTCTCTTCCACTTGAGTTTGCACCCTTCCTTATGGACGTCGGAAACCTGCAGTGGTCCCTCTGGCGGTGTTGGTTTGTCCGTGACTAGGACGTTGATGGTGACACTATCCTTTCCGGAATGGTTGGTAGCGGTGACGGTGTATTCGCCAGTGTCACCACGCTTGACCGGTCGGATGCTCAACTTGGTGTTGTAGTCGATGTTGTCGATCTGGACATTCTTTCCAGAGTACAACGGGATCGCACCGCAACGCCATTCGCAGTGTGGTGGTGGCTCGCCGATAACGTTGGCATCGAACTTCAGTGGAGAACCAGCCGAAAGTGTCACGTCGCGCAAGTTGCGGCGGTCGATCTTCGGAGCAACTGAACGGCAAAAAATTGTAAATTATTGATTGATTGTCAAGAATGATGAATAAACTATGACAAAGATGCTCACGGTAACGGGGCTTCGCGGTGAACGTCTTGCTAGCATCTCCGGGCTCTGATTGTCCGGCTTTGTTGAGAGCAATGACACGGAACTGGTAGTCGTTTCCTTCCACCAAACCATGTATGAGGGCAGCAGGTTTCGTGGAACTTGTTTCCAGCGCCTTCTCCCACATCGTACTGTACTTGTCCTTCTTCTCAATGATGTACCCTGTGATCGGCGATCCTCCGTCACTGACGGGTTCCTTCCATTCGAGATCCACTTGGTTCGCGGTCCAGTCTACCGGCTCCGGAGCACCAGGTGCTGACGGTACGGCTGTAAGAAGTAGAAAGTGACGATGACAATTTCGGAACGAGAGAATTGCAAGATGTTCATCGATCTACTTACTGAATGGATCCTTGGCGATGATGGATCCGTACGTCTCGAGTGGCTCGGACTCTCCCTCCTTGTTCAGAGCCTTGACGCGGAACTTGTACTCGTGTCCAGGAATGAGTCCTTCGACCTTGGCCTCGGGGCTCAAGGTCTTGAGGACTGGTAGCCACACTCCTGTCTCGGGGTCAAACTTCTCAACCACATACCCTTCGATAGGCTCACCACCGTCGTCCTTCGGCTTCTTCCACTTCAACGTGCAGCCGTCCTTGTGGACGTCAGAGACCTCCAGAGGTCCTTCTGGTTTAGTCGGCTTGGCTGTAGCAAAAACGAGAGCATAGAGTATTCGTTCATCGGTGAAGACACGCGAGAAAATTGCGATCGTTACTCACAGACAACAGTTACTTCCACTTCGGCATAGTCTGTGCCGTATGGATTGACTGCGGTTATCTTGTAAACTCCAGTGTCTTTGCGTTCTGGTTTATCGATAAAGAACTTGGAGTTGTAGGGAACGTTGTCGACCCTGCGGTAGCTGGTCCATTGGATGGTCTTGTTGTTCAGTGTCCAATCGGCCTCGGGCGCTGGTTCCCCAGTGATCTTTACGTCGAACATGATTGGCTCACCCTCTCTTACGGTCACATTACGCAGATTGCGTCTGTCGATCTTCGGAGCCACTGTAAAATAGACCGAAAAACAAAGTCAGGAAAGAATCTCGCAGAAATTTCTGATGCAACGAATGCTACTCAGAAAAAAAATGTACTCACGTCTTCTGGGCTTCGTAACGACTCCCTTGCTAGCGTCTGAAGGTTCGCCAGGACCGGCTGCGTTGACGGCCTTAACGCGGAATTCGTATTCAATTCCCTCGTCGAGATTGTCAGCACGTCCTTTGCAGTCCTGTCCGTGAACCTCAGCGGCCTTTAACCAGCGACCACCGCTTCCCTTTTCTCGCTTCTCGATCACGTAGCCGGTGATTGGAGATCCGCCATCCTTCGCTGGCGGAGTCCATCTCAAATCTACGTGATCCTTATCCCAGTCTGTCGCCTCCGGGCGACCTGGTGCTCCAGGTTCGTCTGTAATTTACACAATCATCATGAGGATTATGGAATACTGAAATACTGTAAGATTGGCTTTGGAAATGTCATTAAATGCTTTATGGTATGAGGTACTTCCGAATAGCACACCTCGTTATAAAATATTTGTGAAATTGTACGATACTAAATGATATGGAGTGGTTGGGACATTAAATTTTCGAGTCATTACCCCCTCGAAAGAACGGGAGTTTGATAGAAGAGTTCTCGAAGGTGTGAAGATTGAAGGCAAAATGCATAATATCACTTACCGAAGGGATTCTTGGCGATGATGCCATGCTCTGTTTCGAGTGGTTCCGATTCACCCTCAGCATTGACAGCAGCGACACGGAATTTGTATTCCTTTCCAGGCACAAGGTTCTCTATGACCATGGTTGGTTCCTTTGTGCGTCCAACCGGCATCCATCGTCCGGTGTCGGTATCCATTTTCTCAACAACGTAATTCTCGATGGGTACGCCACCGTCGTCGGTTGGCGGGTTCCACTTGAGGGTGCATCCCTCCTTGTGTACGTCTGAGACCTTGAGCGGACCCTCGGGTTTGCCGGGCTTGTCCAGTACTGTGATGTTGATCGAAGCTTCGTCCTTGCCGGAGCTGTTCTCCGCCTTCAAGGTGAGCTTTCCGCAATGGTCCCTGGTTGCGCTTGCGATAACGAACTTGGTCTTGTAGTCCTCGATCTCGATGTTGACTCCGCTCTGGCCGTCCTCCAGCTTGGCCTTCTTCAAGTACCAGGTCTTCGTTGGAGGGGGTTCACCGGTGACCTTGATGTCAAGTTTCACGTGGTTTCCGGCCTTGATGGTCAGGTCCTTCAGCGACGTGCGGTCGATCTTCGGCGCGGCAAAGCGGTCCTTGGCTGTCAGCGTCTCGCTCGGTTCACTCGGCTTGCTTTGACCGCCCTTGTTCACGGCCTTGATGCGGAACTGGTACTTCTGACCTTCGACCAGGTCCCCGACCTTGCCCTCCGTCGTGTTACCGGGGACCTCAGCAGCCTTCTGCCACTTTCCGTATTGGTCCTTCTTCTCTATTATGTACTTCTCGACCGGTGCGCCACCGTCGTTCTTCGGCGCCTTCCATTTCAGGTCCACGTGGTTTCTGTCCCAGTCCTTAAGCTCCGGTTTTCCGGGAGCGTCGGGTTCAGCTGCAGATAAAATGCACACGTGTCAAGATTC
The DNA here is from genome assembly GCA_018257835.1 of Euura lappo. Taxonomy (NCBI): domain Eukaryota; kingdom Metazoa; phylum Arthropoda; class Insecta; order Hymenoptera; family Tenthredinidae; genus Euura; species Euura lappo. The sequence goes on along the minus strand of JAEUYN010002107.1, from coordinate 165,297 downwards.
GTTTTCTTCCATATTATAATTCGGATAGATCGAAATACTCACAGTATGGGTTCTTCGCCGTTGTTGGTATCGTCGTTTCGAGTGGCTCAGATTCTCCTTCACCGTTGACGGCCTTAACGCGGAAGAGGTAATCCTTTCCTTCGTTGAGCCCGGTGACGTCAGCCTCGGGAGTCTTGCTAGTTCCGCAAGGAACCCAGCGTCCAGACTCGGTATCCATACGTTCAATAACGTAGTGATCGACTGGTTCTCCACCATCATCTTCAGGCTTGTCCCACTTCAACTTGCAGCCCTCTGCAGTCACGTCGGACACCTTCAGCGGACCTTTAGGCTTGGTTGGCTTACTCAATACCTGGAGACGAATTAGTTACCGTTAGCAATATATATTTCGAACAGACAGAAATCGAGATGGGTTCAGAGTTTTTTCTAATGCGAACCTGAATTTCGACTTCGACTTCATCAGTCCCGCTGTCGTTCTTAGCGATGACGGTGTAAGTTCCAGCGTCACAGCGCTGGATTTTGGTCATGATGAAGGTCGTGTGGTAGTCCTCGTTTTCGATCTTCAGGCGGTCCAAGTTCTTCAGGGTAGCATCCTTCAGCTTCCAGGTAACAACTGGTGCGGGTTCTCCCGCAACGTCGGCCTCGATTCGCAGCATTTGTCCAACTCGCATGATCTTCTTCTGCAAGTTTTTGCGGTCGATGCGTGGAGCCACTGTGAAAAGAACGAGACCGGTCAAACGTGATGACGAGGTTCACTGACTATAATTATTTGTACTAATAAATGATGGAAACTTACGGAATCGTGGCTTAGCGATGACGCTCTTCGACGTGTCACTGGGTTCTCCGGGTCCAGCCTTGTTGACAGCAACAACGCGGAACTCGTACTCATGTCCCTCTTGGATTCCGTTGGTGACCTTAGCAGCAGGGCGGTCGCCAGGCACAATGGCAGCATCTACCCATTGCCTGCCTTCCTTGTCGCGCATTTGGACGATGTACTTCTCGATCGGAGCTCCGCCGTCGTTGACTGGCGGCTTCCATTCGAGGTCAACGAAGTCCCTATCCCAGTTCTTGAGCTCTGGACGACCAGGTTTGCCGGGTTCGTCTAGAATCACGTTGAAAATGATCATTAGTGACGGTCGAGACGATGAACAGTATCAACGGTAAATTTCAATTACCGAATGGATTCTTGGCGATTATTGGCTTTTCCGTTTCCAGCTCTTCGGACTCTCCTTCTTTGTTGACTGCCTTAACCCTGAATTTGTATGGTTTTCCTTCCTGAAGGCCAGTGATGGTGGCTTCTGGCACGCCGGACCTTCCGCACGGTACCCATTGTCCAGTCAACGGATCAAGCTTCTCGATCTCGTAGTGTTCGACGGGGGTGCCACCGTCGTCTTCCGGCTTCTGCCACTTTAGTTTGCAGCCGTGTTTCGTGACATCCGACACTTCCAATGGACCCTGAAGAAAGGAGAAGAAGAACCATTGAGCATAATGTGTTCACGCGAGAATGAAGTTCCTTAGATCACTCTAAGATTTTCCTTACCTTCGGTTTCGATGGCTTTCCGAGGATCGCGATCTCTACTTCGGCAGTATCTTCGCCGACTTCGTTCTTCGCGTTGATCACGTATTTGCCAGTGTAGCTACGCTTGGCACGAAGAATACAGAACTTGGTGTTATAGTCGATATTATCGATACGGAATACGTCGTCTGTGGAGAGTACTTTCTCCTTGAAAGTCCACGTCACGGTCGGAGCTGGTTCTCCGATGATATTGACGTCCAGAGACACGGTCAAGCCAGCCTTCACCGTTACCGGTTGCAGGTTGGTTCGGTCGATGTAAGGTTTAACTGCATCAGAAAATGAATTATTACTGTCTCATAAATACGATCGTTTCAACACTATCACGACATTCATAGCACAAACTTACGCCATCTAGCCTTAGCCGTGTGCGGATTTGTCGCCTCGCTAGGTTCTCCCGGTCCGGCCTTGTTCACCGCCCTGATGCGGAACTGGTACTGATTTCCTTCCTCAAGCTTCGGCACAGTACCGATGCAAGCTGGTCCCTGAACCTCGGCAGCCTTCACGAAGGCAGTACCGAACTTGTCCTTGAATTCAATCACGTAGCCAGTAATCGGAGCACCTCCATCTCTTATCGGCGGCTCCCACTTTAGCTTGACCATGTTCTCGGACCAGTCGATTATCTCCGGCAGTCCCGGCGCGGATGGCGCATCTGTAACGAATGCATAAAATGTAGAGTCAAGGTCTTCCGATTGATCTTGTATCAGCGTTCAATCTACTCACCGTAAGGATTTTTCGCAAGAATGGCAGTGTCCGTCTGGAGAGGTTCGGACTCTCCCTCTTCGTTGATCGCCTTGACACGGAATTCGTATTTCTTTCCGGGCTCCAGCCCAGTGACCGTCTGCTCGGTTTTAGAGGCGTCAACGGCTCCAACTGGAACCCATTTTCCAGTGGTAACGTCCATCTTCTCGACGAGGTAGCTGCTCAGAGGGAGACCACCGTCGTCCTTAGGCTTGTTCCACTTCAGCTTGCAGCCTTCTTTGTGGACGTCGGATACCTCCAGAGGGCCTTCCGGCTTGCCTGGTTTGTCTGCAGGACGAAAAACACCATGAATGAGTCACCGTTCCGACGATGAGAACACTTGCTGCATGCTCGTGACATACCCAGGATGGTGACCTCCACCTCGGCCTCATCTTCTCCGGAACTGTTGACAGCTTTGATGACGTACTTTCCGCTCATCTTGCGGCTGGTACCAGACAGCTGGATCTTCGAGTTGTAATCCTCGTTCTCGATCTTGACGGTCGCACTGGTCTCCAGAACCTTGTTCTGGAAACTCCAGGTGACTGTTGGAGGAGGTTCACCCTTGATGTCGACATCGAACTTGACAATTTGACTGGCTCGTACTTTGACATTGTGCAGCTTCTCGCGGTTGATGTGTGGCTTCACTGCGATAACAATTCGGTCATTACGAGACAAGAAAAAATCGAATGTCCATGTCAATCGTGTCGATCAATTGTACTCACGGTATCTGGCCTTTGCGGTGTGCGGCTTTGTGGCGTCGCTGGGCTCCGAGGGTCCAGCCTTGTTGACAGCCCTGACACGGAACTGGTAGACAGATCCCTCCTTTAGATCCGGAACTCGGGCCTTCGTATCGGGCGAGTTCGTGACGAGAGCCTCTTCCCAGTGGTTCTTCAGCTTCTCCTTCCTCTCGATGATGTAGCCAGTGATCGGAGCTCCTCCGTTATTCTTCGGGGCTTCCCACTTGAGATCGACACGGTCGACGTCCCAATCTTCAATCTCTGGGGTACCAGGCTTACCAGATACGTCTAGAGACGGAAAAAGAAATGTGATCGAAGACTGGGAACGTGTCAGACGATAAATGGAAGGGTCAAAGTTTACCGTATGGATTCTTTGCGATTATAGAACCGTCCGTCAGTAGCGGTTCCGATTCGCCCTCTTCGTTGAGGGCCTTGACCCGGAATTCGTACTCGTGCCCGTCCTGCAGGCCCTTGATTTCGATTTCCGGTTCCGTTGTGCGACCGGTTGGTACCCAGCGTCCAGTAGCTTTGTCCAGTTTTTCGACCAGATACCCGGTCACCGGTTTACCACCGTCGTCTTCGGGCTTGTCCCATTTCAGTTTGCATCCGTCCTTCTTTACGTCGGACACCTTGAGTGGTCCCTTCGGTTTTCCAGGAGCGGCTGTAACGTTTTTGATCATTGGCATAAAGATTTCGATGGACAATTCGTACATGAGGGATGATTAACGGTTCACTTACACAATACGGTAACTTCGACTTCGGCTTCGTCCTCTCCGTGAGCGTTCTTGGCAACGATCTTGTAAACGCCAGTGTTCTTCCTGACGGATTCGGTGATCGTGATCTTGGTGTTGTAATCGATATTAACGATCTCCACGTTGCCTTCGCTCTTGACTTCGGTCTTGGCTTGGAACCAGGTGATCACTGGTGGAGGTTCACCGCGCACGTCAACATCGTATTTGATCATTTTACCAGCCCGAACAATTATCGGCTTCAAGTTCGTACGGTCGATTCTCGGTTTCACTGAAACAAATAGAAAACGACGTTGATGTCTTTGCGCGGTTTCTCATCGTCGAAAAATCTCCTCAAATTTTACCACTCACAGGCTTTGTGTCTGCAGATCTGCATCTTCGACGCGTCCGAAGGCGGAGATAGGCCGGCCTTGTTAACGGCGACGATTCTGAACTGATATTCTCCACGCTCTTTCAAGTCCGGCACTTTCGCGGTGAGTTCCGAGGCCGGTACTTCGATCGCCTTCTCCCAATCGGGCTTGTATCTATCCTTCTTCTCGATTATGTATTTCTCGATCGGTGCCCCACCGTCGGACGCTGGTGGAGTCCATTTCAGAGAAACAGATTCGTTGTCGTAATCCGTTATTTCGGGGGTTCCCGGCTTCAGGGGTTCGTCTGTAATAAAAAAACCGACTGTTCGAAACAAAGTCCCAAAAAATCGTCGATCTTTATCCTCAATGATCCTCCTTACCGAATGGATTCTTCGCGATCGTTCCCGTCTCCGTTACCAGAGGGTCGGAATCGCCCTCGTCGTTGACGGCAGTGACGCGGAACTTGTACTCGCTTCCGGGGTTCAATCCGGTCACCTCGAACTCGGGGCTCGCGGTGCTTCCGGGTAGCTTACCGACGCGTATCCACTTCCCGGTCTTCACGTCCATCTTCTCGATTTCGTATTCCTTGACTGGAGAACCTCCGTCGTCCTCCGGTTTCTTCCATTTCAAGGTAGCCTTCGTGCTCGTCACGTCGGTCACGACCAACGGACCCTTCGGTGGGCTTGGTTTTGCTGAAATCGCGAAAACACGAACAGTTCATACATTGCCCACTCAAGACGTTAATCAATCACACATTTGAGGGATTCCGAAGGAAGTCACACTCACATAGCACCGTTAGTTCGACGGTTTCCTCGTCCTTGCCGTTGGCATTCTCGGCGATAATGGTGTACTTTCCAGTGTCCTTCCTCTCAGCATTGATGAGGCTGAAATCCGTGTGATAGTCGACGTTGTCTATCTTGATGCGTTCGGTGTTGGTCAACGGTATGTTGTCGCGCCAGACCCATTTGATTTCTGGTGGCGGTTCGCCGATCACATCAACGGACCACTTGTGCGATCTTCCGGCCTTTATGATTATCGACTTGAGGTTCGTACGGTCGATGCGTGGTTTCACTGAAACGAAGCAGAAGTCGTACGTGAATTTCACGGTGGTCCGGATTTCTGGATATACTCACAGTTCTTGTGCTTGCAAAGATGGTTGTCGGTTGGTTCGCTGGGTTCCGAAGAACCGGCTTTGTTGTGCGCCCTGACACGGAATTGGTACACGTTCTTCTCCTTGAGTCCCTCGACCTTGGCCTCCGTGTTGGAGTCCGTGGTTTTGAAGACCTCCGACCAATCGATCGCGAACTTGTCCTTAACCTCGACGGTGTAGTGCGTGATGGGTCGACCACCGTCGCTCTCCGGCTTGGCCCACTTCAGGGTAACGCTGACGTTGTCGTAGTCGATGATTTCCGGTTTTCCTGGACGGCCTGGTTCATCTGTTATTTGTGAAATAAAGATAAATGTAACAAGATTTGACTACTTTTACCGCGAGAGTTCTCAACCACATTTTATACCGACCGTATGGGTTCTTGGCGAGGACCGGTTCCTCGGTTTCCAGAGGTTCGGACTCTCCCTCCTTGTTGACGGCCTTCACTCTGAACTTGTACTTCTTTTTGGGCGTCAATCCGCTGAAGGTGAACGAGTCCTTGTCTGGTCCAACTTCCCCGGCAGGAATCCACCTTCCGGTGTCCAGGTCCATCTTCTCCAGGACATATCCGGTGATGTCCGACCCCCCGTTGTCTGGGGGTCGCTGCCACTTCACACCAACGTGATCGGAACGGACCTCCTCTATCTTCAGAGGTCCCTTGGGCGCGGCCGGTTTGTCTGAGATTCAAATAACAAATGTATTCACACGAAGCTTCAAGAAGCGATCGATTACAGCAAAGAGTGTGTGCAAGCTCATTACCAAGAACGACAACGTCGGCGAAGCTCTCGCAGGTTCCTGATCCGTTGGTGAGGACGAGTTTGTACTTTCCAGAATCAGGTCTCGTCGTTTTACGAACGGTCAAAACGGTGTTGCGCTCGTACTTGTCGATCGTGATTCTCTCGGCGGAGTCCTGGACGAGTTCCTTCTCACCCAAGAACCAGTGGACTTCCGGTTCCGGTTCTCCTCCGTACTTAATGTCGTACTTGATGACCTGTCCCTTCTTGACGATCAGGTTCGTCAGTTGGTCTCCGATTATGTACGGCTTGACGAATCGCGATTTTGCGATTATCGGCTTGGTAGCGTCCGACGGTTCTCCGGGTCCAGCCTTGTTCACCGCTCGAATACGGAACTCGTACTGAGATCCCTCCTTGAGACCGTCGATTGTCGCCTTCGTCAGATCTCCCTGGATCTCTTTACCCTTGACCCACTCCTTTCCAAACTTCTCTTTGTACTCGATCACGTAGCCAGTTATCGGGGCCCCACCGTCGCTCTCGGGCTTCGTCCACGTCAGGTCTGCGTGGTCCGTGTCCCAGTCGGTGACCTCGACGTTGCCAGGTTTTCCGGGCTCGTCTGTAACGGAGATGACGGTTAAATTTTTTTCTTTCGTGAAAGATGAAAGCTTTTACGAGAAATTGAACAAACCCCATGGATCCTTGGCGAGAACTGGTTTGGCGAAGTTGCCAGGCTCGCTCTGTCCGATCTTGTTGACAGCAACAATACGGAATTTGTATTCCTTCTTGGCCACCAGGTCTTCCACTTTGTAGATGCACTTTTCGCCGGGCATAACTTCGCCGACGTTGGCCCACTGCGATTTCAGACTCATGTCCAACCGCTCGATGACGTATTTAGTTATCGGGGAGCCACCATCTTCCTTGGAAGCCTTGAATGTGACGACGCAAGAGCTCTGGAAGACCTCTTTGACGTCGACGTCGGTCGGGGGTGCAGGAACATCTGGAATATTTTAGAACGGGCGATTGAATGAGATGCGAGACAGGCGCGTGGCTTCTCATGCCTTGTGTAGATCGAGGATCTCGTTCTTTACCTTGCATGTTGATGTTCACGTCCTGAACTTCCTCGCCTTGACCGTTGCTGACCTTCAACTGATAAATTCCGGTCTGATCTCGAGACGGCTTCTTTACCTTGTACGTTATCTTGTCTTCTCCAACGATGATCTCAACGTCCTTCAACGGCAACGCTTTACCGTCCTTCAGAAGCTTGGCTTCTACCGGTGTTTGCTTGGTGCCAGCAACTGCAAATTTCACCAAACATCGAGCTATTAATTGACTCCTACTGACTTCGATCAGCCTTGCGAGACTTCAAGTGATTTCAAACGACTTCAGAAGAGACTGAACCAGTTCTAACTTAAAAAATTGTTACGTACTTTTGTATGGCACGACAAATGTGATAGGAGCGCTGCAGGGTCCTTCGATTTTGTCGGGTACTTCGATTATGGGTTTGCTTTCTCCCTTGTTGACGGTGAGTTTGCAAGCACTGGAGAGCTCTCCACTCTTGCAAGTGATTTCTCCGTCATCTTGCATCTCGAGTTTGTTGAAAACAAGCTGGTGCTTTCCACCGCCGAGATTTTTTATCTCAACTCTCTCGTTCGGCTCGATTGGTTTTCCGTTGAACAGCCACTCCGCCGATGCCGTCTGATCCTGGAGCTCTACGTCCATGACTAGCTTCTCGCGTTCGATCGCCACGGTGTCCTTCAACTTCTTGTTGAAACGGTTCAAGTCTGTTGAGGAAATGATGATTAGAATTATCGCAAATTATCGAGGACTATAAACTATACTCACAATCGACAGTGATTTCAGCCTCAGTTTTATCGGCGTTACTAACGCACGAGTACATTCCAGCGTCAGTGACCTTAGCGTCCTTGATAATGAGCTTGCGTTTGCGACCATCGACCTTGATCGAGACGCTGGGTGGATAAGAAATAAAAATCAGTACCATTACATCGAGTACAAGCAATTCTTCTTATTTGACTTCGACTTCGCTTACCGCTTGTCTGCTTGGATTTCCTGGTCTCCTTTGAACCACTTCACCTCTCCGGCAGCGTCGTCAAGTTCACAGGCCAACGTGATCGTGTCCTTTTCAATCATTTTCTGGTGTTTAAGCACCTTGACGAACTTGTATGGATATTCTATAGACGAATAAATTGATCAGAGATTAGATGCTCAAGAATCACTTTCTGCTATCATTTTGTGAATCACTTACCGATAATCGTCAGCACCGTGTCCGTCTTGTCCGCCTGTTTCTCAATCTTACAAGAATACTCGCCGCTGTCTTCGATCTTCGCACTTTTCAGTGTCAGACGGCAGACTCCGGACATGTCTTTCGAGATGCTGATCATATCGTTGTCCTGAGTAATCGAAATTCGTTAATTTACGATCGAATCAAAAAATGAGTTCGAGCCGACTTCGGCGCCGCTTACCTCAAGCTGGGCTTTTCCCTTCCACCAAGTGACCTTTGCCATGCTCGAATTGACCTGGCACTCCATGTACGCTTCGTGCAAAGTGAAACCGCTCGATTTCTTCGACAAAGGTTTTGTGAAAGAGTACGTTGGGTCGGGTTCTGAAAACGTTGATTGATTAATTGTAAAAATTCTGATACAGCCGCTTTCTAGTCGAGGATTGAAACTACCTTCGACGGTGAGGAAGGCCGTGCATGACGTCCCAGCGATGTCAATGGTGTACTTTCCAGTGTCGTCCACTTTGGGTCCAGTGATGATGAGCTGGTACGAGTCATTCTCGTTCTTGAACTTGTACTTGGAACTCGCGAACAGTTCCTAAAAATGTTTTGGAACAATGAAGCGTTTCTTTATTTTGTTTTTCTGAACGGAATAATGCAGCAGAAAAATGGAGCTCACATCTTTTCTGAAAAACCATTTCGGCTTGGCGTTGGGTTTCGAGAAGTTGGCCTCGAAGACGACCTTCTTGTCTTTTCCCTCCTTCGCATACTGATCGACAAGTGGTTTGAGGAAAGACTCCGCCTTCTGTATTCGTCAAAAGAACAGAAATCATGATTATCAAAAAAGAAAAACGTAAATCGAACGTCTACCGACGAGTAGTAGAAATACGATGATGCGGATAGAAAATGTGATGTAAAAATATCGCCAAAATCGCTGTAACTAAAATACAAAATAGAAAATATAAAACGAATCTCCACCTGGAAAAAAAATTGTCTGTCTTCTTTTTCGATCTGAATAGAACGAAAAAAATGCTAGTCCAAGAAGGAAAAGTCGACGTTGAGGATGACTTGAAAAAGTAAATTTTGGAAACAAAAACGAGGTTAAAAATAACGAAAGTCATATGAACAGACGGAGGTGAAACTGATCGATGATATTTCGACAATAATCTACGCATGCTGTACGAATTAATCCAAATCTACGTTACAGGATTGAGAATGATGTCTGATGAGAACTCTCATACATCCGATAAAAACAAAATGAATAAAAACTTGCTGTGGAGCAAAAAAGTGCAAAAAAAAAAAATGAGTTTTTACTCGAGAATCGCAAAGACCCCAAAGTATCAGCTTTGTCTTATTTTCTCTCTTCTTGGAGCCCAGGGGGTTGAAAATTCGTCGTGTGGAATGAATACAGCTACACATCGATACGAGACAACATCTAGAATAATAATGTTAACTGTGAGAGTATAAAGAAGTGGAAGAGGAAGAAGAATATCAACGACTAACTACTGAAATTCTTTAGAAGTCTTCTGATTTTTGTACTCATAATAACTGAAGGTCTAGTATAGCTGATGAAATTGAGAGTAAAAGTATAGGAGTCACTCGATTCGATAACGAGAAATATAGATGAGAAAGTATAGAGAGAATGTTGAATAGAATATAAACAACGATCATCGACCAAACATAGGATAATAAAAGTGATAAACAAATTTCAATCTAGCGATGGTTCGTCCAACCTCCCGTTTGTTGAAGTGATGAAGAGTTGGCCAGTCTGGTATTAATTCAGCCAGGGAGGGCCTACGAGTTCCACTTACATTCTAGAAATAAGAAACACACTCCCAGTCACGCAAAACTTGAAACAATATTTAGTTACGGATAAAATAACAAAAAAAAAAATTTGAATTCACACTACAATCAACAATTACAAAATAACGAATAGTAACGGGGAATAAACAAAAAACAAGATTTGCTATATCGTAAATTTTCGGATTTATGTAAATACAAAACAGTAGGTACAGAAAAAAAAAAAATTTCAGAAGCAACAAGGACGAGAAGGAACACAAAAGCGATCAAGCAAGGCAGATAAAATACAGCTAGACGATGAACATGAAAAATTAGATACGGACAAGGCTGAAGAATTAATGGCTGTAACAGCAATAACACGATTGTTCATCGCTATCGTATTCTTTGTGAAAAAACACGACGATTTTGTTTCAACAAAAAATTTGAGAGTCGAATAGTTTTTGAATTAGAGCTCCTCGAAGTTCTGACCAATCACGATATCGCGATGCGAGCATCAACGCGGCGGCGTTCGGTACTAAAACGACCGTTACGCTTAAACTTCGACTCGCTTTTATTCGAAAACTATGAGACCCTCGATATTTTCGTTTGAACAAAATCGTTTCAGTTTTTCACAAGGAATCCGATGGGCGATGGGAGAATTTGCGAACAGTGCCAAAAAAAAAAACTTTATCTTGGGTATAAAAAATACGCTGATCTCAATATGTAAAGCTGGGATAAATCAAATGAACCAGAATTCATGAAGAAAGGGAAAAAAAAATTATTAGTCTGCCGTAATTGTTGTCAATAATTTCATTATTGATTTTCTTTTTTCAATTACAGTATTTTAAACGCGTTTTTGGTATATTTTCATTTGTAAAACATGAAGCTTTAGCTTTTCACTATTCAACTCTGATCATTTATGAGAGCGAACCTTGTCTTTTTCTCGGACCAATAGCGTTGGCCAGTCATTGATTATCTCCGGCAAGCTCGGCCTGCGCTGGATATCGAAGACGTCCTACATGCGCGATACACACACACATAACATGTTAGTACACAGGGATCCGGAGATCCCAATTTAATTACCATTTTCAATACCGATTCACCGATTTCTTTTAAGATTACTCATATTTATCTCCTTCATTTACCGTTTGATATTCTTTGAAAAGAAACCTTTCAATATCAGACAATCATCGTCTTCTTTATTTTATCGGTAATTCGGTATCTCAGGCTATAATTTTACTGCGACATTTTTTTAAACTTACAGGTAATGCTTTCTTTTATTCTTCACATTTTTATTTATTTCAAGTTACACATAAATTACGATATTAGTGCTTAGTAAAATAGCGCTAACTGTGAGTGATGGATAGCCGAAACGATCTTCATGTACAAAAGAAAAGAAAAAAAAAATTGATGTAACAAACCTGGTATTTGAAATTTTTCGAAAAGTAAAAGGACAGAAATGTTCTGGCTGCGAAAAAAAATGACTCAAAATATAACGATTGATAAAGATTTTTAATTTATAAAGAAAGAAAAGCATTATCTTTAAGTAAAAATATATGATTCATTGATATTTATAATTATATAGGTATCGTTTATCGTTAGTGACGGAAACTTAAAGGTGGGAGTAAATTCATCGTTTACCGATAAAATATCTGTCCCATTATTTCTCTCTCTTTGAATTTGATAAAAATTAAAATCTGATAAATCAACCAAAAATAACGATCGACAGTTTTTTTTTTTTTTTATCAGTAGCGATAAAGAGATTCAGAGGAGAATGGAAGAGGATCGCGAACCGAGGTTATGAGTTTTATTCGTGGCTATCAAAGATGAGCCTCCATCTGCACGGTCAAGCTTCTATTTATACCCAAAAAAAAAAAAAAAAAAAAACGTAGTGTATCTGTGCTGGTACAGCATTGTAAATGAAATTGCAATAATATCGATGAAAAACCGTTAATAATAATATGAAAAATTCGACATGAATTATTATGTCCTATTAATAGATATTTATCTATATTCAATCGATGGGAAATTCTCTTCACATTTTTTTCTGATCATTCCAAGATTGTTATACCAACACAGATTCCGAAACAACAAGTGTATTTAACTGCATTAAGCCGCACACTCAGACGTCAGTCTTCGCACACTTACTTGACTTTTTACCTTTTTTTTTAAATTGATTAATAATAATTGTCCAATAATTGACTAAGAGATGTTTTCTTCATTCTACACCGTCGTTGAGTTGATTCAATGAATATTATTGAGAATTACACTGAGTTGTTGCAAGCTGAAAATTGGCGCCCAACGTGGGGCCCCGTTAAGTGAATTAATGTAATTTTCAATAAATATGTTTTCTCACACCCGGTCGCAAAATGCCACTTTTCATACCTCTTGAGCGGGCGCAAAACAGATCTTTTCGGCCCTCGGGCGGAAATGTGCTTTGCGCCCGCCTAAAGCGGGCGCAAACGACTCTTTTCCTGCCCTCGGGCGCAAAGTTCCGTTTTGCGCCCGCTCACTCGGTCTGAAAAGAAGCATTTTTGCAGACCAGGTGTTGAGAAAAAAATCGTGTGCAACACGGGCGCAAGGCTATTTTGACGAGTGTGATTGCAGTACACTCGCCTTCGGCTCGTACTGCAAATTTCACACTCGAAAAATAGTGTTTTGCGCCCTTGATACACAATGTACTATTGTGAGTATGGATGAAGGGCAGAAAATTGAACAGGGAATGATAGAGAAAAAACACACACACAGACACATGAAGCGAACAAAAATTTAATTACAATAGACAAAGCCACACTCTTACGAATAATGTGTATGGCCACAGATGTACGTACAGGCACATGACAAAAATTCAATATTCTGCTTCGTCAATGATGGTTAGTAAAAACGAAATTAACGACGATGGATTGATTATTAAAGGCAGAAAAGTAAAGATTGAACAAAAATGTTGTGTGTTAGTGACTCTGGAGTACAAATACGAACAAATACAATCGAGACGAAAAACGATGGAGGTACAAGTACTATTGATGATGATAAAATACGAAGAAATAAAAAATAGTATAATAGAACAATCAGTTGGAATAGATAATTTTCAACAATGAGCCAGTACAAGATTTCAAAATGGAAAACAAAACATTGAGAAAAAAAAAAGTATAAAATTGTTTTGCGACGTTCTGAACTTTGAGGGAATTTATATTAATTGTTTAATTTTCATATATATAATTGCAGGGGTGACAAAAAAATTTCTATATGACTGACAAGTTTGTTTTTCGCATGACGTTTCTTTATGTAATATAATAATGTGGGATAACGTACGGCGAAATTGTGAGTATGATTTATTAAAATAAATGAAAACTTAATATTAAGATGAAAAACGTTATGATGAGATAATGTAATTTCTCTGGTCATCTGAAATCTGCCAAACTTGAATTCTTTAATGGAGGCTCATCGTTTCCTAGCTTCAATCATACATATTTATAAACGTCATATTTTCATTAGTCTCTTTATTTAGACTTGAACGAAAAATTTATGTGATGATTTTCTCAGGAGTATTAATTAGGAATGTTTCTTTAAAACCGTTTTGTAATCAGACCGGATTCATACGATCGTGAAGAAAAAGAAAAATCAATATAAACAATATTCATCGAATTTATATAGGAAGTGAAAAAAAAATATCAAAAGATCAGAAAAATAATTTGCAAAATGTGAAAAAATTCAACAACAAAAAAAACAGACAATGAATAAAATTCTTTTTTTTTTGTCTTTTTTGTCTGTGATTTAGAAAAGTTGAAGAAAAATAATCACTATATGATCAGGAATAATTACAAAACCGAATATATATTTATCAATTTGTGTTTAAATTTTTTGTTGATTAAGACCTTTAACCAGCGCCAGTTATCCTCCCCTTTCTTGCCTATAGGAATACGAGCCACCGCTTCTCCTTCGGCGACGATCACTATCTCACCGTTGTCCTGATACCAGCCAGTTTCATGCGTATCGTTGCTCAGTGGCTATTACAGACAGGCGATTCTACAAGACGATCCTTAAGGCCGTTGCATGCGACCCCTAATTTTTTTTCTTTTCAAACGGCCTTAAGAGTCAATCTCAATCTCTAAATTGTGTCTTCCGATAGAATTTCCGGATCTCGACGTTCACTCGATGGCCAACCGACCATTTTTTTCTCGAAATCCCGTTTTTCAATCAAGGATATCACATGTTGGGTAATTTTGAGGTTATATATCGCTCAGCTCGTGAATCGAGCGCGCAGCGTCTCCGCGCAGAGGTTGCTACGCATGCGCGTGGTTAAGAGTGGGGTACAAGTGCAGCGCTCGCGGTCCCAACGACTTTGAACAATATGTGGGGGTCCGATTGTTTTTTTTTTTTTTTTCCTCTCTTCAGACTCTACTCAACTATTTTGAAAACTGTACGAGTTATCCAAATTTCTATCGAATCGATTCGATCCTCGAAGAAATTTCATCTTCATGAGTGATCGGCCCTCGATAAATTGATCTTGGATTAAAGAGTAAAATAATCTAATACCTGTGTATAGCTATCAGAGTGACACGTCTTTATACAGTGTTAGTTACGTTCTAACGTTTATAATTATACCTGATTTTTATTTTATATACACTGCATCTTGTTAAAAATAACGTCTACAGGTAATTAATTATTGTTATTATTAATGTGATACCGTGTATATATATATAGACACAAGGTGCAACAACAATTATCGACAGAATGACAATATTAATAAATATAAGAACGGACGATTGATTAAATCGTCAATGAAAAGTCTCCTCGCCTAGATATGGTCACAAATATCAAATCATTCGTCGTTACCTGATCCGCAGTCAATTATCCTGTTTAGTTTACCCTAAATATATCGCCCCACATAATTCAACGATTTTGATATCAACAGACTCGGACCCCACGTATCTCACGAAAATCGGGGATCCCCCCACTACCTGTCGTACCTAAGTGCCGGGCAGCTCGGTTGCGCAGACTGGTTCTGCGCACCTCCAGGATTCGAGAAACTTTTGGTCAGATAAGCGAGGTCCGAGTGTGTATTTGATGTTTTATCGATCTAATAGTTGTCGTTCAAGGTGAACGAGATATTCTGAGTTTGTTGAAATGTGGAAAATTTTGCAGAGCAAAGAATGGGAAATAATTCGAAGAGCCACCTACCCTTTCGACCTTCTTCAATGGCGGAATCGGCTTCTCGACTTCCTTGAGGTCGACCTTCTCCTGGTCGCCTTCGTCCTTCGCCCATTTCTGGTACTTCCTCTTCCTGAGCATGGCTCGGAAGTCGTTTCCACTCGCGTCTGAGAACCGGAAACGGTGTGTGAATATTATTATCGTGACTATACGAGGAAATGGGTCATTTTTCGAAACGTACCTCCGACGTATAACTGCATCTCCGCAGAATCCTCACCGTGGACGTTACTGACCACGATTTTATACGTTGCTTCATCGTTCGGCTTCGCTTTTCTCATGCAAAGTGTTATCGTATTTGTTTCAGCATCGGTTAAGAATTTGAAACGACCACCCTCGATCAGCTCGGTTATTCCCTTGTAGAATTTGAAGGTCGGGGCAGGGTTACCTTCCACTTGTACGGTAAGGTATGCCGTTGAATCTGAATCAGTCCATTATTTCCATAATTTGTCCATAATTTGTGCAATTTTTATTTTATTTTTTTATTCATTTTTTTTTTTCACCTTCACGAGCGGAATACGAGTCCTCGACATGAACAATTTGGGGAGGACCACCGGGTCCGATATCTCTGAGCGGGGTGCTTGGTTCATTGATTTTATTCTCCAGATCGGCCACGCTTGGTCTTCTGACGTCCGTGCTAGGACGACGACGCTGTCGAGATACGAGACAAAATCGATTATAGAAAAGCAATATGAATTTATATGATATTTGTATGAGTAGAAGAAATACAATAATTAGGTATAATACAGAATATTAACAGAGAAATAAATAAAAGAAATTTATTATCTTTTTTTTTGTATATTATGAACTTTTACAAGTATATATATAATTATTATTGACAAAGTTACGTTCGAAATAAAGAAAATAAAAAACAAAATAAACAAAATGTCGTAATTAATCACAGTGAAAAGATGTGACTATTGATTTTATTTTTCGTAAAAAAAATTGCAGACAAAAAACTAATCTCGATTAATATTCCATATACGACATAATTTAAGCAGTTAAGAAACTATTGTGGTTATGCATAATGCTTGTTTTTTTCCTTGTTATTATTAATTGTTATAATAACACCGTTAAAAACTTGAAAGCATGTTTTGATTTGTATAGAAAGCGTGTGTTTTTTTTTTTTTTAGTCACAATTAATATTATCTAATTAGTAACGTAACAAAATTGAAGCAAAAAAAAAATTAAAAAATTAAAAAATAATAATAATAATGATTAAAAAAAATTCGTTATCACGGATTAACATTATTGAGTGATAAGGTATATTTTTAATCACGTATGTATGTATCGTTAGCACAATAAACTAAATATAGAAAATTTATTAGTTACACCAAACAATAATTCATTAATTCATATATAAATAGTACGTATATACTATATATACAGAATACTTGATACTTGACAATCATAAACCACAGAAATTAAAGGCTTTTTCCTATGCGACGAATCAATAATTATATATATAGTCATTTATAAATTGCAATTCTGTTTTCTTTTTTTTTTTAATACCCCCTCCATCTTTGAATAATTGATTTTTTTTCCAATACTTGGGCCTATATGAGATGAATAAATTTAAATCCTGTACAATTATTTTAATCGTTAGAAAACATATAAGGTATGTTATGTATAACGAGAGGAATATTTTTTTTTTTTTTTTTTTGGATGAGTGGTGAAAAATACATGTACTTATCAAAAAAAAAAAAAAAAAAAGCGATATGAGAAGTAGGAAATATACATATACTTAGTGTAAAAATTTATCTGACAAAATAAATTTTTACGGGTTGTTGAAGTATGATAGGAGAAATATTATGGAAAAAAAACATGTAAAACATATAAAATAGTAATTAATATAAAATAGAGATGAAAAATAGATTGTTGGAGAATTATTATAACTTAAGTAAAATGGTGAATAATGTTAGCCAAATATTACTTGTAGCCTGTAATCTTGAAGCAAAACTGTTTTATTCATTAATCTGCAGTAAAGTAGTTTTTTTTTTTTTTCGTGGAAAATATGTAATTATATTATTAACCAAGCTTTTTCGGAACAATCGTGTCACGGATTTGAATTTATCCATTTTTCGAATTCATTAAAAAAAAAAAAAATTAATAGTAATTTTTTCATCATCTAGCAGTTTGAAAAATTGTATCAATTGAATCCACGTCACGATGTTCAAAACGTTATTGATAATTATTGTTATTAATAATTGAGTATTTTGAGAAAATGGAGTTTTTTTTTTTTTTTGTAATTGGGAATAATAAATGGATACAAAAGTATTTGTAAATTAATTAAAGATAAGAGGGAAGAAAAAAAGATGAAGAATGATTATTTTTTGTGAATGAGAGAACATGAAAACTAAAAATGAAATAAGAAAAAAGAAATTAAAATATTGAAACGAAAAATAAAGTATAAGAAAATATATATACCGATAGAAAAAAAATAATAATAAAATAAAATGGTAAAATTTGTTTTTCTACCATACTGGCTTTAATACTGCACGGTGTTACCACATAACTACTAATGTAAAAAAAAAACAAGATGTAGGATCTGTAAACAGAATTATTATTTACGGTCAAATAACTATATATGTATAGTAAAGGTAATATATAACGCAAACTACACACGAATAATATATATATGTGTGAGTATATAACGGAAACACTCACTGAAACATTGAATTTATCAAACAATAAAAAAAATTTATGAAAAAAAAATACATATATATATATATATATATATATATGTAACAAAAAAGGTAATTAGATGAAACAAAAAAAAAATTAACGGACATTTAGAAATTATTAACCCCCTCGTTCTACACGCTGTACAATCTATTCTAAAGTTTTGTGTATTATTTACAAAAAAAGTGACAAGTATTAAAAAAATTCAAAAAAAATAAAAATAAAAAATTCTTATATACATATATAAGGTGGGTACATTCGTGTTTGTGTGTATAATATTTACAAAAGTCTGACAATGACATGACAAATAATTTGTAAAAGGCGCAAATCAATTTTTTGTCTTTGTTTTTTGTTTTATACTGAAAAAAATATTATCTTGAATCGATATATTTTTTTTTTTTGTTATAATTGTCATGTCAGGACCAGTCGTGTGTCTTTGATAGTTTTTTGGTTTCGACATATAAGTGTGAGCACGATATTTATTATCAATCTTTGTATCTATGTACACCTAACAGTAAATTATTGAACATTTGACGTAGAAGAGACAGATCGCGTATTTTTGAGCTAACCTGTTTATCAGAATGTAGTTGACCAGGACGCCCGATCCTATTCTGTTATGTCCGGGAGATCGAAAAAAAAAAATTTTTTAAAAAAAAGAAAGAAAGAAAAAAGAAAATACCATAGGATATTAGATAATGTGAGATAATAAGAATTTTTGATGACAGTAAACAAAATAAATTATAAATAAGAACGAAAATAATAATATGTAAATATAATAAGTAAATAATAAATTATAAATATACAGAATAATAAATATTAAAAGTATATCCAATAACAGACAATGAGGAGGAGAGTGATATAGAAGTGGCAGCTCCAAACAAACCAGCTATAAATATAAACCAAAAATGGTAAAATCATCATCATCATCATTATTATTATTAATATTATTATTATTATTATTATTGAATTCGCATGAAGCAATCGGCGAGTAGGAATGTATATAATATATATATAAATATATATTTTCGTGTAAATTTTTTTTTAATTTTTTTTTTCTATGAGATTTAATAATCTGCATTATTCGCCGAGCATTATTATTATTATTATAATTTATGAGTATGTGATATGTTTGTGGTATTAAGAAGAACGATGAAGAAATAGAATATAGAAAATAGAATAGTGAAAGAATTTTGCAGTTTCTTATATATTATTTATTTTTTTTTTTCATTGTCAGAAAGATTGTTAAATGTTTTCGAATTTTGAAGTATGTATAAGAGAGATATTATGAAAATGCGAAAGATGGGTGAGATTTTTGTGTGTGTGATTTTTTTTTTTTATATAAATTGTAGATGAAATCATAGAAAAAAAAGGAACTCATAAGAAGATAGAGAAAAAAAATCGCAGGTTGTATATATAACACATTTGTATACTATATATACATAATATATAGGTCAGTTTTGTGTTAGGGAACACAAATCTCACCTTGGCGTCTAACACCTCGCCTGGACGTAACTTTCCAACCTGCACAAATCAGATATAACAATGAACTAAAAGGAAGATAACAACAATTCAGATGAGTCGTAATAACTTGAAAGATTCTTTCAAATTTTTTTGTTTTTGTTTTTTTCTATTTTCTCTTTGTTTTCGTATCGATCAGCAAATTATTGGATGTGAAGATATTTTCATAGTGATACACACAAGAAGTAGAAAAGTAAAAAATATCGATATTTATAGGTTATGAACCGAAATCTATGGCCGCCATTCGTCGATTCGAGGTACACCTCGTGGCTTTGTCATCTTCGTCCCGACGACCCTGCCTCAAACGATCAAAAATTCAAGTCCGAGAAGCTTTTCTAGTTCTTGCATGACTCGATGAACCAAATTTGGAGACAATTCAATCTTAATTGAAATGATAAATTGAATTTTATTGCCTCTGGCTGACGTCAACGACGCCATGTTTGTTTATGTGATTGCATAGCTACTCTGAGCCGCCGATATCTTACACATAAACGTCTGGATGTGTTTTGAGTAAAAAAAAAATGATTGTGTGAAACTTTTGTTTGTTGTATCGAAATTTGTTGAACCTAAGCATGACACGATATCAACTATCGTTTCGGATCAGGATTTTGGAGTTGGGAACCGGGACAAAGACGTCACATATGGATAAAATTATATCGAATGTATGATTTTTGAACGAGGACGATGATCATCTACATGCTGTATAATTACACGACGACTTGAATACGTTTCGACGGTCACAGGACAGGACACCATCAATACCTGTGGTTCGCTTATAAACAATATGCAATAACAGTTTTACAATTTGGCATTCTCGCTTAGCGTAATCATCAGTCCATAACCATCGCCAGTGCCACGTCATAAATCACCAGTGGCTTCCTTTCTCGATCTGATACTACCATCGCATAATCGGGAACGTGTTAAGACCACGAATTAACTAGGATAGAGAATATCGGCCACTGGAAATAAATGATAAATTATGCGACTCAAGTTGCTCCAGTTCATTTTACTGGCACTGCAGCAACAGATCGTCGATAAGTAATCTCTCAATCTATCCACGATGCGGAGTCTGGAACCAGAGTCCGCGGTACTACTCGCAGCGCTAGTGTCACCAGTTGCTGAGATGGCAACCCGCTACGTACTTGAGCGCGTGCGCGTTGTGGCTAAAACAAGCGACGCCAGCGCGGCGAGCGGCACTGTCGGTACTACGGACTCTGAGACTGACTCCATGGTCCTGATTGTGATGACTCCGCGACGTGGATAATTAATACGCAACATGCGATAAGATATTATAGCATTAGATGAAATAATATTCGAATGTGAATGTTCAGCCTGCGCTGAAATTGAAGCAAACTTGTAGTTATAGTAGCGTCGTGTCTAGAAGGATCGATAGAAGTGAAAAAAAAGAGTGACCGCCAAGTACATGAAATATACAAGCGTGCTTCAATTGCAGTATTTAAATAATAATTATACAAGTTATTGGTAAAATAGTAGTGGGCAAACGGAACGGAATAAAACGCCTCGAAGTGACGATTGAAATTGGAGCTCGATTATTAATTTTTTTTAAAGTTCGTTGTCTCTTCGTCGGGCGATTTATTCCAATCCGCGATATTATAAGGTGAGCATTGAAAGATAGCGGTTCTAGCTGAAAGAGTAAAGTGTACGAAGGTAGCTGGGTAGCTCATATTCTGCGTATGATATTCTCACCTTACGCTCCTCAACCACCTCGCCGGGACGTAGCTTCCTATTCTCCTATGGACCAAACGGTTATGTACAGAGGAGCCACAGCGTGTTGTGTTACGATTTTGTGTGTTCTATGGTTAACTTTGGGCAAAACTATTGGTATTTAATCACAGTTGTTGTCTTTTTTTTTTTAGGATCGCTACTAGGGAGTGTAAAAAACATTGAGCATCATGGGTCTGCCGCTACAGATGCACAATATTGTACTGATAAAGTGATTTGCTGCACTACGCAAACACGCGAAACTTTCATCATCGTGAGTCAGAGAGCGTGGAAACAGTTGAAGCCAATTATCATTTTGAAATTATTATCCCGGCTATATCCTATGTGATAATTAGGATAATTCTATATTTGAAACGGTAGTTGAATCAATTCCAACACATGGGCGAGTGGTGGGGGCCAGTATGGCCGCCATAACTCAATCCGCTGTCCACCTCGCGACTTTAGGCGACTAGTTTCAACGCCAAACGGTCAATTTTCGTTGGATACGAGTTTCTGGTGATTCTTCATCACCTGCATGATAGAAAAATACCAAATACCTCAAGGATTTTTGAAAAATTAACGCGATTATTATTATGACAAATGAAAGTTTCGCGATTATGAATGTTCATAATTCAAGAAGTTAAACTAACGCACAAGTTATGAATTACTGAACAAATTTTAGGCAGGTAATGCTACTTTGGGTATGAACATCACACAGAATAAAATTTGCTGTAATAATATCATTTCAAATATTCCTTGCGTAGCGATCTCATTGTCAGCCTCCATGATTTCTCTTCTCCTAATTCCTGTGTATAATTATGTGACGGAAGAAAAAAAAATGTATAAATCCTGCGGGAATCTTACGAAAATAAAATATACTATCGACTAAATTATGCAGATTTTTCATGTAGTCGTTTACGTGGCATTTTTTTGTTCTTTGTGTGTAAACGGATCGGACGTAACGTTGTGACGGAGGTGAAGAAAAATTCCAAAGAAACAGGGATTCAAAATATCGGACAACTTAATTATCGACAAATAATTATTAGGGTTCAAAAGCTTGATCTACGGATACGATACACGGCGACCTACATTAACAAAACTACAATTTCACATCCAACTTGTATGCACAGATTTTTTGGTTCATTTTCTTTGATTTTGTAATCAAAGCTGTATAACACCAGAAATTTATCATAAATTTCAACACTTTTTTTTTTCTTTTCAACAATCGGAAAAAAAATCGTGGTGTTTATACAGCCTTTTTAGGGACCTCTTTACAAAAGTACACAAATTTTTGACAAGGGGCAATCAGAACGCGGTGACAAAAAAACAACTGACTATCAATACAGCTCACTGCAGTCTACAATAAACTCAAAACGACCACAATACTTGAACAAATATTGAAAAATACGGTGCAATATGTTGGTGGCTGAAGTGCGAATACACTGTGACGTCATATATTTTTTTTTTTTTTTTTGATACTTTCGCCCTCATCTACCAGCATATGGTGATTGTGAAATCAATTTCAAATACCTGTACGATTTTTTTTTTCATTTTTTTTTCATTTTCGTAACATACCTCGTCACTGATGATAAGACTGGGTCTACGTCCCAATTCCTCTGGAGGAATGAGAGAACCGCGACGACTGTTCGTTCCGCTTCCAGGTGCGAGAGAGCCCTTCCTGCTCGCGTTTGGTGTGATGTCTTTGATGACTTCGATCTTCGGAGCCTCGGGGGCTTTGATTTCGGGTAGCTTTTGCTATAATTGACGAAATCGAAAGATTTATCCTTTTGCGTGATCGAACTCTCGTCGAACACTCGGAGGCAGAAAGCGTGTTATTGCGAAATGATTTTTTGCAGAAATCGTATAAACGTCGCCAAGTATCGAAGGCTTTCTTCTTATCGGCGAGGACCCGCGGCTTACTGTTAAGGGAGTTCGAGTGTGATCGGTTAGAACCTCGCGCTATGAGACACAAATATGATCTAAGCCTTACGGACTAATGTAGACCCAAAATAATCTCGATTTTGACTGGTCCAAAGTGGCAGTGTGCACACAACCTTGCTCAATTTAATAGAACGCAATCAGTCACGTAAGTAGAAACATTAATGATATCAGAAATAGACATTCCTAGGGTCTATTCATACCTTGCCAACAAGATTTCGGATTTGGATTAGGGTATACTTGATAATCCGGGTAATTCACGGAACTCTATGAATCATCACAACCTTCGTTCCGCTTCATTTGCGTTCTACACCCTCCCCCTGGGATGGGAGCACTACTTCTTTCCAGGGAAGACTACCCTTCTTTGCTTCTGATAAAAAGTTTCGTTGATAACACAACGACTGTCCGGTGGATGAATTGACGGATGACGTAAGCAGCGAAGCGAGTTATGAAAATTAATCTCAAGACACTCACCTTCTCCAACTTCTGCTCGAGTTTATATAGGTGGGGTTGCAGACGCGCAAGTATATGTGAGACAGAAAAGTAAATTATAGTGTGAGAAAATTAATTACCGTTAATCGCTATTCGCAACTATTCGATGGAATAGAATACAATCTTGGGACATGGTCAAATTTCGAAATGTCTCTAAAACTGTGGTAATTGCTCCAATTATCGCGGGATACTTGAAATCGGTGAAAAATAAAAAACTTATTGAGATGGGTGAATATTGTTCATTTTTAGTGTTCATATAATTGCGGTACCACCTCGAGCCAATTTTAGCCACAATTTCAATTTTTTTTTTTAGAGACACTTTGTTTCGGAAGTGACATAATGTTTCAACTTGAGAGTTTTTTCAAAAACCCAGGAATAGAATTCGAAAATTATTGTCCCAATTGAGATGACATATTTTTATGATTATGACGTGAAAAAATGAGCTTACCGTAGCTGCGGGTCTGTCGAGTTTGGTTTTGTCGCGTGGGACATGATCCCCGAAGTCGAATTCTTGTGGTTTTTCTAAAACAGCCCTTTCGTAGTCTGGAATTTCAGGAAGATCATAGCTAGCTCCCTTCGATTTTTCCGGTGATTTCACCTTCTTAGCCTCCAATTTTTCAGGCTTCGCAGTTTTCTGAATTATAAAATCGAAATTATAAAATCATGTCAATAAAAAATTTCAATATTACAAAACTATAACACCTGTTATAGTAATTAACACATGATAGTAGATTTTTTGTATGTTATGCATGAATCTCGCGAATATGAATATGAATAAAAAAAATAAAATGAAAAATAATCATAAGTCTGTTTTAATTAATTATATGAAAAAAAATGAAAAAATGATAATTTTAACAAAAATAAAAACACAAGAGAAATAATAATAACAATAAACTGATGTTATATAGGTAAATAAATAAATCTAATAATTAATAATTTATTAATATAATAATAAAAAACCTATGTATTGATTTGAATCTTGCAAAAAACTGAAATTGTTTCTATAACTGTAAAAAATATATACTGATTCTTAGAAAGAGTAAATAATATGTCAACCAAAAAGTTTGTTAAGTTTATATAATGTGTGAAAATTATAATTATTTGTAAGAAAATGAAAAACGAATAAAGAATGAAGATAATTAAGAAAGAGAGAAATGCATAGTTTTGTGTGTATGTATGTACATGTATACAGTGTGTAGAATATAGAATAGTATGAGAGAATAACGATTATAGATATACACAGTATAGGTAGCTGAGATAGGTATGCATATAGCGACACATAGACGATTCGTATATACTTGTAATTATACTAATCGATAATGCGTAGGTACATAGAGAATATTTTATAGAAAATAGATAGTTGTTGTTGTTGTTGTTTTTTTATATACAAATAGGCTGAAAATCGATGTTTTATAAGAGTAGATGAAGGATTATTTTTCAATTATTATTATTATTATTATTATTTATGTACAAAGTTATTTATAGAATTTTTTTTTTTTTTGAAAGATTTGTAGAAAGTAGACAGTAATAAATAACACAGAATGAATATATATAGTTTATAGAGAACGTAACAGACACATAGAAATTTGGCAGAATAGATTGAATAGATCTGCAGAGTTTTGTGTTTTTTTTTTACATTTATTGAAAATTTCCAAAAATTCCTCCTTTTTCTGGAACCAAAAATTTCTTTCAGGATCATTGAAAAACAAAAAAAGATCCTTTCAAAAAATGTCATTCGTATCCCACCCAAAATGAAGAAAAAGTATTGAAAAATGTGTGTGAAAAAAAAAAATCAAAAACGATACGATGATCTCGAGATTTTTTTTTTCTCAGCTCTATGAAAAAATTCCGATGCACTTCGCAAGTATGATGATGGTACGTCGGTGATGAGACCACCAAAAAATATCACCTTTGTCGAAAAATCGAAAAGTCGTCATTTTCAAATACCAAAAAAAAAAAATTTTGTCAAAAAATTACTACAAAAACAAATCGGTGTGTGTATATAAGGTATACATATATTACAATGAGAATTGTTGATTAATATTGAAGAAAGTTTTCGTCGAAAATTAATTACGTCACTCGAATGAAGAATAAAAGAAGAGTAAAACTTGTTGTTGTTGTTGTGGTTTTTTTTTTTTTTAATTCGATAGACGATAGAGACGACAGACGTTATAAGACGGTAAAAATTTATAACCCCATCGTTGAGATACCTTGAGATCAATAGTTCCACTTTCACCTGCATCTGGCTTTGCCCCTCGTTTAACGGGCTTAAGTTGAAAGTTTACGAAGGAGTCATTAACGACACGTTTCGGAGGTAACTTTCGAATTTTCGGTTTGACGACCGCTTCTGGCTGTGTTTCCTCTGTCTGTATTGTGTATACCATTTTTTTTTTTTTTTTATAATAATTTAACAACTTTTTATAACGCATTGTTCATTAGTAAATATATTTACCAGTTTTTACTTTCGTCCTCATCAGCTCACTTTTTAAATTCCTTTTAATATTTCAAAGTAACTTGATCATATATATACTCTACGTTGATTTTTACTCATATTGAATCATTATACAGACGTAGACTCGAACCTGCTCAGCTATTTGACCAAAATGGGCACCATGGCATTAAATGGCGGCCATAACGTGCGCAGGACTCCAGTGCGCAGGCTCTACTTGCGTGGGACGCTACTGCGCAGGTCCGAAGACTCTACCGCGCAACTCGGGGCCTGCGCGAACTCGGAGTCACGGCACTCGGCCCCACTTAGGGTGGAGGGGGGGGTCGAATAGAAGAGATTCAAGCGTACTTTCTGATGATATGAAGCTTTACCAACAAGCTTTTACGAGTGCTTGACGAGTTTTAAACAACATGGATCGACTAGAATCTTATATCGAATCTACGCTCGTTATAGGCAAGAACGAGATTGAACTGTGTAATTATATTTAAAGTGTGATAAATATTGAATAAACAAAGTACCTTGAGTTCGACCTTGTTGAGGGTCTTCTTCTCTTCCTCAACCTGTAATCAAAAAGAAGCAAAAAAAAAAAGGCATTGAATCAATATCGATAAGAGACAGTATTCGCGTAAATAAACTCGGTAAAAAGTTTCTGGCGTACCTTCGATGTGCGCCTCAAGCCCAATTTATTTGTTTCCGCTTCGGTCTTCTGGAGAAATAAAAATATCAATCGTTAGTGAAACCTAGTCATTCTGCTAGTCGAGAAATAGGGCTGAGCGATTAATCGACAAATCGAAGTGTATTCCATCATTTTTTCTGTCGATCGATCGATCAATCCACACTTTCGATTAATCGTTCTCACTATTAATCGAGTAATCGACGTTCTGAACTGATCAACGAATCGAAACCATCGGTTAATCGATTGATCGAGAATGACGTAGTAATAGAACCTCGAGTTCGATTTTCGACTAATCGAATCGCACAGCCCGGATCGAGAGTGCAAGCGATCATAGAAAAAGTCTAGTATAGTGTAGTGTAGTGTTTAGTGTTATAGTGTGCAGGTTAGGTCATAGGGAGGAAGACGCAGGGACAGAGATAGATAGACGGTAACAAATCGAATTAGGTCGTTCTTTTTTCTTCAAAAATCATTAACCAAATTTTTTGTTATAAATAATAATTCAAATATCACGTCAGCCATGATGAAATTAAAATAGATATTTATGTGGCATGCGCAGAAAGTAACTGTTCATTCGGCAAGGTTATGTTTTTCGTACGAGCCGTTGGTTTTACCTGGCGAGCCGTAGGCGAGCCTTGTAAAGCAACGGCGAGTACTAAAAACATAACCTTGCCGAACAGTTACTTTCTGCGCGCGCCCCATACAATATTTTTTACGGAAAAGGCATTAATAGTCACTTTGACGCCAGTTGAGTTCCGCACGAACTGCGTATAGAGAGGGGGTAACCTGCGGTATAAAGACTTTATTCCGCAACTTTGACATGCGCACTTCGAACTGCGCATCAAAGTTGCGGAATAAAGACTTTATACCGCAACTTTGAACTTAGCGGTATAAAGTGCCACTTGCCGGAACGAAAACAGGCGTCAAAAAGTGACTTTTTAATGCCTGTGCCGTAAAAAATAATAAATAATCGAAGAAACAAAACAAAAAATGTAGTACAACTGAAACAATAACAAAAGAAACAAAAAAGAAAGTGAGAAGAAAAGTAGAGAATTGAATAGAGCGAAGAAATTCCTTCGAGCATGACATTTTGTACCTCTCCATCAGGGCTTGTTACATCCAGAGTAGGGTTTGGTTTTGTCGACATTGGTTTGACCTCCTCTTTTTTATCAGGTTTATCGTCGACCTTGAGTTCGACCTTGACCTTGGGTTCAGGTCTGACACCGAGAGTTGATTTGGGTGTTTCAGCCGGTTTAGGTTCGACCTTGGGATCGGGTTTGGAAGCGGGTGACGATTTGGGTTTGACTTCTTCCTTTGGTTCGGGTTTCGAGAAGGGAGACTGTTTGGGTTTTGGTTCCTCTGTTTCTTTCGGTTTAACGTCTTTCACCTTTGTCTTAGGCTCCTCGACCTGGGGATTCGTGTCAGTAGTTCATTGGAAGATTGTGACCACATATTTACATAGAGCGTGTCTCGCACTCTAACCTCACTTCTTCGACCGCGTCGCGAACGGACCCAAAATGGCAGCCGCTTCGTGCGCAGGCGCAGAGGGAGTCGAGTGGCTAAAAACTGACTTGGCATGTCGAAAACATTGTCGACCGTCGAAGAAGGGAGGCTCAGGTGTACTTTTGTGTATTTTCTACGTGTCCTCCGAACCAACTAGAGACCGCAGGCTTACCTTTCCAGCGACGGACTTTTTGTCGACGGTAGAAGAACGACGGCTCTCGGATTTCGTTTCCTCTTCGACCTTCTGCGTAGAGACACGACGTTCCGGAGTTTTTGTTCCGTCTTTGGTGATCTGTAAACAGTTGATGAATACATTTTTTTTTTTCAGGATCATTAATAATCTTGCTTATGGATATATGCTCACCTCCTCTTCAGTGGTCACGAGAGAACTGCGGCGACTTTCTGTACGCAGTTCTTCGACCTGAGACAAAGAAGACGGAAACAATAATTTTTTTGTTTTGTTTAATAGGATATTTTTTAATTTCGAATGATCTTTCGGTAGTCCGATATAGTTACCCTGCTGATGGACTGCTTCCTCGTTCCAGTTGTCTTTTCTAATTTTGGAGTAGTCTCGCGAGAAGTGTCCTTGGACTCGTCCTTCGTCTCCTTCTTCTTGATGACCTTCTTGACCTGTGGTCAGATTGACAGATTATCAGAATCGTTGAGTTCGATGATCGACAATTGTAAATGAAAATATATAACTTTGGGCACTGTTTTGCTCCCTTTTCAGTAATTTAAATTTCTTTTCCAAAATACAGGTGAACCCCGCGTATATGATGTCGTTACGATCGAGTCTCCTCCCCCCCTTTTTTTTGTTTGGTCATGCGCAGTGAGATGCGCATAGACTCTGCGCACTAGATTTTCGATCGTAACCTCAAAGCAATGACCACTACATCGCGGCAGTATGGAAAGATTTTGTAACTGTATTGAAATCTGGTTATTCTTACCTTGGACTTTTCTTCCTTGTCTTCAGGCTTGTCCTCGGTCTTCTTCTACAAATCGATAGTATTGATGATTTAGTTACGAATCAGAATAAATTCTGACGAAGTAGAAACACCTTTTTGTTTTTTTTAACTCTCTTTACGTACCTTGAGCACTTTTTTCTCTTCAACTTTTTCGACGTTGTTAACCTTGGCCTCTTCCTCCTTTCATACGAATCAGAATTCAATTTAGATTTGTGAAATGGTTATTTTTGATGAGAGGTAGAATACATTCAGAGACACAGAAATTATCGCGGCTTCTGCGTTTAGCTCTGAATATTAACTTCTCTCAAAATTTTAAACAATCTTTTCGACAAAAGTAGTAAAAAAAACTGTTCAATCATCATGCAAATTACGAATAAATAATTGACTCTCACAATTGAAAATCCGACATTGTGCAACATGCGAAATTGAACAAATAAATTGGGATTGGAAACGTTTGATGGTATATGTGGGACAGATTCAAGTTCGTGTTCAATGAATTATCAGAGTCTCGTACAATAATAATTGGAAGAAGACATAAAATTATAACTGAAATAATAAGCGGCGTTATCATAAGATACAGCGTTAGAAAAGCAGAAGAAGAAGCCTGTAAATACAAGTGAAGCAGGTTATGAAAAAAATACCCAATTGGAACGAATCTATGCGAATAGAAGAGAAGAGAAAACATGAGAATAGTTCGGTTGTTCTCAATCAGCAGCTTTGTCTATTGTCGAAGCTATCAGGCCAAACCATCGAAGCATGTAAACTAAAATCGTTAGGATAACAGTGCGTTGGAAGAATGATAGATCCTTTTTTCTATAGACTGAACAATAAATCAAAAATGATATAAACAAAACTAGATTAAGGTTGTTGAAACATTTTTATGTGGTCTAATATTCTTTCATTTCTGTCATCGAATACAAGATAATCAAGACTTTTGAAACTCACCTTGATTTCGATCTTCTGTAACAGAAAAAGAAACAACACACGATTAGTAATTGTTGATTTAAAAAAATATATATAAATACGAGCTTATTTATAATACATCGACATAATCAAGGCGTCGATATTTTTGAAAGAAAAATAAAAAGTTTTCTGGAAATGATTATCAGTCTTCAATTTCATGCATCAAACGTAACGATTGGTACAAAGGTACAACAAATATTGACAAGTAAACACAATTATTACAAGCGTTCCGAAACGTCATCATGTTTATAAATTTTTTGATCCAGATTTTTGCAGAAAAATTATTTTCTGCTTGACGATTCTTCGAATCTATTATCGTCCAACGAACGTTTTTATGTATATTGTGTACCTAATTGTAAAATGTAACGATGAAAAACAAAACAGAAATAAAAAAAAAATTTGTGTATAGTTGTGTGTGTGTGTTAAAAATTACCTTCTTCAAAATTGGTTTGTCAATACCATTGGGCTTCGCGTCCTGCGGTATATCCTTGAAATAAAAGACATCGGTGTTAAACGAGAGAAGATCGGATATCGTTCATTTCGTACGCTCTCGAAAGAAATCTAATTTTTTGGTATTGTTCACAGACTGTTATGTGTATGTGTATGTGTGTGTGTGTGTGTGTTGTGTACCTCGACCAATGTAACAGGCTCTGAGTCTGGTTCTTCGACGACAGGTTCCGCGATGCTTGACTCGATCAAGCTTACAGACGGCTCTTCTTCGTCAGAGCTTTCCACCTTACCACCATGACACCAAAATATTTATCGTTACATCAGGAACAAAAAATTCAAAAATCAAACAGCCAAGATGCAACGAAACATCAAGATTACCGTCACGTGTGATGAACGGTAGAGAAAATTAAACAAAAAGTGTCTACGGTTGGGAAGAACGAACAATCGACAAAAAAGATAGTGGATAGTCGAATATTAGTGAGATTCTTTTGCGGTTATAAACTAACATCGAAATTTGAGGGTATCGTGTATTTTGTATGTGTGCGTGTCTTACCTTCTCTTCTTTAGTTTCTTCCTTCTTTTCTACCTTCTTAACGAGCTTCTTCTTCTCTTCCTCCTTCTTCTTTTCTTCTTCCTTCTTTTTCTTCTCTTCTACGATCTTCTCTTCCTCCTTCTTCTTCGCTTCCTCTTTCTTTTTCTTCTCTTCTACGATCTTTTCTTCCTCCTTCTTCTTCTTTTCTTCCTCTTTCTTCTTCTTCTCTTCTACGATCTTTTCTTCCTCCTTCTTCTTCTTTTCTTCCTCTTTCTTCTTCTTCTCTTCGACTACCTTCTCTTCCTCCTCCTCTTCCTCTTCTTCCTCCTTCTTTTCCTCTTTCTTCTGTGAATGTTTTGTATGTGAACCGTGTATCGTATAGCATGCAGAGTTTGACGACGAGATATAGGGGAGGGTAAAAGTTACCGATCAGGGGAACATTCGACAAATAAAACTGAGGGGCAGGGCAAAGATTCCTGAATCGTTCCATCGCTCCATTTCGGACTTACCTTGACCACCAAGTCAGCCGACGATTCTTCCGAGCCGTATTCGTTGGTGACGGTCACCTTGTAGGTACCGGAGTACTCTTCCGTCACTGAAGAGATGGTCAGTCTCATCTCAGTGCCATTGAAGGATATCTTCACGTCTCTCGACGACTTTATGGTCGTTGAG
The DNA here is from genome assembly GCA_018257835.1 of Euura lappo. Classification (NCBI taxonomy): domain Eukaryota; kingdom Metazoa; phylum Arthropoda; class Insecta; order Hymenoptera; family Tenthredinidae; genus Euura; species Euura lappo. Next base: position 133,487 of record JAEUYN010002107.1, on the reverse strand, counting down.
TTCCTAGTGGTCATCAAAATACGTCACAGGTAATCCAGACATCGATTCGATTCGAGTTCAAAGGAAGAGGAATGTTTGTCACTCACCTAGTCCATACGACGGTGACCTTTTTGTCCTCCTTCGAGAGTCTCGCGACGAATTCTACGGTCTTACCTTCGTCGGCGGTCTGGAGTAGGACGAGATAAAAGATGAATGTTAAAATTGTTGAGCATGGTGAGAAACGAGGAATAATTATACTCACCGTCGACTTGAGACCAGCGGCAAACTTCGGCCTGTCACCATCCTCAGGGATCTCCGTGATCTCCACAACCTGGGAAGTGGCTTCACCCTTCTCGTTACGAGCAACGAGCTTGTATGTACCCTTGTCGAGATGCGATATTTGCTCGATCTCCAACTTCACCGCGAACTCACCCTGAGAGAATAACACAATTTCATGGAAATCAGTATCATCTTCTGACAGTGGAACCTCCACTACCAGGCATACAGGCTGTGGGGAGGCCCCACTTTCGTCGAACAAACTAGATCCGAGTGTCGCCAGAAGAGCGCTGTTTTGTTTCAGTGACCATTCCCACCTCGAGAATGACCACGGATTCTTTATGAGCGAAAATCTTGCCAGTCACGGATCAGAGTGGCGTCGTTGGGTTCTCACCTCTTTGACTTTCTCGACGTGAACAGTGTGGCGAGAGTCTTCCTTGACAGCCTTGGTTTCCTTGAACCAAGTGCAGTCGGGTGCGAACTGTGAGAGCACGTGGCACTCGACGATAACTGTCTTCTTCTTGACTACCTTGATGACCTTGGGTTTCTCCTTGATCACCGGTATGACTGTGAAGAAAGATGATGACGATCATTAGAATTCGCGAAATTTCCTCGGTATATAAAACTTGAGATACTTACTCTCGACGTTGAGCGTCAAATTGGCGTTGAGCTCTCCGAGGTTGTTCTTGATGTTGCATTTGTACAGTCCAGAGTCATCAGCACCCGGATCTCTGAGTGTGAGTTTGATGTAGTAGACGTCCTCCGTTTCCTTGGTGATGCTGATCGATATCTTGGACGATTCGGTGACAACTTGGCCAGCATGAGTCCATACGATGCTCGGCTTCGGGTCAGCCTTCACCCTGAAGTCCATGATGACAAGTTTTCCTTGATCCTGCGACTGAATCCTCGGTTTCTCGACGAAGGTCGGACCGTCGCCCTCCGGCTCCGGTTCAGCCTCGATGTTCAGATTCAGATTCGCGTTGCTCTCCCCATATTCGTTTTTGACGTGGCACCTGTACGTGCCGCCGTCAGGACCCGATGGATCCTGAAAAAGATCAGAGTTCAACGACCGCGTCGATATTTTCCGGCGGAATCGCCGAGGAGTCGCCCACCTTAATTTCGAGTGTGAGTTCGTACACGTCCTCTTCCACGCCCGAACTCCTGATTGTTATTTTCGACGATTCTTTGACGACTGTCGTGCCGCGGAACCAAGTGACTTCGGGCTTCGGCTTGGCTTTGCACTTGCACTTCATTGTGATCAGAGTGCCGCTCTCGTTTGGAATGATCCGCGGCTTCTCGATGAAAGAAGGCGCGAACCCAGCTCCGTCATCTGCGCCTTTCAGAAATTCACCATTAACCAATACTGCCTGACCGTTCAGAGCCGAGGATGCACTCAATCGATGGAACAATTTCGTTTCATCACAATCATGTTTCGACTCATATTTCAAAGTTCTCTATTTTCGATTTTTTTTTGTTTCTAGTACATCAGACAAAGTTATAGTTTTTCAAAAGCGTAATTGCGGCACACAAAGCGACAAACAAGGACTTTCACGACGTGTTAATCGTTAGACCTACCTTGAAAATGAATTTCATTATATTTGATTGTTGATAGAATTTTGCTATATTATGAATATTGCATCGAGAGATTGATTTTGAAAACGTTAATCGACATTTCTCCGCAGGGTTTTTTTTTTTTTGTTTCGATAAGATTTTAGGTCAAAAACGATTTCGGCGATTTTTATTTTCTCGTGTGTGTGTTTTTTTTTTGTTTTTTTTAAGGTCGTCCACTTGCCTTGGAAGTTGAGCGAGATGTTGGCGTTACTTTCGCCGTAGCTGTTGAAAGCGTTGCACCGATAATTTCCACCGTCCGCTTTAGTCGGGTTCGATATCTCCAACGTTAACAGATACGTGTCCTTGCTCGTTGATTTTCTCAACATCTTTACCCGCGGACTATCGGCAATAGCCTTTGTACCTTGAAACCAAGTTATCTCCGGCACAGGGTGTGCCTCCAATATACATTCCATTATCAGGACATCGCCTTCTTGACGTATTGTTGGTTTCTTTGGAAAACGCGGTGGTTTTCCGTCTGGTATTCTAGCACGGGATATTCACATCAATACCATCATTCATTCATGTTTGACGATACGATCTTCATTGCTGAACGATAACGTTCTTCAGTCTCATAGTTTTCAACGAAACTGGCCACACTTCCATGGAGAAAGAGGGAAGGTTCAGGTCGGCCGGATTCTCGTCTCAGAGTCCGAAGTACCGACGGTACAGCTCGCCGCGCTGGCGTCGCCTGTTGTACTCGCAACGCGCACGCGCACTGGCGACATTGGCGCTGCGAGTGGTAACATCGGTACTACGAACCCAGGGCCTCGAATTTAGCAGCCTTGTGCAACACGGCGTTGGGTCTCCTTCCCTCTTCGACCATGGCTCTGCCTACGGGCGAGTGGCCGCACTCTGACTGAACGAGATGGAGAAAAAGTTGCGGGCAAGATGTGAAGACGATGGATCAAACGGATCGGCAAGCAATGAAGACGATCAATTATCACAAAGTGTTTCAGATGAATTCGTACTTTGGTTTATCGCCGCCTTCAAAGTTGAGGTTTATCGTGGCGGTTCCGTTACCGTGTTTGTTTTTAGCAACAGCTTTGTACTCTCCACTGTCTGCTTTAGCGACGCTAGTTATTTCGAGCCTTGCTAAGTGGTACAGCTTCTGATCCAATTCGAGTGAAGTTGTGAACCTCTCGCCTTCTTTAACTTCGTCGTTACCGTGATACCTGTAGGTGTCCCCCGCGTGAATCGACGAATCGAATTCGTAAAAAAAATTAATCTTTGGATATGAATGCAGGGGGTTCTTTTCTTTAAAAAAAAATTAAAATCGACAAAATTCATGACAATTCGGCAGAGACCGAATTGGTACTTTTTTGTTTTATGCTTTTCGACTGGTCTTTAAGTCACGAATTAAGGCATGCTTAATCTTACCATTTAACAGTTGGTTTAGGATCGCCAACTAAACGACATTCGAAAGTAATAGTGTTCCCATCGTCTGACTGTCTGATCACAGGCCGCTCGGTGAAGGTGGGTTTGATTCCGTCGTCTGGGACGGGCGCCTCGTCGCCTACATTCACATAAACGTGCCTCAATTCACCAAGGGTTTTTTTTTTTTTTTTTTTTTTGCCTCTTCAATTACGCTCGTTATTCATATTTTTTTTCGTCTACCTCCGCCGAAATAATTTTCGCGACAAAAGTCGTGTGAAATACGATATAATAACCCTGACTGATAACAACTATCGCTACATCGCAACATATCATGGAACACGATTCCATTGAATTATTATCATTATTATTATTATTATTATTTGAATCTTTGATTTTTTCTGGATCCATGTTTTTTTTCGTGCATACGTATGTATGTACATTGCATATAAAATTCGTCAGATTTAGCGTGTGATATACGATGTTTTAATATATATATATTATTAACACGTATTTTTATTTTTTATCATTCCCTTTCTCCTTATTTTTTACTTCGTTGGCTAGATTTTTATAATACGGATAAAAGTTGAAACAGAATCATTGTGAAGAAAAAAAAAATCAAAAAAACCTTTTTTCTACTTCGTTAGTTTTTGTGATCCATGAAATGTTGTGTGTGTCTGTGTATGTGTGTGTATGTGTTTAATTTTATTTTCTCTTTCTTTATTTCTTAATGATTATTATTATTATTATTATTATTAGTCAATGTGTTTGATAATATATTATTATATGATATTTGTGTTTGTATTATATTTCACAATTAAGTCAGCAGCGATATAGCGTAAGCGAAACAAAACTATACTATTATACAAGTTAATTAATAATCAACGTAGTGTATTAGATTTGTGTTTTTTTTTCCTTCTAGTGGCTCTAATACTTCACAACGATCGGACACCCTGTATTTTTAATTAATCAATCAATTGATTGAATCGGGAAAAAAAGTTAATCACAATATTTGTATTTTCGATGACTCTTATGAGTATGAGAATCTTATGTTTTAAAATTGTATCAAATATCTTGAATTGATGATAATTAATTGGAAGAATTTCGATCGATTGATTGATACAAAAAAAAAAAATAATAATAATCCTAAAAGTCGTTGTGATATTTGAATTATTATTATTATTATTATTATTATTATTTTGTGTAAAAACTTCAATTGCTATTTAGATTCGTTTATTTATTTATATTATGTTTGTCTCTCTATAAGAGAAAATTATTGAATGTACGAATGTAATTTTTTTGTTTTTTATAATAAAACCCACGAAAAAAATAAGCTTCCATTAGTCGTTATAATTAGATGAGCTATCCTATGCTGAATGAAAATGATTAAATACACAAATTCAATAATCGATTCACAAGCATAATGGATAATTTTTTATAAGTAAAATTATTATTATATTCCATCAAATTCCAAATTTATTGTACACTTGAATTTATTAGAATCGTCCATTATGCCATCTTGGTATGTGAATTGCCAATATTAAAATGATCAAATATGTTCAATACTTACTGTCAAAGTTGAGAGAAATTGTCGCGTTGGATTCACCGAGCTCGTTCTTTGCATTGACTTTGTATTTTCCAGCATCCTCAACAGTCACGTTCTTGATCTCTAACGTTGCAAAGTACGAGTGGCCATCCTTATCTACTGTCAACTGTCATAGAAACAAAAAAAAAAAAAACGATCTTTAAGTAAGCCTTTTTACATTAAACCCAATTTACGATCCCAAACATCAATTCCTCACCTTATGGCGGGAGGAGTCCTTCACCAAATTTCCATTATGCGACCATGATACTTTCGGGGTCGGATCCGCGGTGATACGACATTCGAATAGTAATCGTTTTCCATCCTCTTCTTGTCTTATCGCAGGTTTTTTTGCAAAAGTCGGTGCGATTCCATCGATTTGTCTATAAATTAATTCAGCAATATTTTTTTAAAGTGGCTACTGAAAAAACCTGCATCTGTACTCGATGTGGGCATCGTACCAAAATATGTCTTATTGTTAGCCGCGGGGACTGTAAGAAAATTGGTACATCGCGCGATGATGAGTATGATGATTATAAATAAATGTTGATGCTGCAACAATTGCGGTGATAGTTATTATTAACAGATGACTAAACTATGGACGCTAATAATTTCCTATAGGACTGCGATCATTTATATTCGAACGTGATCGACATGATTTAGGCATCAGGAACGGTGAAACTAAACCGAGCCAATAAAAGGGATCATCGAATAAGATTTCCGGCGTCCAAAGCCAAACAGTGCCAGCGGTCATCAGACCGAGATGCAGAGCAACGTTCGAGATTCCGATATACTAAGTATAGATAAGTAGGCTACGGCTGTGGACACAGCCACTTTAATTTTCATTTCCATACAGCTGGACCGGACAATCGACGAACCTACACTGTATTTGCAGAACTTTTTCCTGGGTTTAGAAGCCCACAAAACCGTTTAGACTTCGATCCAGTAATCGACAAGTCGCTTCCTCCACTAATCGGGTCAACGACAGGAATGATAACGCAATGATCCACTGTCCTCGATCGATGATACCAATCTCGATATTATAAATAAAGTACTACCTACAAGTATCTGTGTCTAACTATTTTCGACTGAGTAGTCAGAGAACGTCTAGTACTACATATTTTCCGGTTCCTCATTCTCGCTGATTTTTAGACAAGACGTAGGGTTAAGATCGCATTGACAAATATTGTTTTAAACTCAAAAATCAGCCATCTACTTCGTTCCAGTCGCTTTCCAGTTGGTCTAATCAAAGCGATTTCAATCAAAATTACGAGTCTCGAATAGTTGCACTGAAGTTGGGCTCAATTAGGGGAATGAGGGAGTCAGGGAGTCAGGGAGTCAGGGGAATCCCCTACGGCTGGCTCGCTCTGGACTTGGGATCCGACAGGTGGCAGCACGAAATCGCCTTACACAGACAGCTTCGCGATGTTGACGATATTTCGATATTTTAAACATGGAAAATGTAAAAGAAAATCAGTTCGGCAGCACTGTATGGCACTCCGACGCCATTGGCTCAAAATATTTTAGGTTAGGACCATCACAGTGGCGTGGAAACTAGATCCTGACTTGTAAAAGTGGCCCAATGAGGATCTTGATTCATTTATGCAGTACAAATAACAAAAGACACACACAGACATTTAATTGTCACACTGAACACACAAACAATTACCTGTTGGAATATTCATGTAATTTTGGGAAAATTAAGAACAAACTTAACAACACTTTGTTACAGTATCACGACAAATGTGAATATTTCGAATATACTCAACATCAAACGAGTTAAAATAAGTAACACAAGCTTTGAGCGCTGTTAATATATTATATAATAATAAATAAAAAATGAAAACAGTGATTATGGTGATGAAGATGAAATAAAATGGCTACAGGTAGTGTGATGGAAAATGAGGTGGTAATATGGGAATTTCTTATTGTTGCATAAAACTATCGAAAGTGTAAATCGTTTAGTTGAATTATTAAATGTTACGTATAAAATGACGACCGTAGGAGCTGTCCTTGATTGTAAAATCGACAATGATTAACGTTGTTACTTAATTATGATTGATTATCGTATTTACAACATGATATCAAGATTATGAATTAATATATCGACAATAAAACAATAAATTTGAACAAAATTCAACCGGAAGTGACAGACTCACCGCGCTTTTTCTTGCTCCGCCGCTAAAATCACAAATTTATAACATTGAATAACGAAAGAATTCAAAATTGGTCGTACGTCATATAACGTGATTGAAGAAATGATGATCATCAAGAGACAAATAATTCATGATTAAATGAAAAACTGAACGAGGTGAAGAACCAAAAATAAAAGAGTTAGTCCTTATTCTTTTTTTTTCTGTTCTTGCGATGATAATCGTACACAACAATTGTTTCTACGGAAAAAAATCTAAGCCAGAGCCTTCAGGAGTGCAACATTCAATTTCTTTCCATTATCTCTACTTTTGACTTACTTCTCCCTAGGCTCATCGACAGCTGTAATAAACACAATCCGAGTTATTAATTTTCGAATTAGAAAAAAAAGAACTGTCACCGAGACCTTTTTTTTGTAATCTTGTGTTAAAATATTTATTTTTCGAGAGGTATGATAACACTTACGGCTGAAGTTCAAATTGATGGACGCAGCGACTTCTCCCATTTTGTTCTTGGCCTTGACCTTATAGAGTCCAGCATCGGTCTCTATAACGTCGTCCAACTCGAGTACAACGAGAAACTTGTTCGTACCGATACTTTGGATCTTAAAATTCGTCCTCGCGTCTTCGTTCAGCTGGGTCTCTCCTCGAAACCATGATATCTCAGGTTTCGGTGAACTCAACAGTTGACACTCGAATATCAACCTGTTGCCCTCATCCTCTTGTCTCAATTGTGGCTTCTGCGTGAAGCTTGGGGCAAAATCTTCGGCGACCCCCATTTCTTTTTTTGGGGTACCTGAATTCACCGTCTCATTAACTACAACTTTTTTAGATTAGGAAGCAATAACGCGACCCAATAATTTATTTACTCACGCCAAACTCCTGTTCCTTCCTTCACCAGTTAACGCCGACTGGCACCATCTACTTTATTCAATCTTCCACCGATCGAGCGCACGTTTTTATCTAAAAGCAAAGAAAACAGATGATTGGGTGGTTGACAATCCTGAAAACATCGGAGCTTGAGCGATTGATCAATTTTTCATCGCACAGTTGATCGAATGGCTTGCGAAATTCGCGGTTACAACGATTTGTAGAACATCGGGTTAAACACATCGTGTGATACGTTATTTCGAAATTACATTCGGTACGTGTGTACGTACATACACCTCCGATTAATGTCACTGTCTCGCGATCCCTCGCGGACCAATTAATGTCCTACTAATTTAACGTCCGATGTTTAACGCTGGATTCAGTCTTGCCAATAAAATTTCAACAGCCCTAGAATACCAAACTTGGCGAGAATTCCAAACCCACGATTGTCCGCCAAGTACGTTATATGGCGGCCATAGACGGTCCACCTCGCGACTTTGAGGCGCTGTACCCATCAGCAGGGACTTCGGATAAACAAAATTCGAATTGTGGGTGTTTTCGCATCGTTGGCATGACAAGAAAACGTTGATAGTTTTCAGTTTTTCTCATTAAAAAGACGATAACTTGCGGTGGGGGGAGTTTCTTCTGCTATTTTTTGCCACTCGAAATGAAAGTGGCTAGTTTATAGTCGAACCGGCTGTCGACGTGGTGGGCGATTTATTATTCAGTCAGGTGGTGGATAAATAATCCCGACTTAAGCACGAGCCGGTCATAAACCAGTCTGGAATGAAGTTAGCCGGCGATGATTCAATCCTATCCTCCGATCGCCATTTTGATTTCAGTTTTCTCCGCATATCTTTCTCTGTATTTTTATCTCGACGCTCACGATCGTCGAGCTCTCGCTATTTTATTAGAATGAGGTAATAACGCCTCCCCCACTCGCGAATATTTTATTTTAAAGAGTTATTCCGATGAATTGTGACATCTGCACAGTTTGATTACGCAATAAACTCGAATTGAGACCAAAAAAATCTATTTTCACTTGTGTGTAAATGAAAATCATTGTCACATGGAATTTTGAACGGGGGATTCGAGCCGTTCAACAGTTCGCTAAAATCCAACCGGTCTTCGACGGAATTAGAACATCGATGGCCCCTTTCGCAGCGTCTCGAAGCTATTCGCTGAATTCTACTTTAACGTATAATCGAACAGCTGTTGACGACGCTTTCGAAACTAGTTAGACAAGTGAGAGAAAGAATCGAGGAATGAGAAAAGAAAAAAATAGAAAAACAATTTTAAGTCTATGCTTGAACGAAAATTCCTATCGGCGCCAAAAATCTTTCCGCTAATCGTTCCGAGTAAACAAATGTTTACCTGTATCTAAGCGTGTTTTGTTTCTGACCTAGAAGTTATAATTAATACATGAATGATGCATTTAGAAACTGTCTTCGCGCTCTCTGTTACTCACAACCGTAGTTATTCTCGGATTATGAGTCAAAGAAATCAGCAGATCCGCGAGGAGCTCGCCGAATGCTTACAGCACGATGCCGTAAAAAAATTTCACAAAAATTTTCGGTCGATCGTTCAGCAAAAACCTTCAAAACTAGACCAAGACGAACGTCTAGAGGCTGTCGAGTGACACAGTTTTTAAAAACTGGAGCGCATTTTTCAACGTTTATTTTTGCGTCCCGCGAACAGACCTTGGGCCCATTTTGCATGGCACTTAGTCTGGAGACAGTGAGAAGGGCAGAATTTCAACGAGGAATGTTATTCTTGGATGAAAACCCCTCAAGCATTTGACTTTGGAGACATTTGCCACCTTTTTTTTTCTTTTTTTTTTAGATTTCGGGTGGGGCTGCTCCGATCGTGGTGCCACCTACGCATCGTGGCCATCTCTCGCAATAACGAAATAACTGAGATGATGATGCGATAATATCCCTTTGAACAAAGCGCAGAATCGAGAAGCGAGAGTTGAGAGTGCTACTTCGCTTTTACCTCCACTCCTCCTCACGTTACGTTATCTAAAAATAATCCACACCCATCGAGCCTAGATACCTAGACGGGTCTACGAATAGTTTTTCACTTCGGGTATCTGCAGTCGATCGAAACGGACTTGAAACCGACTATCTGCGATAAAAAAATCGAAAATACTGTTACCACGTTTTTTTTTTTTTGAGCTTCCTCGAATCGTATTTCTTCCTCGATATTTGAAAATCGGCCATTTTTATGAGTTTATGACTGATATAATTTTCTAGATCATTATCAGACGGTTGTACGTGTGTATGAAATGAGGAATTGACACATAATTCGATTGCGTAACTTTGAGAGATATAATTAGATAAGGGGTATCCAAAAAGTATATCGAATTTAGATTTTGTACAGAAAAAAAGAAATATTCCAATTTTTCGGTTCGAATAAACGCGTCACGCGAGTAATTTTATACCCTGCGAATGATCGCCATTTATACTCGGGGACTCTTTATACCTATAACTATTTTCTTTTCTTCCATTTCATTTTCTTTTTCGAAAAACTTTATATTCATTCCCTCATTTATTTTCATCTCATACATCGATCCTGCTATCCAACTCTCTCTTCGAGCGGATGATTTTTCTTCACTCGTTGTCTTCCAACATAACAAAGATTTTATATATATATATATATATATATATGTATATCGATATAATTTTAGCGGCAAATTATTCCAACGTGAATCACCAACAACACTTAAACTATTAGTTACTAAACTATAATTAGAAAAGAGTCTAAATAAAATGGACGATGTTACACAATTTTTTTTCCCTTCTCTTCTTCTTTGAGATTATATATGACTTCTATTCCTTCGATTATTTATTTTTTTTGTTTTTTTTTTGTAATTTGAAGATGAAATTTAATATTCAAAATTGAAATCGGACGAGTATCTCGAGTCCGTTCGTACTCGATGGTCAAGGTCGAATGAATGAGACACAGTGATAATTATGTTGATAATATTTATAATCTCAAGACATTTTATCCTTCGGTTTAGCAAAAAAAATAAAAAATTATATATTTTTTTCTTCTTCATTCATGAAACGTTCGATCATAATTTGTGAATATAAAGATAGTTTTCTCGTCATTAAAGAAGAAGATAGGGGATAATATGAAAAAAAATGTGTATGTATAATAAATTTCGGTTAGTGTTATCTACTTCTGTAATTAGTGTGTATCACACGAATTAAATTAACGTGTTTCGACGAATAAAAAAATAAACTTTTTTTTGTTTTTAGATCAAATTCTGTAAATTTTTGACTGATTAAAAATCGATCATCACTGGCTCGAAGTATAGAAGGTTAAAGAAAATAATAATTAGTGCTTTCATGGGTCACACGATATAAACGCGATTTTCTCACTTCGTTTTAGACTCATTTTTGTCATTTTTACAAACTTACTTGATAATATCAATTATCTCCTGTAAACTGCTGATACTCGCACTTATCCAAAAGAAAAAATGATCGATTCTCTCTTTCTTCTAAATCACTTTTATTTAGGACAAAAAAAAAATCAATTTTTTTTTATTGGTTTGACACTCGGTGACGGTGAAGGTTTTTTTTTTTTTTTTGATAGAATGGAACACCGACTTTTGATTTCTTCTTTTTAGATCTTAGATCTGCCCACCTGTTTTTTTTTTTTTTTTTTTTTTCTTTTAATATTCTTTACTAGTTTACAGAGGTTTTATATATTGGAGGGCGTGCACGCGTATTTTGTGTATCGTCGTATAATGTCGTTCGCCTCGTTTGAATTGCCCGTCGTTCCCAGTCGCTGGGGCCCCGCGCACGAACTAACCAAACTAAATCTATTTCTTGACGGGTGGTTCTCGGCCGCTAACCGCCCCCGCGAAACGTCCCCTACCTTTTTCTACATTTCATTCCACATCCCCTCTACTTTTAGATATTTAACTTTTTCGTATATCGGTCATCATCTCCGGGGGTATGTAGTTATTTTATATATATATATACATATAAAATGTTCATGTATGTTTCAATAAAACTACTATGTATTGCGTACCTGATACGTACAAGTCACGTGCACGTTCTTTATTTTTCTAATCTTTGGATTTTATTGAATTTTCATATTTTTATTCTTCGATTTTCTTGTGATTCAAATTCTACGAATTTTTTTTTTTTTTTGAAAACGTTTTCACTCTTCGATTTCTTGTGAATTTTTTTATCCTCGACTTTTTGAATCTTTGAATTTTTAATATGTCGTCGTTTGAGTCCTTTTTTCAATTGTGCAGTTTTTGATATTCTGTGTTTTTTTTTTTTGAGTTCTGAATCGTTTTTTGAATTTTTCTATTATTCGTGTTAAGTTTGATGGAATTTCAGGATTTTCAGAATTATTGAATCTATATAATTATTCTTCAATATTCTCAATTTTTAACTGCCTAACTTTTGAATTCTTCTCAAGTTGCTTCAGAATTTTTTTTTATCCTTTATCCGTGTCAAATAAAATGAAATGAACGTGTATAAAAATCCGGCGATAATTGAATTCTTTTCGCTCCCCAATTCTCTAATAATCTCTAAAAACTCCCTCGAGTCGTTTTATTTTCGATTAAATCTTAAATTTCACGAAACGGCTTCGATTCCTCGATTTCCAGTCTACAGAATTCTGCAAATTTCATTAAGAGATGAATTTAAAAAAGCTGATTGTGTCAGAATCGTGTCAGACTTTCAGGAGAAACGGTCGTCGCGGGTCAGACAGTTCCTAGAGTTCAGTAGTAGCGGTCAATGGGCTAATTCGTCGTCCGTCTGAAACGCGACGATTTTCAGTAGAAACAGTTGTCTGGCGCTCTCTCGAGGAGTGCAGTTCATTGTATTCGCATCCACAGGCCAGCTGCTAGCTGCAATCACCAGCTCAGACTATTAATTATACCGCTATGCTATGCTATTCTATTCTGAACAAAGTACGACCACTGAGGGATTCAGGATCGACCTATGAGTTATAGCCCAGACGAATACAACCTGAAAACAAGAATGAATCGCTCTCAAAGCTCGATATAAAACCGCCCGAAGTCATTGACTGGCAAGTTTGAATTTTTAACCATTCTAAAACGATTTTCAAATCGAGACTGTCCGTACTTTGGTGGCTCGAAGCTGACGTACATTTTTCAAAAATGAAAAACTTGTATATAAACTGACTTTTTCGAGAGATAAGAAAGAAAAACAAGCGGTTGAACGTCCTGTTATTTATTTTCTTTCCAGATATTTTGAATTTTCGCAAATCTGACCTAGGATTCTTGATCAGCGGTTCAAAAAAACCTCCGAGCACCAATTTTCATGGTATTTTGAATGTATTTAGTGATTACAATAACTTCCTCTTCTCTCTGAAACAGATAAGCGTGAGAATCGGACCACATTTTCCCGATGTGAAACCGCCATGCTGAAATTTTTCAAATCTGACTTCGGATCCGTGATCAGAGGCCCAAACAACCCGGGGATACCAATTTTCATAAGAATCGGACGAACTTGATTCTCAGTGTTCAAACCGCCATATCGAGCGCAATGCGCTGATTTCGGTGAATCTGACTTCGAATCCGTGATCAGAGGCCCAAACAACCCGGGGATACCAATTTTCATAAGAATCGGACGAACTTGATTCTCCGTGTTCAAACCGCCATATCGAGCCCAATGCGCTGATTTCGGTGAATCTGACTTCGAATCCGTGATCAGAGGCCCAAACAACCCGGGGACACCAATTTTCATAAGAATCGGACCAACTTGATTCTCCGTGTTCAAACCGCCATATCGAGCCCAATGCGCTGATTTTGGTGAATCTGACTTCGGATCCGTGATCAGAGGCCCAAGCAACCCGGGGATACCAATTTTTATAAGAATCGGACGAACTTGATTCTCCGTGTTCAAACCGCCATATCGAGCCCAATGCGCTGATTTCGGCGAATCTGACTTCGGATCCGCGATCAGAGACCCGAACAACCCGGGGATACCAAATTTCATAAGAATCGGACGAACTTGATTCTCCGTGTTCAAACCGCCATATCGAGCCCAATGCGCTGATTTCGGTGAATCTGACTTCGAATCCGTGATCAGAGGCCCAAACAACCCGGGGATACCAATTTTCATAAGAATCGGACGAACTTGATTCTCCGTGTTCAAACCGCCATATCGAGCCCAATGCGCTGATTTCGGTGAATCTGACTTCGAATCCGTGATCAGAGGCCCAAACAACCCGGGGATACCAATTTTCATAAGAATCGGACGAACTTGATTCTCCGTGTTCAAACCGCCATATCGAGCCCAATGCGCTGATTTCGGTGAATCTGACTTCGGATCCGTGATCAGAGGCCCAAACAACCCGGGGATACCAATTTTCATAAGAATCGGACGAACTTGATTCTCCGTGTTCAAACCGCCATATCGAGCCCAATGCGCTGATTTCGGTGAATCTGACTTCGAATCCGTGATCAGAGGCCCAAACAACCCGGGGATACCAATTTTCATAAGAATCGGACGAATCCGTGTTCAAACCGCCATATCGAGCCCAATTGATTTCTCCGAATCCGTGATCAGAGGCCCAAACAAGAACCAATTTTCATAAGAATCCGAACTTGATTCTCCGTGTTCAAACCGCCATATCGAGCCCAATGCGCTGATTTCGGTGAATCTGACTTCGGATCCGTGATCAGAGGCCCAAACAACCCGGGGATACCAATTTTCATAAGAATCGGACGAACTTGATTCTCCGTGTTCAAACCGCCATATCGAGCCCAATGCGCTGATTTCGGCGAATCTGACTTCGGATCCGTAACCAGCGACCCGAAAACCCCTGGGGTAGCAAGTTTCGTGAATATAGTACGACCCGATCGCGAGGAAAAGATGTTGCGCTACATGGCGTCAACGCCTCAGAAGTGGTGGCGTCCAACGTGGGACCACGCGAGATAAAGTGTGAGGATATCATCCGGCGACCAAAATGGGGGAAAAACCGGCTGATTGACGAATTGTAGACCAATTGTCGTCCAGTTTGAAAGAGTGACTATGATGAGCAGCGTAGCGAAGCACCTAGGAAGGCCTGCGGTCTTCGAACGTCTCGGAAGAGAGATAAAAATTCGTCTTAAATTATCCATCAGTATAAATATTTGAAAACTAGATGGGCAGGATGTACATTCGGACGCGTCGGCGATGATGATCGGTAAATCTGACCGTGGGAGAGCCTGGCTGGCCATATTATGATCAGCGCGATATCTAAAATTGAATATCGGAACCGCTGGCGCTGTATACCCGGCCTCCACGCACTTGGAGGGATCACCAGAGTGCCAACGTTAATAGTCATCTGTGTCGGCGCGAATGACAACCAATCAATTTCAATCCGTTAGCAAATACCGATGGGGTTTGTTCGACGCAAGCCGGTACAACTCGACGTCTCTATACTCCGAAGCTCTTAGTCATCCGGTTGAATGCTCAAAAGTCATCAACCGGACGTGCCAGAAATAATCGCGTCTAGTTATGACTTAGTGCCTCCGATGTTATAGGCGGGCATTATCGCAATCGCTAGAAGTCTAAAATAGACATAACCAACAAAAATGAGTAATTATGGCGATAACAATATGGCGGCTGAGATTCTGACCACGTGACAATTAAGAGGAGACAAATCAAAATGAGAAATTGGAGGCGAGACGCGGTGTCAATTTAATGAATTTATTATCGCTTGTATTTGGACAGGAATTAGAAGCTCTGCAGACGAGGAAAATGTTATACGACAAGAATTATAATTGAGGGGATAAATGAGAGTCGAAAATGTGGTCTAGGATCTCGGTGATCGGGTCAGGTTAGGTTAGGATCAGGTCTGGCAACCAGAACGAGTTTTCTATATTTAAACAGTCGCCCCTCACTCGTGAATCTATCTTTACATATTACAATCTATACCGCGGAGCCTCCTCCAGCTATTTGGCGGCTACCGAGTCGCCATATTGTAACCCGGTGATATGTTACGTAATTATACACCCAGCGGAAGATAGGTATTCCCGCCATTAACCTGTCCGTCAATTTATCCCACTATCGCATTTTATCATCACACGTTACATCATCGACAAAAAAAAAATTTCCATTTTGCAAATTTTTTTTTATTTTTTTTATTTTTTGTCTCACTGAATCCTTTTCTATACATCAGCAATCGAGGGGGAAATAACTCAACATTTGAGTTATACATTATTTCCGAGGGTTGAAATAATTCAGAATAATTCATTCAATTAAACGTCATTCAACTCAATTCAACTTAATTCGACTTAATTCAACTTGATTCAATTCGATACAACTTATTTCAACTCAATTCAACGTAATTCACATTATTTCGACTCAATTCAACTTAATCCAATTCAATTCAACTAATTTCAACTTAATTCAACTCAATTCAACTCAATTCACATTATTTCGACTCAATTCAACTTAATCCAATTCAATTCAACTAATTTCAACTTAATCCAATTCAATTCAACTAATTTCAACTTAATTCAACTCAATTCAACTTAATTCACATTATTTCGACTCAATTCAACTTAATCCAATTCAATTCAACTAATTTCAACTTAATTCAACTCAATTCAACTCAATTCACATTATTTCGACTCAATTCAACTTAATCCAATTCAATTCAACTAATTTCAACTTAATTCAACTCAATTCAACTTAATTCACATTATTTCGACTCAATTCAACTTAATCCAATTCAATTCAACTAATTTCAACTTAATTCAACTCAATTCAACTCAATTCACATTATTTCGACTCAATTCAACTTAATCCAATTCAATTCAACTAATTTCAACTTAATCCAATTCAATTCAACTAATTTCAACTTAATTCAACTCAATTCAACTTAATTCACATTATTTCGACTCAATTCAACTTAATCCAATTCAATTCAACAATCAACTCAATTCAACTCAATTCACATTATTTCGACTCAATTCAACTTAATCCAATTCAATTCAACTAATTTCAACTTAATTCAACTCAATTCAACTTAATTCACATTATTTCGACTCAATTCAACTTAATCCAATTCAATTCAACTCAAATTCAACTTAATCCAATTCAATTCAATCCAATTTCAACTTAATTCAACTCAATTCAACTTAATTCACATTATTTCGACTCAATTCAACTTAATCCAATTCAATTCAACTAATTTCAACTTAACTAATTCAACTCAATTCACATTATTTCGACTCAATTCAACTTAATCCAATTCAATTCAACTAATTTCAACTTAATTCAACTCAATTCAACTTAATTCACATTATTTCGACTCAATTCAACTTAATCCAATTCAATTCAACTAATTTCAACTTAATTCAACTCAATTCAACTTAATTCACATTATTTCGACTCAATTCAACTTAATCCAATTCAATTCAACTAATTTCAACTTAATTCAACTCAATTCAACTCAATTCACATTATTTCGACTCAATTCAACTTAATCCAATTCAATTCAACTAATTTCAACTTAATTCAACTCAATTCAACTTAATTCACATTATTTCGACTCAATTCAACTTAATCCAATTCAATTCAACTAATTTCAACTTAATTCAATTCGATTCAACTTATTTTGACTCAATTCAACTTAATTCAATTCAATTCAACTAATTTCAACTTAATTCAACTCAATTCAACTTAATTAAACTTAATTAATAATTTTCATTTCAACATTATTTCGATTCAATTCAACTTAATTCAATTCAATTAAACTAATTTCAACTTAATTCATTTCAATTCAACTAATTTCAACTCAATTCAACTTAATTCACATTATTTCGATTCAATTCAACTTAATCCAATTCAATTCAACTAATTTCAACTTAATTCAATTCGATTCAACTTATTTTGACTCAATTCAACTTAATTCAATTCAATTCAACTAATTTCAACTTAATTCAACTCAATTCAACTTAATTAAACTTAATTAATAATTTTCATTTCAACATTATTTCGATTCAATTCAACTTAATTCAATTCAATTAAACTAATTTCAACTTAATTCATTTCAATTCAACTAATTTCAACTCAATTCAACTTAATTCACATTATTTCGATTCAATTCAACTTAATTCAATTCAATTCAACTAATTTCAACTCAATCAACCTAATTCGACTCAATTCAACTTAATTCAAATTATTTCGACTCAATTCAACTCAAGTCAACCTAATTCAACCTCATTAATCATTTGATTCTCTGTTAATTAAGGTGATTTGTCTGTTTATGCGGCTAATTCTCATTAATTCAGGCAATTCTCAATAATTTAAGTGAATTATGAATTATATCATGAAGTTTTTTTTCCACCTCTCGTCAGTAATGGAGGCTGACCCAAAATTAGCAATTGTGTCGTAAAATTCCGAAGATGTTGTTCATTCCGTTTGTTTTTGATTTTTTTATCTCAGAGACTGTAATAAAATCGAGTGTTTCTCTTTTTTTTTTCAGGAAGTATCTTTGGGTTGATGATGATATTTATCTGTTCTAATTTACATAAATAATTCGAATGTTTAATTCAATATTGTTTACAGATAAGACGAGAGTCCGAGAACTGCAGGGTTTTTGTGTATATATACACTACACGCTAAGTATACTCCGAAATTAGATATCCTACGCCGCAAGGTCATTTCTAACCTGCAAGTTACGACCTTGACTATACAGACGCGGTGCATTCCGCTCCAGAACGTTTTAATCGGGGCTGTACTACCTGGGATACTTAAATTTTGACGACCCTAAACTTGGGCCCGATTTCAGTACAGTCATCTGAGCCAGAATGCGAAACCTTCGTTCACTTGTTCTATTTCATTCATAAAAGAATTAAGGAATTGAGACAATTCAACTTTATATCGAGTCAGTTTGAAAATACGATTTTTTTTCTATAAATTCTTACACATTTCTGCACTCTGGAATAAGAGATACAAATTTTCGGATGTTTATGACAAATCTTTCGCAGCTGACATGTTCTGGTATCGATCAAGAGAATGAAAAACAGGGAAAAATTTTACCCTCGGGGATGAATCAGTGGGCATTATAAATATAAATGGGATGTTCCATATTTATCCGGATCATTGCAGCGTTTTCACACTGACTTTTTTTTAAAGAAAGAAAAACATCCAACGTTGCAGAATACAGAGAAAACAAAAATTTACCAATAATTAAAATATTATTTTCTTTCTTTTTACGTTTTATACTTCTGCAACCGTTGGCTGTAAAGACGGTACAACATCTTTTAAACGCAAAGGAAGAAAATAAGAAAAAATATATCGACCGACAACTGCACGGTTGATTAATATCTTCGACAAAAATATACTGAAGAAGAAAAATAATATATACAGCATAACATTCGCAAGAGGGAAAAATATCAAATTCAAACCAAGATCGCACGATTTTCAAAATCATCTCATATCTCGGAATCTGTTTCTTATAATTAACCACAATCATTATACACTGCGACTGAACAAGTTTTTTTAACAACAATTTTATCTCTTTTTTTTCGTTCTTAGAAGACTAACGGAAAACAGGCCAATCCAAAATTATTTCAATCAATCTTTTAATCGTGGTATTACTTATTTATAAAAAGGTACGTGATCAAAGAAATTTTTGATCAGAAGCTGTTATCTCTGTGATTGAAATGTTTATAGTAATAAATATATGGAATAATTAAAAATTAGGAATCAAAATTAAGGGGGGGGGGGCAGAAGAAGGAATACGTGTTGTACAGCAAAACGATTATAATCAGCTGTTCAAACAGCTGCAGCTGTATCGTATGTTGAAGTACTTTATACGAAGTTAGGCCAACAATATAAAATCCTATTTATAGACCGGGGGGTGCAGGCTTTGATCAGAATAAATATATGAGAATATCCAAAATACAGGATCGACGAAAATAACGAAAAACAAAAAAGAATCGTTAACGAAACGACGGAATGTGAATAGGTTCGAAAAAACAACTTGATTCGTTTCAACGTCTGAGAATAAATATGAAATATATTTGAGGACCGTATCAACGGATCGAAGTATCGTAAAAACAATTTGAATGATCGATCTTGAGTGGAACTGAAGAGACTCTTGAAATTTCCTCGATGGTACTTCGAATCGTGATCTCGGATTTTGAACAGTTTCCTCAGCAACGTTGCGGGGTAGCTGGATGTTTCCAAGCCAGTTCTATAATTATTGCAATGGAAATAGGGTCAGGTCCGTTACCGACCAAATACACGCCGAAGCTCTCGCGAACAGTCGAGAATTTTCATGTGTTATCCTCGCTTTTTATTTATTTATATTTTCTCTACTTTTCCTTCAATCTTCAGATTATTCGCGTAACGCGCCGGGGAAAAAAAAAACAGAAAAAAAAATGAAACAAGAGTCATTTTGGCAACCTGGAATCATTAGACCCTATATCTCAATTTTTCCATCTTCCATTTCACGCTTTGATTAACGAACAGCAGTCAAAAAACTAAATAAGAGATCACGAGACGAGATAATCGCGAGATAAACTAAAATAAATTCTTTCTCAAAAACTGTGTGTGTGTGTGTTAGACGGAAACGATATTTTCTGTATCGTATAACACAGCTCGTATATATAGTTTTCGATAAATTGATTTTTTTTTGCTAATTTTACACAATTTTCCACGGCTCATGAACATCGGAGGAAGAGGTGTAAGGCTACTATACATCCTACTTCGCAAGTATGTCGAGTTTTCCTCGGCGAGTCGACGTTCTATATGGAACAGCTGTTCTAAACATAACCGTTGGACCATTCTCAAAATAGATATTATGAGTATGAGGACAGGACAAGACAGCGGCCTATTATGTTGTCCGTTTGTAAAAATTCTGTTACACTAAATACTTGTGTATGTATATCTATGAGAAGAGCAATAGAATCGATCGAGAGTTTGTTTAATAATTTTCCTTCTCTTTCCCTGCCCTCTTCCCTTCCTTCGCATCGAATTACCAAAAAATGAATCACATAGTTTTATTTTTATTTTATTTTTTTTATTTTTTATTTTTTTCTTTAACGAGGTACTGCGAAGTAGGTGAAGGGGGCTGGATCAAAGGGGTCCATTTACCACACCGACGTGGATCGAGAGAATTGGGCCAACCCGAGACGGGGCGATAAAATTTTTTCAAGATTGTTTCACAAATATTATCGCCTCGTCAGATCTTAGGTGAAAAAGAGGTTTATAATTTATCGCACTTTCAGATATATTTGTTTTTGCGGTGATCGTTGCGCTTATTTTTTGAAAACACCAATCTTCGGGGTATTTACCGTTCACCGGTGCTCAAAGAAAGAAAAAAATTGTTTGAAATTTAATACGAATGACGATACAGTCGAATGAGAGCATTCAGAAGAAAAAACATTTTGTGAGTTGCAACATCGGAGGATATCCATTATTAGAGGACAAAAAAAAGTACTACTGTATCAAAATGTTGTTTTTTTTCAACGTATCCTCCCAAGGATGAGTTACACTTGCAGATTTATAGTAAGATTGTGACAGAAGCGAACATTCCAACTCGCTCTCTTCTCTATTTTCTCATTGTTGTCAAATTACTATTTTCCTATTGTTGCTAGTATGGCTTCCTCACCACATGCACATAACGAGGAGGAGTGCAACGATCCAAAAGTTCAAACTCCCTAGTCATAATGTAATGTAATCTACCCCCCAGTCCACAGGCTTTTTGTCCGCAAAAAACTAAATGATTTCTAAAAAAAAAAAAAATGCCAAAAGAGCTAAAAAAAATACATTCTTATAATCGGAGCTCAGAATATATCTTGTATACAGACGATACCAATCGTTTCGAAAAAAAAACAATACGGTTTCCGAAGAAAAACCGAATCAATAAAAAAAGAGCTCAACCAGGCCCTCTTCTGATCTTCTACGCGCTCTCCCACTTGTTGGGTGCCGAAGATATATATATATTTTTTTTTTTTAATCCGACAGATTTGGGATATTTTTGGCAGCGGGCGTCGGCGGTCGACGCGCGAAGCGAGCCTACGGAGTGACGGAGGGTCCGTCGTCCGCCGCCTATCGGCGAGGGACTCGAGGGACTCGACGGAAGGCGACGGACGCGAACCGCGCACGGGGCTTGACGGCTGCGCCGAAGCCACAACCGCAGCGACCGTCGAATTGTAATCCGAGAGCCTCTGGCACACGGCCGACCATATATGTCCGCTACCACTGCTCTCAGTCGGTCTCGTTCCGCTGCCCATTTATCTGTCCCTCTCACTCCTTAACTTTTCCTCAACTTTGGTTCATTCGGACCACCAGCTGCATTAATATGATCGATTTAATTAATAAACGAAAATCTACTCCATTTTTTTTTGTTTATTATTATTATAATTTTTTTCTTCCTTGATCTATTCTTTTTCCTTTTTTCAACCCATTCTTTTCTCGATGAATGTGAATTCAGTTCCATTTAAGGTGAAATGAAAGTCACGTGACCTCGATATGATTTGCACTTGGAATTTTCAAACGCTATTTTCTCAGCCAAAAGACATTCGATTGACGTGAAATTGATATCAGTGACGTAGAAAAACTGAACGAAGGGCCTGCCAATCGTGGATTTTCGAAAATCGAAAGACATAATCAGAATTTTGTGTAACAATATTGTTCCGTAACCCAAGGAGGTGCTGCCCCTCGTGGAGAGAGGCAGCACTTCCTTGGATTACAGAACAATATTGTGAAAAAACTGTTATTACGTCTCAATTTTCGAAAATCCACGATTATCAAGCTCTTCATTCAGTTTTTCTACGTCACTGATATCAATTTCACACCAATCGAATGTGTTTTGGCTGAGAAAATAGCATTTGAAAATTCCAGGTGTAAATCATATCGAGGTCACGTGACTTTCATTTCCCCTTAAAGTTCGTTGAACGTCATGAAAATACTAATCGTTCGATTTTTAAGATGGCAATATGTTGTTTCGTTCATTGATACTTGTCCTTTTTATTTGAAAACTGGATGTTGCTCTGCTTAATTATGGGATATTTTAAATTTCTCTTGTTATTTTGGTATCGAGTAGTGAATTATTTCTTTTTTCTCAAAAATTCGCACCCCGTTACTCAATACGTAGTGTTTGGAGCGTGACAGGAACGAATGCCAAGTGTCCAATTTCTTGCGTAACGTAAGGTCGGATAATATTTTAGGAAAACTTAGAACCTTGCTACATATAAATTTTACAGTTATTTGTTGGACTTATGACAATTATAACTATAGTCGACGGCCTAGAGACACGTAGACGCTTTAGAATTCGCTCAAACACTTCCAACAACTATTCGAGTTCACATGTAATTCAGCATGTAAAAACCAAAAACAAAACTCATACTTACTGTCAGTGCAGGATAACTTTGAACTTAACTTCACCACCAAAAAAAAAAAATAATAACGACGATATATCACCAAACGTGACAATTAAGGGCGAGATACTCAGCCTCAATAACGGACAGGGGAATCCCCGTCCTATCTAGCGTCTTAACGTTGCCAAGAATCTCTTCTCGGTCGAAATTCTTAGCTTAATAATAATTTTGACAAGTTTCTCTGTAATTGAATCAGAGAAATTGGATGCTTTTTTTTTCTTTCACCAAGATTTTGATGAAATTCAATCTGGAAATATCATATCATGCTTTGGGGGGATTCCCCCCAGTGTTTTATCAAATCGAGCTTCCAGCTTTTGCGTAAACATTTCTGTAATCAATTTTTCGAAGACTCTTATATTTAGACTGTTTTATTTCCTTCCAAATGTCGTTGGCGGTCTGAATTTTATTTTCGTTCACTTTATTGTTGACGATTTTAGAATTTTTATCGTCCCGAGGTCCCATCGACCTTCGCGAGTCGACTGTGAAAGAAGAAGACCGACTTTTATCATCTTTGTTTTTTTCTTTATTACAGAGAATTAAATTAACATAGGAAAAAAAAACCAGTTTTATTTTATTTTTATTTTTTTATATTCAAACATCGCTGTCGATTCAGCGACAATAATTGTTGCTCAAAGAAGAAGAAGAAGAAGAAGAAATAACGAAAATCACAGAAATGATTTTCTTCTGAAGTATAAAAACTCGCTGGTTCGATAAATTCTGTCGCGAATGTCTGCGGATTCTGGACACCGACGTGCTCGCAGTGACGAATCTCGGACTGCGCAATCTGTAATCGTCCCAAAACCCAGCGAAAGTCGATTTAAACTAGTTGTGACGTGCTTAACGTCTCCGAGGTGTTTCTTAGATGTTAATGACTCTCGATAGCTTCTGGACTCTGTTTAGAAGCAGATCGCCCTGTTTGACCATCGCTTGATACTGCCAATTCTTGCTGTCCGGTCGATTCGTCTCTACCACACCCCCGACACGGTCAACCTTGCAGTGGAGACGACCGGCGGCGATGAATCGAGAAAGTTCTCTGAAAAAATTCAACCGTTATCGATATCTGGCGGAATGAAATTCGGAGAAGTTGAAACTCACTGGTCGACGTATTCGATCGTCACTCCAAAGGCGTCCGCCATGTACTGGAGCGTCAGAGATCTGTACGATTCCAGGAGCTGGGTGTACGCCAATATACGCATCTCTCTGACGTAGTAACGGTAGTGCGGAAAGACCAGGAAGTCTTGGCGCAGAAGTCCCTCGACTTTGGCTGAAATTACAAGAATATGAAATTTTTTAAAGATCTTCTTCAAGATCGAACTTATCCAATGATATCATTGATTCTCGTTAGTTTCGCAATCTTAATCAGACTTTAGACAGAAAAATGATGATACCGTGTGGTAAACTCACCTAGATTCTTGAAAAAGTCGGCATAATGACAATTGTACAGCGAGAATAGATACTCCTTAGTATCGGGATTGGTGTGAAGTGTCTCAAGGATTTCGGACCCCTTGATAATTTTGTCCCTGAGTTGATTTCGGGGCAGACTAATCATGCTCAAGTAGACCGTGTATCTGACAAAAGTGTTGTAATCCATGAGTTCGTAACTGGTAAACGTGCTGATAGTGTCCAAAAAGAATACTGCAGCCTCTTTGAAGTCCCTAACTGCGATGCAGTAAGTTCCTTGATAGACCTTCAGTCTGTTTCTCCTGTCCCAGTCCCCGCCCTCTTCGATCAAGCTGAAGGAAAGAAAACGACGTTTCATATACAGGGTGTGTCATCTCAAGGGTCGGGAATGGGAGGGGCTTGGTTTTCACGAGGCAAAGCCAGTCGGCCAATCAACAAGGAGAAGAATCGATACAGTGCGATAGTTTAATTCGGTGTAGGGAAGCTAAGCCCCTCCCATTCTCGACGCTTGAGATGGTTCACCCTGTATATCTGCAGAATGGTTTACGGCACGATTCGCTTCACACGATATTCTACGCAGAATTATTGCGCAAAGGATGATCGTGGACAGAAAACGATGTTTCGTATACAGGGTGTGTCATCTCAAGGGTCGGGAATGGGAGGGGCTTGGTTTTCACGAGGCAAAGCCAGTCGGCCAATCAACAAGGAGAAGAATCGATACAGTGCGATAGTTTAATTCGGTGTAGGGAAGCTAAGCCCCTCCCATTCTCGACGCTTGAGATGGTTCACCCTGTATATCTGCAGAATGGTTTACGGCACGATTCGCTTCACACGATATTCTACACAGAATTATTGCGCACAGGATGATCGTGGACAGAAAACGACGTTTCATATACAGGGTGTGTCACCTGAAGGGTCGGGAATGGGAGGGGCTTGGTTTTCACGAGGCAAAGCCCGTCGGCCAATCAACAAAGAGAAGAATCGATACAGTGCGATAGTTTAATTCGGTGTAGGGAAGCTAAGCCCCTCCCATTCTCGACGCTTGAGATGGTTCACCCTGTATATCTGCAGAATGGCTTACGGCACGATTCGCTTCACACGATATTCTACACAGAATTATTGCGCACAGGATGATCGTGGACAGAAAACGACGTTTCATATACAGGGTGTGTCATCTCAAGGGTTGGGAATGGGAGGGGCTTGGTTTTCACGAGGCAAAGCCAGTCGGCCAATCAACAAGGAGAAGAATCGATACAGTGCGACAGTTTAATTCGGTGTAGGGAAGCTAAGCCCCTCCCATTCTCGACGCTTGAAATGGTTCACCCTGTATATCTGCAGAATGGTTTACGGCACGATTCGCTTCACACGATATTCTACGCAGAATTATTGCGCAAAGGATGATCGTGGACAGAAAACGATGTTTCGTATACAGGGTGTGTCATCTCAAGGGTCGGGAATGGGAGGGGCTTGGTTTTCACGAGGCAAAGCCCGTCGGCCAATCAACAAGGAGAAGAATCGATACAGTGCGATAGTTTAATTCGGTGTAGGGAGCTAAGCCCCTCCCATTCTCGACGCTTGAGATGGTTCACCCTGTATATCTGCAGAATGGCTTACGGCACGATTCGCTTCACACGATATTCTACGCAGAATTATTGCGCAAAGGATGATCGTGGACAGAAAACGACGTTTCGTATACAGGGTGTGTCATCTCAAGGGTCGGGAATGGGAGGGGCTTGGTTTTCACGAGGCAAAGCCAGTCGGCCAATCAACAAGGAGAAGAATCGATACAGTGCGATAGTTTAATTCGGTGTAGGAAAGCTAAGCCCCTCCCATTCTCGACGCTTGAGATGGTTCACCCTGTATATCTGCGAAATGGTTTACGGCACGATTCGCTTCACACGATATTCTACGCAGAATTATTGCGCAAAGGATGATCGTGGACAGAAAACGATGTTTCGTATACAGGGTGTGTCATCTCAAGGGTCGGGAATGGGAGGGGCTTGGTTTTCACGAGGCAAAGCCAGTCGGCCAATCAACAAGGAGAAGAATCGATACAGTGCGACAGTTTAATTCGGTGTAGGGAAGCTAAGCCCCTCCCATTCTCGACGCTTGAAATGGTTCACCCTGTATATCTACAGAATGGTTTGCAAATTGCAATGCAAATGCAAATTCCCTGAGCCCAATATCGTCTCGGCGAGTCTCACCTCTTTGCCTTCTCGATGTTCCTCGTGACGAGGTCATGGTCCATGTAGAACAGCCCGATCCTGATATTGTGGAAGACGATGTCTAGTCTGTGTCCGAGCGACACTGTCTTATCGTACGTCTTTCTAAACGCCGAAACGGCTCCGTCTTTGTCTCCGATTCTGCATAGGTGTTCAGATTTCTTCAAATTGGCCTCTCTGACCTCCATTTCCCCCAGATTCTGCTCGGCGTCTTCGATGGCTGCGTCGAGCTCCTTCAACTGCTCCGCATTTCTCGCCTGCATCTTCGACAGCAGAGCTTCGTCCACCGGCCAATTCAGGTCTTGGCATACTTCCTTGTAGAACGGAGCCATGTCTGCGAGAATTTCGCGAATAAGGTTGATTTTTAGGTTATGTTTGAGATGAGTCGACGATAAAACTGTGGATCGTGACGATTGAACGGCGGTGTTCTGTTATTAGATCGGAAAATTAGGTTCATTTATTGAATTCACACGACTTACTTTCCGCTTTGATAGCATCGAGGAGTTTTGTTTTCAGGTTAACCTCGTCTTTGTGTTCCGGTAGACCGAGGAGGAACTTCGTCTGGGCCAATTCGAGGTTCGGATTCTTCTCAAGACCCTCTTCTTCGAGATTTTCCAACGGCATTTTTGTATTTCGAGTCCTTTGACGAGTGGAAACTGAGCGATGCACCGGAGACTCTAGTGTCAAAGGATAACTTGAGGGCGATGAATTTACACTTTCGTGTATTCGTTGACTATTTTGTCCTATTTCACTTTTCAGGCGCGGTTTAAACGGATTCGAGACTCGAAACAAGAGTCCGATACGTGGCGCTACCGCACCGACCATTTTTGTAACTCACTGACGGTAAAGAATGCGCGGGAATTTCAAATAATTTGAATCCTCCGCGTGTTAGATTAAGGTGAAATGAAAGTCACGTGACATCGATACGATTTACACTTGGAATTTTTAAACGCTATTTTCTCAGCCAAAACACATTCGATTGATGTGAAATTGATATCAGTGACGCAGAAAAACTTCATGAAGGGCTTGATAATCGTGGATTTTCGAAAATCGAGACGTAATAACGGTTTTTTCACAATATTGTTCTGTAATCCAAGGAAGTGCTGCCTCTCCTCACGAGGGGCAGCACCTCCTTGGGTTACGGAACAGTATTGTTACACAAAATTCTGATTATGTCTTTCGATTTTCGAAAATCCACGATTGGCAGGCCCTTCGTTCAGTTTTTCTACGTCACTGATATCAATTTCACGTCGATCGAATGTGTTTTGGCTGAGAAAATAGCGTTTGAAAATTCCAAGTGTAAATCGTATCGAGGTCACGTGACTTTCATTTCACCTTAATACCTGCAATCAAGGCAAACTCCTATTCGGAGGGATAATCGTTTTTTTTTTATTTTATGTTTGATTAAAAGATGAGATTTGAAAATTCAATAGAAAGCCTCGATTATCGCACATCACTGACGATATAAACTAAATTTATGGTACATAGAAAATAAAAATTCGACTTATCAAACGTTGGGACGCAATTAAGCATATATATATTCAAAAAAACAGCATCCAAATCAATGTACACACAGTATTATAGACGTCATACAATTTATACACTGCATACTGATCATGAGAATGAACAAAGTAAAAGGAATCATTGTCAGGAAAACGATGTTTCGAATGTTTAAAATGGGTTCCTAAAATCTCCGATCTACGTAACCTCAATTTTAAGACAAAGTTGCATAATTATAACTTTGAATAAACACGTTTTTATCACGAGTCTCGTCAATCATCTGTGCAATAAAGTATTTTTCATTCTTCATTGGTGCCTTGTAAGAATTACCTCTTGCAGTCACAAAGATGAATAAAAAATATTTCTATTATACCGCGGCGATGGCGGGAAGTTTAAATCGCTTTCGATTCGACGGTAAAATGCAGATGGAAGGGGATTTTTGGGTTTGATATTTATAATAATGAAAATATCGATAGCAGATATTATTCTGAATCATTCATTCAATCCATCGTTTTACAATTAAACATTGTAATTATTACGTAGAACAATAGAGGTTCGAAGCGATTAAAAAATATGTTGGAGGCCACTGGCCCAAGCTCTCTTATAAGATTACTTTTCACGTGGTAACAAATATATATATACGAAAATTCAATTGATGAATTGATATAATTTATTTTCATTATTTATCATTTTTTATAATGCAACTTTTTTTTTTAATACATTATTACATATGTATATACTGCACCAGTTTATATATACTATATATACATATAGCTGAATGGTATAGAGTATCTACGATGTATATATTATATGTAGTAGTTTTTTTCATTTTCGTTTCAATTGTTAATACTCACATGAAAAGTAATCGTTATATGTTTACTTAATCTGATTACTTGCTCCGTTCAACAGCAATTTATTTATTTATTATATTCATATGTATATACTTAATTATATTATTTATTTCAATAATTTACAATTAAGTATAATATACTTAATATATATATATATATGAATTAATAAATCGTGATCATTATAATATTATACGTCATCGATCAATCATAATCATCATCATTATTTTTTACTTCGATAGAGTTAATTAATAATTAACATTAACGACATTTATATTTTAATATGAATTCTTGCCATATAAGAATTATTATACATCTATTAAGTTTTGGATTTCATTAATTATTATTATTAGTTGGTTGGTTTTTATTTTTATTTATTCATTCTCTTCTTTGTTTTATTTTTTTATTCTTCTCCTACCGTTTTTCTGTTTTTTTCTTCTTCTTCTTCTTCTTCTTCTTCTTCGAGGCCGATATTAAACGAAAGAAACATCTAATAATTATATATATATATATATGTATAATTTATATTATAGACATCAGTTTATTATTATTATTATTATTATTATTATTATTATTATTATTAACGATTTCGTCTATACCCTGTGCATCATCTTAATATCTCGACACATTCTATGTGGTTATTCGATAAAATGTTATTTACGACTTTAATATTACTAATAAATATTAATAATACGCGCGCATTTCAGAGAGATTTTTTTCTTCCGTTCCTTTCTGATTAAATTTTTCTTTATTTAAACATTGTTTTCTTTGATCCTATACAATTATACGATGACATTTATTCAAGTTGATGATTTTTCTTTTATTTTTTCTTCTTTTTTTTTTCTTTTCAATTAGAGCGCGTCTCTCTCTTTCTCTCTTTGAAATATATTCATATACATAGAGTATTAATATTACATGATCGATTCAAATCAAAAATGATTATTATTATTTTATTTATTTTTTTGTTAATTTTTATACGCGTACAAAAATTATGCTGAATGCATTATATTGTATATATATATATATTATATATAATATATTACAGCAGATCAGCGACAAAGAATTTTACAGATTTATTTATCCAATTACAATCAATTATTATTATTATTATTATTATTATTATTTTGTTTCAATTTTATCTTTCGTTATATTTTCACTTTCTCCTGAATTTTAATCGTTTATTAATTACCATATATATATATAGAGAGAGAGATATACATATTATTTATATATATTAATTATTACATGTGTGTAATGACGATGTTGAAAATTATTCATAATCCAATAATAATGATAATAATTCTAATTATTATTCATAATAATACACAACAATAATATAATAGTTATAATTGTGATAACGATGTAACAACGACAACAGATAATTACAAATCATAAAATGATAATAATAATAATAATAATGATATTGATTATAATCGTCAAATTAAAAAGTGATATTTATATACCTAACATACGTGAATGGTAGTGTACACACCGAAACGAATAGGTTGGTATTTTATATACACATACATAATACGTCTATGTGCTTATAAACATGTCTATATATATATATATATATATATATACGATAATAACGCGTAACCGTATGAAAATTCATCCACGATTAGATTAGACCAAAATGGAAAATAATATTGAAAAAATTTGTTTAAAAAATGTATGGAATAATTCGTTGAGCGTTTGATTATTTATTAATTTATTATTATTATTTTTTTTTTCTCTCTATAAGTTGTCAGGATTTTCTTTTACTTTTTTTCTGTTCACTCTAGCAAAAGGAAGATATAATATATGTATATACACGTTAATTGATAATTTTTTTTCTTCTACTCTTCTTCGATTTCTGATCACCGACGATATTTATTTTCCATTCAATAATGATATATATATATTTTGTTTTTTTCAATTTTTGTTTGTTTTCTAATAACTAGGCGGAGGTTTGAGAGGAAAGGAGAGAGCGAAAATGATTGGGTTTTAATAAGTACACTAATTTACGGGTAATTGGAAAGGAAAATAAAAATTTCAGCATAATGATGAGATAAAATTATAAGTACATATAAAGTGTTATTATTATTATAACCAGCTCATAACCAGACAGTCAATAACGTTGGTAAATTAATTTCAGATAATAAACTCGATGAAAAATCAACGCGATTGACTACCTGGGTATTATGTTCATACATACCATAAACGAATCATCATCGTACGTATAATAATTACATGCGAGTAGGTAAATATAGGGGAAAAAGAAAACCGAACGACAAAAATATATGTTATCCTAAAAGATTTCAACCCATGCAGAGATATGGATCAGAAATAAAAAAATTGTGCCTCGAAGATTCGAATTTGGCGGTCATAATGATTCACTATATTTGTATTTGTATTAATGATAATATTAAACCGTGGGTCTCGTTTATGAAAAATGATGAACGATAGTTTTCGAATTCCGTTATTCTTTTCGCCGATTAAAATATTAAAATATTATTGCACAACTTTAATCGGGAAGCCCCAATTTCGCCTTATTATTATTATTATTATTATTATTTTGTTTCATCATTCAAAGCGTAGGTGGGGGACTCTCCCTCGTTAAATCACAGAGAAAAATTGCTAAAATCCGACCTAAAGTATATAAACTATCTAATATTTACTTCAATCGGCTTAGAAATCAACGTATTTTTATTTTATTTTTTTAACGAAAACATAAAAACTGTATTTTCTAACCCTCCAAGACTCACGTTTTAAGCTTCATAACTTGAGGGTATCGACATTTTTCGATCCTGCCGGCGCTAATAAATCACCCAAAGTTTCAATATTCACTCAATATAGTCCCGGCTGATCTATTGAGTGGTTCAACTTCGCGAGGTGGTAGGAAAACGTCGATTTTAGCCACCATATTGAATCTGAGATTGACATTTCGATTAAATTTTATTTCTGATATCGACCTCTGCCGGGATTAAAAAAAAAAAAAAAATCTTATATTGCACGCAGAATTATCACCACGCAGATTCTACGAATTATACACGCAAATGAATTTCTTTTTTACACAGTAATATATAGTAATATATATATAATTACGTAAAAACAGAAATTATATTCGTATAAAAAAACCAAAACCTGCACAATCATTGTTATAATCATTTAGATAGTTATTTCATTCGCATCGTTGCAGTATTTATATCCAGCTTTTTACCTCTATATCTCTCGCGTTTTTTATATATATAAATAAACCAGCTCATTCCGTAGCCGCTTTATTATACATACATATATATATATATTCACTTTTTCTTCTTTTTTTTCCTATGATAATTAATTAATATTATGTCCAATAATATATTTTTTCTTTTCTCTAATAATGATAATAATAATCAGAATAATATTAATAATAATAATAATAATAATATGTCATATCTAAAACGGAACAAATATATAACAATGTTCATATATATGTATAAACAATAGCATGTATGTAAATAGTTATGTGTATAATCGCGTTAATTAGTTAGTTCACTGCAGCATATACCGTCACACGTTGGTGACACAATAATTATAAAATTATCATCAAACGTCATTTATAATAATAATAATTATTATATATGTATACAACTATAGACATCATATACTCGTTCGGGTCGCGTTACACATAATAATAATAATAATAATAATAATAATAATAGTATCATAAGAATAGGATAAAAACCTGCGCATTTATACAATAGCATAATATTATTATACGTTTGTTTATTCATTTTTATTAAATTTTTTTTTTTTTTTGTATATTTTTCCTCTTTCTTTCTTTACTTTTTTTTTTTTTTTTTTTGTCATCTTAATTATTTCTTGTTTCTTTCAAAATGGCACCATAAAGTGTTGCCCGATTGGCTCGATCGTCGTAGGTCAGGGATAATCACTTTGGGAATTTAACAGTTACACGTTGAATAAAAGTGGCCATTGATATCTTGCCGCAACGTCGATGATAGAAAAAATTATATTATACTTCAGATAAAAAGTCAATTTTATCTCACTTCCACGTTGATCTACAATCAGGAAACGTTTGTTCATGAACACTACATAGTCAAGTTTGCTTAATAATTGATCTGAAACATAAATAATTCTTTTTTTTTCTTCTTTACAACGATATGACAATCAATCATTGGCCCTTCAGGCGTCGATATGCAATACGTAAGAATAATAATGCATAAATGAAAATAAAACAAGAGAAAGACTAACTGAAATGAATGGCTTGGAAAAGAAAAAACAGTACAATACTGATGTAAAGTTAGCGCTCATCGACGCCACTTAAGTCAATCGAACAATCGAACAAGAATGTTAAAAATGTAAAAATAGAAAAGAGCCTGTAATTTATAGTAGGGATGATGAAATTACTTTGATTATCATACAGCGTCGTACGCGAGGTCAACGGGTGGCCTGTGATGCGGCGAAAGGTAAGATGTGGCAGAGCCGCCTGGCCCCGGACCACCGGATCCAGGGTAACCTGGGTAATTGGCACTAGGAGCGTGAATCCCTGCGTGGGGTGGAGGATAAGCATCGAACGAGCTGGTGTAGGAGCCGTTGTAGGGATAAGGGTTGCCCATTGGTCCGAGAGAGGGATGCATTCCTCCCATTCCACTCATTCCTCCCATACCATAGGTGCGTTGCATCAGGCTGGACTCAAGCCCGCCGAAGAGATACCCGTTCGTAGATCCCATCGGGACCGGGTAATGGGGCGCAGGGATGATATTGGGGTACGAATTACCCGGGTGAGAATGATTCATGCTAGAACTGTAGTTGTTAGACGTCAAATTCTCCACGGTGTAAGACTTGCTGTGCTGCTGGGCCTCGGGATGGTGGCGATTGTTCATACCGCCGTACAAAGAGCCGTAGTTGTCTCCCGGCGAATGGTGCAAGGAACCGGGATAGAGCCCACCGCCAGGCGGCGCAGGAGGCGGACTGTAATTGGACATGCTGGACGTCGAGAACCCTGACAAGTACGAAGCCTGGTGATGAGTGTCCATCTTCTCGGCGAGCGACTCGTCGCTCAAAACGCTCTGCGAAGGATGGCGCTGATTACCACCGTCCGCTATGCTCGGTATCTGGTCAACCAGAGATTCCAAGTCGCTCAAGCTCTTCGACGAGACATCCTGACCTCCAGATCCGTTCCTCTTGACATTGTACTGCTCGTGAGAGTGCGGCGACATAGCCGGATGAGTCGGAGTGTGGGGATGCGTGTGAGGCGGAGTCTGATGCGAATGATGCGAGTGCTCGTCGTTTCCGGATCCCTGCTGGCTCAGAGGTGTCGGCGTCGTCTGATGAGGGTGGGTATTGTGAGACTCCGGTTGCCTGTCGTGGTACCCCATGTAGCTGTTGTAGCTAGAATGCGAGGGGGTTCCCGGGCTGCTGTGGTGTCCGTTGTTATCGCCGCTGCCAGGATTATACGACCTGTGATCCCCGGCTATATTCTGTTGCGAGATGCTAGTCGGTGGTTCGAAGTCGGGGTGCTCGACGCTGGGCGATGTCAACGGGGACGGTTCGAGGTTGTTTTCAGAAGATATGGCCGTGTTGATCTCCGAGGATAAATCAGAGTGCGTGAAAGACAGCGACATGGACTTGGGACTCTGGCTATAATGCTGCATGTGAACCGGACTCTGCTTCGCGCTCATGTTGTAGGGGCTGTCGTTGATACCCTGTCCGAAGAACCCGGAGTCTCCCATCGACTGGTACGGAGCCATGTGTGGAAAGCTGTTGGGCGGTGACATTATGGGAGGAGAGAAGCAGTTTGGCACAGAATTTGAGTAATTCTCGTGATGATTGTTAATATTCTGGTGTTGCTGCTGTTGCTGCTGCTGCTGCTGTTGCTGTTGCTGCTGCTGATGATGCTGCTGCTGCGAGTGTGTTTCCCGCTCTCTGCTGTCCTTCTCCTGCTGTTTTTGTTGCTGATGTATCTTCTTCGGTCTCCCCCGTCGTTTCTTTATCACCTCCCCGTTCGCGTCTAGCTTCTCCGGATCGGGCGCCGGCGGGTCTTCGATAGTCTTGATCTTTTTTGGTCTACCTCTCTTTTTTTTGCCGGGCACCGTCGTGCCAGGTTCTTGCTTTATCACCGTGCTGCTCAAATCTGTTATCCGGTTGTCGCCGTCCGGGTTAAACTCCCCATCAAATATCGGCTTCCTGTCCTCGACCGAATCGGCTGGCTCCTTCTTCTTCAATTTAGAATCCGCAAACACTATGTCTGACTCCTCCAAGTGAGTTATCGCCCCGTTCAAATAGTCCCTGAACTTCTTCAGGGCTGCGTAGTAAGGAACTTTGTCCGCCGCTCGCGGCAGTTGAGCACACCTCGCGCTACTCGACGGCATCACCCACATGTACTGAAATAGAACGGATGATAGTTAGTCACTAATAAATAATTAGATAATTTATATAATTATTGCCGAATGTTTATTCAATTACCGTGTTTGTTCCGTCAACGAGATTCGGTTGTCTCCCAAATCCGAATTCTTTTTTCCCAGAGAATACTTCGTAGATTAGTTTTCCGTTAAAAACGGCTATTTTCGGTTTATATTTCTGTAATTTTTCAAGCAACACGTGACTTCCTGAAACGATAAAATGAAAATAATGTTTATTCATCAACGGTTTCAATGCCGTAGGATTTAAGGTGAAATGAAAGTCACGTGACCTCGATATGATTTACACTTGGAATTTTCAAACGCTATTTTCTCAGCCAAAACAGATTCGATTGATGTGAAATTGATATCAGTGACGTAGAAAAACTGAACGAAGGGCCTGCCAATCGTGTATTTTCGAAAATCGAAAGACATAATCAGAATTTTGTGTAACAATATTGTTCCGTAACCCAAGGAGGTGCTGCCCCTCGTGGGGAGAGGCACGTCTCTGATATCAATTTCACATCAATCGAATGTGTTTTGGCTGAGAAAAAGGCGTTTGAAAATTCCAAGTGTAAATCATCAGCCTCATATCGAGGTCACGTGACTTTCATTTCACCTTAAACAGAAAAAAAAAAGAAACTCCTATTCCCGGGTTCCTAAACAAACGCGACGCATAGGGGAATCCCCGACCACTGAGTATGGAACTCATGATCCTCAGCCAATGACAGGCATCGCATACAACGTGAAGCGTGTTACAATATCGCGATAATCGGAAATCGGTCCAAGTTCCTCGAGTCCTCGTTCCAGTCCGCGGTTCGCATTGGCAATTGGTTAATTCTTTTGAACTCAATGTCACAATTGGTTACAAGGTACGGTCCGCTAACTGAGTTGACTTTACGAACGCACTCAGTGTTTGACGGTGGCAAAATTTCGTCGGTCGCCATGTTTAAATAAATTGTTGACTTCTGAGTTCTGTAGCGACGGTCGTTTGTTCGAAGCGACGTCTAAAAATCGTCGGCTATAGACGGAGTCATGTGGCATTCGCATGTGTGAATTATCGGGAGTAACAACTGTACCAAACAATCTAGTAGACTGCCGCGAAACAACACGCATTGTAAGTATATGATCATAACCTATAAGCTAACCGAAGCCGGAGCCCCTAAACTATTCGGTTTATTGCCTAATAAAACAATTCAGGGGGAATAGTAAATCTGTTATTCTCTCAACATGAAAGAAAAAAAAAAGACGAAAACATCCTCCTAAAGGCTCCCTTCTTCTCTCATCTCATCCACTCATCAAGGTATAATAATAAAAAAAAAAAAAAAAAAACTACGTAACAATTTTTTTTTTTTTAGAATCTCATATCACGCGTGTATATTTTTGAAACGCGTGAAACATGTGTTTTGAGATTGTTGGTATCTAGAAACTGGAAAGTGGTCCGCTACCCTCGCAGACACAGACGGTGCAATGAGGCTGTAAACATGTCTTAGTAGCCAAAAGTGATGAATTCAATTGAAACAAGACAATGAGGCCATAGAATTTGAATTTTTCGAATATCATAGAAAAGAAGACTTGCTTGAAATTACACACATGAATCTGTACTGCGTGATTTTATTCAGAACTTTGAAATCTTTGGCTGCTAGCTTCAGCTTCATGCCACTTAAACTTCAAACATAACAAACAAACATAACAAACAAACATAAACTTCAAACATGTTGAAGGATACCTTCGCTATTTATTCTACTAAGGTCTTCGATTGTGCGATGTGGACCAGATATTGAATTTGACAAATCTTGATATCGGTCGTTGGTATGTACTCCGAGTAGCACGATTTAAATTCTTGACTTTCTCATCAACGAGGCGACGTTAGGATAAGTGTGCTACGTGTTTATGGAGGTGGAAAATTCGATATGGAATTGAATTTGAACTGACCTTCTTTTATTTCTTTACGTGTAAGATCGGCGCTTCCCTTGGTCGCACGTGCGACCATATTTGTAAATCCTATTCCTAACCGTAACAATTTATAATCGTCATCGGCGGTAAGAGGTTCCGGTGTTAGTCCACTCAGATGAAGACATTTCCCTGAAACGAAAGAAAATATGTAATCAAATATTGCATAGAAATCCAAGAATCACTGTGATTGGGGAAATGATTCCGATTTTTCAACGCGAATACGCCTCTAAATGCAATCTTTACAAACTTTGTACAGTGTGTAATCGAATATTGTACATTTCAAATCAATTTTCGAATCCAATATGCCTGGAATCTCAATACAATGTGGCCACTGGTTAGAGAAAACCAGGAAGTCAGGCAAAAGTTAAGAAAATTGAAAAATGGTCAGGAAAAAGGTCCCCGGCGATTTTTCTTCTTCGTCGCGCAGAAATCTTGATCAATGGAAATAGTAGCAAAAGTTGTATAAATCATAAGTACAAAAAAGTATTCTCAAAAGAGTATCATTTATCACGTACATTAATAACGACTAATTCAGCCGAATTTCAGTCAGGTAAAAATTATAATTTGGTCAGGTAACGTCAAGGAACTTTTTTTTGTTTCTTAACTCTTTATAGTGCCCATCGTGCAATAATTGTCAACTAAAAGCGTGGTTCAGTTGAAGGACTGGATTGATATTTTTGGAATAAAAAAATTGAGGGGTTTAGTACGAAAAATGATGATCGCGTTCACGTAGGTTCAACGTTTAGGTGTAGATTAGCTCATAGCATACGAGGAGGACGTGTGGGATATAATCGATCGAGCTAAAAAGTAGGACGCGTGTGTACCGCGCGCGGTTGGCCGGCGTGCGTAATTTCTGTAGCATAATGTACAATTTTTTTTTAATTTTTTTTTCTATTTCATGTTTATTATTTCGTCGAAAAAAAAATGTACAGCCTCGCGATGCATATCAAAATAATTGCAGGTCGTAAAATAAAAATAGAGAAATAAGATATAATTACGGATGAAGAGAAGGATAGAGTGCAAAATACGGAAAGAATTGATGAAAATATCGCGTCATTATTATTTTTTTGTTTCTTTTTTGGAAAAACAAAAGGGCGAGGGTTAGAAATAGACGGAGACAGACAGTGGGAGAAAAGGGGAAAGAGAACGCTGGACTAAAGCTGCTATTGAACGGATAGGCGTGGGACATGAACTCACCCACACCTCTTCATTCCACCCACATTTTCCGACCCCCCCATCGCCCGTTTCCTCCTTTTCCCCTTCTATCCTACCCCCGTTTTTCCCTCCCTCCCTCTCCTTTCTCTTTTCTTCCTATTTTCCCCTTGCAATCCTCCTGCTGCCGGGTAGTTTCTAGTTTTTCTACCGTTTCTTCCCTTTTTTCCTCCATCTTATTACCTTTCGATGATTTATCCGATTTGTTTTAATGCCGATTTTAATTGGGGTGATTCGATCGTGAATACTTACAAAAATGATTCCCAGGTCCAGCGTAATGGTGCCCTTTGTAGGCAGCAAACAATCCTGGATTGATGCCGATCTATAACATAGAAATTTGAGCTGGTTGAATTTTCCTTGCAAAATTATCGCGCCCTCAAACACCTCTGGATGCTCAATTCTTCTCTCATTTTCCCTGTATCACGTTTTTCTATTTCTTTCTATCGATATGTTTCTCGTTTCCCCCATCCCAATGATTTCTACAACACAATACAAACGCATCTTTGATATTACATACACAGAGACAGAGAGAGAAAGTAAACGTCATGCATCGAAAATAGTAAACGAAAAAATGTGTAGAACTGTCGAAACCCTCCAAAACCAAGGGAAAAATTCAATTCAGATTCTGACGGTAACGTCTCTCAGGCATAGAAAATAAGGACACACTTTTCATGCAAGAATCACTCGATAATCAGCCGCCAGTCATTTTATATCGCTGTTTTGTGCCTCGATAATCTAGCCAGTCCTTCAAGACTCTCCTCTCTTCCGACTGCGTCGATTTTTGTCCGTCGAATCGTCCCGCTTACCACCGGCCCCGACTGAACTCCTCAGTTTCCTTCGGTCTTCGTGTCACCCTTCGTCGACGTTTGTCAAACTGTACCTTCAGCTCTACCTGAACCGCTCGTCGGTAGATACAGCTTGAACTTACGTATCGATTACAAATGTTCCAAACTTCGTTAGACACAGGCGTCGGTGTATAACTTACTATAATAATATCGAGATTGCTGGTCAGATGATCGGGTAGGACTCGTTTACTGACTTCCTCTTCCGGCATCCCGTCGAACCTGTCGTGCTTCTTTCGTTCCTTGTATGTTTTCGCCCTCTTCTTGGCCTCCGCCAGCTCAGCTCTGAGGGCAAATTAACAATATTAACACCGATCGACTCACGTCGATAAATACCGACTAGAATCGGATATCCCTTACTCTTCCGGGGTCAATATCATCTCCGACTTCTTCTTCCTGCCTCTCTTCTTCGGCTGATGAGGTAACTGCGGGTTCGCTCCGTTCATAGCCAGGTTCATCTGATGATGATTCGACATATTCCCAGGCGAATGATTCTGTAAGTGACCAGGAGGCGTCGACGGCGTTCTGGATTGAGCTCCGCCGGGACACGTCATGTTTTCTTGATTGCTACCTGGACTGCTAGCCGCCCTCATGCCGCCACCCATGGACATTTCTTCGTCCACGAAAGAGTACGGGTCGACGGGTGTCTCGCACTTTATTGTGACCTAGGACAGAATCGATGTGTCAATCGTAGATAATTCCCTCCATTTGTCACCCCCGAGACTCACCTGATTAAGATTCGTTGTGTTGCTAACCGGCTGTTGAGGAGTTACCGACATCGGAGTTAGCGGCGTATGAGGTGTGTGCGGAGTGTGTGGCGTGTGGGGTGTCAGCGGCGTATGGTACTGCTGGCTGCTATCTCCGCCCGTACTTCTGAGCTCCAGATCTGGGCTCGTCTCGTAACCGTCGTCTCTCGCTTCCTGTTTCACCATGATTCCACCTGACAACAAATTGCAAATGTTAGACGACGCAAAGACCACTCGACAGTCTTGTTCCGGAAACTGAGTCTAGTGTTTCATCCAAGAGTTATACAGCGTTGCTAATCTTTCGGTTTCATGATTTCAGCGAGCTTATTTATCCTAATCTTAGGCTTTAGGATAGTTTTTTAGAAATTATTTATGTTACCTTGTGTGTTTGAGCAATTCATCGACTGACCATTCTGTACCCCGTTTGGTACCGGAGAGGGGTATGACCTGGAACAAAAACGGAGTGAATTGTTAGTCGATCAAAAATTAATGAGAATGGATGCGAAGTTTCTGTCTATATGGGAAGTAACGCAGATTAAGTGTCTCGTACTCTTGTTTCAGGGCTCCGCTGGAGAGACACAGGACTGTGAAAATGGACCAAAGGTGCAGTACCGGCAAAGGATATTCCTCCAAAAAACAGGTATGGTTTGGCGGATCGAACCGACACAATGTCAGCCTCTCCGGAGCAATCAGAATCTAGATTTTGTACTGTTCGTCGATGATATAATCACTTTCACGATCTCGATCACGGATGATAAGAACGAACGAGTGTGACTCAAATCTTGACAAGTAAAACATTTCATATCGATAGTCTGCCAATACTGCGATGAGATGTTGAGCAGACTTCTGATGCTAATCCAATGATGTACCCAACTTCAACTCGACCACTTGCGTCAAGAGGTGTGAGATTAGAAGACTGAGATTTTTATCCAGGGTTTGATATGCTTTAGTTGTTTCAAGAGAATCACGACCCCGAAAGAGATTATGACAACTTTATGACTAAAAGGATCGTCGCTGAGATTGAAAGAAATTATTGACCCCTGACTAGGGTCTCATTAATTATTCGTAGCAATCATTAGTCTGTTATGCCGAATGAGTTCTTAACATTCACCATCATTATGGGTATGTATGTACTACCAGCAGGTCCCAATTATAGGATCTACAATAATTATTCTCTAAAGAGAAGCTTTTCTGAAGCATCCATAACCGTGCCTCCCCGTCCGATGAATATGGATCTTGTCTTTTCTATGGTAGCCGCCTCTTCTCTTCCTTCCCATACAAATCTCGAGTGATTGAATGGTGAAACCTGCAGCTGACTTCATAAATGATAATAGAAATAAACTATAATTTCGCGACATTAACATCTACGTCTCTGAGCAGCGCAATGTTAAACCCTGTCTATTTTGACACAGAGTATATTCGTACATGCATGCATGTACGTCTATATAAAACACTCTCACATACCACGCATAAGTATTTAGGCACATAGTTGCCTGTACATAGACGGTAAATACTTCCACTATCTCTATGTATATTCATGTCCACATAGCTGTACACGCTACACCCCCATCATGTATCCCAAGGTGGGTGTACGTATGTACATACCCTAAGCATACAACCGTCCGCGTAGACGCACACACGCGACAACATTATGCAGCGTGTCTGTGTCTGTGTACTTGGTTGAACAGACTGGCAGGGAGGCTGCACGGGATGAATGGGCAGCGGGGGGTAGTAATGGTACGAGGCTACAATGTGAGGAGGTAGCGATGGGTGCGAGCTAGCTCGAAAACTATCTGCGAACAAATTGCAACAATATTTCGACATTGTACTTTAGTATTTTCGTTTCTTCTTCACGATGCGCCATCGAGCTGTGACCTTACAGGTTCTATATCTCCCGAAAAGTGGCTCCTACCGTGAAAACTGCCTGAACAATTTTTGCAGATAATTTTGTGATCTTAAAAATCGGTCCGGGACAAGTTTCACCCAGGAGCAACCGGAAGTGAGATATCGGCGAAAATGAGAAACGTGACCGTTCACGTGTCTCAATTTTCTCGGTGCTACGGTTCATGAGCGATGGATTTGAACCAACATTCTCCCAATGCGGTACGAGAAATAGTTTGGATTTTTTTTCTTTTCCAACTTGTACGTGTGGCGGTTTTTTGGGGGGTTCGTACCCATCAGTTAATCCGGCAGGGGCTGCTTGTTGCTAAGGGAGACCCCCAGAAAACTGTACGCCGACACAGAGGCTGGTACACGTACGTGTGTGTACACAGAGGCGGATGGAAGCGTAGGTACATGCGGTGGATCTGCACGTGTGTGTGTGTGGTGTATATTTCTACATCCACGCATACAAACAAAGCCGGTCCTACCCCACCCCATTTCGGCCTCACGTACACCGGCGTAAAACGACAGAGAGACAGACACCGACGAGCCACGGTTCCCACGCATACACGTACACCTTGCTAAACAGTGAAAATGTCGATAACGGAAAAACCACAGGGCTAGGGTATCCTATGGGCCAAACGAGAACCAGAATAGTTTTCCTTCAACTCGAAACCAAATTCACATTTAAATCCCGATTTGAATCACACCCGACAATCTTGAAGGATCGTCAAAATTTTCGTATTGGCTGAACGACGGTGAATCCGTGGAGGAAATTAAGTGCTTTTAGATACGATGCGATTGTCAAGAAACTTTTTCGGCATCCTTCCATGAAGGAGGTGTGAAATTAGAAAAAAAAATA
Source organism: Euura lappo (assembly GCA_018257835.1). NCBI lineage: Eukaryota > Metazoa > Arthropoda > Insecta > Hymenoptera > Tenthredinidae > Euura > Euura lappo. Next base: position 90,419 of record JAEUYN010002107.1, on the reverse strand, counting down.
AAAAATTGCCCATCAAAACTCTATCGATATAACTAGCAACAGGCTGTTGATACTTTGCCAAGCCTCTCGCAGCTTCCTGTCACTTAAATCTTTCACGGCTGATAAATTTCAAAAGAAAAACCAATATTATTCGTGAAAATATAATCGAACAATAAAACTTGTGCAGTTTCAGAGACCGGAGATGAAAAAAAAGCGGAAGAGGGGTGTTGTCTCGTCGTCGGCATATAAAACACATTATAGAGGGAAATAATTATACAAGAGTGAATGATAAAATGATGTGAAGAGAAATTTAACAATTCGATTGACAACCCGACGATAAAAGAAAAAAGAAAAAGAACGCGAGAGAATTTAAAGTCTGATATTCGGTGAACGCGTTTCTTTCGATATGATGAGCTGAAACGCGGAGTGAGGGGAATTCTTTGATAGCAAGGAGAGGAGAGGAAGGCAATCAGATTTTATGATGGGAATCAATCTCGGTTCTTCGGAACCCTGACCTTACCCTAACTTAACGAAATGAAACGATACGAAACTGAATGAGAGGAAGAATGAAAAAAAAAAGAACCTACTAAGATATCAGCGAACCCGAACCTATCATAACTTAACTCTCGGAGCACGTCTGCAACACGTTTTCCCTCGTACCTTTCATGTCTTTTTTTTTCACTTTTATTCATTTCATTTTTACGTACAACTTTTCTTTCCCTCTTGAAAAACCAACTTTGCGAACTTTTTTTTTTTTTCTCCAACAGCTCGTACACCCGTGTATATAGATACTTGTTTTTTTCATCTCATACCACGGTGCATCGTGCTATAGGCTCAGGCTATATTTATCACTGTACCAATCGGACGGTTCTTCTTATTCTACTCGTTTACCCACAAGTATGCTTAAACTCGGCTCATCTTTGTACCCAATTAATTTCATTCTTGTGACGAAATTTTTTAATTCTTCTTGGAGAGGAACCGCGCGGGGAATCCCCGGATTTTTATCAGTGCACGGAAACCGCAGAGGTTGATAAGGCGCACCGTGACAACAGACCAGAGTTGAATTTCCTCGTTCTTTTTTTTTTTCTTCTAGCGAGGGAGTAAAAATTACGAGCGAAAATTGCGAATTTATCTTTTATTTCCTCGGCAAAATCGTCGTAGGACGAACGCATTCGGAACGGCGACCCTGCAGCGGCAGTGAATCCCCAGCAGAGAGTTGTAGGAGGTGTATAGTAGCTTCGCGACGCCGTCGCAAGACTTTGACCGAGTTTTCAACCAACTACCAACAAACTGTAAACTCTGAATCCAGAACCCCGACCTGTGGCATCATTTTACTCAATTTTTTTATTATCCCCCTTTTCTCCCCCTCACATCTTTCTTACGCAACTTTTTTTTTCACTTCCCTTGTCCCTTCGCAATTTATCTCCCCGCAGTTTGTTTTTTGCTTGTATCCCTGATGTCTATCTCAGTTTTTTTTTTTTTTAATTCTGACAATTTTTCCTCATCCAGTTTTGAGAAAATTGAAGTATTCTATATCCAATCGAAACGTATCCCGAATCGTTGAGGAGATCGAGACGAGTTCAACGATACCCATGAACGTATATTTCCGTGAGCGTCGCGTCGAGTGGTGCGGAATTGGTTCGCGCGCTAACAGTCGCGCATATGTTAGCGCTGCGTGCTGGTATGCGAAATTGGCATAAGTCAAAGTGAATTGACTTGAAAAGTACGTTGTGACGTATCGTTTTACTCGTCTCGATGTCTTCTTTGGCTTTTAGGTGGAATCGAATGATTTCGTGAAGAAAAAAAAAAAAAAGATGCGGGCTGCTAGAAAATTTGTGTAAAGAAAAAAACGTTATCTCTGACGACGTCATATCGGGACAGTGTGTACACAATACGTAGTTACCCTCGCGACATTGTAAAAACGTTGTCTGCAATCGAGTTATATAGTCGTCACACATGCACGCCCTAATTATGGACAGCTTTTTATCACATGTCGCTTATCGATTGCCGGAACGAAGAAATTCCCAACGTCGTAAAACTGAGAGGTGAGAATGCAAATTGAAAAGCTGGAAGAGGAACAGTTGACAGAAAATGACGATTCGCTGCAATGCCGTGTGATTTACCTCGTTCTTGTTTCGTAAATATCTAAAGAGGGGGACGCACTGGCATCCAACGTTGTTGTACGGAAAAAGTTTCGACGCATAAAAATAATCGCACCGGCCCTTTCACCCAGAAAAAGTTTGAGCCAAGGTCAGAGCCTCATTTATGATTCGTACGGGACGAATGTATACGTACGATATCAACTTTTGGCGCGAAATTTAAACTTTTACTTTTCACTATTTTTCGGCTCTGTAACAAACGGTGAATTTGCACATCCAATTATCATTCTTTCCCACCGAATTATGATCTTCTTTGAATTTCACAAACATCGGTTGCAAATCGTTAATAGGGCATGTCGAGTACACGTACTACGTATACGTACCCTATACTAGATAAGATAGAGTCACCTGCAACAATCTGACGTGTGTACGCATGTTACACAAGATAATATTTATGAATAATGATAATAACAATTGAATCAATAACAATATAAGTATGATGTATATACCTATGGGATCGTTTTCAGTTCCATGAAAGAAATATCTTATCTTTTACCGCGATTATGAACTAAAATTATAGTCCAATATAGTGCTGCTGTAATAACTGTACATATTCGCATAGATAATTTCGCGACACTATTGATGATTAGTCCATTCATTCGACGCTTTTCTGTGTTTTTTTTGTGTCTTTTCTCCTCTCACACCTCAATTCTGTTACGAGACTAAACAAGTTATGAAAAAAAAAAGAACTATTATACTTCTGTTACCACACGTCGTCACCTACTCCGTTTTAATACGTTCCTACCATTATCGAGTTAGTCAAGAATTGATGAATTGAATTATTTTTTCTGCCACTCGTCGATCATCAAATCAACATATTCAAACGGGTCAGAGGTCTTAACCTTAGAAAGAAAGAGGGGAAAAAAAAAACGCGTATGCATGAGAAACACAGGTGAAGAAGAACGGACTACGCAAGCGCGTCCTAACTCAAACGATAGACCAGTTCTAGTAGCAAAAAAAAAAAAGAAGAAATTGTTTCGTACATTTTGTAGAGAAACAACTTTTCAACCCTTATAATCAGAGTTAGAAAAAATGGCGAATGGAATCAACTGAACTTACATTTTATAGTGATGTTGCATGTGATGATTATGTCCGAGGTGTAAATCGCCATGCTGTTGCTGCTGCTGCTGTTGTTGTTGTTGTTGATGTTGTACCTGCTGAAGTTGATGCTGATGTTGATGCTGTTGTTGTTGTTGTTGTTGTTGTATAGGTTGATGATGAGTTTGCGGTGGATCTAAACTCGATGCACCCAATAGGGTGGCACTCTCCCTGAAGAGTGTAGCAACCTGCATGATTTCTTCTGTTTTTTTTTTGTTTTTTTTTTCTTTGTTTTCAGCGGTTTATCAACCACTTACTGATCATTAATGAATATGAAAAAAACCCACATCGACATCGTTTAACTATATATTTTATATCGATACGATGATTATCGACGAATAAAATGAAAATTTTTTAAGCCTCTGGAGGCTACAGTTTTATTATTATCATGATTAAACGTTATAGTTTCAGTTGAAGTGCACCACTGCACTATTTTCAATAGTCCTAACTGCATCCACGATAAAAAAAAATTTCACCACTTTGAATCCTTCCGCTCTCTCTCTCTCTCTCTTCGTTTTGTCACTCACTGATTTTAAAATCGGTCGTTTTTTTTTTTTCAACTGCACTGACTCATTGGTATGATAATACTCTATACAAAACTGACCAGCGTTAAGGGGGAGAAGTAGAAGAATAATAACTTTGTTAAAACTTGTTACTGTTGTGAGGTAACTTATACATTCAGTACAGTTTCGCACTTTGATATATTATGTTGTCCAATGTCACATACTGTACACAATTTGTTGTGGCTAAGGAGATCCTGTGCAGTGTGTGCGTGTAGTATACCGTGTGAGAAGAGAAACGACGATTCTTTTCTTCGTTTTATTATATTTTTATATTTTGCGTTTGTTCTTCTTTTAGCTTCTTTATACTCCCTATTTTACTTTTGCAATGTCGTTTGGTGAAAACTTTTGTTCAAGACCAATAAAAAAGAAAAGAAAAGCAAAAAAAGTCAAAACGAATAATGTATCTTGAAACCTATAATCGAAGCAAACACGCTGTACACTTGAGTGAGTATAAAAACTGAATAGATCAGCGCACGAAAACGAGAGACCTGCAAGTTTTCTGAGCTAACTGGACAGATAACCTCGTCACAACGCCTACAAGATCTGCGAGACCGTGTTCTCGGCACCACCACTACCTCGCGTAACAACTACTTATAGACCAATACAAGCCTGGTTCAACGTGTACGTATCAGGCACATACCCTAAACACAGATACAGATATACACGTACATACGAGTTTGTTGTATATAGAACAACCATGGGGGGTACGTCTGTGTGTTACTCCGAAAATTTTACTGTCTCTCTCTCTCTCTCTCTCTCTACGTCTCTTTTCTCTATATATTGTTATAAATAAATACGAAATATTATGTCACCGCATAAACTTATCACTTTTTATAAACGATATAATGTATAATATGTGTGTATCCTCCTCCGTCGTCACAGGTATATTTACACGTACCGAGTATTTGGCTTAACTATACACGGTTAAAACTTCTTGGCAACCATGTTCGCTTTACCACGAGTGCAAATGTGCTGCCCTGGTGTTCACGGAGACCTTCTCTTACTGACGGTTGAGACGGTGGTGGTGCCAGGCAACGTAGATGTGTCAGTAATACGGTCGTTGTAGGTTTTCGTAAACCGAGTCCCTGTGTGCGAAACTTTTCACAATCGTGTTACGTACGTGTGGTTATTCAGTGCGTGCGCAACCGCGTAGGTTCCGAGACCTCCCGACATAGGTTCTCCTCTTCTCCGGCTATCCCTACTAGCCGGTGCTTCCTCGCAGCCAGCCAACCTCCGCACTCGCAGGCCAACAACAGTGCCAGCGTTGTACGTAGCGGTTGTGTACGCTACTACCTCGATGGCGATGGTGCTGGTGATGGTTGCGCGCACGGCACAAGGAGTATACGTACCCGCGGCTACCATTCCCCCCTCTCTCTCTCTCTCTCTCTCTCTCTCTGCCCCCACCACGAGGAACTTTTGGAAAAATCAATAGAATACAAGAAAGAGAACCCCCGTCGCTGGTGTACGCTGTGTGTGCTGCGGTGTGATGGTGGTGCGCAGCGCGTTGGTGTGCGCGCAAAACCTGCACCACCTCCTCTTTGCATAGCGTAGTTCCTCTTCCCCCACCAGACGCGGAGGTCCGTGTGCGTGTGCGTGTGCGTCTGCGTCTGCCTCTGCTGGTCTGCGTGGAAGAACACCCTCCTCCCTTCCTTCGTCCCTCTCATTCTTGCAGACCCAGGGGCCTCTAGGTGGATACACTGACCAAACCGCGTTGATTTTACCCAACTGAGTTGTTTTCATTCTTTTCCGCCAATAAATAACACCGAGCCTGTGTATTCCTACTATTCGATATCTTATGTACCGAGTCAATGGACAAGAAAGAATGAATGGATTCGATCCTCAGGCTCCAGACTACGTCTAGATTGAGACCCCTCTTCGTCGTCCTCTTTTCTTTTATACAGAGGAAAAGGGGAAGTACCGATATCAAAAAACGGATTTCGGGATTCTGCACGCGCGAATAACTCATGCTTCGGTGCATCCCGCGAAGAAATTCTATCGGCTAAATGAAACCAGCTTCTCAATATTATCGCACAAGTTTCCACCGGTAAACGACAAAACTGCGGTTCACCGATCTTTCCGGATCTTTCTCTCGGAAATCTGCTGGCAGAGGATATGCACGCTATTTTTCTATCCTTTGCCGTTTGCGATGCAGTTCGAAAAAAAAAGTACACGATCTCTGCGTCAAAAGTTACGCATTGACAAATTGTGGAGAAAAAAAAGTTGTCTCGATTTTTTTTTTTCGAGGAGCATGATTAAGTAAGCAGGTCTCGAGACAATCCGCATCGGGCTATAGCGGGGCTCGAACTAACCAGAGGTACAAGAATTACTCTTGAGGGTTGCCCGCCTCCGTTCCCTTCTCGACAAAACTCTGTCAACAACTTTCAATTTATGCCGAAAGTTGTTACGAGGAAACTTTGTGAACCACCTGACCTACGGGTCGTCAAACCTATTACTTGTAGTTCAAGGCTCTCCCATTGGCTTCATTCTGATATTCTTTTTCTTTTTTTTTTATTCCCATTCGCGATACACTTTGAGGGTCAATCGTAATACCATTTGATCATTTACATTCTTGAAATTATCGTCGTCTGGATTCATGCTTGCAAAATAATTCAAATCATTTCATGACGCGATTCAAATGAGACGAGAACATTTTTTCTTTTAGGACGTAAATTTTACACTCTTCAAACGGTGAATCCCTCAGGCACGTCACTGTTGGCTGCTGAAAACTCCTTTTTTAGTTCTCCAGTCGAGATTTAACACCTGCAGTAAACACCAGTCGATTGTGTACCATCTCAATAGAAATAAGATCTACCTACTTACCGCGACATTTTCGATAATTATTGATCACCCGATTGAAATAACTGTTCCAGTCGCAATTGAAGACAGTATTGAGTCTCTGAACAAACTCTAGACCCTCTTTTGTACCGTCTTTATTCGATCTGAATCAGCAGTCTTCCGTTTTTATTAATCCTCAAGGTCGATTGTCCATCATCGAGCACTTCTCTCTTTAGTTTCGCAGTATAGACGATATAGTATTCACAATCGCTGGATACTCGACTAATGGTCGCGGTCGCTCGCCTTTAGTAGCGAGAGAATGCGCCACCTAGTGGCAAGATCGAGAGGATTCAAATTCTCAAGATGCGAGTGCTCGTTTCAGGGCAAGAAGAGGGCTCGGACATCGGGCGGTTACCAATTACTAGAATCTTTGAAGAGGGAAGAAGATCCTGGCGAAAACTGGAGGCTGCATCATCTGGTACAGTCGCTCGATTATGGGACCCTGGGATATCACTCGATGTCCAAGATACCGGACGTTAAGACCGAGGACAGTCCGTTGACGTCCGACAAGTCCACAGACAGCGACGACATGCTGGTGAAAACGGACGAGCTGATCGATCCGACGACGTTCCATGATGATCCTCAGCCCGAGTACAACCAGGGTTCTGACGAATCAATGGAAAGATACGACGGGACTCAATACGTCTTTGAACAAGCCTCGAGCTCCGAGTGCACCCTTAATGTAACACCCCCTGGCACTTCTTCGCAGACTTGGTGGCCGGAGTCGCCACCCGATCGGAAGTATTTTCCCATAGACGGTAGACAACAGGTGGATGAAAATTTGACGGATGACGAAGAGTCGGGTCCTCAAACTGTGGCCTACGACTATGAGCAGAAGCCTCGGTTCTTTGAGGGTGTGAAGAAAGAAGAATCGAAATTATATTTGGCTGAGGGCACTGCGCAAGTAAAAGATGAAAAGAAACCGCCACAGGTGATCCCTCCCGCAGCGAAGCCTCGGGTGTACTGCAACAAGAGAGAGAAGCACTCGCCCCATACTCCCAAAGTCAAGTCTATCAGGGTCAAGAAGTTCAGCGAAATGAGCAACAACGCAAGGGGCTCGAGGAGTCTTCCGTTGAATACTTTGGACAGGGAATTTTATCACGACGCCCGTAGGATGACCAGAAGCTTCATCAAAAGTATCGAGAACGTTTGCCCCACAATAAGCAGAGAAGACCATATCGGAAAATTCGTCTGGGGATACTGCAACGGCTGGTGGCCCGGTAAACCCTCGCCTCTTCACTCATTTCGATTTGCTTATCGCATGCTTTCTGATATTCCAGCAATAATAGTCGCCGCGGAGGATGGGGGGCTGGAACCCAAACCGGACAAGGTCTGCGTTTATTGGATATGCGAGGACCTCATTTCTATGGTAAGAAAATCATAGTTCCAAGTGTCGAGTCTTTATCACTGACGAATTTCACAGCTCAACGCGAAAACCCAGGTCGAATCGTTCTCGACTAATCTAGAGATGAGACTGCTCAGATACCTCAAGGATGACGGAGCAAAGAACAGAAAGAAAAGTTGTTTCGTTACTTTGAAGGTAAGCACATGACTTGGTGTACGATGATAACTAAAAGGATATTCCGCGTCTACAACAAACCGATGATATTCTCACAGATCTTTTCCAAGTATCTGGGTGTCCCTCTGCTCAAGCCTTACACTAAGTGGGCAGAAAAACATCTGGTGGGCAAAAACCACTGTGAGTATAAAAGTCTGCGCACACCGTGCGGAAGCAAAGTTGGCCCAAAAAAGGTGCTTTGGGCTTCAGCTACGGCGGTTTGATTATCTCCGGTGACAATATCTCATTTATGTTCCTAGTAAACGATCTCAAATTTCTACCGTTTCCGAAAAACATGCAGCAGAGGCTGTACGAGCTCAAAGAAAAAAATATGGTGATAACAGAAAAACGCGCTCGTGAGTATTCTGGAAATGTTGCCAATTATCGTCGCTATAACCATTCTCACGTTGTTTACAGGCTCTTTGCACGATCAGGCGGAGGTACAAGATGGCTCTGGCAAAGGTCTCCGGAATGATAATACTTTTCTTTCTCAAACACTGACATCTTTCTCCTTTCGCCATCCTAATTCGCTTCTTCAATTCAGGGACAAGCGGAAAATTCCCCAAAGAATTAATCCGCAAGTCGACGAACGAACTCGTGACGAGTACTCAAGACGAACAGCACATCCTACCACTGATGGAACAAAAGCCTGGCGTCATCGTGTGGGGAAAAATCTCCGGGCACAGCTGGTGGCCAGGTACGTAAAAATCACGGATCATATTCTCCATCGCTGTCTCGTTCACTTTCCCTTCCACAGCGATGATCGTTCACAATCACGACTGCGGAACCAAAGACCCCAATTTCGGCTGCCAGTGGATAATCTGGTACGGAGACTACAAATTGTCTCAGGTGAATACTGGGCGCGAGATTCCAAAAATTTTCCAAACACTCGATGCTACTCTGCACTCTTTCAGGTTCACTACCTGAATGTGATGAAATTTGTGGAGGGCATCCAGAAGATGCTCGGCTACATACTTCAGTGCAGAAGGGAGAAGTACATCAGCGCAGTTCTCAATGCCTGCAAGGTATATGAAAGCGCGTAATTTCACTTTGGAAATTCAAGTTTCTTCGTTGCTAGGATCATTGCGCCCGGCTAAACTACGACACTAGCAGCTGGACGATGAGTGACGTTTTAGCCTGGGTGCCGACCCTGAGTAACGACTCGTCGGTCAACACGGTCCCAAGGCTCAACGACGGTCGTTTGGAATCCAGATACTCGTCCCACATAGCGGAAAAACTGAACGAGATGAAATCGAACCAGGACATTGCTGCCGAACGGAAACAGAGCATTCAAAATTGCGGTGAGAATGAGGAACGAAATAACGAAGAGTGAGAAGCAAATGGGATGCTTGAATGTTTCAGATGCTCTGAAAGCCGTCTTTGCCGGAATTTTGAATACTCTTCAAGTCTTGTGCATCATTTGTCTGAAGATCTCACCCCGCGACAGAGTAGCAGATCATCCGTTCTTCGAGTGCGTTATTTGCGAAAATTGCGTGGTGAGTCGCGGCTTTTTATCAACTTTCGACAAATTTTCTTCATCGACTCTTCTCTTCCAGGAAGAATACAAAGCGACGATATTCGCCTACGGAGATGACGGAAAGAGCGTGAGTACGAACGAATGTTTCAATCTCATCGTAGATATTATCTAAACGTTCTTTTACCACGTTTCACAGTTTTACTGCGCATTGTGTGGCGACTCCAATACCGTAGTTATGTGCGACAGCTACGATTGTCCTCGGTGAGTGAGTCGATCCACGTTTTCAATGCAACGCAACATCTAGCATCGATCCTTCATTTCAGAGTCTACTGCACCGCGTGTCTGAAGTACTTGATATGTCCGTCCGAGTACAATGAAATTCTCATCAAAGATCCCTGGCTCTGTTTTCTCTGCGACGACTCCGAGGGTCTCAATAACGGTCGAATTTTCAAGCCAAGAATCGACTGGAAGTCCAAGATAGGTCAACTGTTTCACACCCAGCTTGCCGAAGCGACTAACTGGGACGATGTATGGAACAACGATAGACCGATGAGGAAGATGCGCGTGCTTTCGCTGTTCGATGGCATCAGTACAGGTAACAGAGGCTTCTTTAGTCAACTACTCCCTCCGAGATAACTCAGTGCTTTTTTCTTCTAGGATTACTCGTCCTGGAAAAGCTAGGCATAGAAGTAGAAGATTATTACGCATCTGAGATCGACCCGGACGCCGAAACCGTCAGCTGTGCCTACTTCGGACAACGAATATGCAGGCTTGGCGACGTCAGGAATATCACGAAGGATGTTATTCAGGCTATAGCACCGATCGATCTACTAATCGGTGGCTCTCCGTGCAACGACTTGAGTATAGCGAACCCGAATCGACTCGGACTACACGGTGATCAAATTTTATACGCGGACCATGTTCGTGGACGTGAAATGAATAACTACAACTGTTGTCTATATCGCAGATCCGAATGGGACTGGGATTCTGTTCTTCGACTATTGTCGAATAAAGGAGCTGGTGACGGAGGCGAACAAAGGGCACCACTTGTTTTGGCTATTTGAAAACGTCGCTTCGATGCCGAGTCGATACAGACTGGCCATAAACGAGGCTCTCCAGTGCGAACCGAGCCTTATAGACGCGGCCGAGTTCTCGCCGCAGCATAGGCCCAGATTTTTCTGGAACAATCTACCGATAGGCGCGAACTTTCCATCTCCTGATCCATCGCAAGTTCTGCAGAGCGTTTTGACGCCGAATTGCAATCGACAGGCTCTCGTGAAGAAGATCAGTACCGTTACGACGAGGGTGCACTCGCTGAAGCAGGGTACGCGGTGCGAAGACTGGGGTACGCAGAGATGAGTATATTTATTCTGTTTTCGTAATTATTTCAGGTGTTTTGCTTCTGAAACCCGTTCTGATGAACGGGGTGGCGGATTCTCTGTGGATAACGGAACTCGAGCTTATATTCGGACTCCCGAAGCATTACACGGACGTTAAAAACTTATCAGCTACCAGGAGGCAGAAGCTGATTGGACAGTCGTGGAGCGTGCAAGCGATAACTGCAATTTTACGGCCTCTGTGTTACTTCTTTCTCACTAAGCCTATGAAAGAAAATGACCAATAACGAAGGTCGCATAGCAGTTCGGTACGTGCAAGAATGTAATAACGTTCTTGTCTTTTTTTACTCATTAACGATAACAACAAAGTATTTTTTCATGTCCGTTGAATTTCAACATTCAACTATATATATTTTTAAACTAGTTATATTGTGTAATCTCGTTATGTAAAGTTACGTAAGATGATAAGAGTTTCGATACAACGAAAAGAACATCCGAGTCGGTCGATCGGATGATTAAAAAAAGGGTCACGTTTCATAAATAAACAGTTTAGACAATTGTACAACAACGCGAAAAACGAAATCTTCACGCTTTGTTATGACGCTGCCTCATCCTGAAGTATCCTCGCCTCGGTTCTCTGCTCGTTGGCAGCAAGTCCGCGCCCTCGCCAACGTAGGGGGCGTTGCGCCGATCAGAGGATATCAGACTAGTGGGAAGAGGAATCGACCCGATCAACGAATTCACGTGCTCCAACTCCGAGCGCGACAGAGGCGTGTTGATGAAGACGTTTCCACTTTCCATGTCGACGCCTCTCACGATTCCTGTGACGAATAATGATTGTTAGAGGCGTGTTGGATCCGTCATGGGACGGTGCTTGGATCGTACCGAAACCGTAACACGTCGATACAGGCGCCCTCAATAAAGTCTTTGGGTAAAAATCATCCGTTGCTGGGTTCAACTCTGTAGCATCGTCGATTCCACACAACGCGACTATGTTCGCGTTCATTGTCGCCAGAATGTGGGAAGCCGGTACAATCGTGCGAATCAACGATATCGTCAGTTTGGACATTGGTACTCTGAAAAAATACAAGAATATGCTCGTCAAGATAGCAAATTGGCGTTACTTCCGGTTTAGTCAGGAATACACTCACGAATATGGAATCGTATCGTAGATCTGTGGCAGCTGTGAGAACCTAGAATCATAAGATCGTTGCATCAATGACCGAGAGTTCAGGGTTTGGTCTGTTGTTGTACCAATCGCTTCATAAACTCACAAAAACTTTCCGTCTTGGTCGTCCTCCTTCGGGATCTGACTTAGATAAGCTAGTAGCGAAATTTCGCGCACTTGTCGCGGTTCCAGCTCCCAAAAATCCCCGGATTTTCCTTTATCTTCGGCGAGCGAAGGCACCACGTGCAACTCGTGATCGCACGGGACTTCCCATACTGGAAGTTCGCTTTCTCCACCAGTAAATCTCGTAGGGGTCTGTGAATTCGATTCAGAACAAAGTTTTCGTTACTCATGTGTCAATTTGAACTGAAAAAATCGATCGCATTTTGAAAGTAACGCCATTGAGGAGAGAGTTAAGGTGAAATGAAGGTCACGTGACCTCGATATGATTACACTTGGAATTTTCAAACGCTATTTTCTCAGCCAAAACACATTCGATTGATGTGAAATTGATACCAGTGACGTAGAAAAACTGAACGAAGGGCGTGCCAATCGTGGATTTTCGAAAATCGAAAGACATAATCAGAATTTTGTGTAACAATGTTGTGCCGTAATCCAAGGAAGTGCTGCCTCTCCCCACGAGGGAAAATATTGTGGAAAAAACTGTTATTACGTCTCGATTTTCGAAAATCCACGATTGGCAGGCCCTTTGTTCAGTTTTTCTACGTCACTGGTATCAATTTCACATCAATCGAATGTGTTTTGGCTGAGAAAATAGCGTTTGAAAATTCCAAGTGTAAATCATCAGTCTCATATCGAGGTCACGTGACTTTCATTTCACCTTAACTGATTCTTTCGTCCAAATTTCCCAATTTGAGACCTTTTTGTGCTCTGATTGAACGATGCCAAGTACCTGCTCGTTGATAACTTCGCTGCTGAGTAGAAGCCTGAAGTTATTTTTCGGCCTCTCGCTGTTTATTTGAACGACTGTGGAGGGGTGAACAAGCTTGACGATGTAGACCATGAGGTCTAGTCCAATACCCTCGCAGAATCCCATCGTGTTGAAGATAACCGTGCGGTCCCTCAGTCTCTCAGATTCGTTCAAAAACTGCACCAGCTTTTTAGCGGCTTGAACGTACCGCGGAACGCATCTTGCGACGTTAACATCGCCAATGAATATCTGATAAAACGGTGTTCTGAGATGCGTGTAATTCGGCCCCGTCAAAGGCCCGTCGATTATATTGACCGAGATGCAACCCGGAGGTGTAAACTCTGGCTGACCCGGGTCAAAATCTACGACGACAATTTCGTCGTTCGCAGGCAGTAACCCATTGACCAAGTACCGCAGGGTGGTGGATTTCCCCACGCCTTTACCTCCCGCGATCAAAACCCTCTGGGGAATCCCGGAGCGCGATTGGTCCAGAATTTTTTTCGTAATGTTGGATTCGCGGTAATCGTCTTTCTTCAACCGTTTCCCCGAATCGTCGTACTGGAACACAGCCTGTAACAGCTTCTCCGCCTTCTTTGGGTGCCGGTTGTGGTAGGTAGTCGAATCTTCCGTTTTCGGGAAGAGCTTGTACGGACAGTAAAAGTCCAAGTATTTGGTCAGCGTGTTCTCCAGGTTCTCCAGAATCAGGACAGTCTGCCCATCGGGCAGTTTTTCAAATCTGTTCTCCATGTCTGTAGCCACCCCCCGATTTATTCCCTCCTTTGCTAGCAGGTCGTAGAGACCGCCGATACCCTCGTCCCCGTAGGCTTGGGACTCTATACCGATCAGGCTCGATCCTCTCGGGGAGTAGATCTCTGCCGGTACAACAGTTTCGCGCCTGCCAAAGGTAAACCCGTATATCTCTACTTTACCGACCAAAACTTTTACCCGGATTTTTCCGTTCAAGTAAAATTTTTTAGACGGTCCCATAATCGCTATCACTTTGTTTTGCAGGCTGTAAAATTCCGGCTTTAACATCGAGTCGTTCTCAGACTCGACCGATTCGGATTTTTCGTCCTCTGCAACGAAAGAAATGTCCGAATCATAGTTTTGAGTTTCTCCAGTTTTTTGTTTTTCGATTTCTTCTACCTCTGACTCGAGATCGTCGACTGGCCTGCTAACCATGGTCGGGCTTTTGAAGATCTCCGAACTGCCGCCAAGGTCATAGCTAAGATTGCTTAAAAAATTACCCCGCAAATTAAACTTTGTCGAAGTAGGGTTCAAACTCGAAACCGGGGAATTTGACAACGGCCATTTGGAATTGTTCGCGGGGCTTCCCCGTATTATCGTCGGTATACCGAACTTCATTTTTCTATCCGAAAAAATAGGCTCGATAGTTTCGTTGCCGTTTTCGGACAACTGGTCGTCGTCGTCGTCGTCGCTGCGGTTTAATTCGTTGATCAAACTCAACGGGCCCTTTGGTGCCGAATTTTTTCGGTCTCGACGCGTATCTTTGTTCGTCTTTCGCTTTTTCGAGTCGATTTCGTGACGGCCGTTTCTTTTTTGCAAAATTTCTGCACCCTCGTTTTCTTGTTTGAGGTCTTTGCTCAGATCTAATCGGTTCCTTTTCTTCTCCGAATTCAATCTCTTCGGAGCTTTTACGTTCACATTCTTGTTATCGCTCCTAACGAAATAGGACGTCGCATCTTCCGATGTTAAGACGATCTCTTCTACCGGGGGCTTCGAACCGACGGCAAAATTCCTTTCCGAATTCTGAAACAACTTCACGCTGTTCTTCGACGCGCTCTTCGGATCAGCGTTCAATTTTTCTGCCAACATTTTTCTAAAATGACAAAATTACGCTCTTAGATCGACAAATATTGAAACAAAAGCCTGAAAAGATAACCTAAAAAAATATGTCTCGATTTCGGGGTCAGTTTATTGATCGAAACTTACTTGACACGATTTTTGAATTTCCAATCACGGCTGTGTGTTGTCATCGCGCGATTGTGCAGGTTATCAATAGTCCGTCTTCCAAGCTTTTAATCACGATGTCAACGTGAACACGTGCGTTTGGCGGCTTGCGGACACGACACAGAGAAATGATGGAAGAAAATCACCAGAAAACGAAATCACTAGATTATTCTAGTAACTTTGGACAAATTGGCGCCATTTTCGAACGTATATCGAACGAAGAATCGTCCAGCGATGTTGCATAACATTTATTACATCTCTCATATATACATAATCAGCTTTTTTTCTATTATTTACATAATATCGGGGTTTAAGAGACTAGCTTGAAAGGCGCCGCGGAGAAGTTGGCCAACTCAGTTTCGTTGATGTCGAAATCTTTCATTTTTTCTTCTAGAGTCCACCATTTGTCCATAAAACCTATGTCCACAATTCTGTGGTGAAATGTCGAGTACTGAGGCTTGAGGTAAGAGCAGGTAGCTTTGTAGTGGGCACATTCTTTCTCGTAGTTGTCCACCCATATGAAAGATACCACGCCCAAGGTCAGTCTGCGAATCGTACCTTCGTTGTACCGCTGTTCTAAATATTTTAAATGATTAACACTCGTTGGATTGCGGATCGACTCTCCCACCATCATCAACTTGTTCGATGCTTCTATCATCGACTCTCTGTGCGAAGCTGCTCCTGGGTTGTGCTTGGTCAAGTAGTAACCAGTTCCGAGGACTGGAACATGAAGAATTTAGTTCCGAAAAAATTCAGTCTCCGTTATGTTTATTCGTCCACAAGTCGTGAACCGTTGGTTTTATCGAAAAAGTATGCCGGAACAAAATACGTGATTTTTTTAGGGCTACAATTTTTGTATGAGATATTTTCTCGAAATCTCAACGACTTTCGAGATAATCGAGACAAACTGACAAAGCATGAAGATTTTTCGCTGTTATATCAGACTAATTCGCGTATATCTCCGAATCCATTGGTTCTGTAGAGAAATGGTTATCGGATGAAAGTTGTGTTTTCTTAATATCTACAACTTTTGTATGAAGTAGTTTTCAGGAATCTCAACAGTTTCGGAAATAATCGCGAAAAACAATTATCACGTACGAGTAAAGTAGACGGACGCACGAAGAGGTCGGTCCTTGCATCCTTGTACGAAGTCTATGGCGACATCTTTGTAATCGATGTAAAGATTCTTCCAATACTTTGCTGAAATGTAAAATGAAAACCTATGTGACGGTTGCGGGGGGAAATATACAGATAACGAACATAACCTAGAAATGTTAAGACCGAGTGTAAACTCGGCTTATGTTTACCCAAACGATCTAAGAGTTTTTCTTTAACTATCTCAGCCACTTCGGGATCTTTCGCCTTCGTTATTTCCGTCACGTTAGTCGAGTAAGTCTTATAAAACTGGGTTAATCTCTTCCGAATTGGATGAGACGATATTCGACACAACATCGTGACAGGTATCGACCAATCAGAGCGTTCCAGGAATTCGGTGAGTACAAAATTGAGGTTTTGCGGCTTAAAATTGATATTGTTGCAGAGCCTCGTGATTTTGGGAACACAGTGACACTCGATAAGCAAAACCTGGTTCACGAGTATCCGTAATTATCGATGTAGAAGTAATTCAAACGAGTTCCCGCCATTATTTCCCACAAGACATTGCGCGTAGGGTTTGAAATATGGCGGGAAATTTTGAACCGACATCGATCTCCATTTCGCGTTTATCATTTATTTCGATAGGTAATAGCGTTCAATTTTATAATTTCGCTCTTGGATACGTGGGGAGTTTTCTCTAACCTGTGGTTTGAACATGAAATAAATTCTCTATCAGATATAATCAGTCACCATTCAATCGATGTCCACTTACTTTTCACCTCTCGAAAATTTTTGGTCATGACATCGTTCTGAATATGTTCAAATATCAACTGTAATCTGTTCCGTTGCTGCGATATGGACAGGATCAATGAAAGGGGTAAATGTTACTGCGACGGTACTTTATTATATTCATTTTAGTAATTTGCAGTCAAGTCTTCGTCTCCTACGCATCGTTACCGCATCTTTTCTTATATTAGGTACGACGCGGAACAGATACGCGAAAATTCAGCCTCTCTTTAACAGGACCAACAGGCTTCAAACCGGAAATCCCTACAGCAACAATCACGCCCAACGGTGCAATGAACCGGTAGCCGACTCTTATTCTCTACAGTTACATGATAATATTGGGATCTTGGCGCTGGCTATGAACAGGGTAAAAGAAGATGATCCGGCAATCATTTCTCCGGGAACAAACACGGGTAAACGGATATAACAAATCGAGCAACATGTTTCACTTTCAGAAACGTTTTTCTTCCTCTTGTTAGGTGAGACGGTGAGGAAACAGAAAAAACATAAACACAGAAACAAGGAGAGATCCTATTACGCTCCGCTGCTAGGTGAGTGTACGGATACGGTGGGGGTGCAAGTCTCAGCGACGCTTTCAATTTTTCAGATTTCAAAACCGAGCTATTAGACATCATGAATTGTATTTTATACATAATGTGCTGTCCGGTACTGTTCTTCGCGAGACTCCTACTGACTATCTTGACTTGGCCAGCCTACACGCTGATCAATCTCTTCAAATGGATTGCCAGAAGAGGGAAAAAGGCGATCCGCAAAGATGATTCTGGAGGATCAACGGACGTGAAGCCTGTGGACGAACCAGCTTCAGATTTGAACAAACGTCTGACTAAATCACGTCACGATTTCGACATCTCTGCAGACTTTTCGGCCTTCCTCAAAGAAAAATTAGAGCAAACAAAAGACAGAGAGAGCCGCAAGGAGCAACAATCCTCAAGAAGGAAGTCGGTTCCCCGCTTAAAACTGGTCGACGATACTCTACGAGCGAGGGGAAAATATTTTCAACATTCGTTGCGCCAGCAAGACATCAGCAGCGTTGAATCGAGCAGCGATTGTCGATCGGATGAACACTCGAGTAGATTTTTAGAGAGTAAAGATTGCAGAAAAAAGTCGACACGGCAATTCCAAGACTCGGTGTCTCTTGCGGGCAAGAAAACCTTCCTTTCCACACTCAGGCATTCGTCTTTAAAATCTAGCAGGACGGTCGTGGAGTCGAACAGAAAGATACAGGCGGCTAATCCCACTCGCAAGAGCGAGTTGAGAATGAAAAGTCAAGAGTTATCCGAAGCTAGTGAATTTTCGGATAAAAATCCGAAGAACATCGACCTCTCGCATGCGACTGTCGACCAGATCACTGATCTGAAGAATCAATTGATCAATTGCTACTCTTCAATGGCTCGAGAAGAGAAGCTCGACTCCTGTAAAAGCTCCGCTGTAACATCGCAGCCGGACAATTTGAGGAACAAGAGTACTGCCATTGGTCGCTTACCCCTCAAACCTACGTCGCTGAAAAATTCTGCCCTCGGCGTCGAAGATAGACTGGAAAAACTTGAGTCCAGCTTCGGGAATGGTTTCAAAGAAATCACGACAATGTCTGAGGTTCAAAATCCTGAAGAACAGTCCATCGTAGCAGCGAAGGAAGCGAAACCGTGCTCTGAAACAGAGAGAAAAGAGGGAGAAGCCAATTTGGGTATCCTCGAAAGTGAAACTGTAGTTTCAAAACATCTAGAGGAATTTCCAGAGCCGGATGGTGCGAAGACGCAGACGGGAACGAAACCTGTGAATCTTGAAGAGGAAAAGGTCAGGATTGGATCAGGAGATCGTCCGACTATGAGTAAACCTGGGATCTCTAAGACTGCAGAGTTTACGAATCCGATCGACGCCAAGTCCAAGTGGCTAGAAATGAAGAAAAAGTTCTATGGCAAGGATTACGTCGTCGCGGTCAAGGAGGAGCCGGAGAAACCGGAGGGCCGAAACCTGTCCGTGATAGCGTCCTCGTCGAAGCTGCCGGCGCACAAGATATTCCAGTACAACATGCTCGTCGGGAGGGCGAGGCAAATGGGTGCCGAGCCGCCCCAACCCGAGGAAATATTCTTGGGGCAGGAAGCTACCTCAGCTAGCCCCGCCGCGACTGAGGCAAATAACACGAGAACAGAGCCTCAAGCTTCGATGCCTCGGTGCTTGTCTCAGACCAGGTCGCTGTCCCAGTGGCCGGAATCTAGGACTACGAAATACTGCTCAATGGAACAGAAGCCAAGGCCGAAGCCAAGGACCAAGGGGGGATTCGGTCCGGATAGAATTCTAGATGAGGGTAACGCGCCGGCGATGGATCATCTCGCACGTGCTCGACCCAATTCCTCAATGTCTTCGGCGGACGTTAGAACCCCCGGCCAAAACCAAAATGTCGATTATAGGATCAGAATGGGCCTGAAATCGGCACGTTCGGAACAAAAGTAGGTGAATTTTATGCGATTGCGCAGCTCAACTGAGCCGAAGCAATAAATGGCGGGCATGGCAAAATTCTGCTCCGAATTTTCAGATCCAGAGAAAAGCTGGTTCACCTATCGGATGAAGAAGCGGAGTATCGAGAGGCTCACAAAATGGTGATGCAAAGTCAGGATGAGCGAGATACAAAAAATTTTATGGAAATGGATCCGCGTTCCCCGAATCGCAAAGATTATCAAAATATCGAGTACGTAAACCTCGACAGTTTCTATTGCTTTCAGCATCGACTGTCTGTTTAAAAAAAAAACTTGGAAATCCAACAGATTCGCTCCGCCTCCGATGCACCAAGTACCGCACGATCCAGCGAACTCTGACAAGGATGCTAATTCATTCGATCGTTACGCCTTGATCTCTTTTTGCGGTAGTCGGTAACAGTTATTCGAACGCATCATAATTTATTTTCTCGCTACCAATTTTATCTTCCAGCAGAAAAATCACCCATGTATTCGTCCTCGGTTTTATTTATTTTTTGTAATCCAATTTACACGGATTTTTATATCAACTCGACACAATTTTTGTGCGGTTTTATTTTTTTGTCTATTATATTTACAATGTTTTAGAATTACTTATTCGTAATATTGAATATGGAAATATACAGAAACTTGGGAAACTAAATCTGTATAAAATTATAATCGTCTATAATCTTGTAACGGTCTTCTCTGTAGTTGATAAGATCGTCTAAGAATCTCTGACTGCTTTCGTTGTGCAGAGATGTGAGAACCGGTGGCAGAGGGTCTACACCGGCGGCCTTGGAAAGTTCTTCGTAGTATCCGCCCTGCTTCGGTCCCATCATATGAAACTGTTGTTTAGTCAGTCCTTCCGCAGTCCGTTCTTCGATCTCTCGCGACAGTTCCTCGAGCATTTCTTCTTTGCTGGGAAACTGCTTTTCACCTCGCCAAAAGCGCAGCAAGAACCTCACCTGAAATAATAAACCGACGATTAGCTACGGAAGCGTCTTTTCACCCATCGTCTGACAAACCTGAAGATCGAACATGCCGAAAGCGCAGACGTAGAACGGAACGCCAAC
This sequence comes from Euura lappo, assembly GCA_018257835.1. NCBI lineage: Eukaryota > Metazoa > Arthropoda > Insecta > Hymenoptera > Tenthredinidae > Euura > Euura lappo. The sequence goes on along the minus strand of JAEUYN010002107.1, from coordinate 69,915 downwards.
AAAAGCTAGCGTCGGTCTCTCTATAGCTACCAAATGCTTCCAGAGAGGCGTCACCATGTTAGATTCGACCCGAACACCACAACGTCTGTCGAGGAATGGGTAGCTGTACTTGTACCCTGAGAATATCAGACTGAGTCGGTGAGATTCTATCGGAAGAATAAAAAGAACTCCGGGAGCTCACCTGTACAGTAAAAAATAGTGTCCACTTCCTCGACGGAACCGTCTTTGAAAACCGCCTCATTTTCCTTGAGCTGCGCAACGTCCGGTTTCTAGTAACGATGAGGAGGATAGTATCAGCGTTTTTCAATTTGAGCGATTGCTTGATTTGATTTGATCGGAGCTACTCACTTGTATCACGTTGTCGGGGAACTTAGTGAGAATCGGGGTCTTGAGGTGGTGGCTCAAGATCACTCGCTCCGCGTTCTTCGATATCTCGAGAGCCAAGTCCATTCCTGAAAGCGGATAGAACGGATTAAGATTCTCGCCACGGATGAGAAGCGGCGCAGGATTACCCGACGGTCCGGCACCAAGGACGACGACTTTCTTCCCAGCGAATGCTTCCGGGACTCTGTAATCGTGACTGTGCAATATGTCGCCGTTGAATAGAACGTCTCCTTCGATTTTAGGCAGGTTCGGTTCGAAGTAGTGTCCGTTGCAGATCATCACCGCGTCGAACGCCTCCACCGAAACTTCTTTAGTCTTGAGATTTTCGACTCTCACGGACCATTTCTCGTCCGAGATTGGCTCGACTGATTCGACGTGATGGTAAAACTGTAACGTCACAATTGAAGCTTTCGGTAGCATTGTTCCGGTGTCTGAATGTGAACAAATTACCCGAATGTACTGTCTCAGCTCGAAGTGATCGCAGTACGAATTGAGGAAGCCAAGTAGCTCCGTGCGCGTCAGGTAACTCTTGTCGTTATCCGGTATGGGATAATCCGGGAATCCCATAACTTCTTTCGGGAGATTCGTCCTGCGCAATACGAACGTTTCAATATATTCTCTCTTTGATCTATATCCGGTTACTCACCGCAGGCTCTTGTACATGCTCGAGTGTATTCGCAGCCCGTGAGCGTCTCTCCCAACTTCTGGAACGTAGACCCAGGTCCCGCCCACCTCTCCGGTCTGTTCGTAGCAAACTACTTCGACATTTTCGTCGTTACCCTTGGCGGAGCAGTGTCTGAGCGCGGCGAGACCCGCGGCGCCAGCGCCTATCACTGCTATTCTCATTTTGAGAAGCCGTTCGGTGAGGCAATACAAGTTGGCGATGTTTTCACCTGCCTCTGAGTTGCGATATAATTGCCAGATTTATGAAAGTCGAGTCTAAATATCACCTGCTGGATTGACTTTCTACAAAGTTTTGAGCGGGGAAAGCTTGAGCTCTCGTAGATCTCGACTCAGCAATGGCAAGACGAGAATAGAACTATCCAACAAAGGGAGAACGAATTCTCTAGAGTCAATCACCCCGAGCAGTTATTACAATATCGCTCGAGATAATTGAGGCTTCGTTTATCGTGTGCGTGTGTTTGCGCATTCGAGTGATTAGAAAGTGTGTAACAACGATCTTCTTGTTACTCCAGTTTCTAATCTTTGCTGATAAAGATAAACGCGGGCGGACTTGTTTACTGTTCGGTTCACTGGTCGAGGAGAGACTGAAATCTGTGGAAAGCCGCATCTGGGTAATGAGACATACGCACTTCAGTCGAGGCTGAACACGACAACAAGGTCGTGCACTTATGGCAATTACACACGGGAATGCATCGCGCATACCCACTATCTCTTCATTCAGACACGGTGGCCCTCAAGCTTCCTGTTACCTCGACTTTTCCACTTCGAGGTAGCGGATTTGATCAGCGACTCTTTGTCTCTGGATAAAGTCGCCGATCGCGGAAGAAGCCTGAGACCATGTTCAAGGATCGAGTGAGCAAGCCTTACTCCGATTTAATTAAAAAACATATATTCTTTTATTCCTAAGTGTATTTGATACATATCAATTCAAACAACATATGAGAAACAGCCAAATCGAAATAATCCTAACACAATCGTCTTGACGAATGAACACATAATAAAGAATTGACGGATGAACAATACAGCTCATCGTTTACGCCTGATATCCATTTCCCATTGATTTTTGTAGAGAACATAAAGCTGCATGGCAGTCCTGGCGTCTTCCACAGAGTTGTGTTCCCCCTCTTGTATCACGACCCCGAGTAATTCTGCCGCCAATTTTTTCAGGCTCGGCGTATTTCCCTTGGATACTTTTCGGAACTGCTTGTACCTAGAGGTGTCTCTGATCAGTCTTCTAGGGTGGGACAGGAACAGGACGTCCGTGTCGTGTTTCAGCGCGTGACCAACGAGGATCCGCCCGTTTAATATCTCCGCAACTTCTCTTTGCACCGTTTCAAAGTTCTCTCCGTTGTGGAGGTGGTGCGGTCTTATACCGCTCACCGCCGTGCGGTAGTCGAGAACCTTCTCTCGCGGCTTGACGTACTTGTCGTAGATACAGTCTCCGTACTTGTTCACCAGAGACACCCGCGCCAGCATGCTGTCGGTTCCGTCGCCGATACCCACCATCTCACAGTCCATCGCCACGTGTTTGGTCAACAGGTTTCGTTTCTTCTCCATCGTTTTGTTCTCCTTTGATTCCTCGACCCAAGTGTGAACCTGGAAATTCATGGTTCGGTACAATTTTTAACGAGAATTGGCAGTAAGTCATGAAAATTTTGCAAACGTTGCACAAATATAACGGAAACTTGAAAAACCGTTAAAAATTGAATAGATTTTGAAATTAGTTCAAGATTATTTGTTCAAAATGAAAAACAAGTTTAACCAAATTCGCTGAAAATTTTCCATTCGTGATAAAATTTGGGCCAAATTTGATCGGTTTTGGTAAAACTTTAAGATATTCGATGAAACTTTAGTGAAAAATGGATGTGCTGAACAATTTTGACGGGAATTTGAATTTAAAAAAAAACCGTTAAACTTAACGACAGTTTGAACCGAGTTGAGCATCACATCAAGTTTTCAAATCAATAAAAATTATATTCATTTGACGCAAAACTCTGTAGAAAATGATTGAATTTTTGGTAGAAGTGTGAAAAATTAAAAAAACACAAAAAAGAAAAAATGTATTTACCGCCGAAGCTGAAGAGGCGGGAGATCCGACGTTATTGAAATTTCTTTTGTGCCTCGAAAACGGTCTGTGGTTCGTGTGTTTGTTTCTATCTTTTTTCCGATCGTCACTTGACTCTTTGACAACGTCTTTGAACTTTTCCCAGTTTGTTATCGAGTTACCACGTGCTGAAATCGCGTCTGTAGATTTGAGGTTAGGTTTCGTACGTTTTTCCTCTTTGGTGATCGGTTGGTTGGTGGTAAACGATTTTTTGTTACCGTTATCAACTTCGCTCTCTTTAGCGATCGCATTTTTGTTCGACACTCCAGTCTGCCGCCTCGATTCTCTACCCTCGCGATCTTCTTTCATCATTTTTGATAACATATCTTTCGGAAATAAAACTAACGTCAAAAAGTGTAACCAACAGCAGAAGATAAATACCGTATTCCATCAGGCAAGTGAGACGACCCGTCTGAGAAAAAGAACGCGCTCTCTGCTTTACCGACCGAACGAATCACGGCGCAGTCTCAGGTAATCAAATTTTGTTGAATACACAGAATAAATGTTCATGCCTGTTGCTATTCTACGCTAATTATTCTTATATTAGATATTTAGAGTCGCATGATGCAATCGTGTCAAGTTTTCTTCTGTTCTGTTTTATCGACTGAGCGTGCGTTAGCGGTATGTCGTCTAAAAAAAAAACAAATGAAAAAAATATGAAAGATCGATGTATCAGGTATGCGATACTGATATAAGTCTCAATGGATATGATGACCGTAACTCGATTAGACCTTTTTTTCAAATCTTTCTAACGACACAATTACAAATTTTGTAGGAAAAGATTTTCGATGTGATATTGTAATTTTAGAATATGTTTCGCTCTGTTTTACCGACTGATGAGCCGAGCTGAGTCGGCATTATCCGCAGGATCTTGTACGATTCGACGAGGATGATGAAATTGAAGTTCCTCGTCGTCAACCGTCAAAACTTGAGCATATATACACATACCTGCGCGCGCAGCAGTCACGTACATTCAGTACTCGCGCGCAGGTACGCATAACGCAACTGGTGTGGTCGTTGTTTCGTTGATCATTAGCGAGTATTAAATCGAGAGTACCGAAGTATTTTCCGAAGAAAAGTGTGGAGGATATATAACAGGTGAATATCCAGCCTCATTTATTCAATGACATTCGTTAATTATCCGAAATCAATCAAGTGTTTGTAATGCGACGCTTGTTTACCTAGGCGAGCCGGTGTGACAAGGCAAAGAACGTTCTAGTTCGGTTATTCGCCGCGATGCCGCTGCATGTCGGAGATTTCTTTTGTTTTTTTTTGTTTGTTGTCTTTACTTTCATCCTATTTGCCGAATATTCATCAGCCACACTTCAGTCTTTGACAAACACTCGTTACCTTCTTTACCTCTATCTAGTCATCTGAAAATATCTGCACTTACCAACGTTACGTAAACACATCGAGAAAGACACCGAAAGCTCAATCATGTTCGCTTGCATCGGCCGCGTCGTAGCTCTCCGAATTTCACACGTTAAATGTTAGATTGATCTAATTACACAGATTAACAGTCTTGAAACAACAATGAGAAAAAAAATATCACATTTGGTGAATCAATTGTTTTTTTTTTTCATGCTTTTAAAATGATTCTTAATATTCTTCTACTTCTTTAAGATATGAGCGGAAATCAGGATTACAAAAATGCGACTTCGGTCTACGACTTCACTGTCAAGTCTATCAAGGGAGAGGATGTGCCGTTATCTAAGTATGGTTTTTTTTATCGTACTTGCTATCGCACACCTACGAGACCCCGAAAATTAATTTTTTCTGTCAATGATTTACCAAATTATTCTTACAGATACAAGGGACACGTACTACTCATTGTCAACGTCGCATCAAAGTGCGGACTCACAGCGACGAATTACAAAGAACTGAACGAACTCCATGATCAGTTCGCAGAGACTAAAGGTGGTTACTAAAAATAAAAAAAATAAAAAAAAAAAATTGATTAAAATGTAATTTTTCGTTTATTCCAGGTCTGAGGATCCTAGCTTTTCCCTGCAACCAATTTGGAGGTCAAGAACCCGGCAGTAGCGACGATATCTGCAGTTTTGCTGCACGCCAAAAAGTACTGGAACAATTTTTTCTTCCCCAAAACTGAACGAAACTCTTTCTGGATCGCAAAGTGTCAACTTTTTTGAATTTTTGTTACAGGTAAAGTTTGAATTGTTCGAGAAGATCGACGTTAACGGGGACAACGCTCATCCGCTGTGGAAGTACCTGAAGCAAGAGCAAGGCGGTCTCTTGATCAGTGCCATAAAATGGAATTTCACTAAATTCATCGTCGACAAAGACGGGAAAGTCGTCGAAAGACACGGCCCCAAGGACGAGCCGAGCAAGCTCGTTTCCTTCCTCGAAAAATACTTCTAATTATATACTAAGATTCAGAACGAACGACATCACACGGTTTCCTGGCATCAACTATTTATCCCCCACTTTTCAGGCCGGAAACCATATGTATAGTATTTACGCATTTCCAAGCTTTTCCAAAGTTGGTTTTTTACGCTTAGGAGGTGTGATGCTTCACGAAGTCAGAACTCGTATTCTCGTTCCCACATTCTATTGATTATATTTTTGTGAATCAAAAAAAAAAAAAAAAATGGAAATAACTTTTTGTTTCGAATCATATATCGTTACCCAGTAATCGAGCAAAACCTCGAAGCGTAGAGTAAAAAATTGCATCTTGATCAGTTCTCAGGATCTTCTGGGAATGCTATTCGTTCTTAACTTGAATACTGACTGTCCTGGGACTGACACCAACCACGATTGAGTTTGTTACGGAAAACTTTTCGAGGGTTGTTCCACTTTCATTCTCATATAGGTTGAATTCCTAACGATGGAACAGTCTGAAGTTGGCTTGAATCGAAGGGCAAACTTTTTTTAGACCGTTCTGGATCAATCCAACAGTCTGGAAGCTCTTTTCTCGATTCCAGCCAACTTCAGACTGTTCCAATCCAGTTCTAAACCAATCCAACTGTCTGGAAGCTGATTTTTCGATTGCAGCCAACTTCAGACTGTTCCAATCCAGTTCTGAACCAATTCAACTGTCTGGAAGCTGATTTTCGATTGTAGCCAACTTCAGACGGTTCGAATCCAGTTCTAAACCAATCCAACTGTCTGGAAGCTGATTTTTCGATTGCAGCCAACTTCAGACTGTGCCAATTCAGTTCTGAACCAAACCATCTGTCTGAAAACTCGACTCTAGCCAACTTCAGACTGTTTCTAATCCAGTTCTGAACCAATTCAACTGTCTGGAAGCTGATTTTCGATTGTAGCCAACTTCAGACTGTTCGAATCCAGTTCTAAACCAATCCAACTGTCTGGAAGCTGATTTTTCGATTGCAGCCAACTTCAGACTGTGCCAATCCAGTTCTGAACCAAACCATCTGTCTGAAAGCTCGATTCTAGCCAACTTCAGACTGTTTCTAATCCAGTTCTAAACCAATCCAACTGTCTGGAAGCTGATTTTTCGATTGCAGCCAACTTCAGACTGTGCCAATCCAGTTCTGAACCAAACCATCTGTCTGAAAGCTCGATTCTAGCCAACTTCAGACTGTTTCTAATCCAGTTCTGAACCAATTCAACTGTCTGGAAGCTGATTTTCGATTGTAGCCAACTTCAGACTGTTCGAATCCAGTTCTAAACCAATCCAACTGTCTGGAAGCTGATTTTTCGATTGCAGCCAACTTCAGACTGTGCCAATCCAGTTCTGAACCAAACCATCTGTCTGAAAACTCGACTCTAGCCAACTTCAGACTGTTTCTAATCCAGTTCTGAACCAATTCAACTGTCTGGAAGCTGATTTTCGATTGTAGCCAACTTCAGACTGTTCGAATCCAGTTCTAAACCAATCCAACTGTCTGGAAGCTGATTTTTCGATTGCAGCCAACTTCAGACTGTGCCAATCCAGTTCTGAACCAAACCATCTGTCTGAAAGCTCGATTCTAGCCAACTTCAGACTGTTTCTAATCCAGTTCTGAACCAATTCAACTGTCTGGAAGCTGATTTTCGATTGTAGCCAACTTCAGACTGTTCGAATCCAGTTCTAAACCAATCCAACTGTCTGGAAGCTGATTTTTCGATTGCAGCCAACTTCAGACTGTGCCAATCCAGTTCTGAACCAAACCATCTGTCTGAAAGCTCGATTCTAGCCAACTTCAGACTGTTTCTAATCCAGTTCTAAACCAATCCAACTGTCTGGAAGCTGATTTTTCGATTGCAGCCAACTTCAGACTGTGCCAATCCAGTTCTGAACCAAACCATCTTTCTGAAAACTCGACTCTAGCCAACTTCAGACTGTTTCTAATCCAGTTCTGAACCAATTCAACTGTCTGGAAGCTGATTTTCGATTGCAGCCAACTTCAGACTGTGCCAATCCAGTTCTGAACCAAACCATCTGTCTGAAAACTCGATTCTAGCCAACTTCAGACTGTTTCTAATCCAGTTTTGAACCAATTCAACTGTCTGGAAGCTGATTTTCGATTGCAGCCAACTTCAGACTGTGCCAATCCAGTTCTGAACCAAACCATCTGTCTGAAAACTCGATTCTAGCCAACTTCAGACTGTTTCTAATCCAGTTTTGAACCAATTCAACTGTCTGGAAGCTGATTTTCGATTGTAGCCAAGTTCAGACTGTTCCATCGTGAGAAAGTCACCCTGTATACAAGTGGTCGATCGTCTTTTTTCATTGGTTGTCTTTATGTAGACAAAATAAAATCGATTTTTCAATTTACATAAACAATTTTTTATTTATTTATTTATTTATTTATTTTTGTTTTTGCGGGGTTGTTGTTTCAAGTGGTATCCCAACATTCGAGATCCTCTCCAAGAGCTCCGAGATTCGTAGTTGCAAAACCATCCGAGTCTACGCAGAATGGATATCCATTGTTGTATTGCGTGCCGGAATATTCACCGCTGGTTTCGCAGGTCAAAGTGAAGGTCAGCTCTTCGAGACTGAATATCATGTAATCGCGGGCACAGTCTGAAAAGGAAAATTGAATCGATACAGCTTTCGATCACCGTCCGAAACTATCACAAACGCAGTCTGACAACTTACAGCAGTTGACAGTGAGAATGTCTTCGACCGTGGTCTGATAAGCCGATATCTGGGTGTTGTTTCGCCACACGCAATATATTCTAAACAGATTATACGGTAGTTTAGATCTTCGTTCAATATCCACACTCTAAGATACTAACATGGTTCCGGATAGTAAGTAGTTGCCGTAACTCCCATCAGGATCGCAGTTCACCGATTCGATGTAGGTATAAAATCGTCCGTGCGTTTCGAGTTTCGAAAGAACTCTAGAACGTGCGACCATCTTGCTCTCGCATTGTCGAAGGTATTGAGATCCAACCACCGTCGCATTGTCTGTGGGCGTAAAGAGCCAAAATTCTGGGTCTGTTTTACCGGCCGATGTCGGTAACAGGACAAAACCTGTCCTAAGATCGCTCTATCAACTCACAACACGGGAGATAGGTGATCATTGACTCGGGATAAGCTCTCTCCGTTGGTTCACCAGTCATGCTTTCTACGCACCAGCAAACCCCGTTGTCACATTGCAGTTCTTCGTAGTTCCCCTCGCTCGAACAGTGCAAGGACACGTCTCCTCTTCCCTCGGCCTCGAGGACCTCTCTTCGACGGCTGCATGCTGGTCAAATAGAATCGGGACAATGTTATAGCGACGTTTCCGTCTCCTTTCCTTTACCGTGGAAACAGAAAAGGTCCCCTTTGAAGGATCAGCCCATGATATATGTATACGTATATATAAGTGGTATGTCGGGTTGCCTATCCTAAAGTAGCGGACAATAGGCGACCCAACATGCTGCGCACAAATCTATGGGCGATTCCACGTCAACTGTGACACTCCTGTCCCTCATAGTCAGCGATTTCGATGAAATTTGGTGAACACGTAGGTTTTGGAGGGAAACAACTTTTGGCCAAAGGATTTTCGGAAATTCGGAAAACTATAGGAGTTGCGGAGCCTGAAAATTTTCGGACGTCGATTTCTTGATAAAACATATCCCTGACACGAGTTATCGTAATCCAAATCCGTTTTAACGACTTGGCGTGGAAAACTATGAAGTTCCAAGGAAAAAATACGTCACTCATGACAAACAAATAAATGATTGTTTATTATGCAGAAAAACATTGAGAATCGTTTTTTAATCGTGTTCTCTCACTTTGTAAATTATGAAAAAAAATCAAGGTATTCCTTTTGGTTTTCTCTTGGATTTCGCCCATCGAAAAGTATGGTGTCTCTTTTCGTTTGCCTATCAATAAAGGTCGAAGTCGGTCAGACGCGCGCTCTTGCCGTGCAGTGCAAGCCAGTGTTGGGCGAATTTGAATTAATAGACTACAAACTACAAATTACAATTCGTAACGATTTCTTATTTGTAATCAAACCAAAATCCATTACTCATTACAATTGTAATTCGTAATTAAGGAAGCAGGTCCTTGTAGGAGCACCTAAATAAGGTCAAAATTCAAAATTCATGAATTTTTTTCTGTGGTCAAATTTTTTTTTCTCACAAACGGTTAGAACTATGGTTCAGTACAACCTTTGATGTACAATTCGTATTTTTTTTAAGTCTGATTATTCAAAACTGGAAGAATGGCTGCATTGTTCTCGAAACGCTGTCTTCCAAGTCTGTGGACACTGTCACTTGTACACTGTTGATCTGATTGGAATCAAATTTTCACAGGTCTATCTCCAATAATTTAACCAGTCCTTGACGAGCCGGTTTTTTACATTTTTGATTTCCCTTCATGTTACGCTACCTAAAAGGTCAAGAAATGTACTAAAATTTGTTTTTTCTTCTACTTCAAATGTTAACAATATCCTAAAAAAAAATTGTATCCAAAAAACGGCTCTTCAAACACTGGTTTAGACATTGCAGATGATCCGGTTCAAATTTCTTCTACATCACATTAACAGTGTGCAAGTGACAATGTCCACAGACTTTGAAGACAGCGTTTCGAGAGGAACGCTGCCGCCATTTATCCAGTTTTGAATAATCTGATTTTTTCTTAAATATGAAGTGTGCATCAAGTATATAACACAATGGTGGAAATCGTTGGTGACAAAAAAGAATTTCGACCGAAAAAAAAAAATTATTATTTGTGTCCTTATTTAGGTACGCCTACACTGACCTGCCCCCTTAATTTGAAATACATTACCCATTACAATTGCAAACTGTAATTAAACCGAAATACAATAACAATTACAATTTTTATTTGTGATTGAACTGAAATACAATTACCATTCATTTTTAATTTGTAATGCTTGATGCATTTCGGTTTGATTACATTTTCAAATTGTGATGGTTGATGGATTTGAGTTTAATTACAAATTACAATCGAAATGGGCAATTTATTTCGGTTTGATTACGAATTGCAATTGTAATGAGTAATGGATTTTGGTTTGATTACAAATTGGAAATCGTTACGAATTGTAATTTTTAATTTGTAGTCAATTAATTACAAATTCGCCCAACACTGGCTAGCACTGCACGGCAAGAGCGCGCGTCTGACCGACTTCGACCTTTATTGATAGGCAAACGAAAAGAGACACCATACTTTTCGATGGGCGAAATCCAAGAGAAAACCAAAAGGAATACCTTGATTTTTTTTCATAATTTACAAAGTGAGAGAACACGATTGAAAATCGATTTTTAATGTTTTTCTGCATAATAAACATTAATTCATTTTTTTGTCATGCGTGACGTATTTTTTCCTTGAAACTTTATAGTTTTCCACGCCAAGTCGTTAAAACGGATTTGGATTACGATAACTCGTGTCAGGGATATGTTTTATCAAGAAATCGACGTCCGAAAATTTTCAGGCTCCGCAATTCCTATAGTTTTCCGAATTTCCGAAAATCCTTCGGCCAAAAGTTGTTTCCCTCCAAAACCTACGTGTTCACCAAATTTCATCGAAATCGCTGACTATGAGGGACAGGAGTGTCACAGTTGACGTGGAATCGCCCCTATGTAAGAAAATCGCGTGACTTTAGGCCTTCAAAGGTTCAGAAAATGAACAATCTCTTCGTTTACCGCAAGTCATGTTATCGGCCGAAGCCCACCATTCCCAACCGAACAGTCTGGTACCAGTCGCGTTGTAGCAAAAGCATCTGCGGGGAAAAAAGTTAAATCGAGTTTTGTTCAATGTTCGTGTCTATTTTACGGTGTACCTGCCGTTGAGCTGCTCTCCCTTGCATTGAACAGGTCGCCAGTAGTTGTCATCGGTACAATTTGGCGACCAAAGATCACCTCCGCTTGTGTATTCGCTGCAGGTTCCTTAACGGGGAAAAAAAAAGTAATGTGTTTGATGGAAAGTAACGAATTATCGGTTACCGAGGTTGTGTGATCGAAACGCACCGTTCTCTCCGCACACGATTGTCGTGTGATACCCAACTAATATCAAAGCACCGACGACGTAGAGCAGAGTAGCTGTCATAATTGATCTTTACAATCTCACAGAATCAAACTGATTCAATTTTACGGTCTATTCTCACAGCTGTTCACAAACATTTTAACCGTAACTGAAAACTTTGTGGTTCTGATAAAGCTGTGCACCCATTTTGCTCGAATGACGAACAGATTATCTAGATGCGATATCGTGTATCAGAGTCTTATCTATTCATTCGCGACGTCTTGTAGGATTTTCTTCAAATTTTATTGCCTTTCTGTGCGAATCCGCTAGGGTAGCGCGATATCACGGACCCACGTCGACATACCGGAAGTGATTTACTCGCTATGGAAGAAACAATGAAAGTGAGGAGTGAGAAATCAATGACTACACTGATAACTATCTTCAAGGTAATATATTTTATTACAATTATTTAGCATAATTTACATGCCGATCTTTATAATAATTACATACAGCTAGGAAGGTCCGTATTACTAGGATATGATCATGTTTACTTCAGTTGATTAACTTATCACTCTATTGCACTCCAATTAGTTATCCACACGTAGTGTAAGAGATAAGAATAAATTTTTATATCTCCATTCAATATATAAACAGTCTGCAAATGAATGCTAAATTATAACTTTCGAATCGAATTTAGCGAACTGTATTGCGATAATATACTGTGTCTGTATATCATATTTACAAAATTTACACCATACACGGGTAGAAAAAACGCTACTTCGAAAATAAGAGGAAGAAGTCGTATCATGTCACACTATAATTGACGCACCCCACATTTGTGTACGTTTTTACCTAAGTAGTTAAAACAGGTGTGTCAATCATCAAGTTTTTCACTTTTTCTACATGTATGGTGTTTCAAAGTTCGCTTACGTAATGACAAAAGGTCGAATTACAGATGCGCTGAAAGGGATTGAAGAAATTGGAAATATTTTCAAATTATCATGGTTCTAGCCAGCTCAATTGGCAGTGTTTGAAGTATCAAAAACAAAATATATATATTTAAATTTCACCAATAAATATACCGTCCGGGTGAGACTAAGTCCCGCACGATAATTAGTACTCGACATACCCCTGCCACGGTGCCTCCTGGTTGCCAGGCGCGAAGACAGTTCCTTGTCTCGGGAGAGTGGCTCGAGATCTTTCTACCACTGGTGGGACGTGAAACGCGCTGGTTCCCGAAGATGGCGACAATTTAAGTTGAGCAACGGACTCGGTCGGTCTCGTGAACAGATAGTTCCTCTGCGACGACTGCAGGTTCGCGTCCTTCTCGAGCTGTCTTTGAATCGGCAGTACAAAGCCGCTCGGCGAGTTCGACTCCTGGGTCAACGGAGGCGTCAGTGCCTCGTTGAGGGTGACGTCGTACTCGCTCTCCGGAATATCCTGAAGCCGATGAAAGGCGTCGCTCGGTCGTCGATCCCGCAAGGACTCTTCATCGGCGGAGGACGCCGATTCCTCCCGGTTAGCATCTTCCTGGAGGTCGCTCGGGGAGTCCTCCTTCTGGAGTCTTCGTGACTGAGGCCTGGCCTCGACCCCCTCGTCGGCTGCCTCGTCCTTCGACTGAACCGTTCTGTAAGCATCGTAATGCTGTCTCCTACCGCTGTACTCCGCGTTATCTTCCGAGTTCACCCTCGCCGAAAACCTCACGTCCTTTCTGTCGTCATCCGGTCTCGGCTCTACCCTCGATCCGACTTGTTTTAGGCCCCTGGGGTTGGGATTCCCACCTCTCGACGGGAGGAAGGGCCGCTTGACTATGCGCAACGTGGTCCTCGGCGACGATGCCGGCAGCTCTTCCGGCTCGTCGTAGTACTCGGAGGAGCTCTCCGTGTAGTCGATTGCGGCCGTCTTCTGAAGCCCGGTCTCCGACTTTTCGTACTTCTGGCTCCCACGGCCCGCTGGTAGGGGACGTGACGATGGTTCTTCGGGGGCGACTTCGGGCTCTGAGTGCCTCTGCTCTGTCTTCTCCCTCGAGTCTTTGACCCTCGGTTCTTCGTCGACGTCCGGATAAGCTTCGACGTCGTCTTCGTCCTCGGGCTTGAAGAAGGTCTGTGCGGGAGCGTCTTCGATGGTCTTTTCCATTCTCGGACGATAGAAGTTCGGCTTCTTTATGGGCTCGCTCTGGGCTATCGATGGCGGTTCTCGGTCTCTGTCTCGGGCCAGGAAGGTACCTCTGACCCCCGACGATGTTGGCCTCTCTGCAGAACGACTGGGATATTGAACCGCGGGTCGCTCTGTAGTCGGGGCTGTCGTAGTTGTGCGATCGACGGGTCTGTCTCTGTCGTACGTGTTTAGTCTGTCACCTCGTTCGTACTGTCTGTCTCTCTGGCGATCCGGACGCTTCCTAGGCTGCACTTCGGTCTCATCCTCGTCCTGATATCGGGTCCTGAATTGAGGTGTTCGAACGGTTAGTGAAAAGTAAGAACAGCGGACGTTGTCTGGGTTGTGATTCTGTGAGTTTGTTTTGTGTGATTTCCTAGAGTCTCTTCGGCTTCTACGTGTTCGATCTGTACTCCGTCTCTACGTTGATGAGATGATGAAGAGATTGTGGCCAAAATTGTGTCGTGTACGTTACCTTACCTGTAGTTGCGATCACGGTCCCGTTCCCTTTCTCGGTCCCTGGTGGTTTCCCTCGCGTCGTAATTAGTCTCTTTGTCTCTGTACGCCGGCCTCCTCCTGGCGGGTCTTCGGGGTCTTGGGTCTACTTCTTCGTCGAGATAATCGCTGTCGACTGGGTCCGGTCTCCTCCTCGGTTCTTCTGTAAAAAAAAATAATAAAAAATTAAAGTGGTTTCAAGACCTGTAATACAATTATCAACAGCGTTGGAAGGATAGTCGCTAATGTATTCAAAATAATGTTCATAATCACCAGCAGGCGTTGGGACGGCAGCACTCGACGAGACGTTGTACGCATATTTATTCTTCTCGGACACCGGCACGGGTCTTCGGATCTTCGGGGGCGCTCTGGGTCGGGCATAAACCGAAGTACTCGGTGCTGCCGGTTTCACCAGCCCACTGGTACCCCCTGGTCCAGCCGGAGCCGGATCCTTGTCGTCGTAATCGTTCCTGTATCTGAAAACACTTAAAATTAGTTGCTAGTCGAATGCGCTCAAAGTCTGGACTAATAGGAGGACAAGCAAGGTCCAATATGGCGGACGCTGCTCCACCTCGCGACTTTACGCTACTCGTTCCACCGACTGGATCCTAAATTAGAAAGCATCGAAGATCCCGTCGCTTTTCTAGGATCGAATTTGTAAGATGATGATTTGTTTTCATGACCGTGAGCTGTGAAATAAATGAAACGACGCCATTATTGAATCGCGCATGCGCCAGACTCACCTTTTGTCAGAATATCTTCTGTCGTCGGTGTCCCTGGGGGAATCCCTGACCCTGGTATCGGGCGCTTCTTTCTCGTCCGGATAGACGTCGGGTTCCGGCTCGCGGGTCCTGTCTCTCGCCAACGGTCTTGCATCTTCGTCGTACTGGTCGGTCACCGGTCTCCTGCGGTTCGGTCTAGCCGCTGGTACTTTTTCCCGGTCCTCGTACAGCGGCCTCTGATCTGGATTATCGCGTTCCCTGTGTCTGACGGCCCGGTCCCTCTCCGGTTCCCTGTAATCCCGTTCTCGATCGCGCTCGCGGTCTCTCTCCCTGTCGTGCCTGAAGCTTCGATCGTCGTACTCGTAACCGTCTCTTCTGTCGTAGCCGCGCGGTCTGGTCCTGTCGTACTCCTCGTCGTAGTACTCGTCGTCGTAGTAATCGTACGCCGGCCTCCTCCTGAAGGGCGGTCGCCTTCTGCGGTTCGTTTCCCTGTCTCTCAGAGGCGGTCTCGCCGCCGGAAGCACCGGGGCTACCGGAGGCGGCGGAGGCGCCACAGTCGATGTGGTCGTCGTCGAGGTTGTCGTGGTCGTTGTGGCCTGGTACAGGGCGTCATTTCTGTGCCAGTATTTCTTAGAGTTCGCGCAGTCCACCTCAGACGCGAAATGACATATGAAAGTCTTCTGATCGAACGCTGTGAAATTGGCGCATAGGAAATCGTACCGTGTTCCGTAGAGGCAGTGGTGGTACACCTGGCGGAGGAAAAAATGAAGAAGCCCACAATGTCAGAACGCGAGAGATTGATCGTTTGATAATCGAGTCGAATAATCCTACCTGACACTTGTGCTCAATGCTGGCGTAAAAGCCGTCGTGAAGACCGTCGCATTTGAAGTTTATTTCCTCCGTAGGAACGGTGCTGTAGAACGGATAAGAGCTCAGATTGAACCCGTTCAATTCCCTGGGGAGGTTCGGGTCCCATATATAATCGATTTGGGGAATACCGGTGAGAGTGTGACCGGTCGTCGCGTTCACATCGGTAGACACGGTCGTTACCTGAACGAGATTTATGACCATGAATAAAATTACAGATTTAAACTATCTTTGTTTCTGTTCCGCAGTTTTTTACGTTCTTAGAAAAAATCTTCGATTCCTTCAAGGTTGAAAATTGGATCGATCATAAAAAAAAACTTACTTCAGGCTCTTCCGGCTCTGGTTCTTCCGTGGTCGTCGTCGTCGTCGAAGTTGTGGCTATTTTGAACTTGGGACGAGGAGGTTTAATAGCTGCCGAACCCGCCGCTAAGAGCACGAGCCCTGTGGGAATATCGGGGATAATTGTGAGGAACTATCGAAATGAGCGTAAAATTTAAGACAAGGAATCTCACCGTAGATCAGTAGCAGAATCTCTATCCTTTCTCTCATGTTGTTTCAACTGGAATAACAAAAAGGAAACCGATAAAAGAAAACCGCGAAAACGAAAGGAGAGTGATATTTATTTTTATTAAAATTTCTAGCCGTCGAGTCCCCGCGTCCGACGTCTACGATGGCGGGCATATCAACTGCAGACGCGGGGATCATTGACACCTGCCCAATGCCCGATGTGTTAAGCCACCAGGTTCTTAACCGTTAACCGTCTGTTGCGGTTTACAATGAGTTCTGAACGGTTGATAGGAATACAACAAAAGCTAAGCGAAGGATCTCGACCGTTGATAGAGATTCTTCGGGAGTCATCACTTGGCAACAAATGCCAATCGCCAAGATTTATGTAACGCTTTTGCACACCGTGCAGAGTTCGAAAACAATTAAACGGGTTCTGCCAAGTTTTTGTACCATAGTCCGATTTCTATTCGGATGAAAATTTTTTCACCATCGTTCTGGTCGGAAGACGAGGATGAAACCAGATAAACGATCCAGTCAGAAATCGCCTCTGGGCGTGAAGCGGTATCTTCGCGGACCTTTTCGAGGAATCGTCACCACACATGGATCCGATGTTCGAAACTCGAACTTACGATGTCAAGGGCGTTATTTTTACCGTCAATCAAGGAGTGGGTATATGGAGCGAGGAAAAAACGGTCCATCCGTGATGATAGACTGCGGGGAGTCCCCCGCGCGAATGTATGATGACATTTGACGACGATCGCAAGATGTGACGGAAGTGTGCGAGGAATGAAAACGGTCACATAGCAACGAGGCTTCGGGGCCATTGCGAAAATATGTGCGCGAGTTAATCGGCCCAGGGTCCGAGAGGCATAAAGGCGACCTTCTGCAACTTTAACCAGCTATGTATATACGATGATAAATATATACCAAAGTATATTTAGTGTCCGTAGTGAAAGTGTTTCCGCGCTAACGCGTCGTTAGCTATGTACGACTAGTTGTCCCAGCTGTGTGTGTTCGGGGCACCTCATGATTTTCTGCATATAATCGATATGCCAACGGTTCCATAACTAGATACCTACTTCACTTGTATCACACTTTAGCACGTGCCAATAGTTTGCAGCGAGCGACATTTTCGATGATCGATGATACACAGATGGGGACAAACGATTCTCCGAGTTTCTACCTTTCATCAAGGTCGATCGACGATCGTAAGTCGAAAGAAAGGTGCGGCGCGGTGCAGAGTTGCAAATGTCGCACAAACACACGCTAAGCGTGGTCATTATTCAATAATGCAGAATTTAAATGCAACCCGTGATGATCACGATTGTTTTTTCCGTCCACGGTCTGCGCGGACGAAAACCGGTATCTCACCGTGCCTCGCCAATCCCAACATACCGATGGAGAATAAATAGCGACAAACAAAGTCCGCATACAATTCGACCATATCTCAATACGTTAATGTCCCAGCAAGAATTTCAGGGCCAGTTGGGGAGGCGCCTCACCGGTCTCCCCCATGGCGACAAAAGACCAAATTATTATTCATGCAGGGTACATGATGCACCGGGGAACGAGTGGTGTCCTTAAAAGGATCCGAAATGGTAAAATGCACCATCACGAGGAAGCAGATTGGTCAATTAGCGTCCCTGTTATCCTCGGATGTATGTCTAGTTGAGAAACTCGATTTTCTAGTACGTTGAACAAAGAGGTGATCATATTAATATTGTGATATTTATGAGCGTGAAGAAATACACCTGTGTTCAGGTTTGTGGAATAACTGTATTATCGTGTAAAATGGAAAATTACAATTTCAACAAATTTCCACCAGCTACGATATCATCGCAGTCCGCGTACTGCGTTGCTATTCACGGTTACACACCATGAAAATTCCGACCCAGGCAGCTCGGACACGTACGCGGGAGGGTGTTATGTGTTTGTGAAAGTAAAATCGGTTTTAGAGATTGCGTAAGGTTTCGGTTATAATATATATAGTCCCTGATCGCAGACAGAAGTCTGCAGCTCCCGGCTGGAGGCTCGGGGTTTTACAATGTAAATCGAGACTACGAGCCAGACATTTTTTCTTGTCCTCTTCTCGCTGTCGTCGTTCAATTTTAACCAGCTCGTTACAAAATGGCATCTGTTTCGAATCGGGATTAGATACCTTTTACGTAAATAGACACAAAATTTCACTATCTTCTCCGTAGATCCGCATCGTCGTGCACACAAACACTGATCCAACACACCTACGTACGAATTGAGCCTGAACGATTTTCTCCAACGTCTTCACCACCTTCTCTCTCTTTCTCTGTTTCTATTTCTCTCTTCCGATGACACGCTTATTGCCTCTAAATGTAACACCTGTCAACAAATTTGAAGACTAGAAAATGGTAGATGTGTAAAAAATAATGTTAATTATTATTTATATCGTCGACGGACGTTGTTAATCCGCACCTTCACTTTTAACCACCTCTTCTTGTCAATTGACGACGACATGAATAAAAGAGAGGAAAGACAAATATATCGTCGAAAGAGATAGCGGGATGAAAGGTATAGTTCGATGAAACCTTTGTTGAATTTATATTCAAAGATCCAGTTCATTTTGACTATACCTATTGTCGATCGCATTTCGCAGAGCTCTTGGCGTTTCACCAGTGGTGAGAATATCGCAATCGAAAGTGAGGTGTACCTGAACTGTTTGGCGAATGTATAGAGTTATGTACTGGGCCGTATGTAACGTGAATACGAAAACTTTACGGAGCAGAGAAATGGGATTGAGAATACGAACCTTGTCCTCTCTTTATCCAGCGTTGAAATCCACTATTCCGCCATTAGTTTTCTTTCTTCACGTCCAACGGATCGGTGCACTAAATATATTCAGCGGTATATTTCACGAATGAGAAAGGCTGCGGTGTGTTGCTTTTTTTTCTAACTTTACCCAATTTAAAAGAAAATAAAGAAACTGTGCATTCGGGATAAAAAATTTGGGATAGGTAATAGATATCGTTGGCCAAGAAAATTTGACTTTGAACCACTCGATCGACGCGATTTAAAGACCGCAATGAGAAAATATCTGAATTCAGACTTTTGATAGAACGTCTGGGACTCGCGGTACCAACTAAAGACTACCAGCTCCAAGTGGAAATTCTTCGAGTCTACTTGATCGTACGGACTACAGAAAGCTTTCTCGTCCAGCTGAGTGGGGAACACTCGACGACATGGGCGCAGAAAGTTACTTCTTGCGGGACGTACTGGCTATGAGCTGATCTTACAAAATCGGTAACAAAGGCGTCGGAGAACGCGAAACAGGATACGACGATACGACAATATCTCGTTGTTATTCGAACCCTGAACGAAACAAAAGTGGGAAGTTTGTTTTCGTGGTTCAAAAAGGGGACAAGATCAGGTTGATTTTTTCAACATCATCATAATTTGCTGAAAAAAAAAGAAAAAAAAAATTGAGAAAGGTTCAGAATTCAGCAACCTTGAAGCAGCGTGTGGGCAGACAATATTATCGACGGACTCGGATAACTTTCTGATTCAAGTGCGTTTGGGGAATTTCGAAAGACATTTTCTAAGAATAATTATGATACCTGGAATATTTTTGGGTGAAATCCGTACGAGCCACGTCGTATGACCTATACGATACGACCGTGAGGATTTTATTTAAAAATTAATAATCCGTCACCAGTTGGAAGAATTGTAAAACGAGTTATTGGAAATATCAAATATGTTATCTAATAACGCGGAGTTATATTATTCGAATTTGAATTCAGGCCCTGAACAGCGCTCTCTGTGAGCGAGACCGTCGACCACACGCTGCTGCAGGCTAGTGAGGGACCGGTTCAGTTTCGTAGAGATCCGTTAATTACAGTAAATGTTGACCGCTAAGGTATAAATAGATTTATTCAATTAAAAATGGATAGACTTAAGATAATTATACAGTAATGGATAGAATATCAACGAATAATCTATGTAATACTTTTAACAGGTGGGAGATTGGATATAATAAATTTTCTTAATCATCGAAACTCTATTATAATAAATTTATACGATTTTGGTAGTACCGAGGCGAATCATCACACCACTATCTTCTCTGATCACAAGATTGCGCCGAATCGATCACGATACTGAGCCGAAGCTCCGTCGGTAATCGGCCCCCGTCGGTAAGCGTTCCACACAAAGCGATTTCTCTATCCTCAAACGGATCGTCTTCACGCCTCCGAGTCGATTGTGAGATCGGCTTCGATCTCCTCAGGGGTTCTGAGATCGATGGCGAAACGTTTTTTGATACTGCCAGCGGTTTCGTCGGCCTTCCCTTGCGCCTTGACGTTGATGCTGTATATCTGAAAGGCGTGAGCGAGCGAGTAGGTGAGCTGCCTGGCGTGGTGCCTCGACTCGCAGACGAACCCGTGACACTCGAACGGCGATATTCCGTGGACCTGGCCGCCCTCTCTGACGACGATCATCGAGAAGACCCTGGTATATACGAGGTCCTGGACCCCGTAGGATATGGTGTCGATGGAGAACCTCCTCGACACGCCACCGTCGTGGCGTTTCTTACCGAGCGGTAAAAGTTCGACGCCCTCTTTGCCCACGACCAGTTTTATCAGCGGTAGTATCGTCCCCGTCGGTAACGACCTCGCGGACGCGACCATGTTATCGACGGGTTTCCTGGTGTGCTTTATTCCCCAGAGGCCCCGGGCGTCGTGGGAGCCGAGGTACTTGACGTGAAACGTCTGCGGCAACTCGGGAGGGGGGGTCTCGAATCCTTTGTTTTCGAGCGCCATCTTCGTCTTGAATTCCTCGGGTAACGACTCGCCGTCCTTTTTCACGGCCGGGTATGAACTCGACGGTTTTTTAACTTTCAGGTGATACTCGACGACGTTCGGTATGCTCGGAGGCTCGTCGACGACTGACGACTCTCCCGTATTTATTTTACCCTTGGCTATAGACTCGGACCTGGTATCGCCGCTTCCTGTATCC
The DNA here is from genome assembly GCA_018257835.1 of Euura lappo. NCBI lineage: Eukaryota > Metazoa > Arthropoda > Insecta > Hymenoptera > Tenthredinidae > Euura > Euura lappo. The sequence continues at coordinate 48,638 of JAEUYN010002107.1, read as the reverse complement.
GGTGGGGCTATGGTTGTGTTTTCGTCATTCACCTTCCCTGCGCCGTCACGGTCTCCCGCACCTGTGCCTCCGGCCCGTTCCCCCGCGACAGAAGGCTTTCGGTCGTCCGCGGCGTTCGAGACGAGCGCGTTGCGAAGAACCTTGCCGTCCCTCTTCGTGAAGCCAAAGTCCTCCTCTTCCATCTCGATCAAGGTCGGGCCGAGCCTCACCTTGTGGAGGATGAGAGAAAAGATAAACGATTACTAAAATGACGGCACCACCTTTGAACCGGAGGCTCTATCCGGTCATCGTAAAGCAGAAAGTGAGGAAGGCGATGTACCGTATTGTTACGCGCGATGCGAATTCGACTGGGCAGCCCGACTATCGCGACGACGATAATTAGTATCCAAGATATCGGTTATCAGGTTATCATTTGTTAACTGCGAGATAACGTTCCCCAGATTATCCGGGGACTCGTGTGAGGCGCTGCGCAGCGAATCGATCACTCGAATGTCAATTCAAAGAAAGTTACCGTACACATAGCGTCGTATTATCGTGAAATATGTGGGTACGAGGGAAAAAATTAAAAGTTTGAAGGATACGTGTGAACGTTGTACCACGACACGTTTTTAAATGGCGTCATCTCATCTTCAAAGTATTCTCCTCCCTCCCACCGGACTGACTTAACGGTCCTTTTTTTTCTTTTTTTTCTCATCCTATGGAAACAAACAGCTGTTGCGTCAACGGCAGGTCGTTTATACCTGCTCGTGCCGGAGCACCTGCTCAAAGCTACTCCGGGGTCTGGTCAATAATGTAACCGGTATCACCTATATTTGACGTCTTGTCACGTCAAGGTAGCCTGGATTCGATATATGATCGAATCGTATGGTACCATAACGAGGAGCCCGCGGTATACAGATTGTCTCGAAACTCTCGATATTACTGTAAAATACGATGTGCAGTGATCCGTGCAGGAGCCAGTGGTTACCACGATGTATTTTGATCTGGATTGTCATACTCACCTCTTGAGTACGTCGGGGTTCCCTGTTCCTCCTGGTGGGTCGATAATTGAGTCGATCTTTGTACTCTCTGAGGTGTATTTAGTATCGTGACTGTTTACTGGTCGACAAGCCGATCGGTACTCGTCGGCGGATCCGGTGGTCAATTGTTGCCTGTTCAACTGCACCGCTTTGTGCCGGACGGAATTGTGGCACCACAGACCGCCTCCCTCGAGTTGGACATTTGTGAAGGGACAGGTAGATCGAATCGCACACGGTGAACGCGATGACAATTGACAATGATACACGATAACTAACTCTTGTAATTGCACCGGCAACAGGAAACGGAAGTTGACGTGATACATCCTTGGGTGATGACCCATGCGTGAATATAACACATCTCGCAATACCGACACGTTCACCAGCTACGTCAGCTACGTGCTTCCGATACCAGTTCTGTATTCGAACGAATGGCATTCCACGCTTTAATCGCGAAGCTGAACTCTGCTGATATGGCAGATGAAGAGTCCAGTTTCGAGCCATAAGACGTTGAACCTGTGTGACGACTTTTAGTTTCCTACGGAAATAATCTCTCAACAAACATCGAATCAATCGGTGGTTGTTTACTCCGCGACGAAAGTTGTTAACCATTGATGAAAACCCCTGAATTATTATTCGTGACACGTATCTTCTTCGACTGTTCCTCCCGAGTGACACGCATGTAATTTATGAGCAATTTTATTCATGGACTGTAAAATGGCTTTAGATTTTGCAACTACAACAAGTTTTGACCACAAATATTTGCTGATTTTTTCTGGAAATTCGTCGAGGTTCAAATCTAGTTTTCCCGCGTTGGGCTGTACAGCATGATGAATGATTATTGGAACACAAAACAGTATTTAGAAAAAAATAGCCAGCTCGTTTTGGGCGATGCTTCTTGAAGCGGTGGAGCCCCCCCTTAACCGGGTTACGGATCGTACGTCCATACGAGACACAGTCAGTCGATATATTCGTCACGTCGCATACGCACACCGTCAGTAATTTTAATTGCGATATGTCGAGCCCATCTGACAGTATAATGAGAGTTCTAATTATTATTCGAGTGGATAATCAAGGTCAGTATATCGTCGAGACCGTAGCGTGGTCAAATTTCATGATTCATTTAATGATATAAAAACAAATGACTCGGAAACATGACCGTTAGAAAACTTCGTATGTATGTATATACACAACAAATCTAGATTATACATATCTTCATGTCGCTATTTTGTTTTTATCTTGTCGTTTTTGGTCCGTACGTATAATCTCAAGACCTTTTCTACTTCAGATTGATGTCATCTTCATTATGATTAACTGCCGTGGTTTTGTATAATTTTACTCGTACTATCCCACGATACTATATGATTTGAATATGTATACCAAACCGGGCAGTCGGTCGGTTTGACCGTTAAGAAATTCTCAGTAATTTTTTTTTCTTTTTTTTTTTAAGTTTTTTTGTACTCGATGCTTGCTGGTTTTGGTATATCTGCAAGCATCTGAATCAATTAGGCCAGAATTCCGTCACTCGTGGTTTCCCCCGCCGATGGATACCCCGAATTGTGATTAATTGATAAAATTTGGTATTTCGTATATAGGAAGTCTTGGCGTACGCCTTGGTTATTCAGGGCGCACAAAACGATCGTCGGCACACAAACCGCGTTGACCTGCGCGTGGAGGATGCGCCGTAGGCCAGATCGCCGCTACTTTCAAAATTCGAACGTCTCAGGCTCCAGTAACACCCGGCCGTATCGTACCCACGTCATGGTGGCACCGCGACGTGACGATGTGCACAACGTTCTGAGACTCGTTGTCCATTGCTTTTTTAACGCTCGGACAGAGCAGACAGTGTCGTGGACAACGTTTCGTACAGTCCTGTCGCGAACCGGTGCAACGGGGTCATAAACAACAGGGATAATACGGCGAATACATCGAGATGAGACTGTGCCCAAGTTTCCTCATTTTAATAGCCTGCATCTCTTGCTCTTGCTCCGCGTCCTTCGATTTCGATGACAGAAATCGAACGGAACATGGCCAAGTCGAGTCTCAAAGTGGTCAGAAATTCGGATCGGATCCACTAACCGATCGGACCGAAGTGGTAGCAGGCGAAACAACCGTCGAAACACTCGGTCAAGGTGAGTAAAGTGGCCGTGAACGGACGTGAGTTGTAAATCGCTGGCTCGTCGTAGATAACGGTTCCGAATTGGTCAACCGTCTCCACCGCGAGACCAGGCTCTGTTGTTGAAGTAAGAAGATGACAGAGGCCTGTTCAAACGGAGTTTTCCCGCAATCCAAATGCCCCGCGATGGTGTGCCGATGTGGCCACGAGCAGATTCCGTCACTTTTCACTTTCCGTTGACCAAATCGAGCTTGACAAGCTCTAATGGAAAGATCACTTTTGGTTGTGGCCAAACCGCGAATTAGCGCGTCCTACAAAAGAGATGCACCATCTCAGGTAGCACGAACCAAGATGAATCGCGTCTCTCGCTCTTGAGACTTGATTGTAAAAAACAGACATAGTCAGTCGAAAATACGTCCCACTTTGACCCAGTATTCGTATTCTTGTTGAAAGAATTATCACAACGAAGTGAATATATTCGCAGGCAGAGAATTGGCCCAGGGAAGAACGTTTGCCATCAAGAGATTGCAGTTCATGCTCCTTCCAGTCATGTACAAGATGGGAGTGATGACCACCCTGCTGGTCGTCCTCGTCGCGGTGTCTTTGAAGAGCTTGCTGATCGGTAAGTAATCCTGGTTGGTCTGATTCAGTTTCCTTCCATCGATCTCAACCTCAATCTCGAAAATGTGTGTCTTTAAAACAGGCGTGATTCTGCTGGTATTGAAAGTGGGCGGCATCTTCGCGAAGTTTCATCAACCGTATCAGCAAGTGCAGGCACCGGTTATCCACGAGCCGGCCTGGTCCCCGTCGTGGTCACCACCGCAACCGCAACCAGTCCACGTCCACATGCACTACGACGATTTACCTCACGGCCCTCCAACCCACGACCATTACGACCGTCAGGGACAGATACAAGAGCAGGTCTATTCGGGTTGGGATCGTTCGCCGCCTTCCGGTCCGTATGCACAGACCCTTGCGATAAACAGTCAGGGTCAATACGTGTACAGGGGATGATTCAGTGATCGAGAACTCTGTCTCCAAATCCCGGTGACTTGACCTTTCGGATTGGCCTGCAATACGACTAACAAAACTTCCGATTCCTCATTCGTTGCGATTCATCCCATTCGGGATCGGGTACTAGACGATCAATGAATTCGCAATTGGAGGAATAAACCGAAGCCAGCCAATCCGACCTCTCGAGAAATCGGGATCGACGTGATACCGTCATGAATAATTTTTACTTTTTAAGAAGAAATAAAAATAGAGTTGAGAAATAGGAAGTAGAGTTCAAATCTAGTTTTCCCCACCTTGGGCTGTATAACGCGTTTTTTGGAACACAAAACAGTATTCAGAAAAAAAAAATAGCCTGCTCTCTGTGACTCGACACTTCTTGTGGCTACTTAGAGCGGTGGAGCCACCATTAATTATTAGAAAATCCCTTCTTTACCGACTCACGTTCTATATGACCACATACTAAGTTAAGAATTATAGATAGGATTCTTGAGGCATCACGATATACAAGTTACGTCGAATCAATATTGTAGATACATGCATTGACACATACCAGATACAGATGTAGATACAATATTACGGATCGATTGAATTATAAACAATGATAACTTTGCTTATACCAAACTGTGTTAAACAATAGTGACAATATGTAGTTATAGATATGTCTATGTGTGCAGTATTATTAATATTGTAAATGCTATTTATTTATTTATTTATTATGTAGATAGAAAATTGTCAGCTATCATAAACGACGCAAAGTGTAAATCATTAAAGTTATTCCACAGTTTCAGTAGTTGGCTACTTGATTATTAATAAAACATCCTAATACGACGCCGATCTCTTCAAAATCAAAAGACGATCAAAATACGATGACTACTGTGTCAATTGAGAGTTTGTCAAATCAACTAAAACGATTATTTGAATCTCCCGGTTCCCCTCCTGGCGTCTAACTACATGATTATCCAAAATGGCGGTGTGGTCGATGAATGGGGCGCAGACTAGAGTGTCACGTTCTACAATCACGTGACATTCAATGGTTTGGTGAGTCAGTTGATCGCAGTATGCCAGTCGTATGCCATACGCACTTCTTGATATGCAATTCACTTTCGATTGAATCATTGCATCTGTGGTCTGGCACGAGACACGACGAGTCATAAATACAAGAAAGAAGAAGAAGAAAAAAAAAGGTCCGAGTTTGAATAAAACTGGGGTAATTCGAAGACCCAGCATTGTTGACACACGGTTGAAACCATCAAAACCCCCGATAGGGAGTTGGTCGTGGTTACTCGCGGAGGTGCCATCCCACCGTGTCCCGGTGCGGAGCAGTAATAAACGAAACACCGTGGATATAAGCAACGATAAATATACTGCGGGATCGTGGAGTCTGCGAGCGATAACATGTCTACGGCATTGTTGGCCGTATTTGCAGTTATATTATGCATCCTATTCCGAATCCTGAACGTCAACAGTGCACCTCAGAAGCCGGTCATCGTGTGCAACGATGAATCATTCCTCGCTACGATCCTGAAGATCGCACCAGTCCTCAGAGACCCGTAAGTCTAAAGTCACTCTCGTTTCACTCTACGATGCTCCAGTGCCTCCAGTAATTTTCCATACCATTGTAGCTTTTAGTTTCACCATCGTCAAGCTACACGCTCGAACGCTCTAACGGTGTCGGTAACTTACCGACCGACATCTGTCAACGCGCTATTTTGAATATTTCTGATATTTTCTGTTTCGACGATTAACACTCGCCTGTTACTATTCCGGTATTTCGAAACCGTGCGAGGTGTCAATGATCGAATCTACGCCCTGACTCGTCCCGATTGGTCCCGTGATCGTGACATCACCGATCCGTTAAGGCGAAATCAAGGTCACGTGACCTCGATACGAGGCTGATGATTTACACTTGGAATATTCAAAGGCTATTTTCTCAGCCAAAACACATTCGATTGATGTGAAATTGATATCAGTGACGTAGAAGAACTTAACGAAGGGCCTGCCAATCGTGGATTTTCGAAAATCGAGACGTAATAACAGTTTTTTAACAATATTGTTCTGTAATCCAAGGAAGTGCTGCCTGTCTCCACGAGGGGCAGCACCTCCTTGGGTTACGGAACAATATTGTTACACAAAATTCTGATTATGTCTTTCGATTTTTGAAAATCCAAGACTCTTAGGCCCTTCGTTCAGTTTTTCTACGTCACTGATATCGATTTCACATCAATGGAATGTGTTTTGACTGAGAAAAGAGCGTTTTAAAATTCCAAGTGGAAATCATAGGGGTCACGTGACTTTAATTTCACCTTAAACTGATCCAACGTCGATTCTAGTGACGTTATTGCGGTCGATATAAACGCGCGAAATTGAAAAAGTGAAAACTACGCAATGACTGAAAATTCTTCGAATACGTTGATCTTGATGAACTGTACTCGTGCGTTATCGCGTGACGTGACTAACCTACAAAAATCCACAATCGTTGATCACTCTCGATCACGTGATATTGAGATCGTGGCCTAAGCTGAAATCCCGCCCTCGGCCGCAAACTTTGTTCATTTTTTTCGTTAAAAATAACTTTCAGAACTGTTCTTTCAGTCCTAAATCGTGAAGTAGGATATTTTCACAGTATAATAAGTCTGAATGACAAATAAACTGATGAATAAACACGATTCTAGAAGTTTCAAAAGCGCGGCTATACTGCATTTGTTAGTTCGAACCAGAGGGCAGGTCAGTCTCCCTTCGATCCCAATCGCAAATGATTTGCACTGCTTTTTCAAAATGTTCACATCAGTCCCGCAATAGGTCTAACGATTATCATAACAAAAATTAGAAGGTAGTTGAATATTTGGGTACTTTATTATCGCAGGTACAAGCCAACCAGGCTGTGGGGCTTCAGCGGACACGTCCAAACAATAATCCACAGTATTATCGGAAGGGTTCGATGTCCTTGGCCGATTGGTAAAAGGGTGTACATCACTCTGTCGGACAACACGACATTGACTTACGACCTTTACCAGCCTCTGGCCAACGATCATCAAGGTGAGCTTGTGGGTTTTTTTTTCTCTAATTTTCCATGATTAGGTTCATGGTTTTATAAAAAACACTGTCTCATGGTTCAATATTGACCCATACGTTCACTCAGACTTGCGCTAGACGTGATATTATTAAAAAAACTTTGCTGTCCATGCGTATCTTGACGCATGAAATTTTTATCAGTTAGCTAATACATTATATTTTGCACGTGGCACGTGCACTCGACCTTGTAGATATGCTTTTATGTCAATTTTTATTGAACAGTTTCTATCATTCTTGGATGAGAGTTTGCTGAATGTAAAAATTGCTGTCTCAATTGTATTTATGCTGTCCTGTCCCATCGATCCACTTGATCGCTCCGGTTTCGAGATTACAGATAATTCAGAGATTATGTGCACACGACACAGATAAAAACCGAACCCTGAACTCTACCAGACTCATGACGAACTTCAATCCACCACGGAGCCAAATATTTTAGCATGCTCGTGATTTCGTGATTATGAAAGTTTCTCACTTTTTACCGTATGATGATGAGAACATCAATTCCGCTTCCCTTGTGCCGAAACTTGAGTCTTCTTGACGTGTTTTTTGAATAAACGACTCAATTACCTGGTCGCATATCACGTTCCCTCTAAGGAGGATCTTTATCGGCAAGCTGCAACGCAATGTGAGCCGTAATTCACCTCTGTGTATTTTATCATACCGATTCAGATGACGTTACGATAGCGATCTGCCCCGGTATCGGAAACAGTTCGGAGAGTGTCTACATTCGTACCTTTGTACACTTTAGCCAATGTCACGGCTACCGCTGCGCAGTACTGAACCACGTCGGCGCGTTGTCTAGCGTCAAGGTCACAGCGCCGAGAATATTCACGTATGGTAAGATATCGAGCCCCCGATCGGCGAGTATCGACTCTGAAGCGTTGTTTGAATCGGTCCAACAGGCCACACGGAGGACTACCACATCATGCTCCAGAACCTGATCGAGAAACAGCCCAACACTCAAATAGTGTGCGTGGGGTTCAGTCTCGGAGGCAATCTGGTGACCAAGTACGTGGGGGAGAAGGGCAGCGGCAAGCTGTCCAATATCATCGGCGCTATATCAATCTGTCAGGGCTACAACGCGATCGAGTGAGTTTCGGAGATCGGAACCGCTTTTGGGACTCTGTTCTCAACGGCCTCTTTGCTGATTTCAGAGGCACCAAGTTCCTGCTGAACTGGCAGAACTTCAGGCGCTTCTACCTCTACGTCATGACTGAGTCTGTGAAGAACATCATCCTCAGACACAAACACGTTCTGCTTGCCCCCAACGTCAAACACAGACACGGTCTCAACGAGAGAGACATCATCTCTGCGGCGACTCTGCCCGAACTTGACGAGGCATACACGAGAAAGGTAGGTCAAAGATTTCTACCTGCGAACGCAGGCCGTGATACTGAAACTTGGTCTTGATTTTCAACAGATACACAACTTCAGATCGGTGAAAGAATTGTACAAGTGGAGCAGTTCCATTAATTATCTTACAAACATCGCTACTCCGATCGTATTCATCAACGCTCTCGACGACCCTATCGTTCCCGAACAGCTCTTAGAACCCATAAAGGACTTCGCATGTGAGTATAAAAATGATAACTCTTGTTTTCTAGCTCTTCCCTCGCTGCGATTAATTGAGCTAACTCGGATCTGAATTATGTTTCCAGCTAAACATTCCAGCGCGTTATACATAGAACTGGCGCACGGGGGTCACCTCGGCTTCTACGAGGGTGGATTGCTCTATCCGAATCCAATAACGTGGTTGGATCGCACGTTGGTGTCCCTGGTGGGGTCGCTGGCCTTGGCCCACGCGGACAGAGCCATGAAGATGTCTTAACTGCGTTATTTATATACCAGGAGACGTATTTCTCTTTGTGTCTGATTCCAAACGACTGGTCCGCTATTTTTTTCGCAGGAATTTCTCACGTCGGACGTATTTTCGCTGTCTCTTTGTCCTCTGATTTATTTATACCGTACTTATTGTCAATGTAACGTTTCAAATTATGAAAAGTCACGAAAAAATTGGGACAAGTATGGAAAATTTTACTTTCAACAATTTCTACGCTATTTAATTGTCGAAAAAATGAGGTGTGTAGCGTCCCCTTCCGCATTTATTTACACATAAAAAAAAACATTCTCCTTTCCCTCTTTCTCGTTGTCAAAGAAACGCGTAACTCCATAGTTTTACGATAGACTCTGAACACGTTTCGATCGGTTCAATCCTGAGTGTTTAATGATTCGAAGAATTCGGAATCTTCTTCCACCGCCAATGCTTCGCAGCAGTCTTTTTTATTTTCATTTGAATCTCAAAATTGGGGAAACTAGAAAATCTCTTTGTCTCGATGTTTAAAAATTCAATGGTGATCAATAATTATTTAGTGCAATGGCCGAGGAAGAAGGGAAAAGTCAACTCGGATCATTAAATTCTGTTTAATCTTGACTATATTTAAAGTATATATAATACACATAACGCTGGGTAAATTTAGCGATATAGATTTTATTTCGAATTTGCAATATCACAATGTATGAATTATCCCCATAGTTACAAAAAAATAAAAATAAATAAATAAGGCAGACAATAAAATACATTTTATATTTGAAATTATGAGGGTAATTGGTATTTTATTATTGCTAAATTGTGATAAATTTATAGACGAAAAATTATAGAAAAGGAAAAAAAATAATGATTATAAAATGAACAAAAAGAAACGAGTCCCGCTCATCGATTTACTATTAGGTCTAATAATTTATTAATTAACTCTGTTTTTCTTCTTATTTTTGTTTTTTTCTTATAATTTCAATGTTCGTATTATTATGACTATTTATTTTTCATCTTCCTATCCTATCTACTATTGAAAAAAAAAAAAAATTAATTAATAAATAATCCGCCCTTGATAATGATCGATATGATTTATTTTATTTATACATCGATCGGGTATATGTATAGAGAAGAACCAAAAGAAAAAAAGTATACATGTTGGCTATAAACTAAATTGTGATTGATTATGAGGTAAGGTGAAAAAAAAAAAAAAAAATTATAACTAGTTGCTAATTTCTCTGAAAGAAAAATAGATGACAGAAAATACTCATGAAAAAAAAGCTGGTTAAAGTACTAAATGTGTGTTGATATTGTAATATGTGTCATCTATGTCTGTGAGATACTTTAGAGCACAGGTCGTACTGGGTGACTCAAATTTAGAAAGAAACAAGAGTTAAAGAATCAGAGAATAAATGAACCTCAATTTTTCCTATTTAGAATTGTATATTCAAACGCGTTCGTTGTCTCCGTTTTTTTTTTTCTTTCTTTTCTATTCAGCAGATTAAAGTTCTCAAATATCGATTCTGTCGTTCAGATTTTATCAAAGATCGTTTATTTGATTTTTTTTTTTCGCATTTTTGTCTTTATACGAGTCATCCTGTATTATATCTATACCACATAGACGATATACGTACGCAAAGAAAAAAAAAACCCCACAGAAACATGAGATATGTATATTAAATATATGTAATAAAATTGATTAAATATTACAAGTTATATGTGACCAAAAAAAAAAACGAAAAGAAATTATTCTCGAAAGTTGTTATCATATTATATATTATTGATGAAATTATGTTTTGTTATTTTATAATCAATAATCTCGCAATTTGCAATACCACAAAATTATTTCTTTTACATTAATATTATTACTATTATTATTATTAAATAAATATATACTTAGACATTAGAAAACTAGATTTAATATACGTGTATATACTACATTGAACAAAAATATATACATATATCATACGATACAGAGTGTAAGCGTAGTACGTGTATATATAAAATAAAATTGGTATTATCTAATTTGAAGAATTACTATAATCCACAAAATTATATGTTTCTATTCTTATTTATTGCACTTGTTTTTCCTTCTGGTCTGTGTTCTACAATATTCGATCACCATCCACGAGCGATTTCTATTCCTTATTCATTTTTTCATCTATTCACTCTCTTATCTTTCTTTTCGCCAAAGAGAATTATCCGCAGCGTTGGCGGAAATTGAGTGTCAAAGCTCAATCCCAACGATCTTCTTGAACGATATACGCTCCTACAAATCTCAACATTCTAGACTAGGCTAGAAGAAAAAATAAATAAAAATTGATAATCAATACTAATTGCTCAAACGATGATCCTGATTCGTCGAGCTATATATGTACATGTCCATCAAACTTTGCCTGTTCACGTGAAAACAATTTTTATTGTTTATTCCATCATGGATTATTATCTGATCGTGTTATTATAATTATTGTAATATTATGTGGACTGGTGTAGAAATATCTTTAATCAAATTGCAGTAGGTATGTATATGTAGGAGCTAACGTGCGGCAGTGGATTAGTATCGAGGTCGGATCTCCATTAGTTTTAACTACCGAGGAAGAGGGTTAAACTATGAGTTTAGTACGCTTTTGCGAATCCGTGCAGGCGTCTATTATTTCATACGTATATACCTGTTTATAAACATGGCACAGAGAGAAAGAGAGAGAGAGTAGCTAACCGATGCGGGGCAGTACGTGACTTTACCATGCATATAGTGCATGGGTGCAGTTTCGTCGGTACCACCACCCAACGTTATAACGATAAGCCGTAAAGATATACACCTAGCAATAATACTCGAAATGGATGTACGTGTAAACATATAGAACCGTGGCGTCGATAAAACTTCCGAACGGATATATAACTGTATGTATTATGCGATATGAGATAATGATAATTCTAGTTGAAGGAGAACGGTAACGCGAAACCCATATTCAAAATCAACGTTATCACACATGTCGCCACTGTCGCGATCTGTACTATTCTTAATTATACCGCGTTGTATTGACCGAGAGAAAAGATGCTCAGGCGTTTCTCTACCGTGCAGGAGGTAGAAAAAATGAAAAAAAATTTCTGCAACGATCACGATGACGGATACAGAGATACAAGCGTTTAAAATCGCGAGGTGGGCCACCGAGGGCACGCCATGATGGTTTTTTTTTTTTGTCAATCAACGTCCAAAACCTTTTCTTCTGTATATATTTCGGAAGAATCGAGGCGATTCTGACAAATGTCCCGATCTCTTACTCTTATGCCTAATTACAGTGTCCGTCATCTTTCAATAACCGTCAGAAAATGTGTGTCAACGGTTTCCTACGGTACAGGCGCTAGAAGCGTTGGGGAGAATTGATCGTCAAGGAATGGACACCATTTAGTTTTTCGTCGAAAATAAACAACTGACAATGAGAAAGTTTATAATTAATCGCAAGTCAAATTGAAGCGAGAGAATCGTGTTCATTCCGCGAAGAGAAAGAGGGAGCCCGAGAGTGCGTTAACTGGTAGATAATGCGCCTGGAACGAAGCGGTATTTTTCTAGAAATTACTCGATTCGCTTACGGGTGCAGTGTGCATCCTCGTGGGAGAAATTTTGATTTTTCAGCATCGCCGGAGTATCTGCAGAACCTTTGATACGTCCTTGGAATTGACATTTCGATTATTTTTGTTTTCTTGACCGCGATGTGTGTTCTTCGGAATTCATTCAACCGTCCCGAAACTATAAGAGTAGAGGCTCTTTGTTCGATTTTAATATTCAATTAAATTTATCTTCGATGCAGCCTGTATCGAGGTGTAACACCGCGTTGATGAAATTCGTTCGTAGAAAGAAATGGTAAACAGCAATAATTAATTAGCGATATATCCTACTACGTCATCAATAATATCAACAATGACGTGATACCAACGGCGCATAACGCAATGGCAGAGGTTCCTAAGGTATCCGACACTGCACTTGTTATTTCGCATTAAAAAAATGACGCACGTATTATGTACATACGTCGCACGTATATGTATGATGCCCGTGGCCCTGCATTTAGGCGCACTGTATCTAAGCGTATGACACGAATAGAAGTATTTTGACGGCTAGTTGGACTGACCTTTGGTTTATAAAGTCTGTAGGACAAACTGCGGGTGCACCGCTCGAGTACATCCGCAAGGAATTAATTACTAGACAATCAGAGACGGTGGAACATCGAAAATCATAGGCTATAATAGGCTTGCGGGAGGGGAGAGGAAGGGTTCTCATATCTTCGACGCGATGTCACAGATTATTTTCTTTCATTCAAGGTTATGTGCTTCTATTCGCTTCGGCATCACAACGAATACATCGAACCCCGGTGCGTTGCCTGGGAGTCGAGGGTAGGTAGAAGAAAAAAAATCCTGCCTAAAAATGACTTATATCGCTCTACGATGCAGTCAGAGAACCATGCGAGACAGCTGTTCGGGATGCGTGTGACTCGGTGAGAACGTGTCCTAGAACCTAAAATATCACTTTATATTATACGAATGTAAAATACCGCCATTAACGGTCATGCTGTACTTCGGAGTCAATTCTAACCACAAAAAAGAAAATCACACATGTATTCATTCACACGAAACAATGATTTTAGCATATCTATTAATAATAATATCCTGAAATAACATTTTTCAGGTGAAAAAGAAACGATGCTCGACGCTTTTATTGTAAAATTTGATCCTATGCTACAAGATTCATGTATATATTTTATACATAGTAGGTGTTGCTTTCTCGCATTTGGATTCACCCAGATAACCCCGGGACCACGACCATGACCACCTGCTTCGCGTCGACGGACGGGTTTGCCCTCCACGACGCGGGGGGTGTTTCGTAGCAGTGAAACTTTTGAGAAAGAAAAAAAAAGCTTTCACTAGCTCGTTATGTCCATAAACATTTCGAACGAAATGGAATGGTTCGGTTCGTTGAGAATTTACGTTGCTGATGCTCCTGGCGCATTTCAGAAGAAGAAGAAGAAGAAGAAGAAATTATCGTTAGGTTATGTTTGGATGTAAACTCTGCCCTTGTACACAAGAAGTGAAAGAAAGATGCCCTCGAGACGGTCATATTGTTTATTCACGTTTTCAGACATATACATTTATTGTGATATAGAGTATCATCGAGGAGGTATGATTGCGGATACATTCGGCGAAATGATGATAGACGAAGAAATGAATGAATAAATATTGTAGAAGTCACCTCAAACTCTCTCTCATTGCGCGTTATATATACATAAAACCCGAGTATGATGATCCTTTGCATACTCGACGTGGCCGGGGGTCACCGATAGTACACCCATTCTCAACCATTGTGAGATAAATTTGTATCGGTTGTTTTATTCTCATATACAGGGTTGCTGTTTCTTAATTGGTTTAAATTTACAGAGAATCAACAAACAAACTGTTCTATCAGTCGGATAAATTATCCGCCAAAAACTGCTCTCACAATCAATTATATTTCTTAATTACCCTCTCAGCGTCATCATCGCGTGTTTTCATTTACTCTAAATATACAGTCGAATATAAAACAAACGAAACGAAAGAAGAACATTAGAAAGAATAGACTGCGAGGATCAGATCTCGCGACGTCGACCTTGACGATTTGAATAAAATTCGATGCTGGAACGAGGTGAAACTGTCAAACAATTACAACCTCAAACACAGCACGTATTATACATAATAACCTTTTGACAAATTGGCGTATGATAAGAAATCTGTCCGCGTTATAATATTTTAATTGAATGATATCATTAATCAATCAAATATAAACCCATAACGATTATAATATCCATGAATAGCTGAATGAAATCTTATCTTATCACCACGCACTGATAGACTGCACCCAGTATTCCAAGGATTCAGTAAACTAATTTTATAATAAATTCGTCATATTTTACCGCACAGGTTATGTACAAAGCGGCATTAAATCGCTACGAATTATCCGCGGGCATTTTCCGCCTCTATCAGAAGACGGTAATCGACGAAACGTTGTTTTGACGATTATAAAAGCTTCGGAGCTGAGACATAACCCCCCAAAGTCTCGAGGTGGACGATGAATTTTCCCGCGCTCGATGATTTATAGATGAAAATACAATCTCGTTGTTTTGTCTCTTCGTCTAATGAGGGGTATCACGGAGTGCGCACGAATGGCAAAAGCTTGAATTCGGTACGTGACGGTTGGTCGGTGGACGTTTTACTCGTCGTCAGAAATATCGTCACCGCTGCTAGCATCGCATTGGAGTAAATAGGAGTAAAGAGTAACTCCTTCGGAGCCGGGTTACTCCGGCAGTCCGTGCAGAGTAGTTGGCAGTCGACACACGGCATATATGCAGAGAGGACCGGCGTCTCCTGACTCAGTGCTTGACAGGCCAGCAAGCTTCTAGCATCCCACTTGCCCACTTGCCCACTTGCCGCCTTAAACTTCTGAACACCTAAAACGATCGCATTCGTCACTTGACAGATCAGCCCTCCCTCTCTTTCTCTCTCGCTTTCTCTGTCCCTCTTTCTCTCTCCTCCGTCTTCCTCCAACCGTCTGTCCGTCTCCCTCAGTCATATCTGCCTCCCTTCTCTCGACCCCCTCTCTCTTCTCTTTTCTCTCTGTATCTGTGTCCGTTGGCGGGTATTGCCGTTTGTTAGCCGTGATAATATCGTCGTTACGATATCGCGAATCGAGACCAAGTTACAAGTTTGAGTTTTAACAAAGTTCGTCAAGATATCAATCTTCGTACAGAGAAGAGCGTATTATGTAGAACCGAGGAGGAACGGGTGAATACAGAGAGAGATATATAAGTTTAAAGATAAACATATATGTGGGAAAGAAGAAGAAGAAGGAGAAGAAGCAGAAGAAGAACTGCATCGGCATCAGAACAAGAGGAAGAACACAGTGTGCAGTGGATTTAAAAGTAAAGTGACCGCTCCAACACCGCGTTGTATAAAGGCTATCTGGATAGAACACGCGCCAAGTTTCAATCTTTGATAAAAAAAAAAGAAAAGAAAATACACATATACAGTGTATCATCGTCGCGGGTACACATATAACACAACCGAACGCGGAGTATCGTTTTTTGTTTTTCCTTTTCTACAGACCGTTGTTAAAATGTTACCAATCGTTGAAATCAGTTTATCAAAACCGGCTACGAGTATCTTAGCTTGATACGAATATCGCG
This sequence comes from Euura lappo, assembly GCA_018257835.1. NCBI lineage: Eukaryota > Metazoa > Arthropoda > Insecta > Hymenoptera > Tenthredinidae > Euura > Euura lappo. The sequence goes on along the minus strand of JAEUYN010002107.1, from coordinate 32,402 downwards.
GATCAAGGTGCCGGTGTGATAAATCAAACTAGTGGGATCCGGAGAGGATCTAGCGAAAGCCCCGAGGCTAGACTGATAAATCTGAAAAACAAAAGACAGTAAAAAATAAATCAACGTAACAATGACGAGGTTACTGGTTCTCGGTTTGGTACTTCTGGGCGCATTGGACGGCATAAGCCTGACCCGAAACACCGCTAGGAGAACGAGTCTCGTGGCGCACGCAGCAGGTAGTTGCAACGCGTGTCGCATGCACGAGGACATTCGGGCCCTGAATCTTCAGGCGATAAAGGAACAGATACTGTCGAAGCTGGGCCTGAAGCAGGCGCCGAACATGACCGGAAGGCCGCTTCCCAAGATACCGCCGTTGTCGCGGATCCTTGACATGTACGGGATCCAGTCGGATCAGCCGGTCGACCAGATCGAGCCCGGGCTGACCAGGCACGAAGAGGTCGACGAGTACGCTGCCAGGTCGGAGAACGTCATTGCACTGGCTCAACCCCGTGAGTATATGTGCGATTATCGGATTCGGTCCGCCAAGTACCGCAAGACTTTAGGCAAGACTCAACAAACGGCCTCCCGAAGCATCCGAGATACGCGTTTTATTAGTTTCTCTCCGTTTCTCGGAGAACCAATACCATCATGATTCAAGTTCAGTTTAGTCCAGTCGAGTTGAGTCGCTCGCAGGACGAGTTTCACGACCTCAAATATCCCCCTCTGTATACTCCAGTTGGTGTTTCTCTTTTACCCCCTTTTTTCCCTTCTTCTTCTTCTTCTTCTTCTTCTTCTTTTTTGCCTTAGGTCGACTCTCGCTGTTATTTCCCCGCGCACGGGTTTCGAGATCCTCGTATCACATACCCACCCTACGACATTATAGATTCGAAATTTTCGAAAATGTTCTATCGACATGGTACATCGTTAACGCAGACGACGACTCGAGGCTGTGACTGTATAGACAGTTGTCGTAATACGTAATATGAATGATTTGTCGAAGACGTGAGGATCTGTCAAGGGGTTATCGCGATCTTTACACGTGGCATAATGCCACTTCTCTAATCTAATACCGATACTCTATTAAATTACATTACATTCTGTTACTATCTGTGACGTTTTTCTCTATCGTTATCAACACACGATCATTTTTTCAAATTCTAGGTACACTCAGACCATATTTTCCATTTCATCATGCGATAATAAATAAGTAGATTGATTCCAGCGACTATGTGCTCGATGATGTGTCTTACTCGTAATCGATCTATCGGTTGATCCTCAAAATCCGTTTCATTCCAAACATTTTATCCATCGACACCTAGTATGTAGTCGATTCTGTAGCCGAGCAGCTAGTACCAATTATTATTCAGAGACGAAAGGAGAGAGACAGGGAGACGGAGATGTAAAAATCTAGATACTAGACACGTATGTGTGGTGACTATTTGGCCAAGGTCACGGTCGATGTACCAGCCTAGGTCAGGCCCATCACTTCATTATCGCATTAAGCCAACATCACTGCAAGCCTGGGGGAGGGACGAGGGAGGCAGTCAGCGGGAGGGCCAGAGATCCTCTAGTCTCTAGTCTGGCTGTAGTCTAAAAGTCTCTGCGGTTGAGAGTCGGAAATTGTTTTTTATTTATTTATGTTATTTTTTTTTTTGATCGTATGGTTTGTTTCAATTTTATTTTTTATTTTTCCCCTCCTCCTTCTTTCTGTGATATGAAGATTTTAATCCAATTTCAACACTCGACGCGGGTATGAGAGAAAAAAAAAACTACAAGACTTGATTCAACGCGATCTTAAGACCGCCAAGCTGCAGAAACGAGAAAGGTCAAGGCTTTGCCGATTCAGGTCATAACGTACAGAGCGAGAGAGTGTCGTATTTTATTTGGCGGACGACGGAGCGTCATGCGGTAATTGTCGATGGCTAGAAAGAAAAAGAAAAAAAAATGCTCGATTATTAACATCAGTCCAGGAGGATGACAGGAATTTGATTGGGACATCGTCATAGAAATCGATTCGATGCACTAAAAATCTATCCATCGACTCTGTAACGTCACGCATATGTTAGATCCCATGTTACATACGGTACATGGATGAATTACGTTATCATATAGCTGTGTGGTATACATAATATCTGAGAGCTGAATATTAGCCGACTAGCGAACAATGACGTGCCTCGTATAGGGGGTGAGGTTATACAGCTATGGTCAAGCGCGTATTCGCAGACAGGCGCCGCGCCGCGCCGCACCGCCAAATATCATCGTACAGTGGTTCACATTTCATTTTTATATATACTCTGTATGTATGATCAATCAATGTATATACCATGTACAAGAGGTACTGAAATTACTTATTTCGAGTCGACCCCCCGCAAAGGTGTTCGAAATATTCGATCTATACTCTACTCACACAATTCAAACTCCAGTTTCGCTTCACGTTATTCATATACAGGCTGAATTCCTAACGATGAAACAGTCCGAAGCTGGATAGAATCGAGAATCAGTTGGATCGGTTCAGAACTGTCCGAAAGCTTGTTGCTCAATTCTAACCACCTTCAGACTGTTCTATGAATTCTCGACGAGTTCTCAGGACAGTTGGATAGGTTCAGACTTGTCTGGAAGCTTGTTTCTCGATTGTAGCCAACTTCAGACTGTTCTCTGAGTTTTCGATGATCTTTCAGACAGTTGGATCGGTTCAAACCTGTCGGTAAACTTGTTTCTTGATTTGAGCCAACTTCAGACCGTTCTCTGAATTCTCGACGAGCTCTTAGGTAGTTGGACTGGTTCGAACCTGTCTGGCAGCTTGTTTCTCGATTCTAGCCAACTTCAGACTGTTCTATGAATTCTCGACGAGTTCTCAGACAGTTGGATAGGTTCAGACTTGTCTGGAAGCTTGTTTCTCGATTGTAGCCAACTTCAGACTGTTCTCTGAGTTTTCGATGATCTTTCAGACAGTTGGATCGGTTCAAACCTGTCGGTAAACTTGTTTCTTGATTTGAGCCAACTTCAGACCGTTCTCTGAATTCTCGACGAGCTCTTAGGTAGTTGGACTGGTTCGAACCTGTCTGGCAGCTTTTTCTCGATTCTAGCCAACTTCAGACTGTTCTCTGAGTTCTTGACGAGTTCTCAGACAGTTGGATAGGTTCAGACTTGTCTGGAAGCTTGTTTCTCGATTGTAGCCAACTTCAGACTGTTCTCTGAGTTTTCGATGATCTTTCAGACAGTTGGATCGGTTCAAACCTGTCGGTAAACTTGTTTCTTGATTTGAGCCAACTTCAGACCGTTCTCTGAATTCTCGACGAGCTCTTAGGTAGTTGGACTGGTTCGAACCTGTCTGGCAGCTTGTTTCTCGATTCTAGCCAACTTCAGACTGTTCTATGAATTCTCGACGAGTTCTCAGACAGTTGGATAGGTTCAGACTTGTCTGGAAGCTTGTTTCTCGATTGTAGCCAACTTCAGACTGTTCTCTGAGTTTTCGATGATCTTTCAGACAGTTGGATCGGTTCAAACCTGTCGGTAAACTTGTTTCTTGATTTGAGCCAACTTCAGACCGTTCTCTGAATTCTCGACGAGCTCTTAGGTAGTTGGACTGGTTCGAACCTGTCTGGCAGCTTGTTTCTCGATTCTAGCCAACTTCAGACTGTTCTCTGAGTTCTTGACGAGTTCTCAGACAGTTGGATAGGTTCAGACTTGTCTGGAAGCTTGTTTCTCGATTGTAGCCAACTTCAGACTGTTCTCTGAGTTTTCGATGATCTTTCAGACAGTTGGATCGGTTCAAACTTGTCGGTAAACTTGTTTCTTGATTTGAGCCAACTTCAGACCGTTCTCTGAATTCTCTGAATGTTTGGCAGCTTGTTTCTCGATTCTAGCCAACTTCAGACTGTTCTCTGAGTTCTTGACGAGGTCTCTGACAGTTGGATAGGTTCAGACCTGTCTGGAAGCTTGCTTATCGGTTATAGCCAACTTCAGACTGTTCCATCGTTAGAAATTCACCCGGTATATGAGGATATCTGATTAAAATTAATATGGATGTAATTATGGAACGGTATGCAGCAAGATTGAATATTTTTGTAAGAAAAGAAAAAAGAAAAAAGAAAAGCGAAACGAAAATCGGATTGAGAACTCAATTCTGTATGAGGAGTTAAGAGAGGGTCGGGTTGACTACGATAATTTTGGGGTTCAACGCACTATAGGCGGGCTGTTTGAGGTCGGGTAGTTTCGCTAGTCTCACGCAACGGGCTTCTCTCTGTCTCTCATTCTCCTCCGTACTCTACCTCCTCCACCATTCGCCTCGTTTTTTTTTCTTCTCTCTCCCTCTCTCTCTCTCTCTCTTTCTCGCTCTCCGCCTGTCTGGCTCGCCGACAGTAGTCTGTAGCCTCTGCACCTCCGCCAACCTCTAAAACATCCACGAATTTACACCGCCACCACCATCGCTGTTGGCTAACCCCCTAATAATTTCCTACCCGATACAAACTTCCACGAAATCGCGCGCGACGCGGCTATAGCACGCGTCAGACATGAAGTTTATAAATACCACGCTGTATGGCTTAAACCCGCATATTAGGTACTTAGACATACCTAAATGCGTGTTCAACCAGACGGTGGACTTTCTTTTCTTTTTCGTCCTTTGATTTACAATGTTTAGATATACTTTGTTATTTCTTGTATCTAATTCCAAGATAATGGAAGGAAAATCTCTGAACGGGATTTTTCCTCTCGTTTAAGGTTCACTGAAGTTGTTGACTGCAGTGTAATGAAGAGGTTTCATACGATATCGATGTTCGCTGCGTCTTCGCGGTACACGTACGCGGTATCGATGGTCGCGGATTACAGGGCGCCTAATTAGTCGGCGTGAAGCAGGTCGATCGGTGATATTTTGATATTCATCCGTACAAGAGCGTATAGCGAGGTCAACTCGTATCAATTATTGCACTGCGCTTATTTATAGCAATAGTCCTGATATCGTATCACTATTGTTTTCCATTTAAATTGTTAATTAAATTATATGTATATATAATACTCTTGCGATTCACCCCGCATGTGTCCGAGTACGCAACCCTGGCTATCAACTACATTAATAAGGGGGGGCTTCACCGATCGACGCAACTATAAGAAGTATTGATCACAAATATAGTTGTCACTTTCGGCAGCGTACGGAAATTCGTCGAGATTCGTCGAGGTTGTACTTGTCAAACTTGATCCCAGTAAGAGTGAACTGTACACGAGATCAAACTGTACACTAGAAGTCGGAAGAAGACAAGAACCGAACAATCATAACCTTTTTTGTCTACCATCCAACTTGATGATCTTCTCCGATACAGTTAGACAGACGATTTTCATGATCTCAACCTTATATGAACGTCTAACTTTACAGTATGATAAAAACTGACGTGATCTCGATATGTGTGATCGCGCAGTCTTGAGTCAGCGATCTTAAAACAACTTTCAGAAGACAATGGACCGACTCAAATAAGACTTGGCATGATTGTTGAAAACAAACCTGATTCACGAAGTTCAAGTTTATGTTCTACTCGCAGCGATGTTTCATAAATTCGACTACCTACATATCATTTTCGTCTTGGTATTTTAAAAAATTGTTGATTATTGAGCATAATCTTGGCGATGAGTCCAGAGGGTTGAAAGCCTCTGCTAATGAATTACGACGTTTGAAACACTGACCGGTAGTAAGCAGCAATCATTTCCTGGGTCGTTTTCAACTCAGAAGCGTATTTGAGCGAGTGACCCGTGTCGCATCGGTGTAATGACTAGTACTATATTTAAACTCGACCCGTCTCGGTAGTCTCTCTGTCTCCGAGAGAATATTTCTTGCTAAATGCCCCGCATGCCAATTCGAGACCGCTGTCTTGACGCTCTACGATATCTGCCTCATGGATGTACAGCTTGTCAGCTTCTGGTTTCTTCTATCTATTCTTCAATGGTTCTTTTTTCATTTGTCTTGTTTTATTTTTATTTCACACAGATCTAACAGAATATAGAGCACAGAGATTAAGCCTGCGTGAAGTGATAATAAATTTTTTTCGTTATCGCGCAATTACGTTGTCTTCTCTAATCTATCAACATGATGCAACGTTAATTAGATGATTACATGTGACGATACGATTAACATCTTACGTCATTTTTTTTTGTTCGGCTAATCTTATCGTCATTTTATTGGTGACACTAAATTCGTACATTTCTCAAATATTCTGCAAAAATATTTGCGGTTACGTAACGTAGCTCATTTTCTATCGACAAGTTGAAAAAAAAAAAAGAAAACGGGAAAAAAAAAACAAGAAAAACGTTGATACCAAATGAGCATGAACTCATGAACGGTGGTTGGCGAACGTGCCTCGAGGTTGGCTGAGCGTCACGTACAGACGTGAAAGTTTTAAGTTTTCAATCTTGAGGTGAAGCTATCGCTTTATAAACTTGTACGAAAGCAAAGCGAGCTCCGTATACGACGATAGTTCGGGATTCGGCCACGAGCCGCGCCGAGTCTCTAATATATGACCAACATGGCTTCCGTAAGATTGAACAGCTGTTTTTTCAACAACTGCTTACAGATCCGCGGCTTAGACACTCCAAAGGTAACTTGGACGTACTGTACTTCAAGTTCTCGGACAAGATAGTCCAGCATCGAGTAACGGAGGCCAAGCTGTCCCTGTGGGTATGGGGCAACGAGCACGACACTCCCGGGGACGTCTTGCGGTCCGGTTTCCAGCAGGACAACACCAAGGGCCCGGTGACGATAACGCTGCAGAGAATCCTGAAGGGAACCACGGACAACGGGGGTCCCCAGCTGGGACCGCCGCTCACCACCAAACACCCGAGGCCCGATAGGAGCGGCGACTGGATCGTGATAGACGTCAAGCGGATGGTGACCCACTGGTTCAAGCACCCTCGCGAGAATCTCGGGATGGTCGTAAAAATCGGGGGCTCGACGACCTCCACGCACAGAAGGAACAACGGAAAACTTGTCGAACTTGACCCCGACGCCGAACACACTCCTTATCTGGAGGTACAGATCGAAGACGTTGACTCGAGGAGAGGAGGACGCGTAAAAAGAACCGTTGGACTTAACTGCGACGAGGCTACGCAGGAGACGAGATGCTGTCGCTACAAGCTGACGGTCGACTTTGAAAAATTCGGATGGGAATGGATCATCGCGCCAAAAAGGTGAGGCTCGCGATATTGGTTGCCGGTTTTTTTGTTCGTTTCTTGTCTTTTCATCAAGTTTAATCGAAATTCGTGTGTGTTTACGATCGTCTTTCAGATACGATGCCAACTACTGTTCCGGCGACTGTCCAATGGCCTTTTTGCCAGAATATCCAAACACGCACATAGTCAGTTTAGCCGAGCCTCCGAACAACTCGGGTGCCTGTTGTGCACCTCGTGCACTTTCCCAAATATCGATGTTATATTTCGACAGCGAGTACCAAATAGTGTTCACTAAAATTCCAGGAATGGTTGTCGAACGTTGCGCATGTTCCTAGTCTAGTTTTGTCTAGAATCAATTTTCAAAAAGAAGAAAAATCAAAATACACGACGAACAAGATGATTTGCCAAAGGTAAAACTGAAAACTGTTTTCGTCCGAATGTGTGGTTCGTCGTACATATCGCTATAGATAACTAGTGTTTCCTTTTATTTTTCATCACTTACACGGTATATACTATGACGTATCTTAAAAACCTTCATTTTGTACAAAAGTCTGGACTGTTTATTATCACTAGACGATACTATAAAGGTACACATCGCTGTTTTATATATATATATATATATATAAAAAAAAAAAAAAACTGAAATAAACACCCCAAGGTTTGAACGTAAATAATAATTATGGCTGCGTAAACGACTATTGAAGTCGAAGGTTGAAGTCAATTCTCAACATAACCGCCCGGACTGTACTACGATGTACTCCTCACGCGTAATAATTGCAACGATGCTAAATTATATCGTTCAATTGTTCAAACGAATTTACACATATAGGCACTAAAATATTGAAAAATGTGTGAAGGCAAAAATGAAAAAAATAATGCTGCGCCGAAGGGACCAGAAATGTGAACATGACGAAGAATAAGGAATAAGTAAAAAAAAAATACATATATTTATATATATATATAGATATATATATATATGAAGACAGCTGTTTGATAAAGACGATGATTGATGAGAGAACCAAAAATAATTAGACAAGTCATTATATCGATATGACGATGTGTTTAATTGGCATCAGGTTCCGATCGGTCGACTTATAATTATTATATGTATACGTATATGATGATGATGATGATGATGATGATGATGATCGCTAAAATATCACGAAGATTAAGTTCCTATAGCTGCGCGTCTCCCCTCCCCCTTCCCCGGGTATTATTGTACTTTAAACGGAGTCTGCTTATTTCTCTATGTATAATGTTTAATGATGATGATAATAATAATGATAATAATAATAATCGAAACGTTCTATAACGATTTGAAACATCTCTACATATCTTTGAATATACTATACATGATGACGTATATATTATTATCATAAGATTTCGCTATGCACACACAGTTGAAAAAAAAAAAAAAAAAAACGTTTGATATCGTCGATGAGAAGAAAAAAAAATCAAAATTATAATTGAAAAAAAAAATATAATAATAATATATGGATTGAATTGAATTGAATATGAACGGGATTGCGGTAACGTAGACGTTTTTTTTTTTTTACTTTTAATTCTAATTGCTATGTATAAATTTCATTTTTCGGCTACGTAATGCCCAAAACACAAAACACGCGTTACAAGTATACATATATGAAAATATCATTATATATAGAATTATTGTTAATATATAGGTGTGCGATTGTGTGATATTGTTTGTTCGTATAAGTTTCGTTCCTTGTGTGTGATTATTACTAATATTTTGTTATTAGTATTTTTTTTTTCATTAGTTGATTATTTTTTGAAACTTTCAATTTAATTATTTCATATAGATGTGTGTATTGTGCAGCAGTCTTATTTTATATATCGATACGAATGTTGTCCGTCTCTCTGTCTCTCTTCCTCCTCCTCCTTCATTTCTGTGAGTTTGTGAATATGTATTTTGTGTAAAACTACACACACATATGGGCAGTGTGCGATAATATAATATATCAATGATTTTGATTTCTTGGATACAAATATTTCCATATATATATTCAATTAGAATAATAATTGACCATTTTTCTTTTAGCTTTTTTTTTTCACCTAGTAACATAGAATATCAGTAGTAAAATAAAGATGAATAATTACTATGTACACATATAATATAATATAAGTAATACTTGATAAAAGAAAAAAAAATTCAAAAAAGAATAAGTAAAAACACAAGAAAATTTAAAAAGAAATTAAAAAAAAAAATTAATATTATATGATACATATATATATATATATATATGAAAAATTGAGTCTTGAAATCAAAGTCACCCCGCGCATATACCTATTATTATACCTAATACAATATATTTAATACAAGTTATATTATATAGTTATTATATGTTAGGTTTAATATTATTATTATTATTATTAATATTAATTGAAACATAAATAAATTTTTCACCATTTCACCAATCAATTATACATATACTATATTATAAATATTATTATTATTATTATTATATACATATATTTAGATAATATTTTCTATATAAACGCGTAGATATGGAATTTAATTATAAACATAGCCTTATATATGATAATGTATATGTATACCCTTTATTACTATAGAAATTAATTTATATACACACATAACTTTATTACGATTATTATACGAATAATAAAGAGAAAAGAAGAAAAAAAAAACAACAATCGGAATCAAACAATCAACAATTTATTGTATATCATATTGAAATATCCCATATATAAAGAAGAAAAATAAAAAATCCCAATCTTTATTTAGCATTTTGAATTTAATATATATAATATCAAGTACGTATCGATTTTGATACGACATCGCGAATCAAAGTCTGTTACAATTGTAGTACTATATCAGTGTAACGTACTGACATGAGTATAATTTGTTGCTTCGAATAGATGAACTAGTTTTTTTTTCTTCCATTCTTTTTTCTCTTTTACTTCGAGTATGACCGAGAACTATTGCCCTCGTCTGCATTCGCACTCTGGTATGTACATACATATGTATTCCAGATCGTTGGATTTATCGATTTACCGATTTATCTATGTACAATGTATACGAGATCATCTATAAACATATTGATCGATGACTCGTTTAATCGCCACGTGCTATATAAAGCGTTCTCAATTTAATAATGTAACTCAGGCTTATATACCGAACAACATGAAGAAAAAAAATACATATCTCTTTAACGAGAGTAAAAATAGCAACGTAACGTGGCAGAGAATTCTTTTTTTATTTCCCCCTACCTTTTTTTCTCTACAAGAGTAGATATGAGACGAAAAATAAAAAGAAAAAAATTGCAATCATTCACCTCCTTCTCTCTCATTACTATTTAAACGTTACCGCGAAATCTGATTCACCGTTATTTTGACATGCGTGCAAATAGTTACTAATTCTTCAATCTTGCCTGCCTATGCATGTTGGCAATGAATTGAATTGCACTGCGTGACGTACCGTAATTTGGATAGAAAATTAAGATGTAGATTCTGAGAAATTGACAGGTACGCGATTACGATCATTCTTGGATTAGTAGAAGGAACAAAAAAAAAAAAAAAAAAACGAGAGAAAGAGAGAGAGAGGGAAAGTTAGTGGAAATAATCGATCGTTGTTGCTAAGGGGAGGAGTTTGCAAAATGTTGATTAAAAAAGAAAATCGAAAGAAAAAAATTACGTAGATATATATAATAAATTTTTTTACTTGTTTATTGTTAAAGTGCTAATAAAATTCATAAAAATTATACACGAAATATTAATCAAAGTATAGACATATGGCGGTTGAATGAAATTAAATTCACTCACTGGTAAGTGGATTATTTTATTAAATGACGATCGAAGGGTCGGGCATTCCTCACTCGATGTCGTCCCGGTATCTACCGATAGTAGGAGAACAACGAACGACTTTGATGCCCTGCAAAGTTCTTTTTTTCAAACTATATATATTATCGAACACGTATCATAAATCATTATTCAACGCGTTGCCATACATAAATAATTACTGTTTATTCTACTTACTTATATATACTCAAACAAAGTTTAATCTTATTCGTTATACTGCTGCCACGACGCCCATACACATAATGCACGTGATAGATAATCATGGCCAATATAAAGAGTTAAGAAAAAAAAAAAAATTCCCCGACTTTTCCTGATCAAATTATAATTTTTCTCCGAATGAAATTCGGACGATTTGGTGGTTATTCAAGTGTGTAATGAACAATGCTCTGAATCAGTGGTGAAAGAAAATAAGTTTTCGCTGGGAATCTTTGATTCTATCTGAAGACTTCCTGCTCTTCCCTGACCAGTGGCCGAACATAACCATACATCCACGTTCACGATCGGGGATCGACTGACGCGTGCGCATCCGGTTCGCGCAGAAACCAGTGGGAAACCGGTACTCAGATAAACTGAGGGAATGGGTAGTTTTATATGCATATAATCGCGTATGAATTCGAGGAATGCGTCTCGTTGACAGAGTTCGATCCAATGTTGCGAATAAATATGAAAAAAAAACAAACAAAAAACGATAATGATAATAATACTAGTTGATACCAGACTTTAGTGTGTCGCGATGCAGGACGTGAATATAGGCACCTCTCTCTCATATGCCGAATAAACTATTTACTGGTCACGGGTAAGCGAAGCAACGGGTATCAGGTCACGTTCAACGGTTATTTGTCCCAATTGAGAGTACATCTGGCGGTCCTGTAGCACAGGTCGTTTATACTTATGCGAAAGAACACACACACACGTATATTCTAGGGCCGAGAAAATCTTTGTGGAGTAAAAAAGCAGAAGCGGATCACCCTCCCCCTCTGTCGATGAGAGTCTTTTTCGGGCCTCCCTCGATCGCAGAGAAGATAGTAAAAGGGTGCAGCGGTGGACGGGATCTCCGAGACGGAAAAAAAGTACATCGACATAACCTATAACTATAACTCGATGATATAGCAGGACGTGATGGAGTCGAATGAGGGAAAGGGTTGCGGAAGAAGAAAAAAGGAAAAAAAAGAGAAAAATTGCAAGTCTAGCGTAAACGGAGACCCGAGACACGGGACCTCCGGGTTATTTGACGCCGTTGAACTTGCCGTCATACTACACCCATGCGGCGCGTAGGGTTGCACCCGACACGCACCGGGGTAGAATGTAAGGAAACGGATAGCAAAAAGAGGAAGAAAGTAAAACGAACTGCATACGCACGATAAAGGGGTAGTGAGAAAGAAAGGGCGGGTGAGGCCGTACAATACGTTAATAGCTGCTCTAATACCCTAACTTACGGTGTTTCTCGGAGAGTATGTATACCTGAAGAGGGGTTATAACGTGTAACGCGCGAAATTATACCCGCGGAATAGAACGGCGATACCAGCGTTCACATTTTCCCAACACATCCGATAGAAGAAGAAGAAGAAGAAGAAGGAAGAACTGAGATATCAGACGTCGGGAGAAGAATCTGTGTTCGGATTCTCCTCTTTTAAGCATAGACAATATTTACTCGTTGTCAATCGCCGGGCGAGACGGTGGCTAGACGAGGCGCAATGATCGATCTAATTCGCATAATCAGACGCAATCATGACCGAGCTTAGAAATACGATCGGTATATACGACAGTAGTAGACGCGTTAGCTCTCGCACATACAACACAATTACAATCGATAATGATGATAATAATAATTGGCACTCGCCAAAGACGTATAGACCAAGATCAATGGCCGTCTTTCGAGTGACTTTCAGGAATGATTCGCAACGTCTGCGTATAACCTTCGAATGATTAAAAGAGGAAGATGGAGAAAAAAACTTTTTTGAAACGTACATTTTCGACGAGGCATCGAAGACAGCAGTTCGATGTTAAAAGAATTTGAGGAAAAAAAAACAACAAATTATGAATTAGGGTTAATTTGAAAAAAAAAAATTCACTGGTGGTATCTGTCGTCGAAAAACCGCACTAGATTCAACGTTCGACGGTCTCTCTTCGGCGACGATCGAATGCAAGAAGTATATTTACCGTTGAAAGAAATTCTTTGAGGATTCTCGACGGAGCGTTGCGACGTTGGAACTACCATCCTTACCGACCCATGGTAATCGGTGAGGAACACTCGATCAACGGATCCTCAAAAACGGGGGGAGTGAGGAGAAAATCGATTACACTGTATCGATGCGAGAATAAAAACAACGATTTTTCTCGTATATATATATATTTAACCTGGCAAATGGAAAGAGGGGAATAAAAATTCATGGAAAAAACGGTTTTGAGGATTTCAGGAAAATAGTTTTATTAACGACTGCGTCTTGTCTTGTAGAAAATTCTGTATGTGTGTGTCAGCGTCGCGTGTTCGTATCTATTACAGCGGTGACATCGAGGTGGCGGCGGCGGCGGCTGGATTGAAGAAGGAGACGTCGGGATCATAATAAGGAAAGAAGCTAGGAGCAGAGAATCTCTAGTACAGAATCCCCACGTGGCATCTAGCCAACAACCATTCGCTGATCAATATGCTTGGCCAGCTAGCGTGGAACTCCCAGAAGACTTTTCCACGCTTTTAGAGACACGGTTCACCCTGTTTTAATGCCTGTTACAATGTTGCAAACCACCAACATGGGGGAATTGTAATTTACAAAACGAAAAACAGCGCGTGTCCTTCTCACTCTCTCATGAGGAATTCAAGTGGATTTTCACACCCAAAAATCTGGGGAGCTAAAATGAAGGGAAGATCGCTCGATTGAAAGTCTTCATTTGAAAAACTGGATCGTCTGCAGCCTAGGGAAGCACGAGGATCTCCCAAGACGTAAATCGAGTCCTGAGACAATCCGAGCTGTAAAGTAATAAGGATTTCGGGCACGTGGATTATAACCAAGCGAGTTGAGGGTCCGCGTAAGGGTTGGGCGTCCGGCGATTCCCCTCGGTGGAATTTCTCTAGGATTTTCTCGTTATTTTGCGTAGGAAAGGGGCGGCGGGTGGATGGGTAGCGCTTGCGCAAACTTTTGTCAGACTATCCCACCCCTTGCAGAACCCACTACGCGATATCGTCCAAGTCTGACTGTTCACTGGTATAACATTCCAGTGTGTGTGTGTGTGTGTGTGTGCGGTATGAGACCGTCACGACACACGGACACGGGGGTATAGGGGTACGCGGGCCACACGAACGCACAAAACACCATGAAAGTAGCAGCGCAGTAGTTAGCGTCAGACAGGCGGACGTAATATTCGACGTCTGTGTTAGTGTGATTGGGAGTGTGTGTGCGAGGAGGCTATAGCACAGTTGTGCAGTAGTTTTAGTAGTAGAGTGGATGGTTGGTTGGTCGGACGGTTGGGTGATACATGTTCATTAATTCAGTACCCGGTGCGTCTCCGAGAAGCATGCCTCGTCACAGTAATTCATGTCCGCGGAATAATCGTTGATTAAGTGATATAAGTGATATAGTTTCATTACCACATACACACACACACGGTATAGACAAACCGCAATAGGTCACCGTACTACAGGTCTCGTGATCGTTACAGTTTTTCAAACTATCTTCCAACGCTGTACCCATTTACCAATATATGTCATCACCTACGATAATACAATCACCGGAAAATAAATTATCCACGCGGTTTCGACACTCGCGAATTGGAATAAAAAAAAAATAAGGAATCGTCGAGATAAAAAGAGAGAAAAGATTTTTGGTCAAACTTTAGTCATCCCTCTCGTCTTCGCCAACCCCGCCCCCCCTACTCCTGCGCCCTCTTTCTTTCGTTCTGTGTCCATCTTTGACTCCTTAGCCGTGTGATATGCCGTGTCTCGATGTCTTATTTTCACTTTGGACGTCCGCATTGGTGATAAATTTGTTCCTGTAGTAGTCGAGATAAGCGGGACGATATACCGAGAATACCACAAGGTGCGAACGTACGTGGAGATATCCGCAGCGAACCAGCGACCAGCCGCACTACCGCACCCCTAAGAAATAGAATCGTTGAGAAGAGTATAAGAAGATACATAACGAACCGGGGACGTCGTAGTAAATTAGTCGACACGTATTGATAATTGCGGGTGAAATATAAAATAACAAAGTGAGATATAAAACTCAAGCGAATGGAAGGAGCTGGTAGGAGAGAGTTTTGCTTGAATGAATTAAAAAGTTGTTCAGCTATAAGGTGGAAAGGCGCGGGTTATTGGTGATGGGAGATTTTATTAAGGATGCATACCTGTCACAGTCATCGTTTACCATTGCTATCAACGGTGCAACACGCAATAGCCCGTCAGCCAACAGTTTGGCACGTTTACGCGAACGAGATAATAGTCGTACTGAATCGAGTAGACCCAGCGCAGATAAAATTATCAACAATTACAATCGTAGTGAGGAATCTGCTGAGTTATATAATAGAAAGAGAAGGGGAGAAGGTAGCGAGGAGCAGCTCGCAGGAGGAAGAAAATACGATAACAATATTCCGAGGAAACTACTGCAGTGCCTTAATTTCGAGGAGTTACGAAGAGAAGGTAAAACCAACGAGGAAGGAAGGTGACTTATTGTCGCGATGCAGCACGATATCACGAACGTAGACTCTTCAAAATTGAATAAAACAAAATCGATCGATTATTACAAAGAGGACGATATACGCCTTGGAGAAGTAGCTCTGTCCGATACCGAATCGGATGAATCATCTTCGAAGAAGACTCCCGCGACGAGGCTGCTCCTGTACCCCTTAGCGGTAGCCGGTCTACTGTACGTCCTCAGAACGATAGCTCACTCCAAACGTTTAAGGTGCGGGAGTACCTCCAATTCCCGCGGAGGAACCAGCAACCTCCCATGTCTTCGACTGGTCGTGTTATCTCTATGGGTGTTACTGATACTGCCTACCGTGCTGGCCCACCAGCAGGACCACCAGGCCTGTCCGGGCTGTCCGCGGGATCGGGACCACCACGCGCTCCATCATCACAGCCACAACCACCACACCGCCAACCATCATCGCCAGCAGTCTAAGACGACCGATGGTCGGAAGGGCGGCGACAGGGACGTCAGGAGCGATCCGAGCCCGGACGACCTGAGGCTGGAGGCGATCAAGCATCAGATACTGACGAAGCTTGGTCTTCGAGGTCGACCGGACGTCAACAAGACACTCGCGAGCGTTCCCAGAGGCCTGGCCCTGAAGACGCTCTACAGGGCAGAGGCCCAGCCGCAGCCCCTCGCGCCATCGGTGTCCCAGGCCCAGTCGGGGTCGTCGAGGCCGGTGTACCGTAACCGGGGTATATACAGCGAGGAGAGCCACAACGTGGCTGGTCACACGTACGGTGAGTTCTCGTACGGAAGCGAGGAGTACTCGTACAAGAACATGGACCAGTCGACGGAGAGGACGACCCTGGTCACCGAGACGTCGTCGACGACGACGACCACCGCGTCCTCGTCTTCCAAGGAGCACGCGTCCAACGACGGGGAACCGATGGACAGATCCAGGGACGAACAACCTCAGGAGGAGCTCGACGACTTTTACGCGAGGACCTCGGAGATCATCACTTTTGCTGAACCGGGTAGGTGGTGCCTTGGGGTCGGGATTAATTGTCACGGCTATTATTATAGCTAGATATAGGCGCCGGCGCCGCAGTGTGCATAATTGTCTACGTCCGGTTGGGTCCCACGCTACGCGAGTGCATCGTCGGGTTTACGCTACTTATTTATACGGCTAAAACCCCTTTTGTTAGTGCGGTAACGGCACCTACGGGAATCGGGCATTCCTTACTTGAACCGCACACATTCACGGATGGTGTAATTGAAACTGACGCGGGCTGGTTAAAACCAATTTTCGCAAGATTTTATTTTCTCTTTTATTTTTCATTCTTCTTACTCGTAGCATCGATGCATGGCCACAGTCTGAATGCCACGTGGCTGTGAGACCTTGCACCGTCGTACCCCTCATAGGCGGTCGCAAACTACATGAACGATTATCGAGGAATCGTTTGTTGCGGGGATGCGCGGCGCAGGATCGTTGTAACATAATCTGCGAACATGATGTGTATTTTATTATCGCTCTAAAAAAGCCCCTCTTCACTGCGGATCGTAATACATGGGATTGCGGGGACAGTCACGAGCGCACAGCCGCAATCACTACGCTCATACGGTACATAACATATATAATGCAAGTAAGGTCGGTATACGGATAGTAGAAAAGTTGGCATTGCGTGGAATGAAATTATACCGTCTCTTTCCACGACTGGGGTTGACTCACGAGTCACCCTCGGATCATCCCCACCGGCTCTTATTCCAGGCTACAGGGTGGTCCGCCAGACGGGGCGAGCACTCACCATGCGTATGGGTGTGTCTTTTTAGGTTAGAGACAAGACGAAAGAAAAATCCTCAGATCAGGGAGTGGCTGATGGACCGAATCGCGTTGTAATTTTCATCCATCTCCGCTATTAAATTACGAGGAAGATTCTAATTTCTACACTTTTTGCGAGACAGGTTTTAAGTCTGACTTGAGACAAAAACAAAACCACTTTCTGGCTCCTCGGATGGAAACAGACGTCAGAATCAGCGAGGATTAGGTTTTTAATCCCACTGTATTCGTCCCTCTTTTTTTCACAACTTTCAGGACACACTCTGAACGGACAACCGTTACTCGAGTTTCCTATGTCGAC
The DNA here is from genome assembly GCA_018257835.1 of Euura lappo. Taxonomy (NCBI): domain Eukaryota; kingdom Metazoa; phylum Arthropoda; class Insecta; order Hymenoptera; family Tenthredinidae; genus Euura; species Euura lappo. The sequence goes on along the minus strand of JAEUYN010002107.1, from coordinate 14,656 downwards.
GGGCGAGCCGGTGCTCGGACCGCTGAGAATAAAAAAGGCTACTTTGTGGGCGCGGGTCGAACTCCGAGACGCTCACCACTATCCGCATCATCGACCCGGGCAAAATCATCAGAGAAACATCACGCTGTGGGTGTTCAGGGTTCGTTGCGGTAACGCTACCCATCTTCGCGGTAAGGTACGTGACTACGACCGCGGATTGGAGGTGGCATGTCCGCGTTCTCGGGTGTGACGGGTCATTTTTATTTCAACTTATAGGAGCTGGGACAGCACCTCGACATGGTCACGTCCCTGGGAGTGAATATAGGTCAATTGGGATGGCAGAAATTTGACGTTACCAGCGTCGTAATGGACTGGTACTCGGCCGGGGCGAAGACTCAGAAAGACAAGTTGACTCTCTTGGTCGATTGCACGGGGTGCGGTTTGCACGTTCACGTGTCGACATTCGGACACTCGTCCCACGAGATAGAACCGTCCTCGAATACCCAAGGTAAGATTAGGACCCCCACAAATTACTCGATAGGTTATATCCGATAGCGCACGACGATTCTCTCCACCTCGCGACTTCAGAGTCATTTCACGGTCTAGCCAACATTCGTATTAAATAAATTCGAGCCTGAGTCACCTCCTTGGCACTGAATTAGATCAAAACTGCTTCTACATGTGACGGAAAAGAAAGGAAAAAGCTTTCAAATGGCTGTGAATAGCGAAGAGGGTGGCTCCCCTCTCCGTAATGGCGTCTTTCGAGTGATTCCGAGTAGGGTTTAATCCGAACCCGTGGCGCAGGTGGTGAGGATCCGGACAGGCCATTTTTGGTCGTCCACACGGACCCAACTGGAGTGAAACGAATTCGTAGACGCGCTGTTGAATGCAATGGACCACTGATGGGCCAGTGCTGCAAGCAACGGTTCTACGTCAACTTTTCGCAATTGGGATGGGACGATTGGATAATCGCGCCGCAAGGGTGAGAATAATCAATGAATTAAATATAACTGATGTTGAAATGAAAAAAATAACAATCAAAGTACAGGGCTAATTTGAACCGTTTATTTCATAGGTACTACGCAAATTATTGCCGAGGTGACTGCGGTGCGGGTCACAGAACACCTGATACTTTTTTAAATTATTATACACACGTGATAGAAGAATATAGAAAAATGGACAGACTTGCGGGGATGCAGCCATGTTGTGCACCCTTGAAGTTCTCATCCATATCTTTAATTTATTATGGTCCCGATTCTAATATAATCAAAAGGGATTTACCAAAGATGGTAGTAGACGAGTGCGGCTGTCCTTAGTGTGATCGTGTGACGAGAGATTTTCTTTTCTTTTTTTTTTTTTTTGTTTTTCTGAAGAAGAGAAATATTTAACTCTAAAACGTTAAAAAAAAAAATGATAATAATAATAATAATAATAATAACGAAATAAATTATGAATAAAAATAATAATAATGATAATAATAGTAGTAGTACTAATACTAAAAAACAACGATAATTTCTAAAATTTAATAGGGACAAAAGAAGAAGTGAAAGAAGGAGGTAAAAAAAGATAATAAGAATTTGTAACGAGTAGAGGGGGAAAAAAATTAGAGGAAGAAAGAAGAAAAAAAAATAATATGAAACGATTTAATCACGGAAGCCTTACGTAGATATTTCTCTCCCCGTATACTTTTTTTCTACAGAAAAATAAATAAATAAAATAATAATAAAAAATAAAACAAAGAAGATAAATTATTCTGGAACAGTTGGATTATGCGTATGTAAATCAAGTACTGTACTAATTACCAAATAATAATATAACTGCTGAGATTCTCAACAAACTTAATAAACATTCAACAATTTAAACAATTAAAAAAATAATACAAATTTAACTAAATTTGATGAAAAAAAAAGCTTCTCATAATATACAAACCATAACGCGTGAAAGTACAATACAAATATTATATTAACTATATATTTATTAGTATATATACTTAGTAGTTATAGCAAAAAAAAAAAAAAAAAAACAGCACCGCGTCGTAACATAATTAATTTAATATAATAATAATAGTGCAGGCTCAAAGATATACGCGACGATGATCCGAGCCACGACTGTATAGTACAGGTAATAAAAGTATATATATACTAAAATCGCTGAGACTATAATATAAACTATATTAATTCTTCATCAATTATTAATTGACAATACATATATTTATATATATATATATCCAATATATATATATATTATGATAATACACGTAAATGATTATTAATCATTTACACCAAGGGTATTTTTTAATTATCTCTAACAACCAGACGAAATCGTCCGAAGATTCGCACTTGAAATTAATAATTTGAGGGTGTGTAAGTATTGTTGCTGATAAATAGTTGTAAATTCATTTTTTAACAAACAAGATTTAGATTAAAAATGTGAAGAAAAAAAACCAAACATTATAGAATATTTTTTATCACATGTGCATCAAGAGTGGCGCCTCACACGGCAGTTTACCGGGACAAAAGGTAAAACTCGGCGTAGATGGCAGCATGATAGCCAAGAGGTTGAGTTCGCGCATGCGCGGTACACAATTTTTCTCACTTCGTCCCTGTCTCGCGAGACGAAACGACTTGAAGGCTATGTACCGCTGCTGCCGTGCGGTGCTAATTTAAATTTTTTTTTTTCTTTCTATTAATGACGTGTGTCAAGGCACGATTTGCCATCTTTTGTCCCTAATCGTTATTAGCAATATACTTCACTGTATTATCTATTTTTTTTTTTGCTCGCTTTATGGATAAATCACATTATCACACATTCATACATACCTTCGGGTTCATCCGCGACGCGGAAGCCTTTTTCATTCGATGTCATCGACAGAGCCTATAAACCGAATAGAATAGTATTAACGCTGTATTAACGTCGGTAATTGATAAATTGTCGATATATTTCTGAATATCTTTACGATGAATATATTAGATTATTATTATCGTTTATATTGCATTAAGGCCTGGTGATTGATTATATCGATGGTTATATAACGTTTATACATTGCAACGATGCAGAGGATGAGGAGAAAGTGAAATATTAGCTAGAATATTGAATTACCTTGAAAGTGAATTAAAAAATAAAAAATATTATTATACTATAAATTCTGTATAATTGAAGTAAATTTTGTATACTTATGTATATGATATTATTGTCACGTGACTTTGAATATGCTATCGGTAATGATAATATTAATAAATTGCGAATGAATATAATTTGAAATGAATAAATTAAATCAGGTAACGTTTATAGCTTAAAAAAAAAAGGAATTTTACTATGATAATACTCATACCTTTAAAAAATAAATAAATAACAATTTAAAGCTGATATAGATATAATTAGTTACTTGACTTATACAATATATATAAATTATATACAAGTGATATAATATGAAGAAAGTATTAAATTAATTATATATTATAGTAAAAAAACAACAAAAAAAAACGAATTTTTCAACTTAAATATATATATATATATACATATATACAATATTTGCGAAATAATTTTTAGGCTGAAAATGAGAGAAGGATATGAAAAAAATAAAAATAAATTGCCTTTATGAGTGAAAACCAGAGTAACAATTGAATGAATTAAATAAATTAAATTGATAAACGGATTAGGAAATTGAGGAGAAGAAGAAGTAAGCAAATTGAATTAAAATCTAGAAAAAAAAAACACCTAAACCTATAAATATACATATAAATACTTGAAAGAGATTAAAGAATAAATAAATAAATAAATAAATAAATAAATTTAAATGCAAAATCTGTTAAATTGATGCTTGATAATTGATAGTAGATGATAGAACATAAATAAAAAATGAATTAAAACGAAATTTAGTCAATATACGCGCTTGTATAAAACGCGCGATATTTGAATGAAAGAAAAAAAAATTATTATAATGACAATGAATAATTGAGAAAAAAAAATTAAAAGGTTTAAGTGTTATTATTATCATATTAGTTAATATCGTTATTTATATAATTATATATAATAATTTTTCAGACGTGATTGTTGATTTTCACCGGCCGATTCCACTAGTCGGTCAACATGGCCGATAATAATAATAATAATAATATTAATTTAGACCTATTTCGACTTTTTACCTCAGGTTACCTTAGTTTTTTTGTTTTTGGGCTTTTATAGTAAAGGAATTAGGATTAAAAAAAAAAAAAAAAAAAACTAGTTATTGTATAATTATCGTTACTGCCATTAATTGTTATAATTACTACTATATTTTAGTATAATAATCACTAATACCGATTCGGTATTTACGGTTCTTTTTGTTACAAATATTTTCACATAATTATTATGGTAATGATATTAATCAATAAAACGCAAAAAAAAAAATTTTTAAATATAGAAAGAACAATAATTAAAAATTAACAACAAGAAAAAAACAACAACAACCAAAAAATGAACGGTAAGCAAAAGTATGTAAATGAAACATTAATAGATTATGCACTATGCAGCGTTTAATCATCGATTTGAAATGAAGGGATATTTGAAACTGTTTCATTTACGCGCCATACTGTGACGTCACTATTCGGTAACACACAGCCTTGACTTTACGAGCCTACCCCCCTCCCTCCCCACTCCCAAAGAAAACAAAAATAATTTTTATATATAATAATTGTTGGGACAAGCATAGACATTATACCTAATATTAATTATTTTTACCATTATTTAATACGATATGCATACATATATAGGTATTATAAAAGTTGAAATCGCATCAATAATAATTCAAAAATTACGTTAGAATTATTATTATTATTATTTTTTTTAATAAATTTTTTCAAGGAAATTAATATACTTATTAACATTATTATTATTATTATTATTATTATTATTATTATCGTTATTGTTATTCTATAAATATACATATATGTATATATGCATAGAAAATACAAGACAATAATACGTATATAGGGTCAAAAAAAAAAAAAGAAAAAAAAAATCACACACAAAATAAAAAAACTTAATTCGAGTGTGTATCTATACAGAAAATATATACATACGTGTAAACATCTACTTATGAACATGATAAAGGCTAATTATGTATGCGAAATATTTATAAATCGAAGGCGTTAGTATTTATTAGATAGGAATTAAAATATAAGACAGAAAGTAAAAGAATAAACGATCAATACTTGCTAACAAACAAATTCGACAAAGATAATAATAAAATAATATACACAATATAATTAATTAGGTTAATATAATAATATGACGAATCTAATAACATAAATATACGTTAATAATTGCATTATATATTATATTATATACCATATACAATATATTTGTCAAATGAAAAAAAAACTTTTTATTATAATATAATATATATGCGTTTTCTGTTCCTTTAATTAATTTTTTTTTTTTTTTTTTCTCGCTATATACCTACTAAAAAATACTACTGCTATAAGATTGAATTTAAAAGAAAAATAAAAAATAAAAAATAAATAAAATAAAAACACACAATATTCATAAATATACTATTTAATATAAAAAAATGAAAATAAATAACTGCATGAATATTAAAATATAATTATAAGTATTTTGATGAAACAAAAGGCTGATCCTCTCTGCCTCGCGAAAGCTTCTCTAGCCTGCAAATCAATTATTTGTATCATTCCTTACATTATTATTATTATTATTATTATTATTATTGTTATTGTTATCACATACCAATCCTAAAGCGAGATGATGTGTCTCTACTAAATACACTGTAAAAAAAAAATGAAACGAAAACATATATATTTTTTTTTTTGGCGTGGACTCATTAGAAGATTGTATTAATCTATTTACTTTTTTATGTGTAAATTTAATACTATATATATGGTATTAATGAAACCACATGGTTCAATAACAAATTTTCTTATGTACAGTGGTCCAATTTTGTGATACCACAAACATTTTTACAGTGTATATATACACAACTATATTCATAAAAAATACTAATTTCAATCGATATCTATCTGTAATTAGTGTCCGACCGAATATTCGGTTTCGGTCTCGGTTTCGGCCAAAAAATTGGCCCAATCTTCGGCCCGATCGAAACTAGGCGCTGTCGGGTTTATTTGAAACGGTTTCACTAGATAGTATCTAAAAAAAAAAAAAAAAAAAAATTAAAATAAAGTGATCTTCTAAAAAATTAAAGTCTTTTATTTCATTTAATGATCAAATAATACCTTAAGAGGTAAGAAAAACACTAGATTTCCGTGTTCAATACGAAATTTTGCCTATATGATTCTTCGATCGCAAAAAAACATTCCTGAATATTTTTTTAGATTTTTCCCGCCAACCGTTAATATCCTATGATTGATTTTGAGCTTTTTCAAAATCTAAAAAAATTCGAAAAAATCTCATTTTTCGTCCCGATCATTTTCGCACCCGACCAATGATGGGCCGATTTTTTTTTTTTTTATACATTTTGAACAAACGAAACGCCATGTTTCAACGATACGAAAAATCTGTGATCAATTCCGAAATATTTGGAGAATTTTTGGAAAATTTTCGTACTGTTGAAACAAAGCGTTTCGTTTGTTAAAAAATGTTTGGACCGCTGGAAAAGAATAGAAAAAAAAATAAATAAATAATCGGTCCACCATAAACAACTAGCGGTTGGCGGGAAAAATTTGAAAAAAAACTGTAATCAGGGAAAATCATTGGTCGAGTTGACATGAAAATAATATGCACCAAAGTTTCGGTTACGGTTTCGGTTTCGGCTGAAAATCGTCTTTCTGTCAGACACTATATCTGTATCTCTATATTCCTTTCTTCCTCGTTTTCTATTTCTCTCGCTCATACTGCCTCTCTGTCTCTCTCTATCTATCTATTTATCTATCTATCTATCTATCTATATAACTCTCTCTTTCTCTCTCTCTCTCTCTCTCTCTCTATAATATGATCGCTATAATAATGAAATTGAGAAAACGGAACAATATGAATTATAAAGTTTTCTCGGGTTCAAGGCTATGATTAAAACAAAACTAAAACAAAAAAAAAGAACCTTCTTACATACAACGTTATTATACGATATGTATTGTACTATATTATTATTATTATGATATAAACTATACGATATAATAATATACATATATATATTATATATATGTGTGTATATATATATATTATTATTATATGTATAGCTACCCGCGTTGCCTTACTGGGCCTTATTAAGGAGCCGCCGCAATATTGCTGTACGAAAAATTAAAAACAAAATAAAGTATAATAAAATGAAAATGTAATTATAATTGAATAAATTAAATATGTAGACGATATTATTAACAATTAAATTGTTGATATTATTATTACTAGTCATTTTTTTTCCCGTTGCAACAAATTACTTTACTCGTTTTTTTTTTTTCGTTATTCTTCTTCTTAAACAAACAAATGGGAGTGAATAATTGTTTTCTGAATTAAAAAAAATAAAATAAATATCATTTCACTGTTTTTTGTATGTAAACAATAAATACTCTTAAAATTTCGCAACGATATATTTGAACGAATTTTTTCACAATAAATTCGGATATTGTGTCTAACTATACGTCTAAGTATGTAAATTTTGTCCAGAAATAATCACCGATTCCTATCTAACTGTTTAACGTGAAATGAAAGTCACGTGACCTCGATATGATTTACACTTGGAATTTTCAAACGCTATTTTCTCAGCCAAAACACATTCGATTGATGTGAAATTGACATCAGTGACGTAGAAAAACTCAACAAAGCGCCTGCCAATCGTGGATTTTCGAAAATCGAAAGACATGATCAGAATTTTGTGTAACAATATTGTTCCATAACCCAAGGAGGTGCTGCCCCTCGTGGGGAGAGGCAGCACTTCCTTGGATTACGGAACAATATTGTGAAAAAACTGTTATTACGTCTCGATTTTCGAAAATCCACGATTATCAAGCCCTTCGTTAAGTTTTTCTACGTCACTGATGTTAATTTCACACCAATCGATCGTGTTTTGGCTGAGAAAATAGCGTTTGAAAATTCCAAGTGTAAATCATATCGATGTCACGTGACTTTCATTTCACGCGTCATATGCAATGACCTATGGGAGAACAGCTTTACCAAGAATCTAAAAGGAGGTCAGCACGTCGATTGGCCAAGCGTCATGACGCGTGACGCGACGCGCTCTGTGTAACTGAGCCTTAACGGTCAAACTATCCGGCGGAGCGTCGCTTTTTATAGGTTATGTTATCGTTTATACGTGATGTATGTTTATGAAAGACAAAATAGAAAATATTTCACCTACCTCAAGTGTTTTATGACCGTTTGATTATCGGTAGGTTTCATTATCACCGCAATTACCCCACCCTAGCTTATATATCCTCTGCAGAAGCTTCTACGAAGCGATTTATACCCTTAAAACAATATCGGAATTTTTTTTCTGACGCGCATCGGCTAACCTAACCTCAATTAATGTTTAGGATCAGTTTTAAAGAATCGCCACCATGTCTGGGGGTATGTTGTACGGAGGCGATGAGATAGGCGCGCTCGTATTCGACCTCGGTCACCATTCCCTGAGGGTCGGTTACGCGCAGGAGGATACACCCAAGGCCGAGATACCGGCCGTGGTGGGAATAGGCGAAGACCCCGGCGCCCCCTCCAAGAACGACATGCCGATGGAAATTGAGGATAAAAAATCCGACGGCAACGTTACGCAGTCCGGAAGCAAGTATTACGTCGACACCACGATTCTACACGTGCCGAGAAAAGGCATGGAGGTCGCGAGCTACATGAAAGACGGGATGATCGAGGACTGGGACCACTTTGAAAAGGTACAAACTCCTCCCCCTCCCCCTGCGCCGTTTCGTTCGCGTCACCATATCCCATGCCTCCTTACAGATCCTGGATTACACCTACGCAAAGGTGATACAATCCGACGCGGAGTACCACCCGGTTCTGTTCTCCGAATCGCCTTGGAACGTTAGAAGCAAGAGAGAAAAACTTACCGAGCTCATGTTCGAGAAGTACAACGTTCCCGCCTACTTTTTAGTCAAAAACGCCGTATTGGCAGCCTTCGCGAACGGAAGAGCAACCGGGATAGTTGTAGACAGCGGGGCCACTCACACCTCGGCCGTACCTGTTCAGGACGGGTTCGTGCTCACCCAGGCGATAGTCAAGTCGCCTCTGGGCGGAGACTACATCAGCATGCAGTGCAGGCAGTATTTACAGGTGAGCACGAGCACGCCGCGCGAGTTTATCGGAGGGCGAGGACTAACGCTTCTATTTCAAGGACCAGGACATCGACCTCTCGCCGTCGTACTTGGTCGGCGGTAAGGAGATCGTTAAGGATCACGAGAAGCCAAAATGGGTGATGAAGAAGGGGCTCCCGGAGGTGACCAAGTCCTGGCACAATTATATGGTGAAGAAATTGGTCCAGGATTTTCAAGCGACTTGTCTTCAAGTATCCGAGACGCCGTACGACGAGAAAATGGTGTCTTCGGTACCCGCGGTGCAGTACGAGTTCCCCACGGGATATCATCAGGACTTCAGTACGGAGAGATTCCGCATGCCAGAGGCGTTGTTTGACCCCAGCATGGTCCAGATGCGCGGCGGCATGGTCGGCAACACCATGCTAGGCGTCGGTCACATCGTCACGACCAGTGTCGGAATGTGCGACGTCGACGTTAGGCCCGCTTTGTACGGCAGCGTCGTCGTCACCGGGGGGAACTCCTTCATTCAGGTATAACGTCGGCTCCGACGGTGTCTCAATTTCAGAGAAAAATACTTGAATCGAGAATGACGAATTTGAGCCCCCCGAGAAGGGGAACCCCCCTATTTTTCGCTAATAATTTTCCCATTCAACAGGGATTCCCGGAGAGATTGAACAGGGATTTGTCAATGAGGATCCCATCGAGTATGAGATTGAAGGTGATCAGTGCGAACGGATGCGCGGAGAGGCGGTTCGGGGCCTGGATAGGAGGTTCGATCCTGGCGTCGATCGGCACGTTCCAACAGATGTGGATATCGAGTCAGGAGTACGAGGAGAGTGGGAAGAGCCAGGTCGAGAGAAAGTGTCCATGATTCGAAGCCGTAGTTTTAAAATATATTCTCGATTACCTCTGCATAAGGAATGGGCGGACGACGCGGGGCGAAATGGGCGCGCGTCTATCTCCGTTCTGTTGAATAATTAAGAAGATGAAAAAATAAAAGACTCGTGTTGGGTACTTGAATCCGAATTTATTGATGAACGTTTCAGTTTTACACATACCTGACAAATGATCGTACAAATTATCGAGCCTACTGGAAAAAGGAACAATTGAAATAGATATTTTTAACGGCAAAACGATGTGTACAAAGTTTGTTCAAGCAGCGATGGAACTTTTGTATAACGAATAAAGAAAATGAAGGAATCAACGCTTCTTCTTGTTCTTCTTCTTCTGGATCTCGGGCCACGGAAATCCCCGGTATTTGAGAACGTCCATTATGTTGTGACAAGTGTAATAGGCGTTGTCCATCATCTCCTCGTTGAAAATGTCCATCCCGAATCGCGACTTTCCCGCGCTCTTCTTGGAACCTCGGGAACTCTTCTTCTGCCCTTTCCCATTCTTCCCAGAACCACCGCCGGACTTTTCCTTGGCCTTCCGATCACCACCAGCTTTTTTCTTCTTCGATTTTCCCTTGGGCTCCATGATGAAACGATTCTCGCGGTATTCCGTCTCTTATAATCGGCTTGGGAACAATTTAACGAAACTTTTATCACAGAGATCGTCCAGCTCTTCATTGGACTGAGAACTGTTTGATCGATAATCAACAAGGAGACCGATTCGAACGATTCGGCCGTTGCTAAGGATGCGTCAAATGAGACAACAATTGAGTTGATATAGAAAAAGCAGTTTAGGCATAAAATATTTATCATACATTCCTAGTATATATATTTACATACTTCACATGATAGACATTCGAGTTTGACTGTGAATAGAAAATTATTATCTGTACAATAAGTCTGAGAGCTTTTCACTGTGTTTTCTGGGTTTCGGGGACGTCTTTTTTCGAAAATATGTTCAGATACTTCCGGAAAGTCGCTGGACCATTCCAATGACCTCTGGAAATGAAATAAAATACATAGTTTTCAGTTCGTCGCTAAAAGTTACTGTTAACTCACTTCAGCATCCAATTCCAGTAGAGATAAGGGAAGAAATCTTTCTTCAGCAAATACATTATGAAGTATTCATTGGCCTGGTTTATCGGAAACGTCTCAGTTGGCTGAAACTCGTAGTTAAATTCAGCCAAAATACATTTTCCATAGCCGGTAACAAGCGGACACGAAGCGTACCCGTCGTAGACTCCGCTAGCTGCCTTGCCACTCATGTCTGATGTCATGTTCTCGAAAACTACCTTCGATTGAGCAGCTGTGTGATAAACAATCGATACATCATTCAATCGAATTCACCGATTCACAGGCAAATTAAACAATAAAATCTGACCAATCGCAGCCATCGTCTTCGGATTCGTGGTATTTGTACAATCGCCTATTCCAAAAATATTCGGGTACTTTTTACTCCTCAAAGTTTGAGGATTGACGTCCAAAAATCCTGCTTCGTTGGTCAGTTTCGGATGGTTTTTCAACACGTCTGGGGGTCCCATAGGGGGGGATACATGCAGCATGGAATACTGCGAATAAAGGAACCCTGGATGATTTCAGAATTGATCGACGCGCGATGGTTGGCGTTACCTTGACGGTACTAAATTCATCGGGTTTTGCCAAATTCCGAAAGACTGCTTCGTTAGTCGCGGGCTTCACCTCGACCAGATCAGTCTGTAGATTAACGTTGATGTTCCGGGCCTCGCAGACCTTCCACAGAGCATCCGCGTACTTTTTCGCTGCAAAAATGACCGGCAGTGCCGTGTTGTAGGTGACGTTGATGTCTCGGAGGTTTTGCTTCTGTAAAAGATCGTGGTACATGGACTAGCTGTGCTCGACGGAGGAAATGGGCGATGCTCACATTCCGCAGATAGTCTTCCGCGAGGTAGGCTATCTTCTGGGGTGCCCCCGGGCATTTTACTGGCGAATTTGGAAAAGTGAACAGCGCTGTTCCCTCCTTGGTACTTTTTATAGTTCGGAAGACTTTCTCCACCGTGTCTGCTCCGTATATCGAGCAGACTGGGATCTTCGGGTCCGCGAGGGCCTCAACTAGACCTGGAATCTGTTGTGAAACGGAAACGCCTTTCAAATTTACGGAGACTGATTCGATCCCTGAGGTGTAAGACCTTGTTCCAATTCAGCTGAAGACCCAGAGCGACGATCAAGTACTCGTACTGTATCGAATCTCCGTTACCGACGACAACGGTGTTAGATTCCGGTTCAAATTTCACCACTCGGTCCTTGAACCGCTTGGAATCTTTTGGGAGTACTTTTTCCATCGGTTCCCACGATGACTTCAACGTTTTTATTCCACCACCGATCAAAGTGAACAACGGCTGGTAGTAGTGTCTCTGAAAGAAAGAAAAGGCACATCGTTTCAGAAGTTGAACTCTCTTCCGGCATAGATTGGAGATAAAAAATGATCCGGAAGCGAACCTCGCCGGGTTCGACGACGAAAACTTGATCTTTCGAGCCTTTGAACTTGTTCGTAAACTTCGCAGCCATTGTGCAGCCTCCAGTCCCTCCGCCGAGGACGAGCACCTTGCAGCTGTAACGAATTCAGAGACCTGTTATCCCTGTATTTCAATTGCACGTCAGACACACACCCGAAATCGCCAAGGACAATAGAGAAATAAAATAAAAAATTAATATATTCACCTATGATGAGCATGCCTGGAGAAGATGTCCAGATTCCGAATGATGAGTCGCTTCGAAGATGTCAAGGTACACAAGCTCTTCGGAATTTTGTACATATTGGTTGCTTTACGTGAGTGTAAACTATAAGAAATACGGAGGATTAAATACAGGGTGTATTTCTGAGGATTATTATTCAACAGTCTGAAGTCAGGGTCGGATCGAAAAATGAGCTCGTAGACGGTTCGGAACGGCTGCCAAAACTGATTTTTCGGTTTTAGCCGACTTTAGACTGTTGAGTCGTTAGAAATTCACCCTGTATAGTTGATTTACTCAACATCGTGTTTCGAGGTATTTTGCGAACTCTCATCGTCAATAAAAAAAAATCGGTTCTCAGATAAAATTTCGATTCTTCGACATCGTCGAGCGACCTCTAAAATTATCCGATCCCCTCCATCTTTCGGGGAGTTTATTTTATCTCAAAAACCTCTGAAATTTATCCTAAGAATCCAGATCGCAAACTTGAGGTCAACATGTTGTCCAAGAAAAGCTGACGATGGGAGAGAACAATAAGTTGCGTTACGTAACAGAGGCTCTGACCACCTCCCCTCAAAGTGCATTACGTAAATTATGGATCAGCGCGCGTATAAAAATTTGGGTATGACATTTTGCTAAGGGATGAAGAATCAATAAATTGCCTCGAACGTCCCATTCGCGAATATTTTTGCGCGATACTCTCATTGATTCTTGAATCCGAGGCGCATTTGTCGCGTGTTAGTTAGTGGAACGAATTGAAAAAACAGTGCTAAGAAAAGGAAAAAGAACAAGAGAAAGTATAAATTCGAGTACTGTTGACGTTAACTTACTATTGCAGAAAGTCAATCAGCGGGAATTTAAAAACGACCTGATACACAGAGGTTGGATTGTTATCCGCGGATGAACGATTGATTGATTGATTTTTTTTCTATATTCCTATGATCTAATAAATATCAGTAGATTCCACGTAGCATGAAAGACGTCACTGCAGGTGGTCTGAAGTTGTCTCCCATAGCGTTTTCCACTTGCAGTTGCACCGTCCGACTCGATTACACTAGTTGTAGATAAACTAGCATAAGCACAATCGCACGGCGGTGTGAGACGGTGCAGTGGTCAAGAACTGCAATGTGCGAGTGGTGAACTATGCGATTCCCTAGTAGCGAAATGCGTGCAGTCTGCCATCGCAGACACGGCTTGTGTCTACTTCCGCATTTGCGTGCGGGACTGACATGAGAAACTGAATTTTCCTGAAATCTTGCATGAGTCTGCTAACAGACTGCGAAAAGTCATTGCCGTTTGTGCGAAAAAAAATTATTACTTATCCTCAGAAATAAAAGCATTAGATTGGAAAAAGCTCTTTGAATCAACTAATTGAAAGGTATCGGTCACTAACGGTAAGATCACAAATGCGGGATCAGCGGGCCGATTTTCAGATAGTATATTCGGAGATATATGTTAGATTTTTTTTTAAATCAACGTCGATGTGGCAGACATCGTCACATCGATGTTTTTTAATCGATTAATCGATTACAAAGAATCGGTTGAAAAAACAATCCATTATTTTTTCAACAATCTTGACGACAGGGTATCTCGTGATATCCGTGGTAAAACCTACGAGAGTTGTCTTGTTCTGAAGGAACCACCTTATTTTTCGCTGTGATCTCTTCGACTCACCGTGAGGTGTTATTTCAGGCCATGCTACTCGCGAGGAACAAATGCCCCTCATGCGGTGCCAAGCGGCGAGAACGCGAACTTACGTAACATATCGAGCCTGGATAAGGCCCTATGCTTTTTCGAGATAGGCCCAAAAAGCACACGGATTTTCTTCTGTTATCATGGTCCAGAACTCATGTGACATTTTCGGCA